>OX422190.1:6850166-7588846 GCA_949130485.1 Agelas oroides
ACAAAATGTTTTTGCCTACTTGTAGATTAGAAATTGTTATGTATGTCCACTTTAATACAAAGTTGGTTGTATATTTGAATCCTGGCAGTGTATGTTGAAGTTGTGAATGTTTTTCCCCCTTCCCCCATCTCTTTCCTAGCTGCACTTTGTTAGCAGTGCCAGTGGGTTCTACTTTGTGTATGACTTTTGTCTCTATGGCAACATGAGTGCTCTTGCCTCTTATACCATTCGATACCTGCCTCTGTGTGTGGTACTACTGCTGTGCCCTCTTGTGGTTCTACTGAGGTGTGTGACATCATTAACTTGTGCCTTCCTGAGTGTAATTGCATTTTGAACATCTACACCATTCTCATTGTGGCTATTATAGTTTTGCATATGCATACTCTCCATCATATGATGTTAATACATGCCGTTCAGCAGTTGTTTGCAGGCTGCATTCCTGCTACTGTGAGTTGTGTGAATGTGAACATTTAGTATGTATCATTGCACATTGTTTCAGGAAATGCAGGTGGCGCTTGATACAACATCATGGATTGTGGTGGATCCTCCTCCTCCTCTACTCACATTTGGTGCACACCTCCGTGTCCATTCTCGACTGTCCTATGCTGCGAGACCCCAGTGACCAGATTGTCAGACCTGTGAGCTTTTGCATGCATAACCAATTTTTGACACTATTTTGCTTGCTTCAGTTTAGTGCCAATGGTAGCAAACTATCAACAGTCTCCTCCCATGACATTTACTACAGTAGTTTTCCAGCGACGTTGCCAACCCAAAAGCTAGTGGTACTATTAATAATTGTGGTTGGTGTTGATAGCTTCACATCTAATATAACAGTGTGTACAAGGCTACATAATTATGTTTTTCTTCCATCTGGTAGCGATGGTTCGTCAGTGGAGAGGTTACTTGTTTCTCTGGATCTCACTTACCCCTGGCCTTGCTGGCTATGACTGTGCTTCTCCTCTGCTTCCTACTCATCCCCCTTACCATAGCCATCTCTATGAACATTCTAAAGGTATACAGATATGATGTGGGGTTGATAGTTACTAAGCAAGAAAGTAATACTGGTATTATCTTGGACATTTCTTCATAAGTAATGTTTCAAATGTCAAAATGCATGTTTGTTACTGGAGATCTGAAGTACATAGAAAGTCCAGCTGCATATTACATGTACACTAGTGCTTTGATGTTTACATCCTTGTCTGGTGCACATGCATGTCCCCCCACAGAGGCCACAATGGCTGAGACACTTTATTCATCCTTTGACTGTAGTCTTCAGAGATGAGCTGAAGTGGTGGAGTGGTGTGGAACTTGGAAGGAGGTTCCTATTCCTGCTGTTCTTCATCCCCTTCCCAAGAAATACGGTTAGTACAGTTCAGTGTTTGTAGGTGTGGCCTACAGGGACCTTAAATCTTAGTGTGGGCTTGAGTACAATGTCTTGTTTAAACTACATTAAAAGCTGCCACTGTAGTCAGGTTGATATAGGGATTTTTTCCTAACCCCCAGCAATTACATAAATGTTTAAGTATGTAGGACCCAGGATCCTATATACACCCACCAAAACTCCCACCTTTTGCCGCTGGTCAATGGTGCTGCACGAAACCTTGCAGATGTTAACATGAACAACATTAACTGCACACTAGCATATCCAACAATGACTGTGTTGGCACTTGATTTATACATATGTAAAACAGGTTTACCGTAATTAAAGCTTGGGGGGGGGTATTTTGAGGCACTTAGTGGGTCCCCAAATGCAATGCCCAACTTTGAAAGACCCTGTACTGTCACACCCCATAGTATGGGAATTAGTGGGCTGGGTGGGTGGGTAAAACAGCTTTATACTTACCGTATTGTCCCGAGCAAGTGCCCATGGGTGCTCGCAGCTCAAGTACCAAAATTGGGGGTAGGCGGTTGCACAGAGGAGGTGCTTGAATGGTTCAACTATCCCCACGCAAGCGCCCATCCCAGATGCGAAGTTAGCTGCCAGGGTGTACCGAATTGACCTGCATCATCACTTCGCCTGTGCTTCATCAAGGCCAGCCCGACAGTGGAGAAAGCTGTATCGTGCAAGAAAGCGGACCGACTCGTAGCCTTGTTGCCAACCTTCCTAAGCGTTCGTCACTTGTAGTATGCGCGAATTTCGTACTGCAGGCGAAGAATGCTGCGAACAAGGCTATGCACGTGTATGTGCGAAACCTTGATGCCGGATGTCATGGCGCCTGAAGCACATCAGAATGATCACAGCTATGTACGTGAGCTCAGTGGACTTACTTTCGATTCACTACGCAAGAATTTAGCATGGTGGGCAGTTACACGGAGGACCTCAAAAAACCACAAAACTGTCAAAATTGGGGGGTGGGCGCTTGCTCGGGGGTGGGCGCTTGCTCGGGACAATACGGTAATTGATTAACAGGCACACCAGGTTTCTGCATGACGTGCACAAAATGCTTTGTTAGAGGTGAGTGCACAGGACCCTATAGAACAAAATGATGTGCTCCGCACTTGGTTCGATTATCATTAATTTCAAGTAGTTCACAAGACTAATGCAGTGAACTTAATATATGATGAATTGAAAAACCGAGATTTATTTCATGTATTAAGAGTGCTAAATGTGCTTTACTGGATTAGTAACTTGGCTTACTGCATGGTTTGTTTTCTTTCTCACCATGTATAGGCAGCTCCAACACTCGTATTGGCAATTGTTATAACGGTCTATGGATTTGCACAGCCATACAAAAGTCTGATTGCAAACATCCTTGAGATGGGTGTCCAAGTAAACTTTCTCTTGTTGCTGTTGATTGAAGCTACATCAGGCATTCGTGATCTACATTTCACATTTCCACCCCTCCTGCAAAGTAATTCAAAATTTGATCCTGAATGTGTAGACTCTCCGACGGGGATTGCACCAATCACATGGATCCTGATGCCCTTCTACTACCTACCACTGTTTGTATTTGTGGTGGTTGCATGTGTTTACTTGGCTGTCTATATAAGGTACATGACAGTCTAAGTTTCAACAACAATGTACTGAGTAATCTTGGTGACAGAAAGAGCTATGATAAAAAGCTGCAGATCTTGAACAATAGTTTTTGTGTAGTACATGGAAACCCTTCATATAAATCATCTCAGTAATAGCCAACAGTATGGAAACATTTGAAGTTGCTGAATTAGCACTTTCATTCCTCATACTGGTATTATGACTGTTGTAGGCAAGAAAAGTCTGACTATACTAGTAGCTACCGTACTGTAGTTACAAGAGAACAAGACAAGGATCAATATATTTTATGTCTACTCCATCAATCCATGCTCACAGTGTACATATATCAGATTTGATAAGGGAATAAGGATGACTAAAACTGGATAGTGAAATTAGCATTATAGTTAACGGAACAACTCGGCTTACCCCTTTTGTGATTGAATATACCTACCTTCAGTGGGTTTTTTTTTGTTTTTTGTTTTTTTGGTGTTGGTCTAAAGTGAAACTAGTAGCTAAAAATGAAAACAGTACTGGTAGGAAATGGAAAGGATTGGAATTAATGCCAGAGTCTAGCACAATTGTAGCTAATTAACCACATGCTGAAAGATACATCGAGTCTACTGTGGGTCTTGTTCTCTCTATAGGAAAAAATTCCTCAAGAAGCCTCTGGACGACAGTGAGCCAGAAGCCATAGAGTACCATCATCACACACGTGAAGTGTTTTTTCAGTCACTGAGATTTGAGGGTAGTCAGTCAGGGTTTGTTACTCTCACTAACCGTTCTGACAATACAGAAGGGATTGACACAGGTTAAACATCATATTATATAAATCTGTTTTATGGCATGTGATTGTGATTGAATTCATTACTGTATCCAATGAACTGGTGCAGATTCTAATAAATCTTTATATTGTAGCATCCAAATGGATTGGATGTTTTCAGTGAGTTGCATGTGGTTGAGTGGATAAGTGAGATGCCAGGCATCAATGGTCAAGGTCTGTTACTGTTAACCAAGATTATCATTGTTTTATGGAGATGTAAGCTCACATTTGGATTGGAACTGCACTTTTGGGGCTTTTCATGTTGCACATCGTGACTTTCCAATCATGATACACACCACTTGAATGTGCAGCTTCTTCATTAACTGATCTGGTATGAGTTTCTGCTTCTTTATTTCTTTCTAACTTTTAATGCTACAACAATGTTACATGGGGTGTACAGCAGTGAACAGGGACTACTAGTACTAGCTAATGCAGGTGAACTTGTGACATATGGCTACCTAACATTCATCGGAAACAGCTATAATTCTTGAAAATAATGCTAGCAACAGATACAGTGCTGGTGCAATCTGGGCATTAGCAAGTTCACTACACTTTACTGGAACAAACAACTTCATTGGCAACTCAGCATGGTATGGTGGTGCAATACGTGTAGAGGCCAGTTTAGTGGTACTAGTATAACTCTCTGCAGATGTGGGCGCAATCAACATAGCTGACAATGTTGTAGTTACCTTCAGTGGAACAAGCAACTTTATAGGTAACTCAGCTAGCAATATAGTGGTGGTGCAATTATTGCGACTAGGAACACATCATTGCATTTCTTTGGAACTAGTGACTTTAGTTATAACTCAGCAGGAAATTATGGTGGTGCAATAGCCACACATGACAATGTTGTACTTACCTTCAGTGGAACTCAGTGATCAATATGGTGCATGGTGCAATTATGACAAATAACATCTTACTTACATTCAACGGAGCCAACAACTTCAACAACAACTCAGTAGACTCTGGTGGTGCAATTGTCACACATGACAATGTCGTACTTACCTTCAGTGGAACTCAGTGATCAATATGGTGCATGGTGCAATTATGACAAATAACATCTTAATTACATTCAACGGAGCCAACAACTTCAACAACAACTCAGTAGACTCTGGTGGTGCAATTGTCACATATAACAAAAGACTTAAAAAACATTAAAAATGTAAAAAGATGTAGGGATGGCATGCCAAAAAGTATGCAAACAAGGTATGGATAATGCAGGAAAGCAAAGGTCAACATATTGGCAAAGCCCCATCCCTACATCTTTTTCACACTACAGTTAGACAGTGCATGGGGGTCGTCTTAAAATGTTCACAACCTTTACTGGCAGTTCATGGCTGTAGCCTTGTTCTCAGGCCACTTCCTTCTCCCACGTGGCCTGGGAACAAGGCTAGTATGACCCTATTGGTAGCATTATGTTATACGGAACCTCTTCAACAACTTAAGCAGTGAGTTAGAGTAGACTGCAGATTTATGATATGTGTCGTTAAAGTACATGGCATGGTTTTAGCATCGTCCCCAGGCCACTTTCCTTCTCCCACATGCCGGCTCAGGAACGAGGCTATAAATATGATCTAGCAGCATTGCATCAGCTGTAGTGTGAAAAAGATGTAGGGATGGGGCTTTGCCAATATGTTGACCTTTGCTTTCCTGCATTATCCCTACCTTGTTTGCATACTTTTTGGCATGCCATCCCTACATCTTTTTACATTTTTAATGTTTTTTAAGTCTTGTTTCTGTACTTTTTTTGATGTTAATCTCAGTTACAGTTAGACCTAAGCCAAAGAAGAATATTTCAAGTGTAACCACAACACCACAACTTGAAACGGCGTTGACAGTTTTAATAGTAGTGGTTACAGGCATGTAATAATATAGCCAGCTAGAACCTGCTGAAGGGCCAACCACTCTCCGTACCAAACTTTGTGAAACCAATTTCATGATTCAGTTGTCAATCACATGACGACTGACCAGCTGCAGCACAGAAAACTATCATACTGACCATCCTAGCTTTACAGTTCACTAAAGCTGTGAGTAGGCTATTTTTAGTGTAGCTGCAAGTAGGCAGCTGAATGCAGCGCCTTACCTACGTGGTGTTCATAAGCCTTGCCCAATGCCGCGGGGGGAAAAGACCGTGCCAGTCATGTCCGCTCGCTTGTGTACTCTCGCTTCCAGACCAATGACCGTGGTCTTTGGTCTGGGAACGAGACTTCGTGTGCGCATGCGTACAAAATTAGAAAATGGCGTCCTAAGCAACGGACAGCAGCCTCAGAGTGTTGTGAATGGCTTTTATTGACCAGGGTGAATTTGAAGCTATGAAGACGCTGAGTGGTCGTAGAGCTCCGCGTTGTGATAAGCATCAGTTTCGTGCTAAAATGACGGTGAGTACTTAAACAGTTTGCGAGATATCGTTGTTTGAACAAAAGTCGTAACAAGAAAGAAAGAAAGAAAGAAAGAATACGAAAAATGGCACTTTTGCTATCGCACACTTTTGAGGTTAGCTGTCTTCCGCGTGGTTTTTGGCCACTTATATGAGTCTTGCTGATCACAAAGGCACTCAAAGAGGAGGCCTGGGCGCTTAAATAAGCTTTTAGCGTGTTTGAGGTGAAGTTGTACGGCTTTTGCTTAAGTATTGCATATATTGCGCGTCGGCGCCATCCCTACATAGAGAGTCTACCGACTCTCTGATTAATACCTTCAGTGGAACAAACAACTTCAACAACAACTCAGTAGACTCTGGTGGTGCAATCTTCACATATAACAATACTGTACTTACCTTCAGTGGAACAAACAACTTCAACAACAACTCAGTAGACTCTGGTGGTGCAATTCGTGCACAAAAGAGCACAGCATTGACTTTCACTGGAACTAGTAGTTTCAGTCTAAATGCCACAGCAGAGTTTGGTGGTGCAATCTACACAGCTGACAATGTTGTAGTTACCTTCAATGGAGCCAACAACTTCACAGGCAACTCAGCAAACAATGGTAGTGGTGGTGCAATCCATGCAGTAACCAGCCCATTATTATGGCACTAGTACTTTTAGTTATAACTCTGCCCATTATGATGGTGGTGCTGTTGTCACAGCAAGCGATGCTGTACTCACCATGAGTGGAACTAACCATTTCATCCACAACTCGGCAAACAATGGTGGTGCAATCTTGGCAGTAGTCAATGCATCAGTGAGTTTCACTGGTACTAGCAGTTTCATCAGCAACTTGGCTATGCAAGGTGGAGCTACCTCTGTTAATTCTAACAGCAGACTGGTATTCAACAAAAGCTGTAGCTTTACTAACAAAATGGACATAATACAAGAGGAAGCTGTGGGGGTGCAATTTATCTGGGTATTAGTTCAACTTTCTCGATTTTGCCCCACATAATTGTGTGTTGGGAGAACAATCATGCATGCATATGTTTAGGAGGGGCTATTTATGTCTTTAATGCTAATCTCCTTATTTACTGCACAGCGACTCGAATTGCTGCATTTATAAATGCTTCTTTCAGCTCCCTAGCCAAAATCTCTGTAATGGTCTTGATGTAAAACCTACTTTTAAGAACAACTCTGCTGATGATGCAGGAAGTGTATTATACGGTGGTGCAATAGATAACTGTGGTCTAGACCCATATGACTCAGGCAAAGTGTTTGACAAGGTAGTACACTAACCACCTTCCAGTGGAATACCACTCTTGTATGTATGGATGAAATACACCATGCAGATTAGCTGTTGGTATATGTCAGTTTCGGCTATCGGTGCATAACTACTTGAAAGTAGAGAACACAATAATGAAATTTGAGTAACACGTACCTTACAGTTGTTCCACATTGATAGTCTGCACCAAATTCTGGGATGACTCTTTCTCCAAGATTTCCACACGGTTGTGGCAAATGAACTGGTGGGCGGATCTACCCTTATTGCAGTTGTACTCCAGAGTCCACAAGGCTGCAAGCATGGCTCCTGCAGAGTCTGCAAGGCTGCAAGCATGGCTCCTGCAGAGTCTGCAAGGCTGCATGCATGGCTCCTGCAGAGTCTGCAAGGCTGCAAGCATGGCTCCTGCAGAGTCTGCAAGGCTGCATGCATGGCTCCTGCAGAGTCTGCAAGGCTGCATGCATGGCTCCTGCAGAGTCTGCAAGGCTGCATGCATGGCTCCTGCAGAGTCTGCAAGGCTGCATGCATGGCTCCTGCAGAGTCTGCAAGGCTGCATGCATGGCTCCTGCAGAGTCTGCAAGGCTGCATGCATGGCTCCTGCAGAGTCTGCAAGGCTGCATGCATGCCTCCTGCAGAGTCTGCAAGGCTGCATGCATGCCTCCTGCAGAGTCTGCAAGGCTGCATGAGCATGGATCCTGCAGAGTCTGCAAGGCTGCATGCATGGCTCCTGCAGAGTCTGCAAGGCTGCATGACTACTGGAGGCAAGGGATCTGAGTGGGTCTTTGCATTGCCATGTCCACTTCCAGACAGCTGGAAATAGAATCGGGTCAGAGCTATTACTGTTCATTACCTCAGCATTTGTTGTAAACGGCTAGAAAGGGACATTTCTTATTGTGAACCCAGGATGTGCTATATATATACCATCTGAAAAATTACGTTAATCCTGGCTCAGTTAAGCAAACTGTTCACGCAATAAAACCTCTCCCAAGTTCAGAGTTCATTGACAAATAATGACAGCAGACTGATATTGTCCAGTGGTTCTCATAAAGTGTAATGTGAAAATATTCTCATACTTTTATCCATCCATCCATCTTCATTCACTTCAGTGCACAAACTGATCATTTCAATAACTTTAAATTCAAATTTAAAAATTTTAAACACCTGTACAAAGCACAGCTAGGCGCAAAATGATTTTTAAAATTCACCAAATTTTCAAATGCTATTGCTACCTAACACACTCAGCTGAAAATGGGTACAGGTACTGTTTATGCAAATTGTCCAATTGCGGAAGGGTAGTTGGCTACCAGATGTTCTGCAACATGTATGCACGTGAAGAATAAATCACCCATGGTGTTGCCTAGCAAGTAGAGTTTCAAGAGCATTCAGTAGCTCACGCTCCATGATCTCATCTTCCTGGATCTCCTGTTGCATGATCTCTTGTTCCTGGATCTCTGCATTGGTGAAATAAAACATCAGCACATGAAGTTATTATATCTGGACGTCTTAATGTTGTGCAAAGCCTACAGTAATAGGCCACACAGGGTTGATTATACATATATCTATATTGAGAGCATAAACACAGTATACTCCACTAGATTGTTTACCCTTGGCTATGTTCATCTGCCTTGTAATTTTTAGTGACCAGAAACAGTAAATTAGTAAAGGAATTTAGATGTTATGAGGCGAAAATAGAGGAAAGTGAAAAAGGCCGGCAGCCACCGGGAGTCGAACCCAGGACACCTGGCTTGAGTCGCCAGTGCTCTGCCACTGAGCTACGGCAACCGGACAACCACCAGCCCTCACAATCCTCTATTTTCACCTCATAACATCTACATTCCTTTATTTCCAGCGTGTGGCAAGATGTTCTGAGCAACAGTAAATTAACTTTGTTTCGATAATTATATTATCACAATAGAAATATCCAGACCTAAATGTACTGCTACAAAGTGTGCTTATATTGTTGTGAAGTTTACCCTTGTCTTGTTTCCTCTCCTTGGTGTTCACGGTGTTGCCTGGAATATATTGAATGGAGAATTGGATCATATTGTGGGACAGTGTTTCACATGTGCTATACTAACTCACATCCAACTGGATCACAAAGCATTCCACCATAGGGGAGGTGTACACAACGACATGCAGAATTCACACTGGCTACATCTGCTGGTGAGATAGAGACAGCCTGATTCAACGCATAAAAAAATTGCACATGTGCAACATGAGAATGCTATTATATAGCTATAAAAAAACTGCATGTGTGCTACAGCTGTGTGCATTCTCTATCTCTTATTGCACGACTCAAGAATTGTGTATGGCAGGTCATTTCACTGATGTGCTGTATTTTCACTTGCCCTAGGCTCACGACTTACAGTGGCATTACTCATGAAAAAAGTTGCCGTATTCCACTCTGACACATGCAGTAATAACTAATCATAAAAAGAATTTGAGGCAAAATAGAGGAAGGTGAAAAAGCCGGCAGTCGTTGGGAATCAAACCTAGGACACCTGTCTGGTTGTCATAACTCAGTGGCAGAACACTGGCTGCACAAGCCAGGTGCCCTGGGTTCGTTTCCCAGTGACTGCCACCCTTTTCACTTTCTTCTCTACTTCGCCTCTAAACATCTAAACCCCCTATTCCAGCGTGAGGCAAGAGTTCTAAGCAAGAACTAATTCTCCTGCACACTCAATGATACACCAATAAAACTCACCAGGTGTTGGAAGTGTAGGTATATTCGAGTTGGGGCCACAAAGTGATGTGATAATTCTATTGTAGGTTTCGTTAAGAGCTCCTTCAAGATTGTTGGAGGTGATGACATTGCCTGGTGATGCTATTTTCTCCAAGGTGTCCTGATGTACACGCCCAAATCCAATTGCGAAAACCTGGACATTTTTTTCTTCTTCTAATTTCTCAGTTTCTGCTTCAAGAGTAGTAGTTGGATAGCCTTGTGGTGTACTATCATCGATTCCATCTGTTAACACGAGAGCATATATCTCCCTTTCTGTGCTTCCACGGCTTTCAATTTCTTGATTCAACTTTCTAAGACCAGCTGGAATGATGGTACTTAGGCCATTTTTATACTCAAGGTCTCTTATTTTCTGCTTTAAATCGTTATTGTCCATGTAATTACCCAGTTCAATATCAACAGTAACATGGGGCTGTGGGTCACTTATTAGTGGACTTGCTCCCCAGAACTGGATTACTCCAACCCTAGTCAATCCACTCAAATTTTGATTCTGATTTGTACCGATGGCAAATTTGTCGACAAGATTGACTGCCCATCTTCTCATCGTTGCATGCCCTTCCTCCCCCAAAGTGCCGGTTGAATCAATGACGAAAAATAGATCTATTTCTGTGCTGCATTGACGATCTAGGAGAGAAAAACCGATGAAGAATCACACACAAACAAGCAAACAATACAATGACTGATTGTTCCTAACCTCTTCATTGGCAGGTAGCAAAAACCATTGTGACAAAATAAGAACAAGAATGCCTTGCTGATAGTAGCTACTAGCTCCACACTTGTTGGTATGGCTGCATATATACAATACAGAGTACAATGCAGAATGTTTATTGAATCAGCAAGCATTTGCAGCCAGAAACTATGTGCTTTAATGACAAAATTAATGAGGCCTAGTTTAGTGAGTCACAACTATCTACTGTGCTGGCCATTCTCCAGGAAAAGATGCTTTACTTCTGAAGTACTTGGCATCTATTCATCTACTGGCGTTCACGCTTCCGGAAAACGTGAGTAGCACTATATACTTTTACCAGAAACCATCAGAGAAAAGGCCCTACATCTTCACTGCTTATTTTATCAGGAACTGTGTCACTCAAATGGTATGTGGAATGCACCTACCCTCTATTGGGTGGAGCCTCCCAGACTAGTGGGACTACATTGCGCATGCATGTGTGTACTATGTTTGCTTTGGACCAACCACTTAGCTACACGTAAATTTTCAAATAAGATATTTCGTGAGGATTAATTGTCTGTGTACACTTCAAATGCTCAGTCAAAACTTAAAGTTGGGGTGAACCTGGCCAAGCCCCACACCGTGGGACAGCATTGTGCATGCATATGTATATGTATACTAGCCTGCTTGGACCCATCACTTACTTGTTATAGCTGTATGGGCCTACAAGTTAAGCAGTTTCTATGGATCATAACCATACATGGACCAGGGGCAAAGAATTACATTTGATGTGTGGTTATACTGCCACTCTGCAGCGTTAGTGTGAAAGAGACCAGTAGCTAACAATGAAGGCGATTTTGAATGCATACAGACTGTGACAGAGCTCAAGAGCAGCAGGCTAGCTGCTCAAAAATGGCAGAGGTTCAATGCTTCAAGTGAGAGCCATGCATGAATGACAAGCTACATGCTGATTGGTCAGACACATGCAGCAGAGACTCACCCACTAGCTCATGGTTTGAATATGAAGCTTAGCCTAAGCCCTTGTTGCCATGGTTAGAACTGCCTTTGGCTATTACTTTATAGTACACAGGCTGTACAATTTTCTGCTTAAGCAGCTACTTGCTCAGGCTCTCCCCACAATGACGAATCATCTCACTAGAGATTTAACAGTAGGTGGAGGGATGGTAGCTATAGGGGTTTACTAAATGAAATTGACTGCTGAAATGAATCATTCCTGGTGAAACATTCTCCCTATATATTCATATACATGCATACTTGATGGTACTGTGGTTGGTGTTGTAGTAGGAGTGAATATTTCAGTAATAGGTGGAGGGCTGGTGGTAGGTGGAGGGCTGGTGGTAGGTGGAGGGGTGGTGGTTGGTGGAGGGGTGGTAGTAGCAGCTTCACAATCGCATGGGTAGGAGTTGCATTTGCAGTCAGGTACTACACTGTAGTAGCATATACCTGTGGACAAAAATTTATGATTCATTATAGTAACTATATAGCTAGCACATAGCTATTAGCATGATGTGTAGATGAATCAAATCAAAGGTAATGCAACTTCTTGCCCTCCAGTGTGCTATATCAGTGAATAAACTGTAAGTAAAATTGACAGAGAACAGGTGTATTTGACAGAGAAAGGGTTCCCATGGTTTGCATACGGGAAGGTGCTTTAATTTTACAATCTGAGACAAAACTTACTGCATGATGGCATAGTTTGATGCTTTTATACAATAAGTACTGTCAAAAGAATTGGCATTAACTCAAGTGTAAAAAGCTACCACAGTAACTGTGGATTACAAAGAAGATTACCGATTTCCCCAATTTCTGAACCTGCAGTACTGGCAAGTATAACCACACATCAAATGTAATTCTTTGCCCCTGGTCCATGTATGGTTATGATCCACAGAAACCGCTTAACTTGTAGGCACATACAGCTATAAACATCATTTCAAGTAAACAACAACAACACAACAACAACAACAAATAATAATATATCGCTAAGCACATACTGACAGTTTCGTGTACGATAAACACATGCGCCTACTAACGGGCCAGCAAGTTAGAAAACTTTTCAACCGTTTTTGTTTGTATGTCGCCATGTGTGCTGTTACCCTCTGTAGGGCTTTATCGATGAACCTTGAACTCAGACCTCTCGACTTGCTAGTCTCGTCCCCAGACCCCACCCTCTCACGAGGAGAAACGTTCTGGTGGACCAAGTCGAATTTCTTGGGCTAGCACACGCTTTTGCGACAATGTAACATAGCAATGATCAAAACATTTTACAGCCAACCCGCTCAAAAAAGGTACGGATACTCGATGGAGATGAACAATTTTTACTGTTGTAAGGGAAGTGCGACGTAATAATTACCGATCTCGCAATCTCATTGGTCATTACCACTCTTGGGTAATAAGCCCATGCCCAAGAAATTCGACTTGGTTCACCAGACCGTTTCTCGCCGGGAGGCGCGCGCGGGCGGGGCACTAGACTTATCGACTTGCTACCGTGTGATGTGAGTGTGGTCAACAGCATCTCTGCCGAAGGGGCAGATCTACCCTCCACGCGCGCAATGCGGCAATATTTTCAGCTTGAAAACCATGAAATCTTAGGCCCCGTCCCAATACCGAACGACTATTATCTTTGAGCGGAGTTGCGATCAGTTTGCATGGTTTGGTTTCTTTATACTAGACGTCCAGTTCCGTTCCAACATAGTCTCGTTCCCAGACTGCATTTTCGCGCTTGGCGAAAAGTAGTATGGGCACGAGACTAGTTCGAACAGTGGTCCATGGTGTGATTAGGTAAGTCTATCATAGTCAGGGACGGTAGACCATGAGAAATAAGGCCTTCGATCAGAGTTGAAATCGTGAGGCTCACGGTGGCACCCGCACCGTGAGAGTTCAGAGGTCTGTAAACTTTGAACCTTGAACCTTGGCCCGTGTACTCGCGTTCACCGCGCACCACTAGTTAGGTTGGCTACATTGCTTGCCTGGTTCACATGATGTAGCAGAAAAGAGTACCGCGTGGTCCGCATTGGAAAGTGTCACCGTCATTGAAGTTGCGTTCTGCATGGTGGAGGGTAAACATCTTGGAAGGCCTGCCACGATGCAAGTGCCTGCAATAGTAGTGGAGGAGAAGGAGCAAAAGTAAGCATAAAATATAACAGACTGCATGTAAATTCGGCTTATGAAATACAAGCATAGCAAACACACTGACTGTATAGATTGCGCAATGTGCATGCAGAACGTTCTGCCGAAGATGATTTAACACTGAGTCATCGACATGGCTATTTTTTGGACTAAGGCAGCCTAAATTCCAACATCTTGGGTGCGGATTACACTTGATAAAACAGAAAGGGAGCGTGTAATACCTTTTCCTGGGGTATAGCAGAGGTGCACGTATGCAGCGGGGTCATCCTGGGGGTATGCAACAGTCGCACAGAATTCGTTTGACTGCTGACCTCTCGCGATCTTTTTGTACGTTGGAAATGCTCCGCAGAGTGCGAACAACGTTGCAGTGAAGAGCAACACTATCGTCTTCATCTTGAATCGAGCACAACCACGGTTCACTGATGCAACAGCAAAGGAGTTTGGATTACACCGGTTGAAATCGCCGCGAAGTTGTAGCTGTAGCGCTATATAAACCTTCGCCCAGCTGTTATATCCACTATATATCTGTCGGAATGTGAGCCGTGGTGGCTAATTGAATTTGTAAAACGTGATTGTAGCGGATAATTGACGTTCCCCGTATAGAAGGATTGTTGATGACAAGGGCCCGGATGTACTTTCTTTCCATCCTCGTTCCCAGGCCTTCCCTATAGGCATGAGATATTATGCCAGCATAATTTTGAGCATAATAGGCACTCTACAATCCTGGCCATTATGCTGGCACTTTAATACACAGGCATTTTCCCTGACTTGGGCCAGCAGCACAGCTAGATGCTGCAGTGCAACTTCACCAGCTGCTTAACATGTTTTCAAAATTCCTCTACTGATGAATGTAGGCCTTGGTAGATTATGCTAGCATAATTTTGGGGAATAAATTTCTGAGCATCAAGAATTATGCTGGCATAATAGGTAGACTTTCCTGATCATGCAGATGGCCAAGAGTGTTACAAACTTGCAAACTCTCTGAACATGCCTTCTCAATATTAGCAAGTTCCTTTTGTTCAGAGGAAGAGTCTTCTTTGGAGGATTACATACAACTTTCAGTAATGTTACAATACAAGGTGAGACTCTTAGCTGTAAACACTTTTGAATTATGTATTGTCATTTGTATATACGTACATGTGAAATTTAATTAACATAATTGAGAATATTAGGCACATTGAAAAGAGTAATAGGTAAAGAATATGGGAATAGAATAATGGCTAGAAATTCGACTATTATCCAAGGCCTATGGACAAGCAGATTCCTTTCAAGACTACCTTCAATCATCTTCAATACAGCGAGATTAGTGATAATTATTGCATGCTGACAAAATTAATGAAGAGGAAGGTTATCTGTTACCAACTTGAGCTTGGAAACTAGCTTGCCAACGTTTCGACTGAATGCTCCAGTGGTCGTCAGGGCGAAAGTGAAGAAGTGTGGACAGTTATTCATGTATTCTATAATTGTCTAGTACATAAATTATTATGTACTAGACAAGTTCACCGATCGCCTCAAACGAAGCAATGCAGACCATTACCGTCAAAGCGATATTGTTTTTGACTTCAAAACCACCCGTAGGTCTCCCACAGGGAGTATAACCATGCAGTGCGGTCTTTCCGCAGGTAAACAGAAATTGACCATAGTTTTAGTGTAGCGGAGTAGTATGCAAGTTACCAAGGGAACTTGGCGCATGCGCGAACAGTGTGTACCAGGCTCTCTTTCCTCCTCCCCCGCACAAGAGCCTGGGAACGAGATTAATCAACAAGAGTTTTAGAACTGCATGTACTCAGTCACACATATGTGACAGTTGCTGTTCTAGCTCAACAAAAAGGTATAATGTGTGAGTGTGTTTCACTGTCCCTTGTAGTAGAAGAATCTGATGCGACAGTCATCACCGCAAGTGATGAAGGGTGGGGCAGTGGCCAGTGGGAGAGTAGGAGAGACCACGGATGGTGGTCAGGTGACCTGTACACAGGAGAACAAGAGCTCAAGTGTATATACATGTTTTGGAAACCAACTTACCAACATTCTGACTAGTAGTCTAGGGCAAAATAACTAGAGGAAAATTGACGTTGGCAAGTCATAAGCATTAACCAATTCTTGAGGTGATGGAGGTTGAGAAGGAACCAAAGGAAACTTCATGTCTCATATCCCATCATCCCATCATACACTTTACTGTTCCCCCTCCCAATAGTAACAGTAACTGTGACAGTCCCGGGTAATAATCAGACATTATTCCATTGCTGTGTTTGAAGTGTTGTACTGCAGAACTGGACTTATATGTGCTATGTAGATATGTCAATATCTGATACATTACATGTCCATAATGGTACAGACCTTCTGCAGTGTTCACACACACTGAGGACTATGGTGAGTTGGTGCACTGTGTATATATTAACAACTGCTAGATTCTTCTTGTGCATGTAAATAGGATCTGTATAGTTTGCTCAGAGTGGAGAGAGGGAGGGTGATGAGTGATTGACTTTCTTCCTCCAGTGTTGATGGGTGAGGCCAGACAGCAGCAACAGGTGGTGCTCTGCTGGGACACAAGGACAACACAGCCATGCACACCTCTGGTGGCAGGTATGGTGTGGGAGAGTGTGGTGTGGGGGGAAGGGGGACATGAAGGGTGTATTGTTAGGTAGAAAATCAACCATCACCAATTTCACTTCATTAACATGTTTAAAGACACAAGTTTTGGTGATTTGGAGGGCTGGTACGTGTTCAATGGCCGCCCTACCAAGAGGAAAGAGACAGAATGTCTGTGACCGATACCCAGGCCACGAGAGTGGAGAGAGGAAGGAAAGGTGTCCTGGGTATGAGGGTAGGGCTCCCGACGGAAAAATCGAAGGTGCTCCGATTTCAAATCTGTTGTGCTAGAACTAAGTATCTACCTGAGATATATAAAAACCGGACTATAATAGTTGGTGCTACAAAGCTATTTTCAGTCAATTCGTCTTGGACTTGAAAGGGTTAAGTGCCAAAATTGGGTGCAATTCGGTTCAAGTGACTTTTGAAGCTTCGCTATGAAACTAGTGGTACTGATGCATGGATTTCACTTGATGTATCTTGTGCAAAAATGCCTGGACCACTCAAGTTTATAGCTGTCAAGAGACTATATTAGCTGTACATTTTTCCCATAGAAGAATAATGAAGTGACTTTTGACAAGTAAATTTAGCAAGCACGAGTGCAATTTATTATTTTCCATTGGTAGAGTATAAAAATAGGTGGACCACTTGCGTGGATATCTGTTAAAGGTATGTTCATATATAATCCCCCATATAAAATTCCATAATGGCCATATTTTGGCACATAGCCTTCTGTTTGCATTATATATTTTCGGAAGAACGAAAGCCATAGAAACTATTGTAACTGTAGTTTACAAACAAGGTCACCTGGTTCTTGGATTTCAGCATACTTGAGTTTAAGTTCATTCAATTTTTATCGGGTCCCCTAATGAGGGTATGTTCCTACCCGTTGACAGCTTCCACAAATCTGCATTGCCGTCCTTACCACTTCAGAGCACATACTGTGCTCTGAGAAACATGATTCAGTGATGTAAATTTAGTTTGCATATACTATGTAGGAGTACAGGACTACTGGAGTGACTAAAGACGTGGCGGGGAGTGGGGTGGATGAGTTTACTGTTTGCCTGAATTTTGTTCTGTATAGTAGGTGTACAGGACTACTGAAGTGAAGGAGAGCACAGAGGTGAGAGGGAGGTCATTGTCTTACCTTTGAGTTATTAGAGAACCTCACTGAGGAAACCTACACAATAGCTCCATCTTTGCTTGCAGTGGCGTACAGTTGACCATCTGATGAACAGTGGAAAGTGGCAATGCAGAATCTTTCAAGGTATGCAAACGTTTCGAACTCAACACCAGTAGACTTTTGTCCGCAGACATTCAACTGTGCAGAGAAGGGTTATGTCAGTTTTGATATTGGATGTGTACCCAGCTACGTTGCCATCGCCTCCAGCGGTCTGTCTTGTCTGGGGTCTTTCTTGGTTATTGCTACATTCCTGCTGCTGAAAGACATGCGAACTGGCGTCCAGAAGATTATCATCACATTTTTAGCCATTGCAGACCTCATCAGTGCAGCAGGCTACATCTTTGGTTCCATAAACTGTCTGGTGTGTTTTGATCAGACTGACGGCTGTCAGGTTTTTCAAGCTCTCTGCAATGCACAAGCATCCATCACATCACAGTCACCCCTCGGTTCCTTTTGCTGGACACTGATTCTTGCATTCTACTTTTACATGGTGATTGTGTACAATCGCAAAGCCCTTGTTTCCCAGTTACTACCCCTGTACCACATCATTGCATGGATAGGTCCACTTTTTGTGATTGTACCCCTCACTGTACTCATGAAGCTTTGGTATGCACGCTATGCTGCCTGCATCTAACTGGTAGGGAATGGAAAGTATTAGAAATAATAATAATTCCTAGCCTTAAGAGCCTTGTATATTAGAATAATTGCACTATAGTACAAGTCTATCTACCATAAGTTCATCACTGGTATTCTTCACTTAGTGCATACAAAAATGGAAGATAGCGAATCTTGCTCTCTCTGTAGGAAGTCCCCAGAAGATAGTGAGCCAGATGCCATAGAGTACTGCCACTACACAAATGGCATGTTTTTCCAGTCACTAACTTGCCCTGGATCTGAAGGTAGTCAGTCATTCAGGGTTTGTTATATTCATTCTGCTAACACTGAAAGGATTAGTGCATTCTGTTTTTATTGTATTTGATACACGTTGTGATTGTGATTGAATTCCTCATTGTTTCCAATCAAGAGTGCAAATCGTGATGCACAATCGAACACCTTAATGCATCATCCAACAAGATTGGATTAGAGGCTTGATGTTATATATACACTGTAGACATAGATTTATTTCTCACTCTCTCAGCAAACAGACATCATTATTCAAGATTGGATTAATTGTTCAATGACCATGTGAGATTCCAGGTTGTTGTCTATTATTTGTTAAGTACATAGAATGGAGATGTGCATACTGTAATCAACAATCATTAATCGAAGCATCCTACCAACTTGCCTCTATATCGTAGAGGGTTCAGCTAGCTCAATAGAATAATTGCACTATTGTAGCGGCTCAGGGGAAAATCTTGACTAGCCAATAAGATTTGGCAGTGAAGCTTTAATCTCCAGTGAGCTTAGTTCTTCTGCACTCTTGATAAGTGGATTACACTTCACTAGCTGAGTGTAACTATTGTGCGTAAAGTGGTTTGAAGGCCACTGAGCTTGAGTACATACTTGTAACTGGATTGCACACTTGTACAATGAAGTAATGGACAAGTGAGTTGACATTTCACATTCAGCGTCCTCTCATAGTATCAATGCAATAGGAATTAGACTCATAATGAACAGTTTTAGATGATTTTTGGAGATATGCTGTGTGAAACCAAGGTGAAGATTGGATAAACGAAGGGCTCAGAATCATTGTTCATGGGCTACATAACCTCATCAACCATGGGACAGTACCACCAAAACAACTGTTCTACGTAGAGTACATTGGGATGATGCAGACAGTTTATATGTGTAAATGAAAATTTGGTTGGCACAATATTGCCAGTCCTTAATTTGTAATTTGCAGTCCAACCCAGTCACAACACCTTTTAATTAGATAGCCATGCTTGTAAGGGCAGTGAACAGTGTGCATTTGTTAGGTTAGTACCATTATAGTGAATCTCAACCAAACATCCAGAAAGTAAAACAGAAGCTTCTAGTTAGGTGAATGGATTGTAACCAAAGTACAACATACATTGTTATAGCAGGCACAACACCTCTCTGTGTCATATATAAAGACATGTATAGTCTTGTGGAACAGCCCTCTCTCTTTAGAGTATGTCAAACTTGTGCCATCACATCTTCTCAAAGCAGATGCAGGATAGCATCACTGCTGAACTGTCCACTGACTCAACATAATGCATGGGCTAATGCTCTCTTGTCAAGGCTATGTATCTGCTTTCCTGCTTGAGTCTTGTTCTTGATTCATTAGAACATCAGCCATTCGTTTGTTTGTTTGTTTTTATTTAAATATAAGACAAACAGTATGTGGCAGCTAAACAGCACTTGGTCACCTTGGAAACAATGGTTCTACAAAGTATGGTCAAGGCCCACATGATTGAAGAAGAAAAGCACTTCATGTTTCAAAGCTGGAAGCCTATTAGTGACATGTGAGCAGTAGGTATGCATCATGTCATTAAAATGAGTTTGTGTGGTCTTGCTTTGCTTTATTCATCAGATGGCTACAATGTACTTTCAAGTTACAATGAGAATGCATTAAGTGAGGCTACACCCAAGAACAGTTTTGTACAGTGGTTTACCAACATCTAGGTAAGTCAAAGGCAGTCTTATGCTCGGTAACTTTGCAGCTCAGTGCAGGAAGTATGCTCCTAGCCACAACTCACCATTAATTGCCCCAGCCAGCCCCGTAAAAATGCTTCATATCTCAGTGAAATTTGACACAAAATCACACCCCATAACTTTTGTTACAGTCATTTGAAATGTTTTGGAGTAAGAGAGAACATTATTCTGTACCAGAGGTAGGAAGAAGTGTGCAAGTTCATTTGAACACTGAAAACTAAAACACCAATGAATAGCAATGGAGTCATTATTGGACAGGTAACATTACTGGTAATAATAGTACATTATAATAGTTCATCCAATCATTATAATAGTTCAGTGAGAGAGTGACAAGAAATTGACCTACTCTCTGTGTTGAGTTACACTTGCACTTGCAGTACTAGATGTACTTGGTCCTTCACGAGATATTGCGGCACATCGACACCAGGTTTTGAATTTCTGCTTTAGTTCACTGATGTTTACAGCAAATATGCTTGCTTCAGTTTAGTGCCAACCAACCAATGGTAGCAAACTGTCAACAGTCTCCTCCCATGACATTTACTACAGTAGTTTTCCAGTGACGTTGCCAACCCAAAAGCTAGTGGTACTATTAATAATTGTGGTTGGTGTTGATTGCTTTACATCTAATATAACAGTGTGTACAAGGCTACATATGTTTTTCTTCCATCTGGTAGCGATGGTTCGTCAGTGGAGAGGTTTCTTGTTTCTCTGGATCTCACTTACCCCTGGCCTTGCTGGCTATGACTGTGCTCCTCCTCTGCTTCCTACTCATCCCCCTCACCATAGCCATCTCTATGAACATTCTAAAGGTATACAGATACTGTATGTGATGTGGGGTTGATAGTTGCTAAGCAAGAAACTAATACTGGTATTATATATCTTGGACAATTCTTCATAAGTAAATGCCTGTTTCAAACGTCAAAATGGATGATTGTTACTGGAGATCTGAAAGTACATAGAAAGTCCAGCTGCATACTACATGTACACTAGTGCTTTGATGTTTACATCTTTGTCTGGTGCACATGTCCCTCCACAGAAGCCGCAATGGCTGAGACACTTTGTTCATCCTTTGACTGTAGTCTTCAGAGATGAGCTAAAGTGGTGGAGTGGTGTAGAACTTGGAAGGAGGTTCCTATTCCTGCTGTTCTTCATCCCCTTCCCCAGAAATACGGTTAGTAAAGTTCAGTGTTTGTAGGTGTGGCCTACAGGGACCTTAAATCTTAGTGTGGGCTTGAGTACAATGTCTTGTTTAAACTACATAAACCTGTTTTACATATGTATAAAATCCAGTGCCAACACAGTCATTGTTGGATATGCTAGTGTGTAGTTAATGTTGTTCATGTTAACATCTGCAAGGTTTTGTGCAGCACCATTGACCAGTCGCAAAAGGTGGGAGTTTTGGTGGGTGTACAGAATCCTGGGTCCTACATACTTAACATTTATGTAATTGCTGGGGGTTAGAAAAAAACCTTATATCAACCTGACTACAGAGGCAGCTTTTAACCGTAATTAAAGCTTGGGGGGGGGGGGGGGGGGGTATTTTGAGGCACTTTAGTGGGTCCCCAAATTCAATGCCCAACTTTGAAAGACCCTGTACTGTCACACCCCATAGTATGGGAATTAGTGGGCTGGGTGGGTGGGAAAACAGCTTTATACTTACTGTATTGTCCCGAGCAAGCGCCCATGGGTGCTCGCAGCTCAAGTACCAAAAATTGGGGGTAGGCGGTTACACGGAGGAGGTGCTTGAATGGTTCAACTATCCCCATGCAAGCGCCCATCCCGGATGCGAAGTTAGCTGCCAGGGTGTACTGAATTGACCTGCATCATCGCTTCGCGTTTGCTTCATCAAGGTCAGCCCAACAGTGGAGAAAGCTGTATCGTGCAAGAAAGCAGACCGACTCGTAGCCTTGTTGCCAACCTTCCTAAGCGTTCGTCACTTGTAGTATGCGCGCAAATTTCGTACTGCAGGCGAAGAACGCTGCGAACAAGGCTATGCATGTGTATGTGCGAAACCTTGATGCCGGATGTCATGGCGCCTGAAGCACATCAGAATGATCACAGCTATGTACGTGAGCTCAGTGGACTTACTTTCGATTCACTACGCAAGAATTTAGCATGGTGGGCGGTTACACGGAGGACCTCAAAAAACCACAAAACTGTCAAACTTGGGGGGGGGGGGGGGGGGGTGGGCGCTTGCTCGGGGGTGGGCGCTTGCTCGGGACAATACGGTAATTGATTAACAGGCACACCAGGTTTCTGCATGACGTGCACAAAATGCTTTGTTAGAGGTGAGTGCACAGGACCCTATAGAACAAAATGATGTGCTCCGCACTTGGTTCGATTATCATTAATTTCAAGTAGTCCACAACACTAATATAACGAACTTAATGCAAGTCTAGAAACTCATATACAGTACTTGGTGAAGACCCACTTCTATCAGAATATGTTAATGATGAATTGATTTACTTCATGTACCGTGCAGTTTGCTAAATATGCTTTACTGAATTTGTAACTTGTATTACTGGTTTGTTTTCTTTCTCACCATGTATAGGCAGCTCCAACACTCGTACTGGCAATTGTTATAACAGTCTATGGATTTGCACAGCCATACAAAAGTCTGATTGCAAACATCCTTGAGATGGGTGTCCAAGTAAACTTTCTCTTGTTGCTGTTGATTGAAGCTACATCAGGCATTCGTGATCTACATTTCACATTTCCACCCCTCCTGCAAAGTAATTCAAAATTTGATCCTGAATGTGTAGACTCTCCGACGGGGATTGCACCAATCACATGGATCCTGATGCCCTTCTACTACCTACCGCTTCTCATATTTGTGGTGGTTGCATGTGTTTACTTGGCTGTCTATATAAGGTACATGACAGTCTAAGTTTCAACATTGTACTGAGTAATCTTGGTGACAGAAAGAGCTATGATAAAAAGCTGCAGATCTTGAACAATAGTTTTTGTGTAGTACATGGAAACCCTTCATATAAATCATCTCAGTAATAGCTAACAGTATGGAAACATTTGAAGTTGCTGAATTAGCACTTTTATTCCTCATACTGGTATTATGTATGTTGTAGGCAAGAAAAGTCTGACTATACTAGTGGCTGCCGTACTGTAGTTACAAGAGAACAAGACTAGGATCAATATATATTTTATGTCCACTCCATCAATCCATGCTCACAGTTCAGATTTGATAAGGGAATAAGGATGACTAAAAATGGATAGTGAATTTATCTAAAATTAGCATAATAGTTAACGGAACAACTCGGCTTACCCCTTTTGTGATTGAATATACCTCCTCTCTTCAGTGTTTTTTTTGTTGTTGTTGTTGTTGTTGTTTTTTTGGTGTTGGTCTAAAGTGAAACTAGTAGCTAAAATGAAAACAATACTGGTAGGAAATGGAAAGCATTGGAATTAATGCCAGAGTCTAGCACAATTGTAGCTAATTAACCACTTTCATTCATGCTGAAAGATACATCGGGTCTTGTTCTCACTATAGGAAAAAATTCCTCAAGAAGCCTCTGGACGACAGTGAGCCAGAAGCCATAGAGTACCATCATCACACACGTGAAGTGTTTTTTCAGTCACTGAGATTTGAGGGTAGTCAGTCAGGGTTTGTTATGTTCACTAACCATTCTGACAATACAGAAGGGATTGACACAGGTTAAACATCATATTATATAAATCTGTTTTATGGCATGTGATTGTGATTGAATTCATTATTGTATCCAATGAACTGGTGCAGATTCTAATAAATCTTTATATTGTACCATCCAAATGGTTTTCAGTGAGCTGCATGTGGTTGAGTGGATAAGTGAGATGCCAGGCATCAATGGTCAAGGTCTGTTACTGTTAACCAAGATTATCATTGTTTTATGGAGATGTAAGCTCACATTTGGATTGGAACTGCACTTTTGGGGCTTTTCATGTTGCACATCGTGACTTTCCAATCAAGATACACACCACTTGAATGTGCAGCTTCTTCATTAACTGATCTGGTACATAGTTTCTGCTTCTTTACTTCTTTCTAACTTTAATGCCACAACAATGTTACATGGGGTATACAGTGGTGAACAGGGACTGCTGGCTAATGCAGGTTAATTAGTTGACATATGGCTACCTCATCATTTTTGGTGCATGTGTTCAGCAACCCATACCGATTCAATCTTGGTCCATCTCTTCAACTTGCACACTACCTGTTGTGGGATGGTTTGTTGTGGCCTGCACCCTAGCCACAGGTGTTGTCTGCAGTGTTGTTTTGGTTGACCATATATAACTAGAATTAAACACCTTTTAGTGAGACCCTTTAGGTTAATCAAACTATAACTAAACTAAACTAAAGCCCCCTCCCCCCCCCCCCCCCCCCCCCAAAAAAAAAAACAAAAAAAAAAACACCCCACTATACTAAAACAGAAAAGTAATTTTTCACAGATAACTATATAACTAAAGACTTGTTAGTGACTAATGTAAAACCAGGAAACTAAAACTGAATTTCAAAACTAATTAACTGCAACTAAACTAAAAGCTTAAGCCCTACAACACTTGTTCTCTAGTTTTACATAGTCTACTCCTGCTATTACAAGTATATTATTGACCAGAATTGTTTATGTGTATAAAGACGTAGTTGGTTGCGTATATGCCGCGTGATATGCTGCTCAAGTTCTCAAGTTGATACTGAACATTGGGGCTAACATTACTACTGTATCCTGCCAGTGTTACTCCTTCTGCTATTCCTTTCACCTGTTCTGCGCGTTTCTCACTGTTCTCGTTGGGATTTTGGTCTTTTTTGTCAATTGGTGAGCTTTTATTGGAATTCTGTATCTGTTGTAGTTATCTGGTTCTGTGGTTGTGTGGCTTATACTAACATAACAACTTGTTGTCTTGGTGTGTTCTAGTGGGGTTGTGAGCTTCAAGGCCTCTGCCTGCCTTCCTTGCTATATGGCCCTAGTTGGGTGAGTGGGCTACTACTCACTTATTACTCAGATATAAGCCAACTTCAACTTGTTACTCCAGTGATGGACAGCCCATTGGTAAATCCTGTTCTGGCATATGTAAAAGCCTTTCGACTTAGAGGTGACTTGGATTCCCTTAAGCATGCTGCCCTTGGTAAATTTGCTACTGCTCTTCTAGCTGAGGCTAAAAGAATCCTGTGGGACAAATGTTCATTGTCTTCACTTGGTCTTCCCCTTACCAGTCGCCGTACTACAGAAAAAAGGTCTCAGGCAGCTGCTGACTTAGAGGACATCATAGCAGCATTTGCTAAACTTGATGACAACGGCAGTATTCCTATGATCTTCTGTGAGGCCAGTGACCTTGTCTTGCTCCCTCCCATTGTCACTGATCCGGTTTGTGAGATGGTCCATGAAAATAGTAGGAGTTTGAGGGGTCTGGAGAATGAGATTAAGGAACTCTCCTCTAAATTTGACAAGCTTAACGCAGTAATTAGTAAAGTAGAGGGAAGTCTCTCTCAACATTCTGCCGAGTCTTATGCAAGCGTTACTCGCTCTTCCCCTCAGATTGCTCAAGCTAGAATTTCTTCCCCTCTCAGTGGCAACTTAATGCCTACTTATGCTTCTCGCAGTCATAAACTGATTCTGTTTGGCTTACCTGAGCACAACACCCTCACAGAACTAAAGAATGAGATTGATAAAATTTTATCGTTTCTGGTTGGATCTCATGTTCCCTTGAGTGATCTCTATCGCCTTGGTCGTAAGAAGTCAGGCACCACCACCCCTCTCTCTCGTCCAAGACCTGTGTTGTTGACCTTTACCTCACTGATGGACAGGCGTCTTGTGTTATCACGTGTGCGCAAGCTGAAAGAGTATGATACAACTGGCCTGTATTTGCGACCTGACCTCTCCATAGATGAGCGCGTTAAACGTCGTTCTGGTAACCCTTCTAGCAGTAATCCTCAACCTCCATCTTCTGATTCGGGTGATAGTCATCCTCAAACTACCCCTCTCCCCTCTGATTCTGGTACTCCTGGCGGTGCTTCTGGCACCTTAACTGCACCATGATTTCTCAACTACGTATAATTTCGTATAACTGTAGAGGTTGGCGTGGTAGTTCTCCTTATGTTTCTGATCTCCTTTCCTCATGTGATATTCTCTTGATTCAAGAGCACTGGTTGTCTCGAGAAAACTTTAATGTTCTTAATATAAGTGATCAATTTATCTATACTGCAGTTAGTGGAATGGACAGTTCCAATCTTTTAGTTGGGCGTCCTTTTGGCGGCTGCGCTATTATGTATCGCAAGTCCTTACTTGCTTGTGTCAAGTCCATTCCTACTAACTCTAAACGTTTCTGTGCGGTCAGATTGATTGACTCAAACAATTTTATCATTCTGTTGATTAATGTCTATATGCCGACTGATTATGGGACATCTGTCTCTAATGTTGAATTTATTTCATGCTTAAGTGAGATTGAGGCGTTTATTGATTCGCAGTCATTCGATTCTCTTATAATTGGCGGTGATTTTAATGTTGATTTCTCTCGTGCGTCTAATAACTCTTTATCTCTCAGTGACTTTATGTCTTCTTTAAACCTATCTGCTGTTGATTGCCTTTTTCCCTCAATTCCTTTCACTTATATGCGTGATGATGGTTCTGCAACATCTTGGGTAGATCATTTCCTATGTAGCGAACAGTTGGTGTCCTCTTTTTTCTCTGTCTCTCTTGGTGGATCTGGCTCAAACCTTTCTGATCATCATCCACTTGTTGCTGTCTTTAACTGTTCCTTGAACGTTACTCCCAATTCTGCGTCTGTGTCCTCTTCCTTTGCGTCTGCGTCCCCTTCCTCCGCGTCTCAGTCTAAACCGTCCATTGCTTGGCATCGTGCCTCTCCAGATCAAGTATCTGCTTACTGTGATCTTGTTGTTCGCTCTCTCCCTGTTCCTCCAACTGAAGCTTTATGTTGTACTAACCCTGACTGTACTAGTCATCTACATGTGCTAGAATTATACTGTGACTCTCTTTGTAACACCTTGAAAGTCTCGGCTGAACTGACTCTTCCTCTCTCTAGACAAGGTCGTGTTATTCCTGGTTGGAATAAAGCTGCATCTATGCTTAAGTCAAAGGCCAATTTCTGGCATAAAGTTTGGAAAGAAGCCGGCTGCCCCTGCTCTGGGGTACTTTTTGACATCAAACGCCGTTCACGTTCTCGTTTCAAATATGAAGTAAGACGTCTTAGGCGGCGCGAAAAACACATACGACGATCAAAGCTTGCCGAAGCCATGAGCTCTAAGGATGTTAATAGTTTTTGGTCTCAAGTAAGGAGAATAAACTCAAGCAAGTCTTCCTCTTCATCATCTGTTGTTGATTCTGTGAGTGGTGCACCGCACATTGCCAATGTTTTCTCTGCCAAACTTGAATCCCTTTTGAACTCCCGTTCAACTAGGGCCCGTGAGGAACTTCTGTCCTCTTTAGATGTTTGTGATGATGATCTTCAGTCTTTTCAGTTTTCACGAGACTGTGTTGTCTCTGCACTCTCTCATCTTAAGCCAGGCAAGCATGACGGAAGTCCTCTATCCTCCGATCATGTCATTAAGGCTTCCCCAGTGTTAGTCACAATTTTACCTCCTCTTTTTACAGCTTTTGTTCGCCATTCATACCTCCCACCCAACCTCAGGAACTGTATCCTTAAACCGATTCCCAAGCCACATAAAGATCCTACCTTATCTGATAGTTATCGACCCATTGCCCTTGCCCCAACATTGAGTAAAATCCTGGAATGGTGTATCCTTTTACAATATTCTGAATATTTTGCGACTTCCCCACTTCAGTTTGGGTTTAAGAAGCATATGTCTACCGCACTCTGTACTGGCTTAGTTAAGAACATATCAGCACACTACATGTCTCACGGCTCCTCTGTCTTTGCTTGTCTGTTAGATGCCAGCAAAGCATTTGATCTTGTTGATCATTCGTTGCTGTTTCAGCAGCTACTACAACGAAGGACTCCCAGTTTTTTAGTTCGCTTCCTCATCAGCTGGTATAGCTCTCAATCTTGTAGTGTTTCTTGGGATGGTGCCAGCTCTGATTCTTTTAATGTTTCTAACGGCGTTCGTCAGGGAGGAGTTCTGTCCCCTGTGTTGTTTACTATATACATGGATATCTTATTGAATAAGCTTAAAGAGTGTGGAGTTGGCTGATACTGGGATGGTTTGTTTGTTGGCGCTCTCTGTTATGCTGATGATTTGATCTTGTTGGCTCCGTGTCCTTCTGCTTTACGCACTATGCTCAGTCTATGTGAGTCCTTTTCCAATTCCTATGGTCTCAAATTTAATGCTGGTAAAACTCAACTCATTCGTTTTGGTTTATCTCCTTCTGACAAGTGTACAACTGCTATCTATTTTTGTGGTGAACTTTTAGCGTTCCTCAATTCTGTCTGTCATCTAGGTCACATTCTGTCTTACAATCTCTCAGACAACGATGACATTGTTTTTAAGTCCCGGGACTTGCTTAAAAAGGCTAATCTTTTGTTCTGCAACTTTAAGTTCTGCAATCCTCACACCTTAACGTTTCTGTTTCGCTCATATTGTCTCTCCTTGTATGGATGCTCTCTGTGGCGGCTAGACTCCCCATCTATGAACCTGATTGAAGTTGCCTTCAATAACATTTTGAGGCGTATCTGGAAACTCCCGTCTAATTCTCATACTAGAATAGTTCATAGTACTGCCCGTCTGTTGAGTCTCTTCAATGTTGTCTTTGCTCATTCTTTATCCTTGTTATCTTCTGCTCTGTCCTGTCCTTCGTTCCCTGTTTCTTTTATCTATCGTGTTTCTTCCAACCTTGTGTATACTCCGTGTGGGTTCAACCGTCTCCGTGGACATAACTATAAGAAGACTTATTATCCTGAAGACCTTTTTTGTGCTAACATAATTAGAGATATTAGAATTAGTTGTGTGTCTAGCAGTGACTTTGAATATGTAATTTCTGTTATCTCTTCACACTAACTTAATTTACATTTTAATTTAGTTGTTTGTCTCTTACACCTATGTTGGTGTGTTTTCTCAATTATAATAATAATAATAATAATAATAATAAAAACCATTAGCAGCAATTGCCTTAAATTTGCAGTCTAAAGCAGTCCCATGTAATATAGAGTTATGTTGGTATTGTATGTGTCACAAGACTGCTTGTAATGCCTCTTGTGTATGTCATTTCAAGAGAAGCTTTTACTAGCAATTGTTTTGTGTTCATCCATGAGTACCAGCTCCTTTTCTTTGTAAACTAGAGAACAGAAATGGTTATCAACACTAACCTGCTGCTTGTTGAAATTCAATCAAAAACAATCACTCTGTATATACTTTCCGTTTTTTTTTGTCTGTATAAATGCATATTTAAGCAAACACAGATCCTTGCTCTCAAGCTAAGGTGAACAAAAGAATTATCAGTAATTATGGCAAAGTCTTTCCCAAAGCATGATTATTTACGAACAATTCCCAGTACACAAAAGGACATGAAGAAAATTCGAGTTCAGACTGTTTTCTAGAACAGTGTTTGCTACATGCTCCACATACAAGGTACTTTTACGAGCTTTCGTCATAGATGTGTGGAACATCCCTTACATATTACCTTGCTCGCTTCAATAACTAACTTTGTGTATTTATACCCAGGCTATTTGCCACTAGCAATATAGTGCTATGACAAAATAATAGAATAACTTTCAAAGGTCTAGTTGTGTACCAATACAAATACAAGATAAATCTCTCTTTTTTATTACATTTATGTATTTTTTTCTGCAGCTGTTTCACAGGATGGCTCAGTTCACATTGTTCACCGTTATTGTGGTAGTTCTGTTCATTAACATCCTCCCTTACTGCTCTGCTGAGAATGTATACTGCGTCACACCCACTGCCACTTCATGTGCATTCTGTCCTCACAATTCAACCCACTGTGCCACACTCTCTGAGTATATGCAGTAGAAGCTGAACTGTATTTTACCTCGGAGGTATAGTGGTCATCCAGCTAGTAACTCTGTCCTGCTTTTGCAATCTACACAATATGCTAAACTAGTTTTCCATGGCACTGCACTTGCACTACATAACACCAGCATTACTGCAGAGGACAGTAAGTTTATACATAACCAGTGTGCGTGTGAGTCATCCAGTGAGAGTTTTAAGCTAGGATGTGGTATTACTACTCTCAACAGCAACCTAACATTCATCGGAAACACCTATAATTCTTGAAAATAATGCTAGCAACAGATACAGTGCTGGTGCAATCTGGGCATTAGCAAGTTTACTATACACTTTACTGAAACAAATAACTTCATTGGCAACTCAGCATGGTATGGTGGTGCAATACGTGTAGAGGCCAACGCATTGAGTTTTAGTGGTACTAGTAACTTTACTCATAACTCTGCAGATGTGGGTGGTGCAATCAGCATAGCTGACAATGTTGTAGTTACCTTCAGTGGGACAAACAACTTTATAGGTAACTCAGCAAGCAATGGTAGTGGTGGTGCAATTATTGCAACTAGGAACACATCATTGCATTTCTTTGGAACTAGTGACTTTAGTTATAACTCAGCAGGAAACCATGGTGGTGCAATTGCCAGAGATGGTAATGTAATTGTTGCTTTTAAAATGGAACTCTTTAACAATTCAGCAGTTATGGTGGTGGTGCAATCATTGCATCTAGCAACACCTTGTTGGATTTTGTTGGTACTAATGCCTTCAGTCAAAACTCAGCAGGTTATGAAGGTGGTGCAGTTGAGGTACATATGATGTAGTTATCTTCAGTGGAATAAACAAGTTCATTAACAACTCAGCAAGCAATATTGGTCGTGCAATTATTGCAACTAGCAACACATCATTGAGCTTTATTGGAACTAGTGACTTTAGTTACAACTTAGCAGAACAGTATATGGTGGTGCAATTGGGGCGTGTGTAAAAGCCGGACTCCCGGATCACCGAAAATTTGAGCAAAAAATCGAACGGGCAATTATAAGTTTTTGCACATGCGCAGTAAGCGTATATTATTAGACGGCTCTTGACAGTCTTGTCCAGGCCGAAGTCTACTTTCAGGCTGCCTCCAACCTTACTCGTATAGTCTGCCTCTTCTGAGGCAGTGGCACAAAGGAAGGCATTCATGAAAAGCTCCGCTACTTCAAGGCGCAGAGGGACAGTTCTTGCGCACGAGGTAAGCCAGCTAGTTACCTACCTAGTCGGAGTTTCTCCCGGTACTCTGTGCTACAACTGCGTGCTACGCACACTGTTTGGTTTCAGCAAGTCGGCGTTTGCGTAGGAAACTGTTGCAGTGAGCGTTTGGCGTACTTGCCACTCTGCGTGTAGGTAGCCTCTGCCGGTTCTGGCAAAAAACAGTGGCTCAGTTTAATACACCTTGGTGGCTTTTATATGTCCGTGAAGGCCTTAGAAAGGTCAAGCCAGACGACCAAAAAGGAATGCTGCTAGTTAATAGGAACAGGCCTACAACGTTTTCCCGTACAGCAAAAGCGAGAAATAGGTGGGCGGGGCCTGAAACGAGGTCGATTACGTACGCGCGCGCAGGCACTTCATAATTGTCCGGTCGATTTTTGCACATTTTTGTTGATCCGGGTGATCCGGGTGATCCGGCAGTCCGGCTTTTACACATGCCCGTGCAATTGCCACAATAGACACTGTTGTACTTACCTTCAGTGGAACCAACAACTTCATGGAACGGTATGGTGGTGCAATTGCCACAATAGACACTGTTGTACTTACCTTCAGTGGAACCAACAACTTCATGGAACTCAGCAGAACGGTATGGTGGTGCAATTGCCACAATAGACACTGTTGTACTTACCTTCAGTGGAACCAACAACTTCATGGAACTCAGGAGAACGGTATATGGTGGTACAATTGCCACAATAGACACTGTTGTACTTACCTTCAATGGAACCAACAACTTCATGGAACTCAGCAGAACGGTATATGGTGGTGCAATTGCCACAGTAGACACTGTTGTACTTACCTTCAGTGGAACCAACAACTTCATTGACATCTCAGCTGAACATGAAAAGGAAGGTTGGACCCCTGTAATAGGAAAAAGGAGCCGGCATAAAGTGCCAACACGCCTGCTCAGACTGAGAGCTCCACCACATGTTCGTGCAAGCCTGCCATCTTCTGATTCTAGTGCTGGCGAGAACTCTGACTCGGACTGCTCCCTGCACATTCCTGATGGTGCTGGTGTTTGCTACTCACCTCACAGTGGAAAACCAGGCCTCCGGGTTACAACTAAGAGCACTTCCAATTGGACTCCCATTTCATCAAGAACTAGATCTAAATTTAAATGACAGGGTACAGGCTTGTATTAGCCCATGGCTATTCTTGTGTCCTTGTGTATCATGTAATATGATCACAAGAAGAATTATTATTACAAAAAAAAACAACCCAACAATATGGTGGTGCAATTATGACAAATAACAACAACATACTATACATTCAACGGAGCCAACAACAATTCAGCAGACTCTGGTGATCTTCACATATAACAATACTGTACTTACCTTCAGTGGAACGAACAACTTCAACAACAACTCAACAGAACAGCTTGGTGGTGCAATTCGTGCACAAAAGAGCACAGCATCAGTGGCGTAGCCAGGATGAGCAGCCCTTACGTGGGCACAGCTATAGTCTGCATGGGCACACTTAGTGCGTGCGCACCACGCATCTGCTAGGGGACCTAGGGCATGCTTCCACCATGAAAAATTTCACAATTATACACTCTGAGATCACTTCTGAGGTCGTTTTTGGACACAAATACAGTCTTACCTGTATGCACGCTTCATGTCCGCATGAAACTTGCGATCGCACATGCTAAGTATAATTAATAGCATGGTTTCGAGTGCAATTTGGGATTAATAGCACGAGTGAATGGCTATTAATTGCACGAGGCGAAGCCGAGTGCAATTATGCCAATCACGAGTGCTATTAATCCCAAATTGCACGAGAAAACATGCTATTGATTGCTAATCATAAACTTTGCCAAGTTGACAGTACACTACAATAAGTATGAGCATGTATGAGATAGCCAAGTTTATTGTATACAAGTTTACAGTACACTGTATAGTTTACAGCAAATTGTTGATTATCAAAAAATACAAAAACTACAAAACCGTACAAGGTGTAATCGCTCACTGATTGGTCAGTAGCAATTTGCTGTAAACTATATTAACATAATGTAAACTTGTAACTTGTAAGCGACAACAATTTGCTGTAAACATAATGTAAACTTGTAACTTGTGACAACAATTTGGTGTAAACAATACAGTTTACTGTAAACTTGTATACTATAAACCACCACATCACATACATACTCATACTTATTATAGCATACTGTAAACTAGGCAGAGTATATGATTAACAAGTAACAGCATGATTTCTCGTGTAATTTGGGATTAATAGCAAATTGCACTCGAAACCATGCTGTTAATTATACCAATCAGTGAGCTATTACACTTTTTGCACTGTTTACATGTACAAGAAAAACACTATTTGGCATTTATTGCACTGTTGTTAATTAATGGAGCTTAAGTATGGACTGTATATAGTCATATGATTATAACGGATTATTGACCTTAGCTTTCTAAATTATCTTTACCCGGGCACCAAAGAATTTTACGTGGGTACAGGCCCGGGTATGCCCGGGTGTAGCTATGCCACTGCACAGCATTGACTTTCACTGGAACTAGTAGTTTCAGTCTAAATGCAGCAGCAGAGTTCGGTGGTGCAATCTACACAGCTGACAATGTTGTAGTTACCTTCAATGGAGCCAACAACTTCACAGGCAACTCAGCAAACAATGGTAGTGGTGGTGCAAGGGCTAGTGTACTGGTGTTTCTTAGAGATCTGGACAGGTTTCATGGTACAATGGGTGCAATAGGGAAATTTAGTTGTCCATTGACAATTTGATAGAGTAGGCACATTTTCAGGTAGTGTCTTCTGCTGGTAAGGGTGGGCAGATTACATGACTGAAGCAAAGACTCATATCCAGAGCTCCAGGTTTTGGTACACACCTTCAGTGCAAACTTCTACACTCTCTCCAGGGAGTTGATAAGTCCCTGTTGGTAGGGATCCCATACAGGTGCTGCATACTCCAAATGCGGACGGATATAAGCCAGGTAGATCGAGTTGCAAGAGTGATGAAGTGTTTGCAGAGGGATAGAACTTTCGGTATAGAATACCCACTTCTTGCCTTTCTTTTTTGCATACTTCGGTGACTTGCATAGACCAGTTGAGGGTGGAAGTAAGCCAGACTCCAAGATACTTGTAGGAGTACGTGTACCCTCTCCATACATGTTTGTTTAATCTTGAGAGGTGTAACAGGGAGGGAGGGTTGCTTTCTTCTGGAGATGATCATGTATTTGCATTTTCTACCAAAGGTTATCGTCAGAACATACACAGAGGTTGTCAATATCCATTTGTAAAAGATGGTAGTCAGCTGCTGAGTAAATAGGGCAGTAAAGCATTAAGTCATCAGCATAGAGTGACATAGTTCCATCTGACAATGGAGCCATTGTGATGTCATTAATGAACAAGAGTGGCCCAAGCACAGACCCCTGTGGTACTCCAGAAGTTACAGGTAATACACCTGAAGATGAGCCATTCACACAGACACACTGACTTCTCTTGCAGAGGTAATGTGTGATCCATCTGAGAATGTGTGGACAAACATTGATGATGTTTTTCAGCTTTTGCAGCAGAGGTCTGTGGGGGGACTGAATCGAAAGCCTTGCTGTAATCAAAGAACACACAGCAAATGTCTAGGCCCAAGTCAAGCTGTTTCAGCCAAAGCAGGTGGCGTTCTGAAAGCATCTGCTCCTGGCCAGTTACCTCAGAATGAGAAGCAAATCTCTAACTTCAAAACAAAGTTAGCAGTACAGTCTCGTGCATCTGCCTTTCCTCACCTCAGTCTTGATGCTGCTGCTGATGATCTTTTCGTTGTGATGCAGCAGGCCTACACTGAGGATGCTTCCAAAAAGTTTGTTCGTGCAGTGTATGCAGCACCTGAGCCTGCTGTAGTGGTTGCTACAGAACTCCAGCTTCAAGATCTAGCTCACTTCTGTACATCATTGTTTGAATTGTCCATCCTCACAGTAGATCCCACCTTTTGTCTGGGTGAGTTTGATGTCACACTGATCACTTTTCGGCATCTTTTCCTTCAGTCCAAGAGGTTCAAAACACCGCCAGTGTTTGTTGGTCTGGTTTGTATTCACCACAAGAAGTCCTTTTTGACCGACCTCTTTCCTGTATGGCGCTGTCGAATCTCGGTATATTCCTGTTCATTTCCTGCCAGAGAGTCTTCATGAGTCCAGTAGTCCAGTCCACTCAGAACTGACTGTAAAATTTGACCATCAACACTTACATAATAATACCCTCATTGATCCAGCCTTCTCATCATGCATTAGTTTCTTGCAGTATGCCTGACAAGCACTGAAGTAAGGCTGTCTACAATCACTGGACTGGACTAGTAGACTGGACTGGTGGACTGACACTAAAAACCATTTTTATGGTTTCTAACATAGCCTGTAGGCCTGCATGATGCATTATGTTAACCCCAACCTTTTATGCACAGAGTGATTGCATGGATACCAAGCTAATATTCGATGACAATAGCCAATGCATAACATGGGCTTCAAAGTCGTCAGGGGGAGGGGGGGAGAAGTTGCATGTCATGGAGCAGCACCCTATGTACTTTATCTCCTGGGAACAGAGATTAGCAGTGGAGATGAGGCGTGGCTTGTAAAAGGAACAAACATTGTATTGGGTATTGAATGAATTGCTCACTAATATACACTTGAGCATTGCTCGAAAAATCGGATTTTTTGAGTGAATGCCTGGGAACGAGGCTAGAGCATTACAGTGTAGCTGCAGTATGCTAGCTAATATGGTGTAACGATGACCTCTTTCACTGAAGTCAGGTTGTTTAGCACTATAATATATGGGATGAGAAACTGATTACATGCTGGGTAGCGACACCTTCACTAATACTGAAGGCCTAGTAATTTATGCTCCAGGACCACAGTATAGCTATACAGAGAAGGCTGCAGAGTTCCACACAACTCCACAGGCGAGTGAGTCTCATTAGAAAGCGTAAAAAATGATTTTTAGTGTCAGTCCACCAGTCCAGTCCACCAGTCCAGTCCACTAGTCCAGTCCAGTGATTATAGAAAAGGAGTAAGTAAGTAAAGAAGGACAGAGGCTAACAAAAATCGAGTAGGTACAAAAATGACTACATACAACACAACAGCACTGAGTTCTTGCATGTACGCATCATATATTATGTCTTCATGTGGGGGGATACAACAGGCAGATCTTGAATGAAGCTTCTGCACTTCTGCAAAGAGAAATATAGCGATAGAAACAGTTTCCTATCAACTCCTGGACACTTGATATAACAGGACACCAGTGTATACATACCAAAATAGAAGTAGTAAAGTTACGTGCATAGGATTAAGCTATTCTATCTGGGCAGGTGGATAATAATATTAGCAGGCTTAATAACAGTAGGTACTCGTGAATATTGATTTTTTTGCTAAGAGCTCGGGATCCAGCTGGGATTCGAACCCCAGCCCTTCTGAATAGTAGTCAGACGCTCTTACCACTAAGCCACTTGGACCCCTGGCAGAGGAGTGGAAGATAAGCTACATAAGCAGGATTGCCTAGAGGGCCTCAGCCGAATTCCAACTGATTCTCTCTCACTGCTGACTATATAGTACTCAGAAGGCGTGTGAGTGTTTGACTAGTATTTAGAAGGTCTTGGGTTGGAATCCCAACTGGATCCCAGAATTTTATCCGTCGATTTATTTCTTACTATCTCAGCAAAAACATCAATAACGAGTCCCAGGTAAAACAACAATCTGATTTGCATTATAGGATCACATGATACAGCTGGGGGTCAGGGTCCATGGAATCACCATAGAAAATGTATAGACCGTGCTGACAGCACCGTACAAAGTCAGCTGCCGTTCGTGATTGAGAAGATAGATGGAAAACGGTGGCTGTTCTATGGGGGATTACCTTGACCGTGAATGCTATATGAACCATGAAAATATTATGTGGTTGACAAAGACCACAAACCTGAGATATGATTGACCACTTGGCATATTGCTCTTGTATATGTACTGTTTCCAGGCACCGTGACATTTGTTCTAGCCTCTCTTTCTGTGCACAGCTTGACTCTGGTTGTGTATGTGCTTGCAGTTGTGTGGGGATGTGTATTGCATGTGTGTGTGAGTCATTAAAATTTGAGGGTGGGACTGATGGTCATGGTTTCGCCACAGTACTTTCAACTAAGTAACAGTGAGGGTCCTGCTGTGCAGTGAAACCTTTGGAACATCATCTTCGCTAGCTGTCAAAGTATAAGTCGCGTAAGTCGGTTTTTAGTCAGTCTAGCCATTGTTCTGCAATCATGGCAGTAGAATTTGCCATGTTTTTGCTGTGTATGAAGAGGTTAAACGTATTGGATATAGTAGTTAACTGTAACTTTAATTAAATACCTTTTAGTATGGCCTTTTTAACATTTTAGTTTTTTTTTTTTTTTGCTAAACTGGAAACTATAACTAAACTACATTCAAGAATAAAACATAACTATACTAAAACGCAAAACAACCTTTTTTCACTGATAACTACTACTACCTTTAGTAAGGGGTTGTGGAGTTTTAGTACTTAAAACTATAACTAACTAAAGAAATTGGGAAACTATAACTAAACTAAACCAACTAAATCCAAAAACTAACTACAACTAAACTAACAACACAAACCCTATACTAAAACAACGCTAATTGGCTATATACTGTAGCAGAGCTCAAAACGATGACATGCTGTACACGAGCAGCTATTTTATCGACCACAGTAGTTACTTTCTATACATTTTGTACGGAGAACAAGAAGGAGCTGACTCCCAGAGGGGCGTGGCAGTAATCACGTTATCCTATAGTGCAAATTGGCCATTCACCACAGTGCACTACAGTTTACTAAATAACGTCACTGTGACGGGGGGACGGGGATAGACTGTGTAACATTATAGTGAGCCTGTTATGATCTAAGGCACGTACGAGCGGGATAGCTAAGCTACTGAGCCATTTACACTGCTGGGAATACACTCTACTTCTCTGCAGCTAACCTCAATGCGACGACTGATGGACATTGGCACTGCTGGCAGTGGTATGCCCAGCTTCAGCTGTCAGTGATGAAAACAAGTAACTTGTGGAAAACGAAAAGCCTCAGTGCTATAGCTTAGATGACTATCGTCTGCTTCATACACTAGCTATGGCTACTATTTGAGGACGTTTTGCTTCAGATCTTGCGGCTGATATTGAGGGCGTTGTCTGATCAACAGTCGACAGTGTGCATGACGTTGTGAGGAGGGCGGAGAAGGGAAGGGGGATCATAAGTTAACATCACAATGACGTTTTGGATAAAAGTAGTTTGAAGATACCCCCTTAGAAGGGCCTTCTGTCTGCATTTTACTTTCACTGCCTCTTACAGTCTTACTCGTGATGTGAGGAGGACGCACCTTAGGCTTAGCACAAAGGCACACCAGTCACCCTCTATTGGTGCCACGAAATGCTTCCTTTCTTTCTTGTCACACTTCACAATCTACCAGGAGGTTTGGAGAGCCAGCGAGAAACGGTCTGTGAACCATAGATTGTAAACCTACGTAGGTCGAATTCATATAGGTTATACGATGAAACCGAGGGGTCTACGGGATTTAGATACCCGCGGAAACCTATATAAACACCCGCGCGCGAAGCGCAAGGGTGTTTATGGTTTCCAAGGGGATCTAAATCCCGTAGGCCCCGAGGGTTTCATCGTATAAGGTATTTATACTATAGCCAATCAAATCGTTTCTCTCCTTGGCAACAAAACTGCGTGCATTTCTCTCCTTAGCAACAAAACTGCCTAGCAACGGCTACAGTTCAAATTCTGAATGAACGAGCTCTCTTTCAAGCTGTTCGCTGACCGCTTACCTTGCAACGATTCAACTTTGTACTCGCTCGGCAACGCTCGCTAGTGATTGGGATTCAAAACCGAATTCAAATTCAGAGCGCCTGAGAATGAGACCGAAATGTCCCGCCCCATGACATTGTGAACTTTCTGGTGAGTGTTGTGTTGAGCGAGTACTAGCGCTTTCTTGAATAGTAGCTACCTATGGCTCCCATTGAAACTGTAGGCAAACTCCGTGTGAACCGGTTAAGTTCGAGACCACCGCTGTCGAGCCAAACGCTTTCTATCCGAAGCTGTCTTCAGACTGCAGCCATTGTCATACAACCGCTAACGAGCTTAGCGCTTTGCGTACAGAAACTGTATGAGAGCTGGTGGCTATATTTGTAGCGCTTCATGGTATTAAACTATCTCTATACTATCTACGGATATCACAGGTGGTATAAGTTCAATTTACAGGTGGTATAAGTGATTTATACTACCTGCAATGACCAATCAGATTGCAGTATTTCATTTAGCTATAGTATAACTGGTGTTATTCCCTAAAAGTGGTAAGGACCAATGAGATTGCGAGATCGGTAACTATTACTATTTGAGTATCAGTACCTTTTTTGAGCGGGTTGGCCGCAAAATGTTTTGAACGTTGCTAGGTTACATATCGCAAAAGCGTGCGCTAGCCCTAGAAATTCGACTTGGTTCACCTGGTGAGCTCTAGTCTCGTGCCCAGACCCCGCCCTCTAGCTCTCAGGGGACGAGACGCACGTGGTCTGGGCACGAGACTACAGTTCCAACCAATCACGTTATCAGCTAATAATAAAGGTCGTGTTTCAGTTCGAGGAAAGTACAGACTACAGTTGTGTGAAGATTGGCAAAGGCGCACACCAGTGCAGTGGCTGGTTCAAGGTGATATAAAACAAAGTGTTGAGAAAGGTAAGAGAATGAAAGAACATGTAATTGAAGAAATAGTTTAGAAGTTCAGGTCGATGGGTGGTGGTGACTTGGTAGCGTGGTCAAAGCTTGAACAGGCTCCCCTGATGCACTGAATTGCTGAACGGATGAGAGAAAATGTCAAGCCACAGCGTAACCAGGACACGGTGGAGCAGTAGGGGTAGTCCCACTTCGTAGCGATTTCCATTAATAGCAGAACGTTAGCATCCGTAAGCTATACAGTGATTTATATGGTTAGGGTGGGTTAGGGTTGGGTTATGCACCTATCAATGTTATGCCCCACCTCCCCCCACCAGAGTGAGGTGGGGATAAGGCCGGGGATTTGACCGGTAACTCTGACCCCACCCATGGGGCATTTGATCTTTCCGTACACTATATTCCACGGTATTCGTATTCCTCTACCTGTATACCAGGGGCTATTTGACCTAAGAGCTTAACCCCAGGGGTGGGGAATTAGATTGAAAAGTGGTAAAATCCCCACCCTTATTCCCACCCCCTCTGGTGGGGGAAGGTGGGGCATAACATTGATAAGTGCATTAGGGCTGGTATAAATACCGTATAGCATACGGATGCTAACATTCTGTCGTTAACGGCTTGTTTCGTAGCCTGGCAGGAGGCTAGCCTTTTATAAAAAAAATGGTGGCTTCCTGTGCCATACCACCTATGTTTGTATTGAGAAGATGCTGCTGCATGTTAATAGGTGCACACACATGATAGTTGAAATTGTACCGTCAATTCAACTCTGACCAAGCTCACCACGTGTAGCTATGATGTAAAGAAAGAACTGAAACCATAGCCACGTTTGCGTAGTTCAATTCCTGCCAGCTTTTCATCCTTTGCAACTCACTTGTTATACTAGAGGCGATGAACTGTCGAGTGAAATTATGTGGATTGTGTTCAAAACTATGCAAACAAAGTAGGGATAATATATCACACACCACTATAAACTTGTTCACCCTCCCAATCCCTACTAGCCCACAATCTGACTGCCTATAATGGTAACGCCTACAGTGTTGCAATGGCTGGGCTGGCTGATGTTATAATTTTAGGTACTGTATATTTCTATAGGCCCTTTTCTAAGCATCTGCTTTTCATGGTGTTATGTATAGGTTATTGCACTATGTCGAGGCTCTACGCTGTTTTAGAAACCTGAGGGATGTTACATAATCAATGAGGGCGAAGCCCGAGGTGATTATGTAACATCACGAAGGCTTCTATAAAACAGCGTAGAGCCGAGGCATAGTGCAATAACCGACTTAGACTATGGGCGCGAATTTGTAGAATGATTCGTCACCTTACTATGGTTCATACTATAGTGCGCGGGCGGATTATGTAAGCGGTTTCCGTTTCCGGTATTGCATTTTTGAATTTTTGAATCGACGTGGCTGGTGTTGCTGTGTGTTGCTGCTGCTTTTTGACTGGAAAAGGATGAATTTGAGTACGCTTAGGCCACTAAAGGATCCCCGAAACATCTCTGGAGTCGAGGCAGAGTCGGATCGATGATGAAAGGCCTTTTGCCCGCGTTGACTTGAAACCAAGATGCTGCTGGTGCTCGGCCACGATGCTGATGGGCAGCTAGCTTGCTACCTAGCCGCTCTTGGAAGCTGGCAACCATGAAACATTGGTTCGAGCTGGCAGTAGAACGCCCAGCATCCCAGTTCCGCTGGGAGTGACGGCAAGCCAACGACTCGTCGAATACAAACTGGTCCTAGCGCTATCCCTGGATCAACCGTCTGGCGAGTGAAATTATCGTCGGCATCCGTCAGGATAGTGGCTAGCTGATGGGAAGCAGTCCAACCGTGCGTGGTTCCACACACCAAGTAAGAACTACAGCTGCACGAATAAAACTCGAAATTTGTGTGACACTTTGGCTGTTGTGCTAGCTAGTACTCAGTACAGTTCGGGGGCTCTATACAGTGCTGGCAGTAGCTCTCCTAGTGCGTCCCAGGGAGAATCGGCCCTTCCATTGCAAAACAACAAAAAAGTTCTTAGGTTTCTAAACAGCATTTTAATGACCTTGGGTTTCTAAACAGCATTTTAATGACCTGCCTGAGAGTAATTGCTTGATTTTAAATACCTAATTAACTTCAAAGATCAAAGCATATTATGCATACCATAGTCTAAGTCATATTGGAAGTCAAGCATTATTGTGGAGGTCAGTTCTGGTCTGTTAGCGTAGTGATGTGAACAGATACAGCAATTCCTTAAAAGGGCCAGACAGGGAACGGTAAGTCAAGAGACATTTCTGATAAACTTCTCACTGATTTTCACATGATCGCTGTGAACATTCCTTGACTTGAGACTTAGATACTAATGTACTGTAGAATATACAACATAAGCAGGGACTGATGGGCCTTTCCTTTGTACTATTGTTGGCTGCTGTTTATAGAGATGGTCAGCAAGGGTGGGTTATAGCCCCCATAAACCACATCTCAAGCAGGGCTATGTCCACCCTTTCAAACCGGCTACAGTGTAAATCCATGTCATGACATAGTATGTAGTTTGTATAAGCCACTTTTGTGTTCTGAATGCAAATACTAGCCTGTGTGTACTCACTCACCTCTGTGTGACTAAAGGGGAGTGGCGGACACAAATTTATGTATGCACTAGTCAGCCTCGTACCCAGGCTATGTAAGTGAGGAAAAGTGGCCTGGTATCTATTGTTCGTGCATGTGTGAAGTTCCCTTGGTAACCTGCGTAATTACGGCCAATTTTTAGTTTACCTGCTGGAAGCGCAGTGCAGGGTCATGTTCCCCATGATACATGAAGAGATCGGTGAACTTCAAAGGGTAAGATTGTGTCATTCACATGCCATAGTGTTTTGCTGCAGTGGATGAATGCGTGAATAATTCCTGTAAGCGAAGAGTTGAATCCTTTCGTTGCTTTCTCGTCATCGATTCTGCCAAGCATGGTTGGTGGCAGGCATTTTCAGATGGGAGAAGTCGACTGACCCACGGAGGTTAGAGTAAGGGAGAAAGTCAACGGTTTGCTGACGATGATATACAATAGTAACAATATCCCATAAAATCATGTGATTTTTCATGTATGTGCAAAAAATCGATACCAGGCCACTTTTCTTCCATGTGGCCACTCACTCACTCACTCACTCACTCACTCAACGACAGACTTAGTCATAGTTTGCTGGCCAAATGTAGGGCATAAGATAGCAATGATAAGTGCTAGCAGTATGTTTAGACAAGAAATTCACTAGTTAACAATGAAGTGCATTAGCATGTGCCACAGAGCTTGAAATTGGGGGTTACAGAAACGATGGAATTTGCCGTTAACAGAGTTACATGCCGCCTCCCCTTTGCAGTCGATGTGCCCTTGGTACATTCTAGATGCAACATAAATATTGCATCTAGATTGTTCCTTGACCTGGTATCTTTGATCAGGTGTCAAAACAGTTACTACAGAGCAGTTAGCCTCGTTCCCAGGCCACCGTCCAGTTTTTGATCACTTTAAGTATGCAAAAATGGAGGAGGAACGCCTGTATTTATGGGAAAATGTGATCCAATCGATTGACTGACTGACTGTGTCTGTCCTAGTCGTGAGCATGCCAATACGTAACAATGTATGCACACGACGGATAGGACATGAGGGCAAGTACACATGCTAGGGCAGTTCCGTAGACAAGCCAGGGTGTTCACAGATGCAGAACGCAGAGGGCAGCACATTTTTTTCTCAAGCACGACAGATAATATGTCAATTGAATAACCAGTGCACCATACTGTTTGGGGCTCACTCAGGCTCACCCCAATTATATTGGAAAACTTTCTCTAATAGTGAGAAAACTAATGTTTTAGAGAAAGCCTCTGTTAGTCTTTCAAGTACCTTAATGCAACTCTGTGTTGATGCCTGTAATGCTATTTATTTAATGCAGACTTGGTTGTTTGGGAGTCAGAGAAAGCATGACTGCTTCACCTAACTATAGCAGTCCTGAACAGAGAGTTTTCAAGCTTCACTTCAGCAAACTAGTGGAGGCCATTCCACATCCAGAGCAGCTGGCACATGAGCTCTACTCACAAGACATGATCAGTAAAGGAGTTCATGATGAAGCAGTGAAACCCACAGCACGATCAGCATACAGGCAATCAAAACTAATAGCTGCTGTGGAGGACCAGATAATGGTGAACCCTTCAATTTTACATAAGTTTCTGTCTGTGTTGAGAAGGGACCCATCTTTGGTGTACCTTGCTGATGCTATGTCAGATCATTACCGTAAGTGTAGTAGTGTAACTATGTATTTGTTTAGCTAATACCGTAGTGTCCCGCTAATACGCCCCCTTCGAAAATACGCCGCCCCCCCCCCCTCTTTTCCGCCAAAGTTCCTGCACAGGGTAGTTTGACTCGTCATAACGCCCCCCGGTGAGCGTCTTCTGGAACATCAAAACTACACGTGCTTACTATACGTTGCAAGTGCGTTCAGTAAGACTATAGTAGTCGGTGAATCTTTTGTAAGTTTTGTGGCTTTTAGAAAAGCCGGTTAGATGTTCCAAGTTTTAAGCTGCTAGTTTAGCAAACAGGTTTATCAGTCTGTCAAGGTGTTTTTGTTTCCCTCTGAAGATGTACACGCACAGAACCACAGTCCTTTCCCATCAACTTCAGAACGTCTTCTGTCACCATTGACGATGCAAGTCATCTCGCTGCCACTCTTGTGCAAGAAATACCAGCAGACTCTGGAAATTTCCCGTGGTACATGACCGACAGTGTTGCCGTTCTTGAGGACAGCTACAGCGAAGTCGTCGTGAATGTTATTGACCTCGCGTTGAACTGGCAGCTCTTCTCCGATGTAGGGAGACCACGCACTGTGTTCCTATGTAAACATAAGCTTTGGAAGTGTCCTAATTGCGTACATAGCACTTGCGTAAAATCTTTTGGGGGGGCTTATAGTCGAGACTAATTGCATCCTCGAATATAAGCCCCCCCCCCCCCCCCCACTTTAGGCAGGATGTAGTGTACAAAATGGGGGGGCGTATTGACGGGACACTACGGTATATGTAACTAGGCTTTTGTCAGCTGTCACGTATCTATTTTCAAAGTTAATAACCAGTTTCTGATCCCTGCTGATGCCCTTTCTACTCCTGCCGCACCTGTCCTGTGTGGAATCTTATGTAACAGACTTTGCTCATGAGAAAAAAAATTACACGTTTACCCCAAATTTTGGTGTTAACTTTCTCTTTATGAAATTTAACTTGCACTGAATTTCCGCACACTAGCATGCATTCTGAGATTACGCAGCACATCAAGGAAAAGAGAACAAGAATGGTATCTGTATGGTGTTGAATGGTCAGTATTGAAGCTTGCAAATATATATCATGAAGATAATCCTGGCTCGATCCCCGAGTGAAAGTCAACAAGGAAGCAGATAACTGCAGGTTTTAGTGTGCTTAATTGGCTCAGGAATGCAAGTAATGACCTAACAGTCAGGTGATATTCTGAGCTTGTCCTACCCCTTCCGAAGCTGCTAGCTAGTGATAGCTGTCAAAACTCGTGTCTGTTCAGGTAATCCATGGTGGCAGGGTGCTGCAGGATTGGAACATTATTATGGTAGATGAACGGTAGACCTTGTGAAGAGTGTTTGAAAGTCACTAGCATAAAACAAAGGGGATTTGGTGACACTATAGATGTAGCTCTCGAGCTTTACTGCTCATGTGCAAGAAAGGGAGACTTTTGATGAATCCTTCCGTCACTAGTGGTCACAGTGATGTGTTGGAATCCGGAAAGTACTTTGTGCTTATCCTGAAAGGTGTGAAGCAAGGAGTGGTGAGGCTTCCAGGAAGTAGCAGTCCTGCTCTTATTCTCTTGCTGTGCAAAGTGCAGCAGCTGATGTTTTTGTTTTAATAAAATGCTGTGTACTGTGCCTAGTTATGCTAACCTCTTGGACCAGAAACTGGTTATTAACTTTGCATAGTGTGAAGTGTGCAAATATCAGAATGCAGAAAAAGTGCCTGTGTAATTTATCTATTCACAGGGTCACTCAACGTTGTTCTGCCAACCCTGAGCCAGCTGTCACTCCTGCCACCAAAAAGTGCCAACACTACTCTCCCAACCCTGGGTCAGCTGTCCACTGAACTACGACACTTTGAGAACTGGTACCTGCTTGGCCTACAGCTAAACATCAGTAAGGACACTTTGGATTCCATTGAAAAGACACATGACACTCAAGTCATGCAGTGTGTTGAGATGATACAGTATTGGATTAGTAACTGTAAGAACCCAACATGGGAAGCTCTCCATAGGGCGCTCATGAACATCGGTGAAAGTGTCCTTGCTGCAGAGATTGCAGGCAAGTACAATATCCAGCCTATTATCACCAGAGAAGAAAAGTCACCAGCTCAAAGTTATGACACAAAGCAAGGCAATTATGATTTCTTGTCAAGTAGCACTACGGAAGAAAAGCTGCCAGCACTAATGCACTCAAGCAGTAAAGAAAAGTCTGAGTCAAGCAGCTCAACTGAACTATTAACGCTACAGCAAATTGTTCGCCAAGAACAAAGGAGAGTGATCAGTTATTTTGCTATAATAATGGACAGGATTACAGATATATTAGGATCATTGGTGAAGCCAGAAAAGTTGTTGCGGTTCCTTCGTTTCCACTGTCACCCACTGAATCCAGAAATACCCTACATAGATCAGCATATCCTGCAATGTACCAGTAGTGTTTCCGAGATCATGGAGTGCTTAGTCCCCGACTACATCAACTACATGAACACTGAACTCCTCGAGCTAATCATTGAGAGGTTTGAATGCAAGGAAGCCCAGAGTCTACTCCAGCAATACCATGATCGGTATCCAAGATTGCTCCAAGACATGCCCAACCCAGTTTCAGATGAGATACTGGAAATGACCAGACACAAAAGCTTGAGAGCCATGTGTGAAAGCGACTTGGATAGTACTAGGGCTGTCGACATTAAGAGAATACAGACAGCTATTGAGAGTGCCACTGGCCAGTTTGTGACTCTAGCCCAACAACACAGCGAAGGTTGATTCATTCTCACCTTTCGTGTTCATGCCATTTCTGGGTGCTTTGTTCTGTGTGATTGCATGAATGCGAGATTTTATGTATATACATGTACCCTGTAAAGCAGAACAGTGTGACCATTATGAATATTGAATTTGAACAATGCAGTAATAACCACAAAAAAAGAAACTATTCACAGGCCAGTTGCATGACTGTATACATGTATACCAGACGGATTTTCTGTAGGTTTTTCCGGCTGGTCACGAGACTAACTAAAACCACTGTACTATAAACATAAGGCGACGGCGCTGACCATATATGGAAGTTCTCACCTCTAATGGCTTCAATTATCACCAATTAGCATCCACACAAGCGCCAGTGGGCCGCCAGAGTAAAATGGACATGCTAAAATTTGATTGGCACGTTCAAATAAGGGTCGCGTAAGGTGCCGGGTGAAAGCCGCATCCGGTGGGTGGAGCTATGGGCGTGACCTATATCATGTGACATATGAAGGATACACGTGCACCTGTTTGACATCTAATCTCATTAGACATGACTGTTGTACTTTGACCTCGACTGCTGACTTGCTTGCTTGGCAAGGGCCAAGGCACACAGCCAACTGTTCGACAGCACTTCCTAAGGTATCCAGTAGAGATTTATATGTGTACCAATGCATCATACCTCATAAAAACTCAACAGGAGTCCAGCGGGTTGCATAAATCATGATCATGGCCTACTCTAGTACTAGGATTAACTAGTTCACTTAGTACTTCCAATTTCTCAGAGATGATAACAAAATGTGCATGTATTCCTGGTCAAGGGAGTAAATAGTCTCATGTCAAGCCATCTAGGCTCCCCAATGAAGAATAGCAGGTGCTTTGACTCAAATTCCTTGTCAAGAACGTATATGTCCAGCAAATTAAGAATGGAGCACTGATACAGTTCACTCTTTGTCACTATTGATTATACACTCCTTGATTTTGTTGGCCATCCGATATTCCAAGCATCCTATTGACAAGAATATTGAATTAAACCAGCAGACTCAGAGATTGTGGATAAGCGTAATCTGGGGACTGACATCACTACTTGTAGCCACTTTGATTGATGCTCAAGCCTTCTGCTATCAGTGACAGCTATAAATCATACCCATTTCTCTGTACTACTCCTAAGAAACGTGTAGTCACATGGTTGTTGGATGCAAACAGTTCGTTGATTTTTAGTTTCTCATCAAGTGTTTTATCTGCACCCAATGCGGGTGGGCAGCTTATTCTTAGCCGACAGATATTTCTCACCGAAGAACTCAACAAAAATGATGTCAGGAGGATCAATGCTCATTATACGCTGTTGTAGAAGAGCTCTTTCGATGCTGTGGAGTAGAGAGACACGTTTGTTGGCATTGTGTTCATTGCTACGCTTACGTCGTTAGTATCTTATATGAAAAAAGAAATAACGGTGATATATTCTATCTCAGAAATCCATGCAGGTGGCTGATGAGAAACTAATAATCTTACATGGCCATAAAAAGCAGTCAGGCAGGTCAGGTTAGGCCTAAGCAATTTTATGCAGACCAAACATGCACATGAGCACTTTGATATAAACTAGTAAGAATGGCAATTTCTCCATTATTTGACACAAAACTATTTACTTCCTTGATCAGGAATACATGTTGTCTCACAAGCCACACCCTTCGCAAAGAGAGGAAGGGTCTGGTCACGATACAACCATTGAGTTGTCAGCGAGGAACGCAATTATCGAATGCATGCAGCAGTTAAATAATAAGATGCTGACATCTGCTTAGCTAGGAGGAGGCTACTGCTTAATATGCGACATAATTGTGCTCCATGACAATGGATGCGACCTACAAAGAGTGCAGATCTGATTGGTCACATCAAGTTTCTGCCATGGCAACAACTCTATGGTTGCAGTGTGACCAGACCCTTCCTCTCTGTGAAGGGTGTGGCTTGCGTGACTAGAAGACATGCACGTTTTTATTTTTATCGTCTCTGAGAAGGTGGAAGTACTTAGTGAATTAGTTAATCCTATCAATATCACCAACCAATAAAACATAGGCCTGTCGCCCCAGGATGGAGAGCCTCAAGAACTTCAGTAGCTATGTGTACATGTACCAGAGTAGGTCATTATTACTTAATGCAATTCAAATAGACTCCTGCTGAGTTTTATGTCAACTTATGAATTCTGATGCATTGGTATACTTGTATTAAAATCTCTACTGAATACCTTAGCCTGGCTTAAGAAGAGCTGCAGAACAGTTGGCTGTGGGCCTTGCCAAGCAAGCAGCAGTCGATGTCAAAGTACAACAGTCATGCAAAGCCAGTACGAAGTGTTATTCTGATGCATTGGTACACTTGTAAATCTCTACTGAATACCTTAGCCCGGCTTAAGAAGAGCTGCAGAACAGTTGGCTGTAGGCCTTGCCAAGCAAGCAGTAGTCGATGTCAAAGTACAACAGTCATGCAAAGCCAGCGCAATGACACGATGTAACAGCTTCAGCCCTTCGCTTCACATGTCATCATGACGTAATCTAGGTCGCGCCCTTAGCTCCACCCACCGGATGCGGCTTTCACCCGGCACCTTACGCGACCCTTCAAATAACTCCCTCGTAAGTAGGAAAGGTTCGCGTAAGGTGCCGGTGCCGGGTGAAAGCCGCATGCGTCATCATTACATCATCATTAATTTTGTGTGTTTGTACTAAATAGGACGGAACATCCTCTGTCATCGGGATACACTAAATTCACCCGGTTTGAAACCTTATGAATAATTAATCCGTACGTTTAACCCCTTTGATACGAGTAAGCAAATGTCACGAGATTCACTTGCCATGTGTTGGTCTTCTCCATCTGCTACAATACTGGCACTGAGATAGCAGGTAAGGCTGTTCAGGGAGGTGCTTTGAAATGGCCATTTTGAAGCCTCTGGGCATGGAATGGATCAGCTGGCTATACATATACTGTCTATACATATTAGCTACTTTGCACGCCCTGCACTATGGGAATTTGTAAACACGATGGTGCACACTACAGAAACACAACGTAAGTACCAGGCAATGTTCAATTTGAGCTTGTGAATAGCAAGCCTGCCCCAAGTTGTAATGAGAGATCTTGTGACATTGTCGTAGTCTTGCCAGACTTTGTTGCAGACAGCAGTGAACCTGCATAAAATTACATAAGGCCACCCCAAGTTGTACTTCTGTTTCTGCTCCTCCATTCTGGAGCATTTCAGAATTCCTGTATAATGAGCATGTCCAGAAGCAGTGCTCACTGGAATTTAAAGGGACTTCTGTGCAGGTGTTTATCTTATATTTCCAGCCTACCTGCTTTAAAGCATTCACCTATCGAGTGTTTTCATCACGTGAACAAATTCCGTATACTAGAAATAAACCGCCATCTTGGTGTACAACTTGTACAGTATGTTATTTGCAGTATATGCAACATCGATTAAAAAACCCACAGGTAAGTGTTTATATAGCTGTTATATACTCCACTTCACCCTTGTTTCTGTGGCAACAGGTGGGTATTATTTTCCATATACTGACAGGAAGTTGTAGATTCTGTAGATTCTGTTCCATATACCACAGGAAGTTGTAAAATGATGTTTCCTATAAGCTACCTTGTTTAGAGTGTAAATTACTTTACATGTTTACTAATAACATACCTTGTTTACAGTGAAAACTACCATGTGTGTTTACTAATAACAACAAGGACCAATCAGAGTGGAGAATATAACAGATAAACCACAGTAGACAAGGATTTATGGTCCATAAACAACCCTCGCCCTCGGGCTCAGGTGGTTTATGGACCATAAATCCCTGTCTACTGTGGTTTATCTATAACTTAACTTATGTAGCAATGGTATTTTGTCCGATTCAACACATATTAGAAGCATTATAAGTATATCACTCATTTCGTGAAGATCGCCATAGAAGCTCCTATCTCATTGTACACGAACATGGCGGTTGTTTTCTGTTTTCCTTCGTAATCTTGAAGGTAACGACGTCACATGAAAACGCTCTATATAAAGACTGTGTCGTGGATATTGGGACCCCCGATTTTGGGGGCCCCCCCATCGCCAAATCTATATAGATTTGGGGATCCCATCCCCAAATCTATGATAGATATGGGGACTCCCCATCCCAATATCCATGGTAGATATGGGGACCCCTACCTATATATATACCATTTTTTGTTGTGCTATGGCTTTGGCTGTGCTTAACTGCATCATTTATGTCACTCACAATCATAAACATGGATGCTATCAAAGAAAAGAAACTGCAATAGGTATAATAAGTTACATGCACTACAAAACCACTGTTCTTCACTATTGAGCATAGATCTAAGATTGATGCACCTAAGGTGATACCACTCTCTGCAAGAGTCACAGCATACCATGTCCCATGTCTCGGGCGTTTGACAGGTACAAAACACTTCTATTTCATGAAATGGGAAGTGCATCTGTTTAGGCTTATAGCCGATGGAGTGCGGGAAAGAAGATAGTTTCCTCTGGCAAAAGCACCTCTCCAGGTGTTGTCTCATCTTCTGGTCAAACACAATTATACTTACATCATCTCCCAGAGCAGCATGGTACTCATAAGCAATTGCAAATACACCACGATCTTTTGTGCCATGCTGTTGCTTAATGTTTGGCACATTCACCACCAGATGAGGGTTGAATCTTTCACCATGACACTCGTCATGGATGGACGAAATGATTTTCTTTTGCTGCTCTCAGTCTTCAATCACAAGCCTCGGTGTTACAGAAATTGTCTTTCCTAGTCAAGAGAAAAGGATGCAGGTTTATATCATAGTTAATTGCTAGCTGATCGCCAAAAGTCATCGATCCTTCGCTAATTTTGGAAGTGATCGGTCGATGACTAGCCCAACAACAACATAAATATACCTCCAATGTAGTAGAGATGCATCTCCTGTCCTTGGAAGTTGTGTGTCGAGTGGGGGAGCACCAACACCGCTGGCACATCGATGTTCAAAATTTCACACATAAATAAAGTGTGAAGTGAAAACATAAAAGAAGGGGATGGGGCATTTATGGCTTAAATGGATGGGGCATTTATGGCTTAAATGGATGGGGCATTTATGACTTAAATAGGTGGGGCATTTATGGCTTAAATGGGTGGGGCATTTATGGCTTAAATGGGTGGGGCATTTATGGCTTAAATGGGTGGGGCATTTCTGGCTAAAATGGATGGGGCGGTTACTGTTTTTGGGAGATATGCTCAAAAATATATATATACTGTCAGACGCCATGCAACCTGTGACGTTGGTTGGCACTCATCCGCTGTAGCCTGGCTGCTCTCTCCTCTTCAGTCTCAGAGGCCAGCCTGTCCCTCACCTGCTGAAGCCTAACTGCTCTCTCCTCTTCGCTTTCAGTTGCCAGACTCTGACGTCGGTTATCGCGTATTTGCCGCAATCTGGCGTCTCTCTCTTCGGCAGTCCGCTGTGCGGCGCGTCTAGCCCTATCTCTTGCTCTCCGCACTCTCAGCCGTTCCTCTCTCTGTTCCGCGGTTTCAGAGGTACGACGAGCTCTCTCTCGCTCTCTTCTACGCTGCAGTCTGTCTTCTCTGTTCCGTGATGACTCGGGGACTCTTGCTGAAGAATTGCTGTACGACTCCATTGTAGAACACGTGGCTTCTGCACTATACGTATTTTATTGACGTTACGTGCGTTAAATTGGATACGTTTAGGATATGCGGCACGACGTACGACACATAATATATAATATATATATATATAAAAGAAAGTCGCCGTTAGCATCGCTAGAAGGGGGCTCGCTCACGCTCGCCCCGATTATGTGTCGTATGCGTACGTCGTGCCGCTTATCCTAAACTTATAATACGTATATAGAGCAAACTACAAAGGAGAAATAAAAAATATATAGAAAACAACTGTGTGAAAAATGGCGACTTAGTTCATAGCTTTTCAAGGGGCACTTGACCTTCGCTGACTACTAGGTCAACCGGCCCATTGTGTGCGGCGTGTCCGGAAGACGAACGGGCCCCTCGCAGACAGGTGATGGCTGACCTCAAGAGTGAAAAACTCAGATGGCAACGTAGCCTGGCTATCACAAGGCTGTACGGTTGGTCTCGCTTCCTTGCCAGCAGGGATGCAAGCCGCTTGTAGGCCACGGAGGCGGATTTCGCCATTCCACCAGAAGTCGAGAACACAAGGGGAGTGAATGTACCCAGTTCAACCTCGCGAATCCGCTGTTCGTACGTTCTCTGCTTCTCTCTCTCCAGTTTTCGGTAGACTGAGGCTAGCTGGAGCTTCCGGTGAGTCTGAGCGTTGGGGTTAAAGACCCTTACATCGAAAAATGCTCGCTGATACCGGTTGTCCCAGAAGCCTTGAGCGCTGATGTCAAGGCGGGCACCGTCTTCCGTGTTGGCTGTGGCATATCTGAGTGTTTCACCTGTGAGGGGCTGCAGTGTTGGCTCTAAACACACGTCATGGCACACTTCGGTCATGACCTTTGCTGTGAAATCCCTCAGCTCATTATGTCTGATGGTTGGGAAGCCTCCAGTGGAGCAACTGAGAGCATGATCAACCGAGAGGGAATGACCACAGACACAATCGTTGGGTAGGTTGGCCGGCTGCCAGTTATACCGAAGGCACAGGGCATCTCTGAATGCTCCTTTATGCAGTGCAAATCCATGCTCCTCAATGGGTAAGACAGACAACCAGGAAGAGGCACCTTTCTCACTACCCAGTTCCATTGCGCGCTGGAGGTGCGTTGGTAGTGTAGTCCGTAGCTGTGTGGCTGTTACAGCCTGTTTTTGTTGTCTGAGTCGCTTGATTTCAGCCTTTGCACATTGTTGTTCTCGGATGGTGTCGAAGGTGATCTCATGTTGTTGCAGGAGAATGAGAGTGGCAAGAGGAGCAGTGACTTTCTGAGAAGAGGAAAATTCGTGGGCAGCTGTATCCGTTGGCTTCGTAAGGCCTAGGCCACCGAGTCGGGTGGGAAGAGCAAAGAGGTCTCTCTCAGCGGTGGTAACACAGCCTTTTCCAGTCAGAGCAGGGATGAAGTGGAGGTTGATTGCTTCTTCGAGGGGCTGCAGTAAGTCTGAGATTTCAGGGATGGTACGGAGGAAGTATGCATGTCCACTTGCTTGCTAAGCCATGTGTGAAAGCGGAGTAGGCAGCATGTGGTTGGGTCGTGGCAATGGATGCAAGCTTCTGGATGGAAGATGTCCATTCCTTCACCTTGTCCTGTATGTAGCTTACAACAAAGGACCTCGAGCCAAGAGCAGCCCCAAGGTGTCTCTTTCCTTCGGTGGTGATGTTCACTCCGGTATTCAGAAATCTCTCTGTTGCTGTTGACAGGTGTTTCTCTTTCACGATCAGCCATGTTTTGCTGGGATTGGCAAAGTATCCAAATGCGGGGCCAAGGTTGTTCAGCTTCACCCACCACTCATGAAGCTGTTCAAGGCGGCCACTAGCCGTGGCGTCGTCAGCAAACCACACTTGCTTTGCATCAGTGGACTGTAGTTGGTTAATGAGGGGTAGGATGCCTATGGCATACATGGCCATGGCCAGGGGATCTCCTTGTGTCGTCCCCTCACGTGAGAGAAGGGTTTCACCATCAATGAACAGCTGTATATCCTCTCTGTATGTGTTCGTTATGACAGTAGCAAGTGAAGGACAGAGATGGTGGATATTCTGTAGGGCAGCTTGACGATTCAGGCTGTTGAATGCGTTGGTAGCGTCAACAAGTAATACGGCTTCGGATTGCTCGTCTTGGAAGACACTACGCATTGCATCATAGGCGTAGGAAGCAAATTGGAAGTGTAGAGGCCATGTCATACCGCGAGAAGCGCGGCGGCAAATTTTTGTGTGCACCTTTACTAGTAGCGATATCGGAGTAAAAATTGAAATTAATTTATCACATTAACTCTTTGCACGCGAAGTGCAGATTTATATGCATACGTGATTAATTTAGCCTACGCGAAGTGCACATAAATCTGCACGGGATCTTGGGAAAAGCAGAACCGCGCAATAGTAAAGCCAAACAAGAAGTTAGGGTAAATCCCTGTCTATTGAGTAGTAATAAGTCTAGGCCACACCTTTTGCACTTACGTTGATCTCATAAAAGGCAGGAAGGGGCGGTGCTAGTTCGCGAGTGATCGTGAATTTGACCAAGGGCTGTTAAACACGAAGCTTGCTCTTCAACACGGGGAGCAAACGGCCTCCAGTTTTGACTCAAGGTTGGAGTACTACCTTTAGATAACTTGGAAATCGGCTGAATCTGTCAAGGCTGTAGGTGACAAGTGAGAAAATCGGCGCCGTTTCGAATCGCTGGTCAGCTACGATGTAAAGCCGCAGATAATGGCTTCAAACAAGTACAAATTGCTTACCTAGCACTGATCAGCTATTTAGATAAACTAGTCCAGCCTAGTTACATGCTGTCTATGCAAATCAGCCCACTGGGACTGCCCAGGGCCGTGCTAGGCAACGCTTGCCACTTTGACCTCAGACTGATAACATTAATTTCCGCGTTAATAAACGGTAATGTACAAACCATTTCCGCGTGCAAAGAGTTAACAGCTATGATTTTTGAAAAGAGCATGAAACGGCGATTCTAACGGTACCAATATCATTAACTTTGAGTCCATATAGCAGGTTGTATGAGCTTAGAAATGCAAGTGATTTGCAGAAAATTTATACGTTGTTTTTGCGTGATTATGCGTCCGGTACACGTTCCGCAAGCGACTGCTAGTCCAATTGAGATGAAACTCGCTGTGAAGGTTAGTCAGTACCTATTCAGTCCAGTGAAGGTTGCTCATTTTGAATACCTAGTGTAAACCTGCACTGTCCCCTTGGGCAACCAGTCCGGTATACAAATATAGTTGTTCATCGTTGAATATTGAAAGTCATTGTGAGCAGGAGTACAAAGTCTGTTATTACCTCAAAAATACACAGAAAAGGGATGAAATATGACGAAAAAAGTGCATGCATTCTTGACTAAGGCAGACATTTTCACAAAATTAGTAAGTGCAAATGTACCTAAGCATCTAAGAAACCTCTGTTCTCAATTTGATGCAGATGCGTTGCAGCAATGTGTAGATATGGCCTCTGTAGACGAAAACTAGCATACTTCTGGAGACTCTGACATCGCTACCTTTAGACTGCAAAATAAAGCCTTTTTTCAAGGGTATAAGCTTTCAGACCTTCCCAACCGTCCAGTAAAATATTTGGAAAACAGTAAGATTAATACGTACTGACTTCGTCGTTCTTCCCAGGAGACCGCCCAGCTTTCGTCGCTTGTAGTATAGTCTCTGTGAAAATGTGCACTAGCCTCGTATACCAAGCCATCTCACTGCCAAGATTTTGATTGCTTTTAGTGTACTTCAGGGCCGTAGACAAGTTTTTTTACTTTCGGGGTGCTAACTTTCACTACACATTATAAGCAGTTGTGAGCTGTGGCTTTGTGCTACCGTAGATCGGGAAAATTTCGCTGTTAAAATAAAACACGCGAATACCTACCGAGGTAAATGTCCAATCGACGACTACTCTTGACAGCCACACCGTTACAGCCAGCAATACCTGGCTCTCCCGATACCTGGTAGTAGACTCAACGCTAAGAACGAACCAGGCGCTCGTCCATATTGTAACCGTCAACCGTTAAAAAAAATTCGCGGATCGAACGAACCGCGAAACTTAAACACCATTAAAACTTTTTACGCGAATTATTTTTAACGTGAAAATTTCCCGATCTACGGTATATCCTTCAAATACAAATGCCAAAAATTTGGGGGTGCTTCAGCACCCCCAAGCACCCACTTGTCTACGGCCTTGTTAACTTTAATTAAGCGGAAATGTACGCATGTAACTGCATATGAGACTGGTGCAACGAAGAGGCTGCTTGAGCTTAGGCTTGTTCCCAGGGAAGGAGGCTATAGCTTTAGCTATTATAGTAACTTTAGCAGGTTATGAATATTAATTTGCGGCCTAAAAAGTGTAGCGGCCAAAGCCGCTACGGCCGCTACGGTTCCTACGCCACTGTGCATGGATGGCAGCTTCACTACCAGCCTCCTGACCCGCACAAAGTTGGAGAGCGCCTGCAGCTTCTAGGATGTCGTACTTAATAACTGCAAGAATGGCTTTGCCAATCATTCTGCGGGAGGTTTCTCCAATCCCAATTGGTCGTACACCTGGGCATTTGTCAAGGGCTATCAAACGGCTAGCAGTAAGTGGAGCTATACCTCGAGGATCAACATAGGTAGTGCATAACTTCCTTGCAACTGAAGCTAAACTGTTGCACAGGTCTGCCGATGCATTTTGAAAAGAAGTGCATAGGCGTCTCCACCCAGTTGAATCAATCCCCGAAGGACCAGCGGAGCCATTGGTGTGGAGGGCAGCAGTACGAATGCTTGCACCATCTAGACAGTCAAAAACAACTGGGTGAGTCACTGGTCTGGGGGTTGTTGAGGAGATAAGGGCGTCAGGGTGTGCTAGCTGTCCTGGTGGATGTTTTTTTAGCAACTCGTCACGGACAGTAGTAATCGGTTGATCTGGATGTGTACTCAGCCTTGTGTCAGTGGGGAGTGGTCCTCCATTTGATTCGTTTGTGAGGATTCGAAGGGCAGCCCTGACCTTACCCTGCAGCATCAGTTTGGTGAAAAGGCGTGTAGTTTGTTCCTCCTTACCACTGCGTGCGTGCCTGTGATTCTGTTTGAGGCGGTGTTGTATGGTGCGTCCCTCAATAACGAGATTGTTGATGTCACCCATTTGCCAAGAATCGAGTCGTCGTTGTAGGCACACCACATGCTCACGGGCTTTTGATGAAGAGTGTGGTTTTTGAAGGAGCAGTGCAGGCATGACCATGGCTGCCTTCAGGGCGATGGGTTCGAGGCCAGATCCTTCGCCATATGCGCGAAACAGCCTTGCAAGCTCTGAGGTGAACAGTTTGCCAGCCTTGCCTGAGGGTGTGAGAAAGAGATTATGTCGCCAATGCACCACTTCTGCATAGGCCGCTGAAATCATCTGAGTAAAGTCGGCTCCATCCACACTCTCACTCCAGACAAACGCTGAGGAGGACAGTGTGATGTAGGATGGTAGTTTGTAAGGAAGAGATGTAACAGAGTCGTTGCTATTCATGCTTCTTGCATGAGGTGTAGCTGTTTCTCTCTGATTTCCTGAATTAGCAGCATGCATTGGGCTACCCAATGGAGCAGGGGTTGGGTACGGTGGGTTCACATCTCCAGCAGGTGGGATGACACCATGACAGTCCGTGGTAGTGTGGTCACTAGTATTAACTGTCCCCTCGGGTTCGACGGTTTCTCTCCGAGTTTGGTTCGTTTGGTTCGGATGTGGTGTGGTTGTCCTACCATGTGCATGTACTTGTGTCATGTTTGAGCAAGTTCCCTTTCGTCCTGGTAGGCAGCTAGTGCATAGTCTTCCTTCTTTCACACAGGAACAGTTCTTACACCGGCCGCTGCCGTTACACCGACAGCATGAGGGCATGGTGTAGGCAAGGCACGTCTTCCCTCCTAAACTTATCCAATTTAACGCACGTAACGTCTACGTATAGTGCAGACGCCACGTGTTCTACAATGGAGTCGTACAGCAATTCTTCAGCAAGAGTCCCCGAGTCATCAGGGAATAGAGAAGACAGACTGCAGCGTAGAAGAGAGCGAGAGAGAGCTCGTCGTACCTCTGAAACCGCGGAACAGAGAGAGGAACGTGGCATGCTCTTAGATGGAAATTGAATTTTGCCTGCAGGAAAAACAGGCAGCGAAGCATATGGGCTAGTTGTCTATCGTTTGCTGCTCCCGAATTTGAGAACTGTTACGACTGCCTCATTATCACAGTTGCATTGTATTAGACAACCTCTCCAAAACTGCCCGCAGATGCATGCTGCTAAAATGATGGGTATAGCATTTCTTTTACTGCAATTGGTGCTGAAGGGAAGGAAACTAGTTGATCCCATGATATTTGAAGCCAGTGTGCGTGCCATATAGCTCCACACCCCCAGCTCCCTGAGGCATCCGACAATAGGAACTCGTCTGGACCACCATTTGGATTTATGGATAGTATTAATATCCCGTTCCATCGTTCCATGAAGGATAGCCACCACTCCACATCTGCCTTAAACGATGTATTGAGACGAATGTGATGATGCCGTTTCTTTGCCACCGGGAGCAACTCTAGGAGTGCACTGAGAAAACGATGTCCTGGTCAGACCACTTTGCATGCATGGCTCAGCAAGCCAATAAGAGATTCCAGCTCCCGCCTAGTGCAGCTGCGTTTTATCTTCCATGCTTGTAGAGTCTCCTTCAACCTCTCCATCTTATCTGTTGGGAGGCGTAGCTCCATAGCCTGCGTGTCCACTTCAATTCCTAGTATTGGCATGCAAGTGGATGGGCCTTCTGTTTTCTGAGGTGCAACTGGCAAGCCTAAGTTGCTGCATACTTGCAGAGCTTTTTGATGGCTCTGGTGGCATTCTGAAGAGCCTGGTGGGCCAATGATTATAAAATCTATAAAATCGTCAATATAATGTGTGACAATTGGAACCCCAGTAGATCGGATAACCCATTCCACCATATCCGCTATAGCACAAAATATTTTTGGAGCCGATCTCAGGCCAAATGGGAGTGTAGTGTCTATATATATATAGGCTGCCATTCCACCGCATGCTGAGTAACAGACGATCATCAGGGTGAACTGGAACTGTGCGGTAAGCTGACTTTATGTCAAATTTTGCAATTAGTGAACCTTGGCCTAGAGCCAGCACAGTTGCTGCTATGTCATCAACTGTGACATATGAAAGGCTACAAAGCTGGCGAGCAATGCCATCATTGATGCTGGCACCCTCGGGAGCCAACAGATTGAGAATCAGGTGCCACTTTCCTCGTTGATTGCGCTTTGGGATGACTCCAAAGGGGCTAATATTTGCATGCGGAAATGTTTGAATTGGTAAGGGGCCCACGACTCGGCCTGCTGTGCACTCGATAGCCAAATACTCTTCCACCGGAAGAGGGTGTTCATAGGCTGACTGCATGTTGCGTTTAGCAGTTCTACATGAGTGGCTTCGATGGAAGCCTATGCAGAAACCGTCTTGAATGCCTCTCAGTATGTATGACACCAATGCTTGGTCTGGGTGGGCTCTCAGTTTCCACTCCCATGCTTGTATGTTGAGTGGGGTGACAAGGTTGCATAGGTAAGCTGGCATGACAGAGGTTTGGCTTGGTACACATGACTCCAATGCTAGTAAGTGTTGTGTGCAAGGCATGCTTGGCCTAAGGCCTTTGCTATGTTCTGTAAGCTGAACTGCCAATGAGGTGGTCATGTCTGCCAACATATCTGGATACTCCTCAGCCGTGTCTATGAATCGTAAATGTGAGAGGAGCAAGAAAATGGACAGAGGTCATTCATGGCTTTTATTTCTATTTTTATTTTTATTATTGACATGCATTTACTTATTTTGTCTATCTTATACGTAACTGGCCGCAGGGTCCTACTGGTCACATCTTAGCAAGATGGAGTATGTGTAGGTACCCTTCTGGCTTATCTATGTATGCTTTGTTGTGATTGAGATAATTGCATCATTAGTCTTGTCTACATCCCATTGTGACTAATTATTATTACAGTATACAGAGACAGTCACAATAATCATTGAGAATCAGAGGTTCAAACATTTGTGCTCACACTATATACCTAGCTTCTAACTTTGTTCTCTGGTAGCACAACCAGTTCACGTCTAGTGGTACTTGACAAATCGAACTACTTTGGTCGGTATGCGGTCAGCTTCGGGATTTGTGGGCACGAGACAGCCGGGTGGTGCCCTCCGCAACCCCTATGGGAGCATATGTGGCGGAACTTGCAATGCTTGAATGTGCAATTGCCTTTGTTATATAAGAGGCAGATAGTATCCTCATTCGGCCGCCACCGTTTCGGGATTGTCCCTGTGCTTGGCATATACGAGGGCTCATGCATGGGCTTGCCGCTTCTGAACAGTCGTGTAAGGGCCTGCAGTTTCGTACTCCAGGTATAGTCCTGGCACTAGGTGTTTTGCTCTACCAGTAAACATTTGGTTGAAGAGGGCTGGGTCAATTTGGGACCACTTCTTGTTCCTTGTTGCTGCTGCCTTATCACGATATGCCCGATCATAGCGCTCCCATGCTGGATGTTCATAATCCTGTGCAGCAGTGATAATGGTGAGCATGTAATCCCAGTGATAATGGTGAGCATGTATGCAGCCAGTTCGGTGATACAATCCAGCTCGGCTTTCGCCAGGCTAGGACCGCCATGTAAACTGTGAAACACTGTGTCCATGTGAGGATATCCTTTATGGGTTTCTTTCTGGATCTGGAAATCTCCAGATTGGGGGTCACCAGCAGCTTTTGTGCGTCCTGGGGGTCAGCCTGCAACACATCCCATGATGAGGGTGGGCGTAGTTCTGCCAGGTCAATAAACTGCCACTCTATTATCCTAGAGTGCAGTTTTTTTTGGGGATAGCGGGGAGACCGTCCCCTACCCAGACCTTTTGCTGCTTATCTGCCCTTTCGGAGCTGGGCAGTAATAGTTCCAGCAATGGATTGCCGCTGCTCGGTAGGTTGGACAAGGGGGTTGCAAATGACCATGTTGGTGTTGACGGTAAGGTAGAACTTATAGGGGGTAGTGGGGGTAACATTGATGGGGGTGGAAGGTGACCTAGGATAATACCTATATATAAATGTGTGTGCAGTAATGGGAGGAGGGGGGGGGGGGGGGGGGGTGGTAGCAAACATAAAATTGTGTTGGCATCAGAGGTTGACAGCCAAATGGTCCCCCCATAGTGACCTGCATTTAGTGCTAGAAATCATGAGGTGTGGTTTTGCTGTTATGCATTAGGCATTAGAGTGGGTTGCTGGGTGGCACTCTCTCACACACCTTGAAGGGTTTCCAATATGCCCTTCTTTGGCTGGTGTCAAAGTAACACCCACCATTTGCACTTAGCCACCCTGAGATATCCAATACTATCTTTACAGGGTAGTATGCTTGGTGGCCCCTGGTGAGCTGTATAACACACTGGCAACTTGAGTTGAAGACACAAACTGCTATGCCCACTGGCCCTCTGCCCACTGGCCCTCTGCCACGCTGATATTTGGGCTTGCTGGCACGCACTTATGCCATGCCCGATTATCGCTAAAGTTTTGGGCTGATGGTACCACCCGCTGTGGTCTGCTGCCACCACAGTTGGGCAATGCACCACTTGCTGTGGTTTGGTGGCCATTCTTGCTGGCCACCCTTGCTGTGCCGATGGCTTGTCAGCCACTGTCTGCTGGCTGCCATTACTAGGGTGATGCACCAATTGCAAAGGTTTGGTCCACCCTGCCAGGCTAATGCATGTCTAGGTATGGCTTGCTGGCCACCTTTAATGGGCTGATGTACCACTTGCCGTGGTTTTGCTAGTAACCCTTATAAGGCTGATGTGCCATTTGCAGTGTGAAGGCCACCCTTGCTGGACAGAAGACTACCATGCACCCCATTATTCTCTGGCCGCCCCTGTCAGGCTGATGTGCCATTTGCCGTGGCTTGCTAGCTGCCTAGCTGGGAGGTGCATAACTGCCGTGGTTTTCTGGCTCACCCTGCCGGGCCTGGTGCACCACTTGCCGTGGTTTTCTGGCCCACCCTGCAGGGCCGGCCGGTGCACCACTTGCCGTGATTTGCTGGCCCACCCTGCCAGGCCGGCCGGTGCACCACTTGCCGTGGGTTTTCTTGGTCCGTCCTGCCGGGCCAGTGCACCGCTTGCCATGGTTTTTCTTGGCCCACCCTGCCGGACCGGTGCACTGCAGCTGCTTGCCGTGGTTTTTCTTGGCCCACCCTGCCGGACCGGTGCACTGCTTGCCGTGGTTTTCTTGGTCCACCCTGCCAGGCCGGTGCACCACTTGCCGTGGGTTTTCTTTGCCCATCCTGCCGGGTCAGTGCACTGCTTGCCGTGGTTTTTTCTTGGCCCACCCTGCCGGACTGGTGCACTGCTTGCCGTGGTTTTCTTGGTCCACCCTGCCAGGCCGGTGCACCACTTGCCGTGAGTTTTCTTTGCCCATCCTGCCGTGTCAGTGCACTGCTTGCCGTGGTTTTTTCTTGGCCCACCCTGCCGGACTGGTGTACTGCTTGCTGTGGTTTTCTTGGCCCACCCCGCTGGGCCGGTGCACCACTTGCTAATGTTTTCTGGCCCACCCTGCCGGGCAGGTGCCCCACTTGCCACAGTTTTCTGGCTCACCCTGCCCTGCCAGGCTGGCTGGTGCGCCACTTGCTGTGGTTTTCTTGGCCCACCCTGCCAGGCCAGTGTACCACAGTCAGAAATATGGTGTTAGGCAAACATCCTTTGGGGTGCTCGTTCACATGCTTCAGAATAGCACCCCTAGGGTGCTGCATAAGGGTGCTGGACTAGCACCCCCAGGGTGCTGCAGAAGATGCCTGATCAGCACCCATCACAGGTGCTCCAATACATGTGTTACAGGGTGTTACAGGAGGGTGCTAGCTTAACACCAATACTTGTTACGTATATGAAATGTCACTTTTTTCAATGATTAAAAGGTGATTATACTATACAGATACAACATTTACAGAAATTAAAAAGAGACCTACTATAACTAACTATACTTATATACTTTACATGATAAAGCTCACAGTAGTGCATCAACAGATGAAAGCATACGTGTTACAACAGGAGGCACTTTTTGTTTATCCACTAGCTTAATGATGAAATGTTGAATAAAAATGGAAAGGGGATAAAGCTGCCTAGGGTATGCTATATTGAAGGCAAAGTACGCACCAATTAGTACCAGCAACGTATCTATAAAGTTTTCAGAGTCTGCCAAAATCAGCTGCTCTGCAATGATGAAAAACTGCACAGCGCTGTCCCCTACAAGCACAATGATGTAAGGAAAGACATGCCCCAGTTTCTTTACCTCCTCTTGTATGTCACACTGCATCTAAAGTGAAAAGGAAGTCATGATAATAATTCAATAATAGTCTAGGTATGGTTGTGATTTTACCACTTGTATGTATCGGTTACTTGTAACTAACAATTTCATCCCTGAAACAGCTAATACTTGACCAAAGTAGACAAAATGGGTATCAAACAGTTCCATTTGGTGTGTACATTCATAATCTGATGTTTGTTTTCATTTTGGAGTAAGTGTTCTTAAAACAGTCTTGGTACGGTTGTGATTTTACCACTTGTATGTATCGGTTACTTAGAACTAACAATTTCATCCCTGAAACAGCGACAAAATGGGTATCAAACAGTTCCATTTGGCGTGTACATTCATAATCTGATGTTTGTTTTCATTTTGGGGTAAGTGTTTTAAAAATAGTCTAGGTACAGTTGTGATTTTACCACTTGTATGTATCGGTTACTTGTAACTAACAATTTCATCCCTGAAACAGCTAATACTTGACCAAAGTAGACAAAATGGGTATCAAACAGTTCCACTTGGTGTGTACATTCATAATCTGATGTTTGTTTTCATTTTGGGGTAAGTGTTTTAAAAATAGTCTAGGTACGGTTGTGATTTTACCACTTGTATGTATCGGTTACTTAGAACTAACAATTTCATCCCTGAAACAGCTAATACTTGACCAAAGTAGACAAAATGGGTATCAAACAGTTCCATTTGGCGTGTACATTCATAATCTGATGTTTGTTTTCATTTTGGGGTAAGTGTTTTAAAAATAGTCTAGGTACAGTTGTGATTTTACCACTTGTATGTATCGGTTACTTGTAACTAACAATTTCATCCCTGAAACAGCTAATACTTGACCAAAGTAGACAAAATGGGTATCAAACAGTTCCACTTGGTGTGTACATTCATAATCTGATGTTTGTTTTCATTTTGGAGTAAGTGTTCTTAGAATAGTCTAGGTACGGTTGTGATTTTACCACTCATACGGAATGGTCACCTATCACTAGCATTGCATTACCATAAAATGACCACTGATGCTACATTCACCATTCATGATTATGAGTAAGCATGCACAGCAGCCCTGCATGGAACTGAAAGACCAAAGGTTAAAATTTCAAAAGTCAAAAGGTCAAAGGTTAGCTGTGAGGGGTGCTACAGTGAACCCTAGGGGTGCAAAAGGTGAGAGTAACACTTTTACTACCTATGAATCTCACTTATAGCACCCAAGTAGTACATGCTAGCACCCCTGAGGTGCCATGTAGCACCCCCTACCATTACACACTGAAGTTGGGGTGCTGGAGAAGCACCACATTTTTCACAGTGCACTTGCTATGACTTTTCTGGCCGCCCTTGCCGGGCTAGGGCACCAATTGCTGTGGAGCTGGGAGCCTTGTTATTAATGTATGTATAGTCTCAGAGGTATGCCCTTGCCGGAAGATAGCAGGGCTCCCGCAACATTTACATACGAAAGAGAACTAAACAAGTTGTGAGAGCGTCCTCACCTCCGCTGGTGGTTGTGGGTGCGCTGGAACGCTGGCGGAGGGCTGAGACGTTGGGGGAGCGTGTGCCGACAAACGCTGGGTGGACCTTTCGCCGTCGGCCGCGGCGTCCTGGTCGCTGGCGTCGTACGTCCGTTCGGGCCGGGAGGAACCGCTTTCCTCTGTGGACGACATCGACACGCGATGACTACTGTCGTTGGCAACGACTGCTATAGATTCCTGTACTCTTCTTTGCAAACCACAGCCTCACGAGTAGATAGCAATGTGCGATGTACGCATGCGCTATCCAGGGACAGCATACAGCTGGAGGCGTGCGCCCAGCCGGCCATCGGTGCTGTTAACCTGTTATTAAAATTCATGGGTTAAACGTACTGATTAAATGGAGCTTGGCGGAATCCCCAAGCGTAGTTAACCGCTGGCCGGCAGGCGGTGGGCAGGGGCTCCCTCATTAATTGGCATTAAGAGTAGTGGGCACGTGCGAACCGTACATTGTTGGCGGGCTACCGGTCAGAGCCAAGAGCAGCAGGTAGCTGCCATCCAGTCAAGCAGATGCAGGTGTAGCCGCAGGACCCAGCAAAGAGATGACGCAGTAATCAAACAGCGGAGACAGTCAGGCGCCGTGGACAGGAGAATTTCAACGGTTGCGACTCCAACCACGACGAGATGCCGCGTTGTGCGCTAGCCGCTATTACATTCCCATCCCAGTTGCTAAGTTGCACAGCAACCCCACCTTGGACGTCTACCCTAACCGCCTCGGGCCGCCTCCCTACAATTGCTCCAGTCGGTATTGGTATGTGTAGTAGCCTCGCTCCCAGGCTTGGGGGCGAGGCTGGTATGGCCCCAATTAGCGCACGTCACACTTAGCGACATGGCTGAGCTATTGGCCCGCTATACTCGAGACCTTAGCCTCCAAGAACCACGGCAGCTTAATGTGCCGCGTTACATCGACTAGATTAGGCCACAGGCCCATAATATCGCACAGCCTAACTCTTACAGAAACCATGTCTCATAACCACAGATTGGTGTACTGCAGCATAGCATCCAGGCCATATTCCTACACACACAACATTGCACACTGCACACTCCAGTGTAACTCACACGCACACCTCATACCTGTGTCACATGCCCTCAACATTGCTGACAGAGCCATAATTGCCTTGTCTTGGCTAATGCCTTCCACACTCCAACCACTTTAGCTTGGCATTAAACCTTACGTACTAGGGTATCCCCCATGTCGCCCATACCATGACAAAAATCATTGTTCAAGAGCTATGATGGTATAGCCAATGACTCAGTCCTAATTCACCTCTGTGCCATCAGCTCATAGCCCTCGGGTAGGCCTTATCATAAAGTTAGGCCAAGGGCTGTCCCACAGAGTAGCCAAATGTTGCTGCCTTATCCTGGTCAGTTAGGTGGCCTTAATGCCCACGGCACTATGGCCACCATCCTAAGTGGTCTGCTCGTGTGGTCTTCGTACTTGCCTCACCAGGCTCCATAGTGCCCATAGCAATTCACCTAACATGGACGCTGCTGTCCCTCCCTCTGGGGCTTATTAGGGATCATGCGGTATGCTGGCTACACTATAACCACTGCTGAGGCGCGTAGCACCAAGACAGCCTTGTTATGTCATGGCACACAGTACCATGACTGCCAGCTCATGCGGATCACCTACCCCACCGTAACTATCAGATATTACCCAATCCCAGCTCATGCGGATCACCTACCCCACCGTCACTATCAGATATTACCCAATCCCCGCTTCACCAGAACAGACAGATTATATGAGTAAGTAGCACTGGCTGCACTACAGCCACCAGGCTACATGTAATGCCACAACATGCCTAAGCCCTTTGCAGCACCATAACTGCCAGGTTATACCTAAGCGCCTGCTGCAGGAGATCTGTTAGGCTAGCTCGAATTGAATGCTGCACTTCAACTGCCAAGCTATTTGTATTTTCCAGACCGTCCTTGTCGCGACAACTACCACCAGTTTAGGTACAATGTTAAACACAATGATGTCAGATCCGTTATAACCACAGTTTCAAATCTACAGCAGTCAGTACAGGCAAACATACACGCTTGAGGCGAGGCTCTGGAATATGATGCTCCAACGTTCTTGATTATAGGACGCGTCAGTGCTCACAGAATATTGGGTTTAGGCTTTCCCCTCTGTGTCAGTATGCTTAAAATTATGCTCACTTAAAGTTTCAAAATTGTGCAATCATGCTTGTGGTTTATCACATTCTACTGTCATTAAAGATGGAAGGTCCAACTTGGATTCTTGGGGATTAAGCAAAATGTCCAAATGGGCAGTTGCTTAAAGCAGCTACAAGGCCATCTCGCATCATGTATTTCACTCAAGCAGCCAAAGTGGCGACTCCAGGCAGAACCTTCCTGTGTAGAGTGTTCTGGCCTCTCTGTCGAGGCTAAACAGCGGGACCATGGGGTTCACTTAAACCAGCAGTCTCAAGCAGACTTACCGCGGTAGGTTGGTTCCTAGCCAAGCGGAGTGGTACTTTGATGCGTGGGGTCTGAGGGTTGGACCCACAGTTAGAGATTTGTTTGAGAAGCATCAGGAGAGTCGCGATAGCAGAGCAACGGTTGCTGTCACCTTCCAACAACTAGCTGCATCCCAGGTCCTAGGCACATTGAAAAGGTATTCCGTCGTGCGATGCCCATAGTAACTTAGACCTCCACCCCCACCAATACAACCGGCTCAGTGGTAGGGCTGCTACCAACGGCAGAGAGAACTCCTTACAATGTAGAGCCCACTTAGCTCAAACTGTACTCAGCAATCACCCGAGCCGGCACTGCTTTGGCATGCTTCAAATGCCACATTGGTGCAGGGTCTACTACAGGTGTAGGGAGAGTGCATTGTTCGATTATTTAAGTCGCTAGTACACTGGACAGCTCAGCCTTGGATCAGTACATTCAGATTCCAAGGACAGACATGGTGGACGTCCTGAATCTCATAATGCAAAAGGTGGCCTAACATTGAGTGTGGACCTACGGCAAGCCACAACATATAGTGGCAGGAGATCTGGACAGCAGCTATGCATCGAGTAGCTCTTACTCATCTCATCAATGTTGTACTCACAAGTAGCGCAATGTAACCTCAAGTTGACATATAACTGCATGTGAGTATACCTGGAGCACTCATTGAGCTAGATGTATTAGACACTGAGTATTCTCTATTTATACTTTTGGGGGGGAATCGGAGGGTCCACCTAAGGGGTGGCCCCTCCAAGGTAAGATTTGGAGGGCTCTTCCCCCCAAAAGGAGTACGTGCTCAAAGCTACAACAGTGCCACTGGGAGCTCATACTCACACGTTGGAGTCAGTATCTCGTGCCGTAATTTGCAGTGGCTCTAGGATACCTTCACAATGGGTCCGCTGGCCCACAGCAAGCAGAGGAGTAACCTCGGGTAAAACCCTGGACCGCCGTCCCACAGCAAGCAGAGGTACTTGCAGCCGCTAGAAGATATCTATAATGGGCCGCTGTCCCACAGCAAGCAGAGGTGCTTGCAGCCCGCTAGAGGATATTTATCCCTATAATGGACCACAGTCCCAGAGCAAACAGATATTGCTCAAGAAGCATATAGTCACAGCCCGCAGGCTGGAAGGGGAGACGCAGCTCCCCTTTATAGCATAAAGGGGGGTCCCTGCACTGCCTCTGCCATAACAGTTGGGACAATAGTTGGGCAGTTATGACATCAGTGGTTAATTATTGATAAGGTTTCAAACTGGGTGAATTTAGTGTATCCCCTACCGGAAGTACAAATTGTCCACGTGTTAGCAGAGCAGCCGCCATTTGTTTGTCCAGTAAGATGTCAGTGAAGAGTGAAGTTGCAAGTTGTTGGTTGTTGGCTCTGTCAGGGAGTTGCAGTAGGGATCAAAGACTGATTTTAGCGGATCGAAGGAAAAATTGAGCTAAGACTGTTCAAATGTACTGGTTGTTTATGGAGAAAAACTACTATTTGATTTTTGCATCATCTGAGTGTTATCGTGTATACCATGTACAGATCAGCCACGCCAGTTTGATTTCCACTTTTCGGAGGTGTAGTGATGCCTCCTTCGTCCAACTGTTGAAGACATTTTGCTACTGGAGCAGGCGGAATGAAATGTAACAAAGTTATCCAGCTCAGGTAAACTTGATTGTAGTAGTGTGAAAAATGGTCACACAACATCCAATTCACTTAACCACATAATAGATGCCAAGATGTTCATTATTTTAGCATAATGTTTCAGTACCTGTGAGGTAAAAGAATATAGTGCAAGTATCACTTTAGCTTTGTGAACAATAGAGTTAGGTAGCTCAACCACTGTAACTTACAGTGTTTAATCTTCACTTTCACTCTCCATTTCTCCGCAGTCTAAGAGTTTGCTGTCATCGTCTCATGATAGACCTGGATGAGGACCAAGGGAGATGACGTAATCATATTACAGCTATCAGCCATGTAGAAGGTACATAACCCTACTAGTGGGTGCAACTCCAAGACTACAGAAGCCCCTGGGTGTGTTTGATAACTGTCTTGTAGCCAACTTGTGCATGTCATACAGTGGACCCTCGCTTATCCAGCTGCACAAGGTTGCCATCTGTATTGTTACGAGTGTGCAGCACGAGTAACAATGCCAATGGCAACAAACAAGTGATTTATTTTTGCTGGTATACCGTAAACTCGGGAGTATAAGTACCCATCAATTATAAGTACCCTATGAATATTAGTACCATCAGCCCTTAACCGGGGTCTAGGGGCAGAGTTGCTCCAAAGATAGCAGTAGCTAAGGCCCCAATTCGTTGATTTTTAGTTTCTCATCAGGTGCTTTACCTGCACGCAATGCGGGCGGGCGGGTATTACCATTATGTATTTATCCATAGCCGGCAGCTATTTCTCATCAAAGAACTCCACAAACATGATGCCAGGAGGATCAGGGCTCCATTATGAAAGTGTTCTTTTGGATGCTGTGCAGTAGACAGAGCATTACGTTGATTGCTACGCTTATCTGGCTCGTCCGTACATCGTTAGTAGGTCGTCTCTAATCGCTGGACTGGATTGTGGACTGGATCGCTGGACTGGACTGCTGGACTGGGTTACTGGACTGACCTTTGAACTAAAATTGTGTGTATCATATGACCTCCACCCAATCAGATGTGCTGAATTGGGTCACATATTCGATGCTTAGTGGCTAATAGATATATTGCCGAGAAACAAGCAGCAACTGTGGGAGTTTTGTGCTTAAGAGACCTTGAAAGGTATGCGTATACTACAGCAAATGGAGCAGCTTGGTAGGCCAATTGGCACTATAATCTATTCCAAAGCCTCTCGCTGACCAAACATAGTTTTTGCATGGCTACATTCAACAAGACTGTGGGTATTTACATAGCCTGGTAACCACTATCTATCCAGTATAGCATTTGACACCAGAGTTCTCCATGACACTCCAGCAGTACATTGTTTGTAGTAAAGAGGCCTTTGTTAGTACTTTTGATGCTCTTTTGTGCTTGCTATAGTCAGAGGGTGCTTTGAGCTCACTGCGTGTACACCATGGATTCATGATGCACATCTAGTTTGTGCATTGTGCACTCATGTACATTCCCTAACATGCAGTAGAAAGATGAAGTGCAGCTTATAGTAAGGCAGTTACTGTAACCAAATTTACAACATTTGATTGGATGAAAATCGTGTGATATCAACAAATTAAGTCCAGTAATCCAGTCCATCAGTCCAGTTCAGCAATCCAGTCCACAATCCAGTCCAGTGATTAGAGACGACCTCGTTAGTATGCGAAAATAAAATGATAGTGATAAATTCAATCGCAGAAAACACAAAATTCTTGATATGATTGCTGTTGCTGTTACATATAATCATTTTTCCTCCTCTGCCCAGGGCAAGCAAGACAAGAAGAGCTCATGACAGTGAGAATGGAGTGCTGAAGACAAGAACAAAATTTGTCTTCATTTGTAATTATGAATTTCATAATGTTAGGGAGGGGGAGGAAATACCTTGTTAATACACCAGTAGGTGGAGCTGGAAAGCCAGAGACAGCATTTGCAGCACACTGCGTTTCTGTAGCTTGCCGCTTGCTAGATGACCGCTCAACAGCTGCTTGTGTGCGGATTTTAGCGCCTTACAGTACGTATACAGTTGCACTTCATGTAAAAATTGGTGTAATTTTTATGTAATACTTGATGATCATGGCAAGTCATTTTATGTTTTCACGCCAGTTACAAAAAAAGAAGGGCATGAAATTTAGCTCATTTACAATCTCTATGTAGACTGAAATAGAAAAAAGCATGCGGCGGAACGATTTGTAACAAAGAAGTTCGGGTGATGTTAGCTCCACCCACTTTTGACCAAAGTCGGCAAACTGCAGGGAAAAGTAATGCAAGTAGAGTCATTGTGGAAGTAGTATAACTTTGCAAAGTTGTTAGTGTTGGCTCTATTTCTCCATGCACTTTTGTAGGCCTATCTCTTTGTCATTTCTTAGAGTAGGAAGCAACAATTCTGGTAATATTCAGCCGAAAATTGAGGGGGTGGGGCTGAATGGTATACGGATACCGGGCACAGCGATAGGAAATGTATGACTTCCGGTACGCTGGCGTAACGACTGTGAAATTGTGGCTTCCTAGCTTTAAGCTAACTCAAAGATGTACTAGAGGCGATGCAACTCAGTGTAGCATTCCAAGAGGTCGCAGAGATGTCAAGAAGGGGGCTATTAATGATGAAGAAATGGGAAGTGAAGCTGGGCCATCTTGGGAAAGCCCACCATCAGCTATACCTTTACCAGACTTGGGAGAATTTGAGGCAGAACAAGGTTCTACTCCTACTCTACATGAAGTGAAACAGGCTGCGAATGTAGCAGCCTGGGAAAATATTCGTTCTCGTCTCTTACAAGCAGCAACTGAATGTAATGCAATGCCAGTTGATGTGTGTTGTATCATTTGCTCTGGTACAGCGAAGTACAGGTGTATCCACTGTGGTCCACTTGCCTACTACTGACTTTCATGTCTTGGGGATTCACATTCCAAGGCAAATGTGTTGCATGGTTCAGAAGTTTGGGATCTAAGTCACAAATGAGGAAGTGAGGGAAGATCACCACTTTTATGTAGCTGATTACAAATGAATGGTGTCAAGAAAGCATCTATGGTGATAGAACCAACTGTACACTGTCTATTCTGTACCTTAGGAGGGTTTGTATAAACCTGTGGTGATTGAGAATCGAATAATAGATGCCAGGTCTCATCAGTGTTCAACAGTAAAGAGAGTGCCCCTTTGTTGCATAGATGAATGGGGTATGTTGAATTATAGTAATACCCTTTGAATTGTAGAGGTGAATCAGTAGCTCTGTTGCATAGATGAACCTGTCTTGCAAGCAAGACCCTTTCTGTTTCATAGTGCCAATAGCCGTCGGTATCAGCATGTGGAGGATATTGGTGCTGTGGAAGGAAAGGGTCTAGCTTGTGAGATTATAGATGAACAATATGCTATGATTATTAAGCATGCATGTCTCTCTTGCATGCATGTTTTGTAGGTATGGAGCACCACATTACCTTCTGCTGCTGTCAGTGTGAGCCTACACCTGTCACAATGGTCCGAGCTTGGCTTTGGCCAGCCAGCCCTCATTTTCCCCAGCTAGCCTTCACATTTGAGTTGCTTGACTGGGCTGAAGCACTTCTTCTTGAGTGTCAGGTGGCTCTTGGAGATTTGTGTAAAGCTCTCTACTTTAAATGCCCCCATCTAGTATTTTGTTACATCTGTATATCACAGCCATCTTTAGTGCTACTCAGGTTTGTGATTTGCACTGGTCTAACCACTGAAAACACTTTACCACTCATAATTGCATCTGGAAGTGTCCAATATATAATGTCGTAACTAGGGCCTTGCTTGTTTCTCCTTTTCTTTCCTACAGAGAAAGGGTATCTATCCAGCAATGATTGATGCTTTTGAAGAATACAAGTATGTTATATTAACTCTCTACTGTGTGTGGTAAATTCCTCAAAGTGTCTATACAGGTACCTGAAGGTTGAGCTTCGTTACTTGGGTTATTTAAGTGGAGAGCTTGACGGTGGAAATATGTGCCCAGCTTGTCCCAAGGTAATTTCTACCTGTACGTTGCCACAGAAAGTTGCTGGTCTTGACAAATGGCTCACAACCTTATGTTATAGGAAACTGGGAGCGTTGTTCTTTCCATGGATGCTCTTTTTGGACTCCCAAGGAAAAAGTCAGCCGGACAGAGCTTCAGAAAACCCCTCCATGGGCACCTCTACTTCAGTGATCAACAGGCAGTTGATGAGTACGTGGCATGTACTCCCCAACAGAAAGCAACTGAGAAGGTATAAGCTCATTTAGGAAGTACACAATGACAATGTATAACTTAGTATCATTTTTTATAGCCATGCAGTAACTTTCTTGCTGGAGATGTTCTTAGGTCATCGAAGCGGTACAAGGCTCTAGATGAGACAGCTCTGTTTGGCTGTGCCTGCAGGCATGAGTTTCCCCTGATGTTCTTCAATCTCAAACACGGAGAAAAGTAACTACTAATTTGCATAGATTGGTATCAGAGACTTGAGTTCCTGCATTTACAATCACCTTTGTATAGACTTGCCTATAGTGAGTGGCTACTGCAGGAGATGATTCAACGTTAACCCTCAAGGATCACAATTTACTTGATGTATGACATTGCTTGCACTCTCATAAAGCATCTTAAGGTAAGGTGTATAATATATTCCTCCTAATAGTGTTTGCCTAGACAACAGGTGGGGTTTAACTGTGACATTCTCCCTCCCTGAGGACCACAAAGTGGCTCACAATCCCCTATCCGTGTATTCATTACCATACTATATAGTACGGTTTTTAGGTGCATAAATAATGTTGCAAACGCTCGCACATGTACAGATGTGTTTACAGTAATAACAACAAAGGACCAATCAGATGGGATGTATAACAGTCAATAGCACAGGTGGCCAGGGATTTATGGCTGTCAGTAAACAAACTTCATCCTTGGGCTACACCCTCAGACTTGGTCTGTTTACTGCCATAAGTTCCTGGCACTAACATGCTTAATCAATTTCTTAAACATTATGGATCATAATTTTTCAGAAGACTGGCCCTGCTGAGGTCTTAGAGAGGGTACATTTTTCCTTACCATGTTTCCATGCATATGGCCACAAACCAGATTGTCAGGTAACAGTTCATAAAAGCCAAGTAATTGTTATCTTTTCTTTGTATGCCAGTAATTGTATCTTTCCTTCAGATTACTCTGAGCCCGGTTTGGTGTGCTGGTCTTGGAATGTCTGATGGGGAGGTAATGGAGCGCCTCTGGTCATATCTCAGACGCTTCTCACGCATGACCAAAGAAATGCGTCCTGCACACAGAACTGACATTCTGTGCCATGCCCTGCTTTAATATGGCTCCAGGCCTCTGGTCATATCTCAGACGCTTCTCACGCATGACCAAAGAAATGCGTCCTGCACACAGAACTGACATTCTGTGCCATGCCCTGCTTTAATATGGCTCCAGGCCTCTGGTCATATCTCAGACGCTTCTCACGCATGACCAAAGAAATGCGTCCTGCACACAGAACTGACATTCTGTGCCATGCCCTGCTTTAATATGGCTCCAGGCCTCTGGTCATATCTCAGACGCTTCTCACGCATGACCAAAGAAATGCGTCCTGCACACAGAACTGACATTCTGTGCCATGCCCTGCTTTACTATGGCTCCAAAACCAAGCAAAAGCTAGGTAATGATATGGGGATCCTAATGGGAGTTCTGAATGATCCAAGGTTTATTAACGTTGAAAGGTACACTCCTGGTACAACATTGGAAGAGAACTGATCAAATGAAGATTATTGCTTCCCAGAAATATGAACAACTTGTTTCGTCCCTTTCAGGTAATTGGTATGGAGTTTGTTATAATGATATTTAGTTAGATTCAAACATTTGCTGTTTGCTTGGTATAGTTTCTGTGACTGAAGAAACTGTCCAGCACTGGATTGAAAATGAAAAGTCAGTGATCACCAGCAAGGATGTGCACCGCCCAGTGGCAGATTGGAGAACGACATACTTTTTGATGTTCCAATCATACTTTCTCATACAGTATTACAACTATCTTAATATTAACAGGAAATAAGATAACCAGTCTTGGTTCTTCTTGTATAGGGACAACCTGACTGTTGGTGTGGAAGCTCAGGAAGCAGTTTCCTCCGTTGAAATATTACCCAGGTAAATCAGGGTAACAGGAGTTGCCTACACTACCAAGCAATACATAATTAATGCTGTCTCGATCCACCATAGACTTGATAACCAGCTGTCTGAGTTTGAGCAAAAGCATGGCATTGTAGTTTGTTGGACTGCAGATGATCAGCAGTATATTGATGCCAGATGCCACGGTCTCAAACAGAAGCAGCAACAATTACAATCATCATTTTGGGCTGTAATCTCCAGGAGGCACTATATATCTTTTGAGAATGAAGGCAAAATATGCTGGTATGACAGTAGAAAGTCTATCCTAAAGTTGTTTTTTTATAATATCATGTTCTTACTTATACAGATGGGCAGAGAGTTGCAAAGAAACTCTCTAAGAACATTTCAAAGGAAACCAGTAACGTCAAGAAGCTTCTAGATGAGTATAATGCTGTGTCCTCCCAAATAGAAGTACAGTGTCCACCAGTCTCTCTAGCTGATGTCCTTTCCTCTGACTCTAAATTTTGGCAATTTCCTTCTGACAAACATGCACTGGAGGAAGTTCCTCTTCGCATTCAACAGGATAGGCGCACGTTTCACAGTCAGGCCAATCCAACCATTATTACCGATGAGTTCAGTTATTATAATGTCACAAAAGTACTCACAGCGTTACATCACCCCCTCCTTCAGGGTAGCTCGACCCGAGCACAAATGCATGAGACGGTCTGGAGCCCTCGTATTACGACGCAGTGAATAACGGCCCCTCCTGGTCTCTGGCAGCAGGTCCTGGGCTCCAACATCAGTGTTGGACTCAGCATCAGGTTCAACATCATAAGTCACAGGAATCGAATCATCCGATAAAACATGGCTGTTTTCCTCATGACAATCAGGTTCTTCAGCACTGGACTCTTCTTCACTAGGTCCTGACTCCTGCGAACTTTGTAGGAGGTTCTGGACCCACTTAGGAGGTCTCCCAGAGCTGTGGCGTCGTGAACCATACCAGAAGTAGCCGGCTGGAAAGTGAGGAGGGCAGGGAGAGACCCTAGATTGATGCACCTGGATTGTCCCTTCCTGTGGGTGATACACCTTATTTACTGTGACATCTGGGATGACTCTTTCTCCAAGATTTCCACACAGTTGTGGCAAATGAACTGGTGGACAGATCTACCCTTATTGCAGTTGTACTCCAGAGTCCGCAAGGCTGCATGCATGGCTCCTACAGAGTCCACAAGGCTGCAAGCATGGCTCCTGCAGAGTCCACAAGGCTGCTTGACTACTGGAGGCAAGGGACCTGAGTGGGTCTTTGCATTGCCATGTCCACTTCCAGACAGCTGGAAATAGAATCGGGTCAGAGCTATTATTGTTCATTACCTCAGCATTTGTTGTAAATGGCTAGAAAGGGACATTTCTTTGCCTATTGTGAACCCAGGATGTGCTATATATATACCATCTGAAAAATTACGTTAATCCTGGCTCAGTTAAGCAAACTGTTCACGCAATAAAACCTCTCCCAAGTTCAGAGTTCATTGACAAATAATGACAGCAGACTGATATTGTCCAGTGGTTCTCATAAAGTGTAATGTGAAAATATTCTCATACTTTTATCCATCCATCCATCTTCATTCACTTCAGTGCACAAACTGATCATTTCAATAACTTTAAATTCAAATTTAAAAATTTTTAAACACCTTTACAAAGCACAGCTAGGCGCAAAATGATTTTTTAAAAATTCACCAAATTTTCAAATGCTATTGCTACCTAACACACTCAGCTGAAAATGGGTACAGGTACTGTTTATGCAAATTGTCTAATTGCGGAAGGGTAGTTGGCTACCAGATGTTCTGCAACAGGTATGCACGTGAAGAATAAATCACTCATGGTGTTGCCTAGCAAGTAGAGTTTCAAGAGCGTTCAGTAGCTCACGCTCCATGATCTCATCTTCCTGGATCTCCTGTTCCTGGATCTCTGTATTGGTGAAATAAAACATCAGCACATGAAGTATTATATCTGGACGTCTTAATGTTGTGCAAAGCCTACAGTAATAGGCCACACAGGGTTGATTATACATATATACATATATCTATATTGAGAGCATAAACACAGTATACTCCACTAGATTGTTTACCCTTGGCTATGTTCATCTGCCTTGTAATTTTTAGTGACTAGAAACAGTAAATTAATTTAGATGTTATGAGGCGAAAATAGGGGAAAGTGAAAAAGGCCGGCAGCCACCGGGAGTCGAACCCAGGACACCTGGCTTGAGCCGCCAGTGCTCTGCCACTGAGCTACGGCAACCGGACAACCACCAGCCCTCACAATCCTCTATTTTCACCTCATAACATCTACATTCCTTTATTTCCAGTGTGAGGCAAGATGCTCTGAGCAACAGTAAATTAACTTTGTTTCGACAATTATAAGAAATATCCAGACCTAAATGTACTGCTACAAAGTGTGCTTATATTGTTGTGAAGTTTACCCTTGTCTTGTTTCCTCTCCTTTGTGGACACGGTGTTGCCTGGAATATATTGAATGGAGAATTGGATCATATTGTGGGACAGTGTTTCACATGTGCTATACTAACTCACATCCAACTGGATCACAAAGCATTCCACCAGAGGGGAGGTGTACACAACGACATGCAGAATTCACACTGGCTACATCTGCTGGTGAGATAGAGACAGCCTGATTCAACACATAAAAAAACTGCACATGCGCAACATGAGAATACTATTATATAGCTATGTGTGTTACAGCTGTGTGCATTCTCTATCTCATATTGCACGACTCAAGAATTGTGTATGGCAGGTCATTTCACTGATGTGCTGTATTTTCACTTGCCCTAGGCTCATGACTTACAGTGGTATTACTCATGAAAAAACTTGCCGTATTCCACTCTGACACATGCAGTAATAACTAATCATAGAAAGAATTTGAGGCAAAATAGAGGAAGGTGAAAAGGCCGGCAGTCGTTGGGAATCAAACCTAGGACACCTGTCTGGTTGTCATAACTCAATGGCAGAACACTGGCTGCACAAGCCAGGTGCCCTGGGTTTGTTTCCCAGTGACTGTCACCCTTTTCACTTTCTTCTCTACTTCGCATCTAACACATCTAAAACCCCTATTCCAGTGTGAGGCAAGAGTTCTAAACAAGAACTAATCATTCTCCTGCACAGTCAATGATACACCAATAAAACTCACCAGGTGTTGGAAGTGTAGGTATATTCGAGTTGGGGCCACAAAGTGATGTGATAATTCTATTGTAGGTTTCGTTAAGAGCTCCTTCAAGATTGTTGGAGGTGATGACATTGCCTGGTGATGCTATTTTCTCCAAGGTGTCCTGATGTACACGCCCAAATCCAATTGCGAAAACCTGGACATTTTTTTCTTCTAATTTCTCAGTTTCTGCTTCAAGAGTAGTAGTTGGATAGCCTTGTGGTGTACTATCATCGATTCCATCTGTTAACACGAGAGCATATATCTCCCTTTCTGTGCTTCCACGGCTTTCAATTTCTTGATTCAACTTTCTAAGACCAGCTGGAATGATGGTACTTAGGCCATTTTTATACTCAAGGTCTCTTATTTTCTGCTTTAAATCGTTATTGTCAATGTAATTACCCAGTTCAATATCAACAGTAACATGGGGCTGTGGGTCAAATATTAGTGAACTTGCTCCCCAGAACTGGATTACTCCAACCCTAGTCAATCCACTCAAATTTTGATTCTGGTTTGTACCAATGGCAAATTTGTCGACAAGATTGACTGCCCATCTTCTCATCGTTGCATGCCCTTCCTTCCTCAAAGTGCCGGTTGAATCAATGACAAAAAATAGATCTATTTCTGTGCTGCATTGACGATCTAGGAGAGAAAAACCGATGAAGAATCACACACAAACAAGCAAACAATACAATGACTGTTTGTTCGTAACCTCTTCATTTGCAGGTAGCAAAAACCATTGTGACAAAATAAGAACAAGAATGCCTTGCTGATAGTAGCTACTAGCTCCACACTTGTTGTGCATGCACGGTATGGCTGCATATACAATACAGAGTGCAATGGAGAATGTTTATTGAATCAGCAAGCATTTGCAGCCATAAACTATGTGCTTTAATGACAAAATTAATGAGGCCTAGTTTAGTGAGTCAAAACTATCTACTGTGCTGGCCATTCTCCAGGAAAAGATGCTTTACTTCTGAAGTACTTGGCATCGATCTATTCATCTACTGGCATTCACGCTTCCGGAAAACGTGAGTAGCACTATATACTTTACCAGAAACCATCAGAGAAAAGGCCCTACATCTTCACCGCTTATTTTATCAGGAACTGTGTCACTATGTGGAATGCACCTACCCTCTATTGGGTTGAGCCTCCCAGACTAGTGGGACTACATTGCACATGCATGTGTGTACTATGTTTGCTTTGGACCAACCACTTACATGTAAATTTCAAATAAGATATTTCATGAAGATTAATTGTCTGTGTATATACACTTCAAATGCTCAGTGAAAGTTGGGGTGAACCTGGCCAAGCCCCACACCGTGGGACAGCATTGTGCATGCATATGTATATGTATACTAGCCTGCTTGGACCCATCACTTACCATAAATTTCAATAGAATGAATTTAATTTTGGATTTAATGAAGATTGAATGTCCATGTGTACATCAATCTATGTGGTTATACTGCCACTCTGCAGCGTTAGTGTGAAAGAGACCAGTAGCTAACAACAAAGGCGATTTTGAATGCATACAGACTGTGACAGAGCTCAAGAGCAGCAGGCTGCTCAAAAATGGCAGAGGTTCAATGCTTCAAGTGAGAGCCATGCATGAATGACAAGCTGCATGCTGATTGGTCAGACACATGCAGCAGAGACTCACCCACTAGCTCATGGTATGAATATGAAGCTTAGCCTAAGCCCTTGTTGCCATGGTTAGAACTGCCTTTGGCTACACAGGCTGTAGAATTTTCTGCTTAAGCAGCTACTTGCTCAGGCTCTCCCCACAATGATGAATCATCTCTCCACAATGACGAAGCATCTCACTAGAGATTTAACAGTAGGTGGAAGGATGTTAGCTATAGGGGTTTACTAAATGAAATTGACTGCTGAAATGAATCATTCCTGGTGAAACATTCTCCCTATATATACATATACATACTTGATGGTACTGTGGTTGGTGTTGTAGTAGGAGTGAATATTTCAGTAATAGGTGGAGGGCTGGTGGTAGGTGGAGGGGTGGTGGTAGGTGGAGGGCTGGTGGTAGGTGGAGGGGTGGTGGTAGGTGGAGGGGTGGTGGTTGGTGGAGGGGTGGTGGTTGGTGGAGGGGTGGTGGTTGGTGGAGGGGTGGTAGTAGCAGCTTCACAATCGCATGGGTAGGAGTTGCATTTGCAGTCAGGTACTACACTGTAGTAGCATATACCTGTGGACAAAAATGTATGATTCATTATAGTAACTATATAGCTAGCACATATCTATTAGCATGATGTGTAGATGAATCAAATCAAAGGTAATGCAACTTGTTGCCCTCCAGTGTGCTATATCAGTGAATAAACTGAAAGTTAAAAAAGAACAGGTGTATTTGACAGAGAAAGGATTCCCATGGTTTGCATACGGGAAGGTGCTTTAATTTTACAATCTGAGGCAAAACTTACTGCATGATGGCATAGTTCGATGCTTTTATATAATAAATACTGTCAAAAGAATTGGCATTAACTCAAGTATAAAAAGCTAGTAACTGTGGATTATTGTTCGCACAAAGAAGATTACCGATTTCCCCAATTTCTGAACCTGCAGTACTGGCAAGTATAACCACACATCAAATGTAATTATTTGCCCCTGGTCCATGTATGGTTATGATCCACAGAAACCCCTTAACTTGTAGGCACATACAGCTATAAACACAATATATTGCTAAGCACATACTGACAAGTGCATAGTTTCGTGTACGATAAACACATGTGCCTACTAATGGGCCAGCAAGTTATAAAACTTTTCAACCGTTTTTGTTTGTATGTCGCCATGTGTGCCATTACCCTCTGTAGGGCTTTATCAATGAACCTTGAACCCAGACCTCTCGACTTGCTACCGTGTGATGTGGGTGTGGTCAACAGCATCTCTGCCGAGGGGGCAGATCTACCCTCCACGCGCGCAATGCGGCAATATTTTCAGCTTAAAAACCCTGAAATCTTAGGCCCCGTCCCAATACCGAACGACTAATATCTGTGAGCGGAGTTGCGATCAGTTTTGCTTTCTTTAAACTAGACGTCCAGTTCAGCGTTCCAACATAGTCTCGTTCCCAGACCGCATTTTCGCGCTCGGCGAAAAGTAGTCTGGGCACGAGACTAGTTCCAACAGTGGATTAAAGCCTTCCATGGTGTGATTAGGTAAGTCTATCGTGGTCAGGGACGGTAGACCATGAGAAATAAGGCCTTCGATCAGAGCTGAAATCGTGAGTCTCACGGTGGCACCCGCACCGTGAGAGGTCAGAGGTCTGTGAACTTTGAACCTTGAACCTTGGCCCGTGTTCTCACCGCGCACCACTAGTTACATAATTTGCTTGCCTGGTTCACATGATGTGGCAGAAAAGAGTACCGCGTGCTCGTCATTGGAAAGTGTCACCGTCATTGCAGTTACGTTCTGCATGGTGGAGGGTAAACATTTTGGAAGGCCTGCCACGATGCAAGTAGAGTAGCTCATCAATCACCGGACACCACTTAATTCTGGACACCATCAAAGTGTCGGACAACAAATCTTTAAAGGTCGTATAGCTGCTAGCTGATCCATGTGACCCTATGATACCTGTCATTTCCAGACCAAGAAGGGTCTCGTCACTGATCTGCATTTTCTTCTTTTCTCCATCTGAGAACCCCTTTCTCTCCTGGACACTTTTCTTCCACCTTTCAAGATAGGGGAGGAACTCTTCCTTGAGCCACTGTAATGACAATGGTATGACAAGGTAAAGCACGTACCATAAGCATAACTGCGTAAACACGAAGCTGAATACATACCTTTAGTCGAAAATCTGAAGCCGACCGGTAGGGTGATTTGAATGCCTTTCTGCTTCTCATGCCAGCATTGAAACTACTGACATTAAAACAATCAAAAAACTTGTCAAACATGTTGACAAAGCATGCCGTCTCCTCTGCCTTGCTTCCACCAGTGAGCACCAATGATCACCGGCCGCAGAAAAGCCAATGATGGCTGGTACGTAGTGTGTATAATCTCGTAAGGTTCGCTGTGATGGCAAAGTGATACACCCCGAGTCGCGCAGTGTTTCATATGCGGAACTGGAAAGGTGGCGAAGATAGACACACCACTTTATCATGAGGGGATGCCACCTCATCGAGCGAGCGTCCTTGCAGGAATTGGCTTGCTTCTGCTGCTCCCAAAACAATCGCTGGAATGAGTCTGGGGGGTACGTAGACTCAATGTATGGAGACTGTGCTGCCACAATAGTAGTTAGATCCCGGTGCATCTGTTCATCAACAGGGGAGCCATTCCTCTCAACTGCTGCGGCTAGTTTTGCTTTGAGACGCTCCAACTGCTTGTGAGTATTGCGCTGCAGAGAGTGAAGTCGATGCATTCTAGTAATCTTTTCTGAGGTCGACAAAGATCGGTAAGGGGTGTGGCTTGATGGATGGGTTCGTTGAGCTGACGTATGCTTCCTTTCTCGTGACTCAATAGTGCACGTAACGAGTTGCGATAGCCACAACACTTCACACAACGGTCCGTTGTAGCTCCTTTTGGTACAAGGATCGTGCATTCCCAATGACGTACGGTGGGAAATGCAACCAGTTGCGAATCACAGTATGCAACTGTCTTGGTACCTATCAAAATAAAATGGGGAGTATTGATGACACTTCACCTAAGTTGACCATGATTACAATGTACATACCTGTAGAGTCCATGAAGCCATTTTTCCGGCTCATGAGAAGATGGAGAAAGGTTTCGTCTGGATTTCCAATGCAGACTTTGCTGTCTTTTACAGCTTCCACAACAGCAAGAACTCGGGACACGCTATCTAGGCAAGGGGATGCATTGGTCAGGACATTGCATGTCTTTGTATCCACCTCCTTGCCACAGAAGTGAAGGACCCAAGAAAAATCAGTCTGGATGCTGAGACTAAAGATGACTTGCGCTGGTGATGCAGGGTCATCGTGACGGATGTTGCTAAATGTAAGTGCATTCAAGTCTTTGCCCTTCTCTGACACATCAATCCAGCCTACAGTGATGAATTGCAACATAAAATGGTAATTGTACTTAGCACACTACAAGCTACAGCACAGTCATTGCAACATAAAATGGTAATTGTACTTAGCACACTACAAGCTACAGCACAGTCATTGCAACATAAAATGATAATTGTACTTAGCACACTACAAGCTACAGCACAGTCATGGCCATAGTAGCAAAATGAATTACCTGCAGGTAAGCCACCAGCAGCTGACAGCCGCTGTTGGAGTCCATCCAAGCATCTGGCGAATGAGTATGTGAAGACTGACAGTGGCCAGGAAACTCTAAATGGGAGCCTTTCAAGTGGGATAGAAACTGTTGTCAGGACAGTCAGTGGAATCGACACAACCAGTTTTGTTGTTCTTTTCTCCTCGTATTTTCGATGCACACTCAGTCTGAATTTTCTCCCCATACTCTCTTCTAATTAAAAATAAAGATAAAGATACCAAATAAACAGGTTGTGTAAAAATAAAAGTGATGTATACATAGCATCGGGATATCATATGCCTATATACTAAATATACTTTAGGTCTGAAGACAAAGCTGTATTGATCATCCTAATAACGCTGATCTTAAAGGCACCTAGGTGACAAAGAACAAGGTTCATCCACTCCAAACACACATCATGCAATACAGCAACCATCTGTCCTTAAAATAAAAGTTATATACTCCATTCAAATCTCATGGTTGGAAGTCAGCAGGTACAGAGCCAAAACACCTCACTGTCTCCCCTTACATGGTAACTAGGCAGACTATGCATCCATTTCAGGCTGACCACAAAATTTAACTACACCATGCAAAACTTTAACTTGTATACTGTTACTTGAAAGCCATTCTATCCCTTTTATTTACCCCAAGAGCTTTCAGGAGGTCCAGGGGAAAACCTACTAACCAGCAACTTCATAAGAAGGGGAACAAAATGACCTTAACCGTGCTATTTCTAATTACTGCCCACCATCTACGGACTTACAATCAATAACTAGTAGTAGCAACGCTCTCTAAGTCAACACAACCATACCTTCGCGCTCAGTCTTGGTTCTCCTTGGCTCTCTCTCTCTCTCCTTCTTCCACAGATTCACAAAAACGACACCTCAAAGGTGCAAATTTCCACAAAGGCAAGCGCAACAGTGATTGACCGCCACGTTTAATAATACAGCGCTCAATGTAGTCACGTGATCCGTTGCCAATCCCGTTTCCTGCTCTATTATCTATGGCTGATCTGACCTAATCTAGCTAGACCGTGACATAATCAATGAATTTCTCCTTTCCATGTCCTCGTTCCCCAGTTCCCATTTCCTCGTTCCACACTTCCCCTATTTCGTTTCGAAGGCGCGCCATGTGCTAGGGCAAACCACTCCCGTTCGGTTTGCGAGATGTTGTAGGCAGTGTTGACATTGACCCAAGCTGTTTACATTGAGTTGGTTGTAAGCCCCCCTCCAGCGAGCGCCTGCATAGCCGCATGCATGTACGCAAACATTGCCGTGGCTTCCGGGTCGAGAGTACGCTCCGATCGAACATCGGGGTGCTAGCTAGCTATTTGTGTGTAGCGCAGCTGTGACCTATTTGCTAAAACCCTACAGAAACATAGTCCGCAGTTAGGGGTCACTTTCCGAGTACCGATGGTTCGGACAATTGCTACTTTTACAGCTGTGTCTGTGACTGCACAGATCTTAATCGAGTGAGTCTGGCAGTTATCTATCTTGTTTGTCTTGATGATGTGAAGAAGTGTCCCAAGTACGGACGCATAGCGTTCAGCAGTCCGAGAGATATCGTGCTGTCCGCGTGATGGTGTCCGATAACGGATGGGTTACTCTACCTGCAATAGTAGTGGAGGAGGAGCAAAAGTAAGCATAAAATATAACAGACTGCATGTAAATTCGGCTTATGAAACGAAGATATACAAGCATAGCAAACACACTGACTATAGATTGCTAAATGTGCATGCAGAACGTTCTGCTGAAGATGATTTAACACTGAATCATCGACATGGCTATTTTTTGGACTAAGGCAGCCTAACTTCCAACATCTTGGGGTGTGGATAAAACAGAAAGGGGGCGTGTAATACCTTTTCCTGGGGTATAGCAGAGGTGCACGTATGCAGCGGGGTCATCCTGGGGGTATGCAACAGTCGCACAGAATTCGTTTGACTGCTGACCTCTTGCGATCTTTTCGTACGTTGGAAATGCTCCGCAGATGGCGAACAACGTTGCAATGAAGAGCAGCACTATCGCCTTCATCTTGAATCGAGCACAACCACGGTTCACTGATGCAACAGCAAAGGAGTTTGGATGACACCGGTTGAAATCGCCGCGAAGTTGTAGCTGTAGCGCTATATAAACCTTCGCCCAGCTGTTATGTCCACTATATATCTGTCGGAATGTGAGCCGTGGTGGCTAATTGAATTTGTAAAACGTGATTGTAGCGGATAATTGACGTTCCACACGTAAGGATTGTTGATGACAAGGACCCGGATGTACTTTCTCGTTCCCAGGCCTTCCCTAGGCATGAGATATTATGCCAGCATAATAATAGGCACTTTACAATCCTGGCCACTATGCTGGCATTTAATACACAGGCATTTTCCCTGACTTGGGCCAGCAGCACAGCTAGATGCTGCAGTGCAACTTCACCAGCTGCCTAACATGTTTTCAAAATTCCTTTACTGATGAATGTAGCTAGGCCTTGGTAGATTATGCTAGCATAATTCATAATTTTGGGGGATAAATTTCTGAGCATCAAGAATTATGCTGGCATAATAGGTAGACTTGACTGATCATGCAGATGGTCAAGAGTGTTACAAACTTGCAAACTCTCTGAACATGCCTTCTCAATATTAGCAAGTTCCTTTTGTTCAGAGGAAGAGTCTTCTTTGGAGGACTACATACAACTTTCAGTAATGTTACAATACAAGGTGAGACTCTTAGCTGTAAACAATTATGTATTGTCATTTGTATATACGTACATGTGAAATTTAATTAACATAATTGAGAATATTAGGCACATTGAAAAGAGTAATAGGTAAAGAATATGGGAATAGAATAATGGCTAGAAATTCGACTATTATCCAAGGCCTATGGACAAGCAGATTCCTTTCAAGACTACCTTCAACAAAATAAATGAAGAGGAAGGTTATCTGTTACCAACTTGAGCTTGGAAACTAGCTTGCCAACGTTTCAACTGAATGCTCCAGTTGTCGTCAGGGCGAAAGTGAAGAAGTGTGGACAGTTATTCATGTATTCTATAATTGTCTAGTACATAAATTATTATGTACTAGACAAGTTCACCGATCGCCTCAAACGAAGCAATGCAGACCGTTACCGTCAAAGCGATACTATTTTTGACTTCAAAACCACCCGTAGGTCTCCCGCAGTGAGTATAACCATGCAGTGCGGTCTTTCAGCAGGTAAACAGAAATTGACCATAATTTTAGTGTAGCGGAGTAGTATGCAAGTTACCAAGTGAACTTGGCCCATGCGTGAACAGTGTGTACCAGGCTCTCTTTCCTCCTCCCCTGCACAAGAGCCTGGGAACGAGGCTAATCAACAAGAGTTTTAGAACTACATGTACTCAGTCACACATATTGCTGTTCTAGCTCAACAAAAAGGTATAGCAAGTGATGAAGGCTGGGGCAGTGGGAGAGTGGGAGAGACCACGGATAGTGGTCAGGTGACCTGTACACAGTGGAACAAGAGCTCAAGTGTATATACATGTTTTGGAAACCAACTTACCAACATTCTGACTAGTAGTCTAGAGCAAAATAACTAGAGTAAAATTGACGTTGGCAGGTCAGAAGCATTAACCAATTCTTGAGGTGATGGAGGTTGAGAAGGGACCATAGGGAAACTTCTTGTCTCATATCCCATCAGACACTTTACTGTCCCACCTCCCAATAGTAACAGTAACTGTGACAGTCCCGGGTAATAATCAGACATTATTCCATTGCTGTGTTTGAAGTGTTGTACTGCAGAACTGGACTTATATGTGCTATGTAGATATGTCAATATCTGATACATCACATGTCCATAATGGTACAGACCTTCTGCAGTGTTCACACACACTGAGGACTATGGTGAGTCGGTGCACTGTGTATATATTAACTTAGTGCTAGATTCTTCTTGTAGATGTAAATAGGATCTGTATAGTTTGCTCAGAGTTGAGAGAGGGAGGGTGATGAGTGATTGACTTTCTTCCTCCAGTGTTGATGGGTGAGGCCAGACAACAACAACAGGTGGTGCTCTGCTGGGACACAAGGACAACACAGCCATGCACACCTCTGGTGGCAGGTATGGTGTGGGAGAGTGTGGTGTGGGAGGGTGTGGTGTGGGGGGAAGGGGGACATGAAGGGTGTATTGTTAGGTAGAAAATCAACCATCACCAATTTCACTTCATTAACATGTTTAAAGACACAACTTTTGGTGATTTGGAGGGCTGGTACGTATTCAATGGCCGCCCTACCAAGAGGAAAGAGACAGAATGTCTGTGACCGATACCCAGGCCACGAGAGTGGAGAGAGGAAGGAAAGGTGTCCTGGGTATGAGGGTAGGGCTCCCGACGGAAAAATCGAAGGTGCTCCGATTTCAAATCTGTTGTGCTAGAACTAAGTATCTACCTGAGATATATAAAAACCGGACTATAATAGTTGGTGCTACAAAGCTATTTTCAGTCAATTCGTCTTGGACTTGAAAGGGTTAAGTGCCAAAATTGGGTGCAATTCGGTTCAAGTGACTTTTGAAGCTTTGCTATGAAACTAGTGGTACTGATGGATTTCACTTGATGTATCTTGTGCACAAATGCCTGGACCACTCAAGTTTATAGCTGTCAAGAGACTATATTAGCTGTACATTTTCCCATAGAAGAATAGTTTGAAGCGACTTTTGACAAGTAAATTTAGCAAGCACGAGTGCAATTTACTATTTTCCATTGGTAGAGTATAAAAATAGGTGGACCACTTGCGTGGATATCTGTTAAAGGTATGTTCATATATAATCCCCCATATAAAATTCCATAATGGCCATATTTTGGCACATAGCCTTCTGTTTGCATTATATATTTTCGGAAGAACGAAACTATTGTAACTGTAGTTTACAAACAAGGTCACCTGGTTCTTGGATTTCAGCATACTTGAGTTTAAGTTCATTCAATTTTTATCGGGTCCCCTAATGAGGGTATGTTCCTACCTGTTGACAGCTTCCACAAATCTGCATTGCCATCCTTACCACTTCAGAGCAGTGGCGGATTTAGGGGGGGTAAGGGGGGTGCAAATGCACCCCCCTTTGGCGGCTAGTAATGTATTTTGCGTACATAACTGCACGAGTCCATCAAATGATTATGCAGCAGTGGCATGCAGCAACAACAACCAGGCACAGTTACACACGTATCAGTTCCTTACTGATCTCCAGACGTTTGACTAGGCCTAGAGTTGCTTCGAGATATTCAGTTCGGCCCGAGGGGTCCGCCACGGCGTGCCTCGGCGTACGAGATTTCGAAATCCACTGGATTTCACGTGGATTTCGGATTTCAGAGTGGATTTCTGGATTTCACAGTGGATTTCTGGATTTCAGTTTGGATTTCTGGATTTCAGTTTGGATTTCTGCCGACAGGTTTCTTAAAACAACACTGTCGCCTGGAGAGCACATACTGTGCTCTGAGAAACATGATTCAGTGATGTAAATTTAGTTTGCATATACTATGTAGGAGTACAGGACGACTGGCACCAATGATTCAGTGAATTTAGTCTACCTATAGTAGCAGTACAAGGTTACTGGAGTGACTAAAGACGTGGCGGGGAGTGGGGTGGATGAGCTTACTGTTTGCCTGAATTTTGTTCTGTATAGTAGGTGTACAGGACTACTGGAGTGAAGGAGAGCACAGAGGTGAGAGGGAGGTCATTGTCTTACCTTTGAGTTATTAGAGAACCTCACTGAGGAAACCTACACAATAGCTCCATCTTTGCTTGCAGTGGCGTACAGTTGACCATCTGATGAACAGTGGAAAGTGGCAATGCAGAATCTTTCAAGGTATGCAAACGTTTCGAACTCAACACCAGTAGACTTTTGTCCGCAGACATTCAACTGTGTGGAGAAGGGTTATGTCAGTTTTGATATTGGACGTGTACCCAGCTACGTTGCCATTGCCTCCAGCGGTCTGTCTTGTCTGGGGTCTTTCTTGGTTATTGCTACATTCCTGCTGCTGAAAGACATGCGAACTGGCGTCCAGAAGATTATCATCACATTTTTAGCCATTGCAGACCACATCAGTGCAGCAGGCTACATCTTTGGTTCCATCAACTTTCTGGTGTGTTTTGATCAGACTAACGGCTGTCAGGTTTTTCACACTCTCTGCAAGGCACAAGCATCCATCACATCACAGTCATCCCTCGGTTCCTTTTGCTGGGCACTGATTCTTGCATTCTACTTTTACATGGTGATTGTGTACAATCGCAAAGCCCTTGTTTCCCAGTTACTACCCCTGTACCACATCATTGCATGGATAGGTCCACTTTTTGTGATTGTACCCCTCACTGTACTCATGAAGCTTTGGTATGCACGCTATGCTGCATCTAACTGGTAGGGAATGGAAAGTATTAGAAATACTAATAATTCTTAAGAGCCTTGTATATTAGCACTATAGTACAAGTCTATCTACCATAAGTTCATCACTAGTCTCGGAGCCAGACCCTCGCATGCGGAGAAGGAGGAGGGTCTGGTAAACTTGCATACAAATTTGAAGTCCGCGGAATTTCGGCGGGATGAATCTGATTGGTTGATGACTGTGTAATTACATTTCTGCCCACGAAGGCACGTGTTCGACAACATGGCGAATTTGATTGACGGACCAGCGATTGACACAAGAATCGAAGCGACCATCGTTCAACAAGCTTAGATATTCTCCAGCGAATCTCGAGCAGCTGGAAAGCTGTTATGAAAGGGATAGAACTCTTCGGTTTCACTACCCGAGCAGTGGAACTGTGAAAGTCCCTCTGCTACGGTAGTCTACGTTCATCGGCGAATTTCGGCGCATGGAAGTCACGGAGGCAGACGTAAGTCCATCGTAGTTATTGTAAGCCCTCTGGAGGCGCTCGTGCTTGATGTAGCCGAGGCATTCACGGCAATGGACGCAAGTCACGCAAATTTCGTTAGCCAACATCACAGTTCAATTTCTGGGCTGCCGCTGTTTAAATTGCCTGCCAAAAGTAGCAGTGGCGTTCTCCAAGGTACTATCAAACGGTCGCTTCGCTACTAGTATCATATCTATGCTAGTATCATAGGTTACGAGTCTCTATTATCTATGCTAGTATCTTCACTGGCTGCGACTAGTCTACAGTAGCTAATTGAGCACATGCATATTTGCACCCAATCAACGCCTTCAATTATTGCATAGGAAGCCTGTAAGGAGGTCATATCCCATAAAGAGTTTATGTATGCAAGTTTACCAGACCCTCCTCCTCCTCCGCGTGCGAGGGTCTGGCTCCGAGACTAGTTCATCATTGGTATTCTTCACTTAGTGCATACAAAAATGGAAGGTATTGCTCTCTCTGTAGGAAGTCCCCAGATGATAGTGAGCCAGATGCCATAGAGTACTGTCACTACACAAATGGGGTGTTTTTCCAGTCACTAACTTGCCCTGGATCTGAAGGTAGTCAGTATTTCAGGGTTTGTTATATTCCTTCTGCTAACACTGAAAGGATTAGTGCATTCTGTTTTTATTGTATTTGATACACGTTGTGATTGTGATTGAATTCCTTATTGTTTCCAATGAAGAGTGCAAATCGTGATGCACAATCAAACACCTTAATGTATCATCCAACAAGATTGGATTAGAGGCTTGATGTTATACACTGTAGACATAGATTTATTTCTCACTCTCTCAGCAAACAGACATCATTATTCAAGATTGGATTAATTGTTCAATGACCATGTGAGATTCCAGGTTGTTGTCTATTACTTGTTAAGTACACAGAATGGAGATGTGTATACCGTAATCAACAATCATTAATCGAAGCATCCTACCAACTTGCCTCTATATCGTGGAGGGTTCAGCTAGCTCAATAGAATAATTGCACTATTGTAGCGGCTCAGGGGAAAATCTTGACTAGCCAATAAGATTTGGCAGTGAAGCTTTAATCTCCAGTGAGCTTAGTTCTTCTGCACTCTTGATAAGTGGATTACACTTCACTAGCTGAGTGTAAGTATTGTGCGTAAAGTGGTTTGAAGGCCACTGAGCTTGAGTACATACTTGTAACTGGATTGCACACTTGTACAATGAAGTAATGGACAAGTGAGTTGACATTTCACATTCAGCGTCCTCTCATAGTATCAATGCAATAGGAATTAGACTCATAATGAACAGTTTTAGATGATTTTTGGAGATATGTTGTGTGAAACCAAGGTGAACATTGGGTAAACGAAGGGCTCAGAATCATTGTTCATGGGCTACATAACCTCATCAACCACGGGACAGTACCACCAAAACAACTGTTTTACGTAGAGTACATTGGGATGATGCAGACAGTTTATATGTGTAAATGAAAATTTGGTTGGCACAATATTGCCAGTCCTCAATTTGTAATTTGCAGTCCAACCCAGTCACAACACCTTTTAATTAGATAGCCATGCTTGTAAGGGCAGTGAACAGTGTGCATTTATTAGGTTAGTACCATTATAGTGAATCTCAACCAAACATCCAGAAAGTAAAACAGAAGCTTCCAGCTAGGTGAATGGATTGTAACCAAAGTACAACATACATTGTTATAGCAGGCACAACACCTCTCTGTGTCATATATAAAGACATGTATAGTCTTGTGGAACAGCCCTCTCTCTTTAGAGTATGTCAAACTTGTGCCATCACATCTTCTCAAAGCAGATGCAGGATAACATCACTGCTGAACTGTCCACTGACTCAACATAATGCATGGGCTAATGCTCTCTTGTCAAGGCTATGTATCTGCTTTCCTGCTTGAGTCTTGTTCTTGATTCATTAGACATCAGCCATTCGTTTGTTTGTTTGTTTTTATTTAAATATAAGACAAACAGTATGTGGCAGCTAAACAGCACTTGGTCACCTTGGAAACAATGGTTCTACAAAGTATGGTCAAGGCCCACATGATTGAAGAAGAAAAGCACTTCATGTTTCAAAGCTGGAAGCCTATTAGTGACATGTGAGCAGTGTGTTGGCAAGGTATGCATCATGTCATTGAAATGAGCTTTTGTCTTGCTTGTTTTATTCATCAGATGTTACAATATATTTTCAAGCCAAAGAGAATGCGTTAAATGAAGCTACACCCAAGAACAGTTTTGTACAGTGGTTTACCAACATGTAGATAAGTCAAAAGCAGCTTATACTTGGTAACTTAGCAGCTCCAGTGCAGGAAGTATGCTCCTAGCCTCACCTCACCATTAATTGCCCCGGCTAACCCTGTAAAATATCTCAGTGAAATTTGATGCAAATTGGCATGGTTTGTTTTCCTAAATCTCAAAAAGCAAGATCTGAAGATCACCAAATGTAGACCTCACAGACATTACAGCAAAAGTTCTAACACTAGGTAACTACTAACTTTTGTTGCAGTCATTTGAAATGTTTTGAGAACTGGTTACAATAGTATTTTGAAGTGTAAAATTTATTCTGTTCTCGATGCACTTTGTACCATGTCCTTTCAGTTTAGGCCCATTCTGAACGCACATCCACCTATATAGAATCTTAAGTGGATGAATCTACCCACCTCTTTGTGAGAAAGCCATGTTGTCAAATTACACTTAACCTAGAAGAGTGCTGCTAGATGGCAAAGATCCCCATACAGTCTTGTGCTATGTGTGCTTGTTTATTCACATACATGTATTTATGGCAGTAGATATGCAAGTACGCGGAATTGTTATGAATGATGGAAATGGTAGGTAAACTCATGACCAGCTCTTTCAGGTTACTGGGAGCATCTTGGAGTAAGAGAGAACATTACTCTGTGCCAGAGGTAGGAAGAAGTGTGCAAGTTCATTTGAACACTGAAAACTAAAACACCAATGAATAGCAATGGAGTCATTATTGGACAGGTAACATTACTGGTAATAATAGTACATTATAATAGTTCATCCAATCATTATAATAGTTCAGTGAGAGAGTGACAAGAAATTGACCTACTCTCTGTGTTGAGTTACACTTGCACTTGCAGTACTAGATGTACTTGGTCCTTCACGAGATATTGCGGCACATCGACACCAGGTTTTGAACTTCTGCTTTAGTTCACTGATGTTTACAGCAAATATGAGATTCACTGCAGGGGAAGTTCCCAGTATGACAAAAGCGAATGAGGCCAATACTGGATTTGAAAATTCCCGATAGGAAGCTATCAGCTCATCACATGGGTTCTCAGGATCAACGCCAGTAAGCTCACATTGCCAGTAATTGGTAACTGCAGCTTCAAACTGTTCAATATTCCTGGTAGTGATAGTGAAAGCCATGAGGGCAAGCACGTCCAGCAAGACATAATAACAGAAAATAATCAGAATTTTTCGCTCAGCAGTGCCAATCTTGAATGGTTGTTTTGAATGCTTTGTCTTGATTAAACCATAATGCTGCAATTGGGCAAGATAGTGAGCTCATGAAATTATATATGAAATTATTAGTAACATCCCTAGAACTGCAGTGATGGTATTACTGACCTCATCTTAATTCACCAATGCCAAAACGCCATTGCAGGCTAACCTGGCAAACATTGGGTTTGTAAAGTACATGAAGCTACCACACCACCAAATGTGTTACAACACATGCGGCAGATACCAAACTGCTTGATACCCCTTTGAACTTCGAGGTACCTTAGGTGTGTATATTGACTGCCTTCAGCAACTCCCTTGCTCTAAATCAAAATTACATTATGCTAATTGCCTTTATAAGGTGACCAAATGCATGGATGGTTAGAGCTAGCATCAAGGAACAGGAGGCAGCTGCTTCCTTGACTTTACCATGTCCTTGCTGCTCAGTCTATAAATATCTAGCATGCAGGAACGGCGGCACTGGTACAGCTGGTACAGTCTTGGCTGTAGTGATTTTTGAGATGGCGTTGCTTGGATTCTAACTTATGTGTGTGTTATGAAATAGTCCCCCTCTCCCAGTGGGGTTTAACATGTCATTCCTCTCAATCTATAAATAACTAGCATGTGCATGGCAAGTTACATTGTTACTATCATTTGGCTATGAAAAGATAAGGGACAATGCCGTTAGTCTTTCCCACAAAATAGAATTGATGCTTGAGTTAGAACGTAGATAAAATAAAATATATTAACTAATTTAAAATAGTGCTGTACGGTTTGTGTGTGAATAATAGCGTCTTCTTATTTGTAAACTTTGTCCCTGGAATGATGGCTTAACCAGTCAAATGACAAATCAAGTTAAAGTGGCCTCATTTATATACTGGTTCCAAGTATTGATCCTGGTCAGCTCAATTCTACAGTCACACAATATGCTAAGTTGATCAAAACTGTACATGACTGCAGTTGTTGACTGGGATTTTGGTTATCAGAACTTCAACCTGCAGTCAAGATCTAACTATTAAACAGTGTAGTGCATGGTTGACAAAGCCAACATTTTGGCACTACATATTAGCTCAGTTGTAACTTACGCATAACTATGGTAACCTTTTTGAGTGTGAGCCTCTACTATAATATCTGGCTGCTCCAGCAATATTGCTGCAGTCTGCAGTAGCAATTAAGTTGCATGGGTACAGCTCCACTTACTCATTCATGCACAATTATTTATCATTGTACTTCATATGGAGGCTAAACTAAGTAAAAAAAGGTAATTCAGATAGAAAATCACTGCTATTTTCCTAGACTGGTAATTCTTGTATAGTAAATTAATACAAGTGTGGGTTTGTAGTATAAACAATAACCATGTCAATGTTTCTGTAACAACAAGCACCAGTCAGGTAGGATATATACGTAACGCAGCATGGGGCAACCCTTGTCCTTGGGCTTGGACCTGGGTGGTTATTGACCATAAATCCCCGTATTGCATAGAATGAGAGAGAGAATTGACCGATTTGCTAGTGTGGGGATAAAGATATACAATTCAACTGTAGTCATCACACATGTGAAACTGCTTGCTCAATTATATAGCTTATCCAGTCACTCCCCCAGGAACTTTGCAATTAATATTTCAGCGAGTTTATGTGCCGATACTTGTACTAGTAGCAAAGAACTCTAACTTGCACATAGTGCAACTGTGAGGAAATCCATGTTATAGTTTGCTTTTTGTTGGGAGCTTATGAACTTCCATGGGGAGGAGCGTCCAACTATAACCAACCAAATAACATTACAGAAAATGTGAATTATAATTTTCTCATGTTTGTGCACTAAAATTAATTGTACTTGTTAATGAGTTATGGCCCAAAAGGTGAGCCAGTTAATTAAGGCAAAGTGAATTATTGTCTTCAGGGGAGTACCCTTTCCGGTCAGTGAGAGAAGGCACAGGGACGAATTACTGCTGGGTACTATGGAATGTGCTGTAATAAGTTGATTGTGTTCATATTTTTTAGAAGTGGTATCATTCTCTTAAACTTCTTACTGAAATGTTCACAAAATGCTCATAAAATGCTCTTCTTAAAAATAGTAAATGTCAGCAATTTTCTTGCAGTGAAGCTTCCATAATTATGGTCTTCAAGAGGAAGTTACTACTGATCTCCAAATTTCTGTGTCATTCTCTTTGCTCAATAATGACTGTTATGCTGCTATTGCACAATCTCGTGAACTGCGCAATCACACAACATAAATATGTGTTAAGATCAGTTTGGTGTAGCTAAATGCTGCTGCAGCATTTAATTCGCAGTTAGCTACTTCACTACAAAATGCAGCTATTTCACCAAAAAACGCACCAGACAGACCAAGTCAGTTATGCTCAGCATGAAAGAGCAATTAAGGTAGGACAACCTTGAATCACAAATCTCCAAGTCATGTGAACGGATGGATGGGTAATGTCTAAGTGTAGACAAGATTCACAAAAGGTTTGTACCAAACTGCTTTCTCTACCTGATAATGCCAAAAAACTCACTTTTTAGTCCCTCAGCTAAAATAAAAATTTGCACCCTCTCCAAGGCTCCACCCCCAGTCTGACCACATCATCAACACACACACAAAACAAGTAAAAACTTACTTAACGTATGGATTTGTCCTGGGACCACTTCAATTCCAGTCTACAGGCCAAAACACACATTTGACCTCAAAAACAGTAATTCTGGCTATGCTGGCTTTCAAGATAAAATTCGACACACCTCTACTCAAACCAACCAAAACTGAGCCCAGTTTCAGAAAGCTCAACTCACCCCCTACAAAACTATGTATGCTTTTTCCTGCTCACCTCCAGGCCAGGGAGTTATGCCCACAAACCTACTCACTGTCATTGCCCCTAGAATGGAGCCAAGTTACACACATTCCCACTAGCATAAAACCGGGCGGGGCCTACAAGCCCGAAAAGTCAGCTTTCTACAGTACCTTTGCCAGACAACTGTGTGATGATACCCGTCTTCCAGGATGGCTGCCTGCCTTTCCAGCACACTCACAAACATTCAAGCCCACTCAGACAAGCTCTGCACACACAAATAGCACATTCAACGAGCTAGAAAATCTTTTTAGTGTGTTTTTTTTTCTAAGTGTTGGAGGATTTCTTCAAAGTTCCGCCCAGCCACATGAAAGTGCCGCCAGACCACTACAAAGGGCTGTAGGCCACATCAAAGGGATACACCCCCTTGTTGATTCCGGTTGCCGCCGGGCCATGGGAAAGTGTAAACAAGCTAATGAATTTCAATTGCACCATTATGGTCACCCAACCTCATTAATTATTCATGAAAGGAATCGGCCTGATTTGCGATTCGAGGTTGTCCTACCTTAAACTGCTTCCTTTTTGCAGGTGTAGAATTTAATAGCTGAGGCGATTGTAACAATGTATAATAGTTGGACAATCATTTGTGGCACTCATAAGCTCTCCATTTCATTTGACTTTATTGCTGAAGTTTTTGTGGACTGAAAATAAGATATCGTGACCAGCCTAACTACAAATGTGCAATTCATTGTATGTGGTGTACACAGAATTACCTTGTGAATGATCCAGAATATTATAATGAGCAGGGGAATTCCAATAGCCAAAAGGATGTTGATGGGCAGAACTAGGGAGTAGAATGTAGCATCCATTTGTAAGCCAGAACACAGGATTGGTGGAAATCTGACCAGACCGAAACCACGAGAATCTCTTGCTGCAATAGCGAACGTCACAATCACTGGTAGGGCTGGTAGTACAAGTCCCACAATTACCATTGTGATATGGACATACTTTGTACGGTGTGCAGTGTCAAATGATCTGGCATGAAATGGAAATTTGATCTTCCAAAAGAGTGATATCTCATGGCAGAACCACCACACAGCAATCTGAAATAGGCCATAGTAGAGCAAAGTTCCTGCAGTGTAGAAAGCAGAAAAGAGTTACAAAAATATGTCAATGGGCATTAACAATTTCTTTGGTAAAAACACATTGAATATTATGGCAGCATTCAGTTCTATTGTAAACATATTGGCTACGTAGACCCATTTACCATGGTTGCCACATGGAACTCCCCTTTGTCTGTGCAGCATTGTTTTTAACCCCCCCCCATTAGCACACTGGTGGCAGCTTGTATGAATGCTAACATGTTCTGCATGTACTGTGTGTTATTTCAATATTGATGGCGGAAACACAGTCTGGAAAGCGATACTGACTATAAAAGTATGCTGCAACATGGCAAATACAATAGGTGCTATATGAGAATGTTTTAGAAAGCGGTACCTAATTGGCACCCTATGAATACTTCAATTCAAAGGGAGCTTATTTTCCATCATTGCCTATTATCCCAATTTTATGGTATATCACTTAGGTTAAAATGTGGATCACTATAGCTAACCAATGTTGTATAATTTGTTAAAGCTAGTATATTATAAGAACATTAGGCTACTCCTGGATACAAAACACAATCACAAACCTGTCAAATTGCAAAATGGTGTTGGGCCAACCCACTGCTTTGTCTCAGCATCATACAAATGCTCCGAAAGGCAGTATAGTGACGTTCTGTCAGTATATGCAATCAGGACAAATGATTCTGAAGAACAAAAAGAAATGTGCTACATAAAATTTATTGCACAAACTTTAATTTGGTATAGTTGGGCTTTCAGACATGCTAGACATAGAATAAAATGGATGGGTCAAAGTTCTTCAACTTGTGATCCCGAAAGGACTTCTTCTGGCAACTACAACACACAGTAACAGTGTGTTGTAGTTGCCAGAAGAAATTTTTTGGGACTGAAGCGTTGCAAGTTTGATGAACTTTGATGCACTCAAGGATTGGCGATTATTTGTGAGTGAATATTCAAGTGTTAACATATACCCACTCAATCCTAGGCCTGGGAGACTGGTTCTTTTAGATTCAGACTATCATTGCCGAGCGCCTTAGCGCGAGGCTACTAATCTTGCAGTGCGTGTTCTCGGTTGGCGGGGTGTGGCTTTGACTTTCCGTCCCACTTTAGGAATGCAATTAACGGTGTGGCTTGTGCGCAAACATCCGTCCCACTTAGGAATGCAATTAAAATATCCTGTTTACAAAAAGTTTTGCACACTTATGTAAGTTTATTGTTCTCAGTGCTGTAGCGGCGCTAGCGGTCTCATTGTCGCGACGTCAAAATGGCAAAAATTGTGATGGGAGCGAGGAAGAAAGAGCTAGGAGCCTGGCGTGAAAACAGAAGAGAAGACAGCGAGCGTAAATGCAGCCACAATGCCGTGAAGTCCCCGTCGAGAACGATGAGTACGAGAGAGAACAGCAGTGCCTAGCGAAGCAAATAAAGCGCGTGGTCGTCTTGAGAAACGACCATATCCTTGCGTTCTGTGTGGTTCAAAACCGCGCTCACATCTTCAAACTCTTTCAACGTAGTACGTACGCTTTGCCCTCCTACTCACACTTTTACACTCAGTTGCACATGCATGACCGGACCGACAGTCCCAAAAGCACGTGCCACGCCTACCACACATGTTGGTTCGAAGGTCCTTGAGATGCGCGCGAGGCATACACTGCGAATACATATACCTAGTAACCTCAATAACATAGAAGGAATTTGATTTTGTGATGCAGACCATTGGGATTATGCCAATATAGATAGGCCATTCTGGCTGATCAAGAATGTAGATAGTTGTGCTAGAGGCTCTCAAAACTCTGGGCAAAGGAACTACAGTGCAAGAAAGAGGTAAATGGTATAGCTACAGATAGTAATTATGTCAAACATAGCTAACGGTTTAGCAATCAGATACTTAATGCATTTACTCCACTCAAAATCGGATATTTAATGCTGCTGCCCTGGCTGTTGCTCACCTTGTATTGCACTGGACACTATAGTCTTTTGAGATTAAAATTATCAGCAGATACAGACTCACACTAAGGTCATGTGGACACTGCTACTTGGTCATAGATACTGTGCTACCTTGTGTCCCTGTTATTGCAGTACTGAACTCCTGGTTATCAAGCAACACAATTTCATCACTGGAATGCTTACTAATGTGGCATTTAGAAATGTTTATGCCATGGTACATACAGAGATGTAGATTTAAAACTCTTTCAGCACAAATTGCAATGAATATTATTCACTTCTTAAAAATGCTGCTTTGTTAAATCTGGATCTAATACAACAGTCATGCTGTAAAAATCTTACCTAATACCATCAGTGTGACTGTCATGTACACAACAAACACTGAGGGAAAAGTGAACCTGTAGAAAAGAAAAGACAGGATTCACATAATCAGTAATGATGTAATGAATGAATAAATGAATACACATGGCCAGAGGAAACTATGGGCATCCAACCTGAGCTCATACGTGTTAGTGCCATGCATGCTTCACTCACCATGTGAATTTATATCTTGTTCACCAACCAGCCAGAGAAATGGAATTTTTGTCCCTGTTTTGTTCGTATATGTGTACGCTAATGCTGCACTGCAGCTGCTCTCTAACAAAAGCCCACCTTGCTGTTGTGCAATCCCACAAAGGGTGTGTCTTGCTATTTGTGTTAGGTAAAGCATATTGCATTGGTTTGCTGGACTGAACATGCACATGACATTGAGGATCACATGACAACATTCAACCATCTGCCAGTGCTAGACATGATGCATTACAGAAAAGCCAAACTGCTCAGAGTCAGCAAAAGTGCTGCAGATTTTTTCTCTAAGACACCTAAAATAAGTACTACTATGCATGAGCAGACAAGCCATGCTGCTTGTAGGCATGCATGGTAACTACTTAGAGAATTATTTTGCTGCCTCCGGAATGAAAGACAAACTACTTGAGCAAATAAAACAGCTCTGAACAGTCTGGCATGTTTATCTTTCATACCAGACATGGGATAGTAGTACTTCTTTAAGTTGGCTGTTCAGCTGTTTTATTTGCTCAAGTAAAGAGGATCACCATTCATGTAGACCAGCCAGGCTTTTCACAAGGACTAGAAATTTTCCTACCAGCTTCATGGATTGAATATGAAGCTTACGTCTGCAGTGTGTAGACTATAGAGAGTTGCATGGTTGCATATGTAGTGGTTGAAGAGTTAGACACTAGAGGTCCTAGGTTTAATATAGTTACACTGGTGGCCAACCTCAAATGTAGAGAGGAAAGTTTCCTTTCATGTCTTTTGGCTTTGCAGAATCCCTAGACCAGCCTCATGGAATTTTGCTGAGTTATCCCATGTAGCTAAAACTAACTAAGCAAAATAAATAAATATCATGCTACTGGGCAAGATAAATAGCTCATTGGCTGTTTTTACGCATGTGGTTACCTTTTGTTAAGGCTACCTTTGGTAGTTATTACTCAGTTCCTTTGCAGTAATCTGATCAACTTGGGCTTACACCACAAAGATGAGGTTAGGTTATGTCTAAATCCCATTGATGGTGCATAAGTAGTACATATCTATCATGAGGCATAGAAATGTGTACATACATGTATAGTTTTGTAGTAACCAAAACTGTTTACCCACAGATAACATTGGCTAGAGAAAAGTGAGAGAAAAAGGAGAGTCATGCAACAACTGATCATTGAGTAAAAGTGTTTAACCTAATAGAAACCAAACTAACATGCTTTTCCATCGTATGCATGAAATGAGAAGCATTGCAATGGAGACAACAACACCAGCGACTGCAGACAGGACGATAACCACATCAGTGGCAACCACAGTTTGATGAGGGTACTCTTCCCAACTTCCACACACAGGAAGGCAGACTGAAGCGTTTCCCACAACACTACAGGAGAAGTCTTCCTGACACTGCAGTGTGCTACAATTCAACTGCTCAGGCACTCTAGCTGTTGGTAAGGGTTGAATGTTGGTCTCATTATTCCTGCCATTTCCTACAAGTACCAAAGATGAAAGATCCTTAGTTATAACATCATGCATGTGTGTATGCATGATGAACTGATTAATACACATTCCTCAACTCATAGGCCACTCCACTGCTGTCACATAACCCAAACGAGTAAGAATAGCTCAACAATATCTTTACACCCAGAGCTAGATCTGATGTGATTATTACCACTCTGAAATTGGTTTATTGTCTCTCCTTTTCCACCTGGTTGGTAGCTGAAATGCAAACATCAATGCTGCTCTGCCTATCAGGCAAGCACCCTTAAAGTGCTAATTAGCAGATAGTGTTGGCAAGATGTTTGAGTATAGACATTAATGTTCGGTGAACACATTGCATGTACTTGAGCTACTTGGTTGAAGCACATACCGTGACTTGATGTATTGCTCTGGTTTCCATTTCCCTGTGCAACAAATATAGCAAATGCAGTAAACAGAAGTTACCCAAAAAACTAGAATGATTACATCCTCAAAATGAGTTAAATTTGGGAGTGCTGTTCAGACTTGTTACACCTCAACTATAAGTTCACATAACATCAGTGGCAAGCTAGAGGATGCATATCCATTCATCCACTTGAGTGCATATTTGTTAGCACCATGTTGCACCTATAGCAGGAATCAAAATCTTGATCACCATAACAACAAAATAGTAACAACTAGGCCTAACATAGACAGCCTGGAAGGATAACCGAAGCATACTGTATGAGAGCTAGTAGTTGTTTAGACATGTCAGGCTGTTCACAGAATGCAGAAGGCAGCAAGATTTTCCAGCTAGCTTGTCTTTAAGGTGGGACGGAAGGCACTCAGTGGAGGTTAATAGAAAACATAAACCAGGGTTACAGTCATGACTAGGGTTATCCTTAGTGTCAGGATTAGGGTTTGCTTTAGAGCAATCTTGCTTTGCCTGATTGTTTTACCAGCCATAATATATTCGTAAACCCCTCACTGCCACTCAGTGGACGTACCTACACGCTCACTGTACATTTGGTTCTAATGTCTCAAATCAATCTACGTATACCACCAATTGTTCAGAGCCACATTGTCAGAGTCAGGCTAGGCTTAAGTTTGTCACTACTCTTGAAATGGTGACTGCACAAAAATGTAGCTATGCACTTTCAGAAAATTCACAGCTTGTCTATGGGAGGGGCTCATTCACGAGTGGAACCAATCGCTAGCTCCACCTCTCTCCCTTATGTCGATAAACAACCCCCAGTTCTCCACACAATGATGGTTCAGCATGTAGTGTACTACTGTGTATTCCAGTTAAAGCCCAGCCCAATCACTTGAAGCACCAGGTCATGGTCACATACTAGGCTCAGCATATGGCCATGAGACCTGGGCCTACCTAACTATTACAGTCTTGGCTACTATAGCCTTCTAGACACACACTTGTTTCGACAAGCAGGCCATTGCCAGCTGCTGTCATGAATATAGCTACTCCACTACATTTAGGAGCTCAAGAAAAGCCTTGAATAGCAGCCAGAGTGTTGTTAATGGCTTTTTATTATAAATTAGAAGCTATAAAGATGCTGAGTTATCGTAGCACTCCACACTGTGATAATTCCTCTTTGAGTGCTTTTATAGCAAAATGCCATTTTTCTCATTCTTTCCTGTTCAAGAACGAGCAAAGTAACTGCACCCCAAGATGCTCATAGGAGGTTAGTGCTGCAGGTTTACCTTGGCTCGAACAATTTAGAGTTCAGTGCTATACATAGGCTTTAGGAAAACAAAGTTCACTGCTACTTAGCTACAAGACCTGAAGTAGAAAGCCTTAGAGTTCAGAGTTTTGTGGTTTCTTGAAAAAAAGCTTTACCCTCAAGGGAGGAGCCAGATATCAGTTTATCAATCGTGAATAGCAAGGCACGCCTTCACCTGCTTTATACTCGCGCGCTACGTGTGTAGCCTCGTTCCCAGGCTCTCCCCTCGCCCCGACGAAAAATAAAAACGGAGGGGGAGAGCCTGGGACCGATTCGCACGTGATATCGCGGCACGACGACTTTGCACTAACCATTAAATAACCTGACACGTCACTCACGTGAAGACCGCGAAGGAGCCGCGAAGTACTCTCAGCTCAGGAGTTTGTTACTACAACTCGTTTATTGTTGTGTAGCTATGTTGGAGCTTTAAAAATGTGGTTGTGAGTTTATTTTGTACGCCAGAGTGTAGCGCTAGCCAACTAAAGTCTTTCTTCATAGCCTCGTAGCATTTTTTTTAGAACGGAACATGGTAACAGTAAATAGGCAAAGTTTTTCCTACGTACTGGGTACTTCTCCGCCGTCGCTGCTGTTTGACCTGTGCTGAAGTCTCACCGACGCAGTCACAGTTCACTTCTTTCAGTAGTATATCGTAGCTGTTCGAGTCAGCCAATCACGTGGCTGCATAATTGCGTCACGACTTTTGTTTATTGCTGTGACGTCTTCGTGCCGTGATATCACGTGCAAATCGGTCCCAGACTCCCCCCTCCCCCCCCCCCCCCCCCCCCCCTCCGCTTTTATTTTTCGTCGGGGCGAGGGGAGAACCTGGGAACGAGGCTACTACGTGCGTAATACTGCGCTTTGCAGGTAGGCTGTCAGAAGGAAACGGACAGCGTGTATCTGCGGTTGATTAAAGTCCATTGAAGAAACATAAAAATAAAACGTGACTGTCAGTCCTTGCAGCCTATGAAGCCATTGATTGACCAGGTAAACCACAAGTTTACTTTACTCTTGTAACTGCTGACAACCTATCTGCAAAGCAATGATTTTATACGTAGGTATATTGAACGTGTGACGTCACGTAAGCGCTTCGGGAGTCGCTGTGAGAGGTGACGGTAGTGTAGCTGGTGAAGGGATAGTTGCTGGTGTACTAAAGTTTCACTCTTGGGGTAAGTGCACCATGCCATTAACGAATATCAACTCAGATAGGATGTCTTAGCCCGAAGCATGGTAGCGCGCTCAATACACGTAGCAATGATTTTATACGTAGGTATATTGAACGTGTGACATCACGTAAGCGGGAAAATCGCTTCGGGAGTCGCTGTGAGGGGTGGCGGTGGTGTAGCTGGTGAAGGGGGAGTTGTTGGTGTACCAAAGTTTCATTGATGGGGTAAGTGCACCATGCCATTAACGAATATCAACTCAGATTGGATGTCAAACGCTTCCTCTGGCCTGTGTATTATATTAGTTATATTATACCGCACCCCGAGATGCTCATGGGAGGTTAGTGCTGCAGGTTTACCTTGGCACGAATACTTTAGAGTTCAGTGCTATACGTAGGTAAAAATCTTTGTTAGTAGGTTTAGGAAAACAAAGTTCATATTCATGCTACTTAGCTTCAAGACCTGAATAAGAAGGCTTAAGAGATCAGGGTTTTGTGCTGCAAATTTAGCTGAAGTAGGAAGACTTAGAGTTCAGAGTTTTGTGGCTTCTTAAAAACAGCTTTACCCTGAGCTAGACATCAGTTTATCAAATCGCGAATAGCGAGGCACCCCTTCAACTGCTTTATACTCGCGCACGCATTACGCGCGTAATATCAGCCCGAAGCACGGAAGCGCGCTCAATACACGCAATGATTTTATACGTAGGTATATTGAACGTGTGACGTCACGTAAGCGCTTCGGGAGTCGCTGTGAGCGGTGACAGTCGTGTAGCTTGTGAAGGGGGAGTTGTTGGTGTACCAAAGTTTCATTCCTGGGGTGAGTGGACAATTCCATTAACGAATATCAACTCAGATTGGATGCTCAACGCTTCCTCTGGCCTGTGTATTATATTAGTTATATTATATTATTTACGCGGGTCCTTTAAGTTGCGTCTTGGGGTGTAACGAGCAAAGTAACCGCACCCCAAGATGCTCATAAGAGGTTAGTGCTGCAGGTTTACCTTAGCTCGAACACTTTAGAGTTCAGTGCTATACGTAGGTAAAATCTTTGCTAGTAGGCTTTAGGAAAGCAAAGTTCACTGCTATGCTTTAGAGATCAGGATTTATTTACCCAAAGTAGAAAGCCTTGGAGTTTAGAGTTTGAGGCTTCTTAAAAAAAGCTTTACCCTCAAGGGAGGAGCCAGACATCAGCTTATCAATCGTGAACAGCAAGGCACGCCTTCACCAGCTTTATACTCGCGCATTACGCGCGCGTAATATTAGCCCGAAGCACGTAGTTATATGGATTCGCTTTTTTTCACAGCTGTTCATGTCGCAGTACGTCATCATTACGTATTCTGTTGAATATTCATAAGTAATTCATTTCACAGCGGTTCACGTGTGTTGAATATTCATAATTAATTCGTTTCACAGCATAACTGTGCTGGTCGTCTGTTGTGGCTTGTTGGCTAATGGTTAAGGGTTAGGGCTGGGGCCAGGGATTGCACTATAGGTGTATTTCTTTTTTTTTCCTGTAGTGTTGTAAGTGTGGTGAACACATTTGTCTTCGTTGGTACGGTAAGTGAACATGAACATGAACCGCTGTGACAAAAGCGATCCCTGAACGTGTGACGTCACGTACGCGAAAAATCGCTTCGGAAGTCGGTGTGAGGGGTGATGGTGGTGTAGCTGGTGAAGGGAGAGTTGTTGGTGTACCAAAGTTTCATTCATGGGGTAAGTGCACCATGCCATTAACGAATATCAACTCAGATTGGATGTCCAACGCTTCCTCTGGCCTGTGTATTACATTGGTTTATGTTATATTATATTACGAGCAAAGTAACCGCACCCCAAGATGCTCATAGGAGGTTAGTGCTGCAGGTTACCTTGGCTCAAACACTTTAGAGTTCAGTGCTATACATAGGTGAAATCTTTGTTAGTAGGCTTTAGGAAAACAAAGTTCACTGCCACTTGGCTACAAGACCTGAAGTAGAAAGCCTTAGAGTTCAGAGTTTTGTGGTTTCTTAAAAATGCTTTACCCTCAAGGGAGGATCCAGACATCAGTTTATCAATCGTGAATAGCAAGGCACGCCTTCACCCGCATTATACTCGCGCGTTACGTGCATAATAGTAGCCCAAACGCGTTCAATACACGCAATGATTTTATACGTAGTATATCGAACGTGTGACGTCACGTAAGCGCTTCGCGAGTCGCTGTGAGGGGTGACTGGTGTAGCTGGTGAAGGGAGAGTTGTTGGTGTACCAAAGTTTCATTCATGGGGTAAGTGCACCATGCCATCAACGAATATCAACTCAGATTGGATGTCCAACGCTTCCTCTGGCCTGCGTATTATATTATATTACAAGACTTAAAAAAACATTAAAAATGTGAAAAGATGTAGGGATGGCATGCCAAAAAGTATGCAAACAAGGTAGGGATAATGCATGAAAGCAAAGGTCAACATATTGGCAAAGCCCCATCCCTACATCTTTTTCACTGTAGCCTCATTCTCAGGCCACTTCCTACCTCCTCCCACGTGGACTGGGAACGAGGCTACAAGTTTCTTGTTCTCAGACCACTTCCTACCTCCTCCCACATGGACTGGGAACGAGGCTACAAGTTTCTTGTTCTCGGACCACTTCCTAGCTCCTCCCTCATGGACTGGGAACGAGGCTACAAGTTTCTTGTTCTCAGACCACTTCCTAGCTCCTCCCTCATGGACTGGGAACGAGGCTACAAGTTTCTTGTTCTCAGACCACTTCCTACCTCCTCCCACATGGACTGGGAACGAGGCTACAAGTTCACCAACCTTTCTGCTGTAGCCTCGTTCTCAGACCACTTCCTAGCTCCTCCCACATGGGACTGGGAACGAGGCTACAAGTTCACCAACCTTTCTGCTGTAGCCTCGTTCTCAGGCCACTTCTACCTCCTCCCACATGGCCTGGGAACGAGGCTAGTATGATCCAGCATTATGTCTTGTAGCCGTCGTAGGTACCTATCAGATAGCTACTAAGTAGCTTTACTGCCATCATACTACTTGTAGTGACAGTGGCACCCTTTCTGATACAACCTAGACACTGAGCTTGAGTGGGCTGCAGACTAGTCATAGTAATCAGTGTGTAAACTCAAGTACTCATGCTAACTGCATGGATGGGTACAGATTCAGCTCTCAAGCACGCTGTCTAACTGCAGTGTGAAAAAGATGTAGGGATGGGGCTTTGCCAATATGTTGACCTTTGCTTTCATGCATTATCCCTACCTTGTTTGCATACTTTTTGGCATGCCATCCCTACATCTTTTCACATTTTTAATGTTTTTTAAGTCTTGTTTCTGTACTTTTTTGAGGTTAATCTCAGTTACAGTTAGACCTAAGCCTAAGAAGAATATTTCAAGTGTAACCACAACACCAGAACTTGAAAAGGCGTTGACAGTTTAGTAGTAGTTCCAGGCACGTAATAATAATGTGTAATATAGCCAGCTAGAACCTGATGAAGGGCCAACCGCTCTCCCTACCAAACTGTGTGAAACCAATTTCATCGTTCAGTTGTTAGCACAGAAAACTATCATACTGACAACTGACCATCCTAGCTTTACAGTTCACTAAAGCTGTGAGTAGGCTATTTTTAGTGTAGCTACAAGTAGGTAGCGCCTTACCTACGTGGTGTTCATAAGCCTTGCCCAAAGCCGCGTGGGGAAAAGACCGTGCCAGCCATGCGTACTGCCCGCTGGCCATTTCGCCTGTGTACTAGTCTCGCTTCCAGACCAATGACTGTGGTCTTTGGTCTGGGAACGAGACTTCGTGTGCGCATGCGTACAAAATTATAAAATGGCGTCCTAAGCAACGGACAGCAGCCTCAGAGTGTTGTGAATGGCTTTTGTTGACCAGGGTAAATTTGAAGCTATGAAGACGCTGAGTGGTTGGGAAGCTGCGCGCTGTGATGAGCATCCGTTTCGTGCTAAAATCAAGGTGAGTGCTTGAACCGTTTTTAAGTTATCGTTGTTTGAACAAAAGTCGTAACGAAGAAAGAAAGAAAGAAGACGAAAAATGGCACTTTTGCTATCGCATACTTTTGTGTTTAGCTGTCTTCCGCGTGGCTTTTGGTCACTTGTATGAGTCTTGCTGATCACAAAGGCACTCAAAGAGGAAGCCTGGGCGCTTAAATAAGCTTTTAGCGTGTTTGTGGTGAAGTTATACGGCTTTTGCTTAAGTATTGCATATATTGCGCGTCGGCGCCATCCCTACATAGAGAGTCTACCGACTCTCTGATATTATATTACGCGGGTCCTTTAAGGTTACGGGATACAGTTTGCTCATTAATATTCATGAAAAAATATTACCTTCCTTTTGTCCGTGCAGGATCCAGGCATCCATGCGTTTAACTTTACCGCTAAAAAAGTTGCATTAGCCTGTAACAGCTGTGCTGGTTGGGTGGGCGGAGCAGGCAATTTGATAGCAGTGCCTGCGGTTAATAGAGTAAGTTAACAATCATCGGACGACAGGTATATTCGGACACTCAAACGCGGAGGGAAAACTGCATAAACATTCGGCGATACCACAAGACTGTAGCTGAGGTACGTGGTGCCTGGTGTACCAAAAATGACGCCGGCGCATTGTTTCCTGTTGGCGCTAGAAGCGATAAAATGGCCGTCCAAAAAACATCAATATTCGGAAAAGTGTATGTATTTTCAGACACTGTTGTTTGTGCCTTCTCTGAAGCTACTTTTGGAGAGATTTTAGCATCGATACGATGTCCCAAGACCTCCCCAATTCGCAATATATTTTGGTAGCGGTAGCTGCTTTGAACACTCAGGGGCGCAGCTGAACATGGACCAGTCCGATTCAATCGATATCGGACGGTGAAATTTGTCATTTCTTGCTGTGTTGTCTCCAAACAAGTTGAAGTCTCCACGGCATATTAGCATCAGTAGAATCTACAGGCTCTTGGCTACATGCTGGTACTTGTCCGGAGTTTGTGCGTTGAGTAGTTCTCGAGATATAAATATATTTCATGTTTCTTTCCATAAACTACGCTGGTTGATTTATGTGCAGCATAAATAGGTGAGTTCAAACGATATCGTGCAATATCTCGAGAACTACTCAACGCACAAACACCGGACAAATACCAGCATGTAGCCAAGAGCCTGTAGATTCTACTGATGCTAATATGGTGGAGACTTCAACTTGTTTGGAGACAACACAGCAAGAAATGACAAATTTCACCGTCCGATATCGATTGAATCGGACTGGTCCATGTTCAGCTGCGCCCCTGAGTGTTCAAAGCAGCTACCGCTACCAAAATATATTGCCAATTGGGGAGGTCTTGGGGCATCGTATCGATGCTAAAATCTCTCCAAAAGCAGCTTCAGAGAAGGCACAAACAACAGTGTCTGAAAATACATACACTTTTCCGAATATTGATGTTTTTCGGACGGCCATTTTATCGCTTCTAGCGCCAACAGGAAACAATGCGCGGGCGTGATTTTTGGTACACCAGCTACCACGTACCTCAGCTACAGTCTTGTGGTATCGCCGAATGTTTACGCAGTTTTCCCTCCGCGTTTGAGTGTCCGAATATACCTGTCGTCCGATGATTGCTAACTTACTCTAGTCCGCAATGACTCCGCATATGATTTCGGCGTCAGTTATTTCCTGTTGGAAGAACATCTTACCGTATATTACACTGTATTTGAATTCTACGAAGACAGGCACAGGGCGGCTCGAAGAGTTTTCGCCGAGACGACTTACCGTTTTAGATATACGCCTAGATTTAGTCGCTTGGTCGGTCGAAAACTACCCGGGTTTTGGATAGAAACGCGTGTCACTCGCTTCCCCTGGCACACAGCGACGAAGTTGCTCCGAGCCGCCCTCAAGTAAGTTGAGTATTACCCGTAGGTGTTGAAAAGTTGTACCTGCAATCATCTCTGAAGACAAAATCTGACGCCAAAAGTCACGAACTTTGTCATCGCCGCTCGCTTTAGTACGCTGTACATAAGAATTAATGCATATATGGCTAAAAGGTACTCATAGTACTGTTATATGTCGCTTCTATTGCGTGCTGTACACTGGTTCCTGCACGGAGAAAAGGAAGGTAATATTTTCTCATGAATATTAATGAGCTAACTGTATCCCGTAACCTTAAGTTGCATCTTGGGGTGTAATATATTATCGAGCAAAGTAACCGCACCCCAAGATGCTTACGGAAGGTTAGTGCTGCAGGTTTACCTTGGCTCGAACACTTTAGAGTTCAGTACTATACATAGGTGAAATCTTTGTTAGTATATAGGCTTTAGGAAAACAAAGTTCACTGCTACTTAGCTACAAGACCCGAAGTAGAAAGCCTTAGAGTTCAGAGTTTTGTGGTTTCTTAAAAAAGCTTTACCCTCAAAGTAGGAGCCAGACATCAGTTTATCAATCGTGAATAGCAAGGCACGCCTTCACCTGCTTTATACCCACGCGTTACGTGCGTAATATTAGCCCGAAGCACAGTCGCGCGCACGCTCAATACACGTAGCAATGATTTTATACGTAGGTATATTGAACGTGTGACGTCACGTAAGCGCTTCGGGAGTCGCTGTGAGGAGTGATGGTAATGTAGCTGGTGAAGGGAGAGTTGTTGGTGTACCAAAGTTTAATTCTTAGGGTAAGTGCACCATGCCATTAACGAATATCAACTCAGATTGGATGTCCATCGCTTCCTCTGGCCTGTGTATTATATTGGGTTATATTTTTTATATTACTGAGTCCTCGGTGTAATATCAAAAGTCTGGCAAGAAGACAAAGTAACAATTCTTCTCTATAGCTCCTGTTTACAGTACTGGAACTTTGTCATAAAAGTTGTGTGACAGTATTGAGCACAGAACAGGGCCGGCAGAAGAAGCTTAGCATTGGTAGGGCGAACAATGACGATCATAAGACAACACATATACACAATAATCAAGCAACCAAGCAATGAACTTGTACTAAGTTATAGTTAAGTTAGAGTAGAGGTCAGGGAGAGCAAACGTTGCCATGCAGCTGCTTTTCACGAATCTGTCCACTCAATATAACAATCTATACTGCATACTAAACGACGCTACTATACACACACGTGTACGTGCATGCGCGCCCTATTCTCGCCCCGGCCCGTGGTCTTTAGTATAGTATAATCCATTTACCTACTCTCGTACCTGCTAAACTATAGTACAGTACGAAAGCTAGCCTAAGTTGGTAGTCTGGAAACGAGACTATAGCACTCCCAGCTGAGGCCAGGTGAGCGCATGGGCAGTGCAGTCTAAATGCCCGCTGTTGGGTCGATCAAGGTTGGTGAAAATATTGGTCTGGCGATCGCCGGGTCTGCCGGACCTGTTCTGCCGCCCCTGCAGGAGAAGCGGAAATGCTGAACCCTACCCTGAACATATACATATACATACAAAGAGGCCATTTGGCTAGAATTTCATACTAGTCAGATAGCTATTCAGCAAAAAATGTACAAACAAGGTGTTATGTAGCAGAATATAACTGCAAGGCAAACTTGTGCCCTCCTTTGTGAGAGATTTGAACTTACTGGAGAGATCAAGCTGCCCAATAGCCTGGGCAGTTAAATGGCATATGTGCAGTAATTACCATCTTGCTTGTCGAGACAGAGTAATTTGGTCTAGAGAGTTTTGGCACATGATCACCCAGTTTTATGCAATTGCATGCTCAAAGGTTGTTGCAGTGCTGAACACAGTTATATCCATTCCCTATATACTCCTGCCATGGCTTTGGTGAAAACGTGATAGATAGTACTTCACTTTGAACCCTAGAAGCTGCAATCAGAACATCAATGTTTAGATAATGTAATCTAAAGGTGACTAACACTGCTCACTTATATCCAATGGCAATGAGTGATATGAACCAGTTTTTCTCACTTGGCATTGCAGTTAGGCTCGCAAGAAAAATACAAAGAAGTGCATGTAGTACACTATAGTATAGTAATGTGAGAAAAACCATACAACTGTTTTTATATGCCTATATACTATTTCAGCCTTTCTCTTCCAGCCTAACAGAGCCTACTCATGTCCGACCATACAAGCTGGAAGCAGTTATCTACGATTCAAGCACTGGGGCTGAGAACTATTCCACGACAAGTGCACAAGGCGAAATATTTGCCACCCATAAATTGTATCTACAGTCAAGCAGGAATTCACGGTGGCCAAGCTAGCTATTTAACATGTAGGTAACTGTATTTGCAGAACCTGGGAATTTTTTAATAAAACCACTGCTACGTAACCTGAGTTATGGTAATATGTTGTCCCTTCAGTGACCACACCAACGTCACCTGCGACTTGTAGCTCTGGAACCTTGCATAAAGACTAAGGTATGTACACCATTCAAAAGCTACATCTATTAGCTACACATTTCTTATAGCAAATTATCGACCGAGCACAGCCACACTGAGCTACACATCACTTTGACACTTCGGTGAAGTGCACACTTAGCTTCTGGTGTGTGCTGCAGTGCCCCATGCATCCACAGTGTTTTTGATGGCAACGTTGCTTCCTTTGAACACTGACTGACGTCTCTCAAAGACTTTGCTGGTATTCCTAGCTTTTATACCATTCAGCAGAGGCAGCAGCAGAAGTCATATTGTAAGTTAAGAAAGTATTTCAACTTCCCCTGGAGAGAACATATCACCTACTCCTGACAGTACGATGAAGACAAAATTGCAAGGAGAAGAGAATACACATGTTAATTTGATTAAGCATGACACTAATTTCTGTTGAACCTACCTTGTTTGTTGGCATCCTGAGTTTAGCACCAGCCTACATATGATGGGTATGCTTTTTGGTAAGAGCAGGATTGTGCACCTAGATCTGATCCCTTGTTTCCTTGTGTAGTTACAGCCACACACACAAGTTGATCAGCTGGTGTGTGTGTCACTGTGTGTGTGGTGACTAGCTATGCATGTCTGCGCATTGTGTGTATATGTGTATGTTTTAGTTAGGTGAATGTGCATGCTAGCATAATGTGTGGGGTGCATATTGTACTATGCACTCCTGAGTATTGTGTATTGAAATGGTATGTGCAGCTAATGGTTGTGTGTGGGGGTGAATGCATGCATGCATATACCCACCCACACAAATTACCCACAACCTACCCACACACATCCACACTGTACTAACAAATTGTTTTAACCACAGAGTGGTTACCCTGGTTGCAAACTAGCTAGAGAGATGGTGATGGTGAGAGGTTCATAGAAACCAATTGCATAAGGCAACCTGACTGAGAGGCAGCTGCTCTGTTCGTTTTACAACCACAACACACGGTCATATCTAATCACTGGACTGGATTGTGGACTGGATTGTTGGACTGGATTGTTGGACTGGATTGCTGGACTGGATTGACAGACTGGATTGACAGACTGGATTGACAGACTGGATTGTTGAACAGCAAAACATTGAACTAACATTAGTTTGTTCATGCATATCACATAAGGGACATAAAAGGGTACCAGGTACCACATATAGCTAGTGGTCTGTTAGAAAGTGTGTTTTTGTGTTGAGAGGCCTGGAAATAGACTAGTGACACTATAGAGTCAACAGGCTTACCAAGCCACTCCATGGATGAAGACCATAACCTTAGCTACAATTTAATCCTGAGTATTGTGTATTGAAATGGTATGAGTATTGTGTATTGAAATGGTATGTGCAGCTAATGGTTGTGTGTGGGGGTGAATGCATGCATGTATAGAGTCAACAGGCTTACCAAGCCACTCCATGGATGAAGACCATAACCTTAGCTACAATTTAATCGACTTTCACATGCAGCAAGGCATTAGGCAAAACCTGAACTGAAATTTTCCCTGGGGAGGGGGGAGCAAGGAGGACATTCCCTAGACCCCCAACTTATCATGCACGAACTGGCCATGGCCTCACTACATGTACTTCCAGACAATTTCAGCCACTTCAAAACAAACAGAACACTTCACCAATGACTTTTCAGCATGTGTTTGTATCTTAGAAGTACTGAATGTTGTGCACAGCATGCCAGGGCAACTTTCTCTTTAAGTGGGGCAACCATGATGGTTGGCTACAGCTGACATTGTATAACAGGCCATCGTACTTGCTGGTACAAACATGTGACCTGTTCACTCTTCTGATTGGCTAGAGGTCAGGTGATATGAACAAATTCAGTTCAAATATTGTTCAATAATCCAGTCCATAACTCCCAGTCCAGTGATTAGATACTACCCACTCACAACCCTCAGAACATCTGTGAGGGAATCACCTGAAGTTCCTTACTGCAACTATGAAGTACATTTGTAAGGACTCCTTCACAGATGTTTGAGGTTTGTCAGTGTATTGTGGTTGTAAAAGGAACTGGGCAGCTGCCTCTTGGGCTGCCTTAAGCAATTAGTCTTTCATACCAAAGTAAAATGACTGTCTCACCAGCTTATATGTATCTAAGGTGACCACTCTGTGGTTGAAGCAACCAACTTGTTTTTGCAGAGCATTACATCTACCATTCAATATGTACACAATGCTCAGGAGTACATAGTACAACATGCACCACACACACATACGTTGCCATGCACATTCACCTAACTATAAAACATCCACATCCACACCATGCTCCTTTTTTACAATTGCCCTGTTGTACGTAGCTAGGCTTCCACACTATGTGTGGTGGGTTAGCTTATCAATTGTAGTTATGCAGTCTGTCATAGAGAGTACAGACTGGCGAAATCTGTCGTCTTACATGGCTTTTCGTTGCACAGCAATTGCGTAACTCTGATTGTCATAACGGATATCACTGGAAAGTGTAAGGTATGAATACAAAATCCGTATACCTGGGTATGATAGTTCAATAGAGTCGGTTGGTCGATTAAAAATTGTTAATTAGGCTAGTTGTATTTCCTGTTGCGTACTGAACATGATGGTCACTTTCTCCACCGGAGAGGTTCGCAAACTGAGGTCTAACAGAATCTCTCCATACATGCTTGATCACGCACACTTCAGTGTTTTCAGTTACAACCGTTTAACGGCATCCATCTTGGAAGAATGATGTAACGACATGTAGGTCGCATAAAACTACTGGGACGTAGAGATAATTTGTTACAATTTTTATCTTAAGAAAATAGCTAGAGAGCTACAAAACACAGGCAGTGACTAGACAGCTGAGCAATGCAGAGCAAAGATGAACTTGACAACAGAAAATTGAAAGATAAACACAACTAGCTAAACAAGAGAGAATAGGAGCAACTGGAAATTGCAGGCTTGTGGCCAAAATGAGTGCCTCACATGAGGCATAGCCTTAGCCATGTTGTCAAACAATATACTAATCAAACATCACGTGTGTGGTAGACACACCTATTATTTATGGTGGCTAGTGTAAACAACCGTTCCATGCTCAGCTGTTGGATCAAGTCAAGGTACAAACCTCAAGCCGTTCCACTTGAGCGGTTTTGTTATACTAGCCTAGGAGCCGTTCGCGGAATGGATCCAGTGTGTGTTTACATTGCTGCGATAAACGTTTCTGGAACCGTCTAATGACTAGTGTAAAGTAAACTGCCACGGCCATGCAGGCTAGTCTCGCGGAGCTCGCGGAGCCAGACTCTCGCTCCGCGAGACTACATGCAGGCCCTATAGTGGCTATGAACATCACTATAGCTTTGAAACTGCACGGGCTTCCTCTCTCAAGTTGTTTATAGTGCTAAAAGTACTCACGGATTGTGGTGGCAAGTGGTAGAATATGGTAGGAAGAAGCAGTAGGATCAAGACCACTGTTATAACCACCGCAAGTAGCACAATCTCCAGGTGCTGCCAATGGTTATATAAATATGTCTTGGCCCTCTCCGAGAAATTTACGACGGCCAGATGTCTGGAACTATTCTCCACATTCTCTTGTGTCTCAGAAGCTGTTCCGTTATTGCTAGATGCTGTAGACAATGACTGAGGGTCCTCCAGTCCATTCAGCCGGTGTTGCACCGCAGTCAGCTCCACGCATACTTTTTCCTCTTTCTCGCTCCACGACATCACGTCAAGCAGCTATATATAATTAGTAGTTGAAGGAAACTAATATTTAACGCTAACTACAACTAAACTAAACCACAAGCAACAACAACAACAACAACAACGACAAAACTGTACAGCAGGTGCCGAAGTAGAGCACTTACCCAGCGCGCGCGCACACTTAACCGTTATACCGGATAGGCGTGACCTGACAAATTGCTGGAAATGGAACGGTGAATGTGTATTTATCAACCATGCGTAATCATGAAGCGCCTAGCCTGTAAGATTAATTATTTTGTTCAGGGTGCTGTTGCTGCTGGTTAGCTCACTGCTGAAGGGTTCATGCTGCTGGTTAGCTCAGTGACTGATCAGAGGCCTCACACCCAACCCTTCTTACCCTAGCTAGCATTTGTCACTTGCAGAAAAAGGCCTGGTAAAACTCTGCCACTTTCAGTGAAATGTCAGGTTGATGTCTGGATACCTATGTGGTTAAATTGTGAAAAATTCAAAAGTGGTGTTTGCCTTGCACACTGACAGAGATGTTGTGTTGCTTGTGGTTTAACTTAATTGCTTGGCACTCATGCAGCTACTGTCGCTCAGTGCAGACCTATGACAACTCTTCAGGAATATGCTACCCTTCAGACATTCCTTGGTAAATATTTTACTGGTTGCAAACTTCTCTTTTACTTGAATTAGCCTCTCTTCAGAAGACCAATTAATCAGCATTTGTGGAAGTGGTTTGCATTGCTTTGACTTGCACATATCTTGGTTGTATTTTATGGTAGAAAGTACTAGAAATGCCAGGAATGTAGCCAAATAGGCTTTCTGAAAGCAAAGACTGATTTAGCTAACTATAAAAGAAACCCATGACAGGCTTTCAAGAAAACCTACTTTGGTATTTAACCTTACATTTGTAGGTCATCTTAGTTGCATCAGTGTTACACATACCCATCCAAAGAATGCTACCAACTTGACCTTTTTTACACTGCATGTCATACAGGCTTTGTAGAACCATATATATAAGTTTTCAAAGTGCAGATGCTTTTGAGCTGCTATGAGTTTTTTTTTCAGATAGAAAACTAATGGCTGACATTCTACTCAGAACTGATGAAGTTATTGTGTTCCCCTTCACTATCATGAGTATGACAGAAGACTCCAACTTTATATGGCTTCTGTGGGTGAGCTTGCTCTTTATACATTAACTGACACCATTAATCCTTGAACCACCGATGATGCATATAGCTATGTGTCGTCAGATGTCAAGACTTTGGCCACATGTTATCAGTTGGTCAATTTGTTTTGAGGATAGGTTTTGTGCTAGCAAAAAGGGTGCAATAGGGGCAGGTAGGTGGGCATAGCCATGACATGAAGTACACATGGTAGCTGCCTTGGCCGGCTGTGGTATGGCTGGCTGTAGAATGGTGTTTGTACAAACTGGTGTAGAAACCACTCCTCTCCCCTTATATGGGGCATCATTTCTGGCACTGTAGGCAGCTTCAGTCAAACACTCTTGAGATGGGTGTCTGAGTAAACTTTCTCTTGTTACTGTTGATTGAAACTACATCAGGCACTTGTGACCTCTACTTCACCTTTCACCCTTGTTCAAAGTTGTGCGACCTTTGACTCTCCTACGGGGATTGCGCCAATCACATGGATCCTGATGCCCTTCTACTACCTACCATTGCTTGTATTTCTGGTGTTTACTTGTCTCTCTACATACAGCAGTCTAAGTGTCAATTTTGTACTGAGTGATCTTGATGACAGAAAAAGTTAGCTATTATGATATGCATGGAAAGCTGCAGATTTTATGGAGTAAAAAAGTGATGTACTGTACAGGCCTTCTCTATAACAATCAGCTCAATAGTAATGGTACAGAAATATTGGAAGTCATTAAATTGGCCCATTTTTATTATCTATGTTGTGGACAAGAAAGGCCTATGAAAAGAGCTAATCCTAGCTACCGCACTGTTTGCACAATAGCTAGGACTAGCTACTTGGTATATTATGCTGTATGTTTCCTATGTATCTATGATCCATGCTCACAGAATGTGATGGAAGGATAAGAATTTTTTGGTAGTAGGAACTTTCGTCACTTAGCTAGCTACAAGTAAAACTAGTGTAATAGGGAATGGAAAGTATTTGAAATAATATAGTACCCTCATTCCCAGGTTCTCGAGGCTAAGAATATAGTACAAGTCTATCTACCGTAAGTTCATCACTTGTATTCTTCACTTAGTACACACAAAAATGTGAGGTAGTGAATCTTGTCCTCTCTCTGTAGGAAAATAATTTTTTTAGGAAGCCCCTGGATGATAGTGAGCCAGATGCCATAGAGTACTGCCACTACACAAATGGGGTGTTCTTCCAGTCACTAACGTGCCCTGGATCTGAGGGTAGTCAGTCATTCAGGGTTTGTTATACTCATTCTGCTAACACTGAAAGGATTAGTGCATTTTGTTTTTATTGTATTTGATACAGGTTGTGATTGTGATTGAATTCCTTATTGTTTCCAATGAAGAGTGAAAATCCTGATGTACAATCGAACACCTTAATGTATCATCCAACAAGATTGGATTAGAGGCTTGATGTTATTCACTGTAAGCAACAGTAGGCGTTCGTGAGAGAGTGAGAAATGCCATCTGGATCCCGGAATTTTTTCTGTAGATTTATCTCTCTTTCTCTCAGCAAAAACATCATTATTCAAGATTGGATTAACTGTTCAATGACCAGGTGAGATTCCAGGCTGTTAACGATCATAGTCTATTATTGTTAAGTACATGGAGTGGAGATGTGTATACTGTAACCGTTAATTGAAGCACCCTACCAACCTTTCTCCTTATCATTGAGGGTTCAGCTAGCTCAGTAGAGTAATTGCACTATTGTAGCGGCTCAGGGGAAAAAACTGAATAGCCAGTAAGATTTTGCAGTGAAGCTTTAATCTCCAGTGAGCTTAGTTCTTCAGCCCATATTGTTCACTTCCCTTACAAGCATGGGTATCTAATTAAAAGGTGTTGTGACTGGGTTGGACTGCGAATTACACATTGAGGCTAGTCATATTGTGCCCACCACATTTTCATTTATCTATGTTTGAGAATGTCAATAAATTGTACGCAGCATCTACGTAAAACAGTTGTTTTGGTGGTATTATCCCATGGTTGATGAGGTTAAGTAGCCCATGAACAATGATTCTGAGCCCTTCATTAGTATAATTATTAGCATGGTTTTGAGTGCAATTTGGGATTAATAGCACGAGTGAATGGCTATTAATGGCCGACTTGCATGATTACGTCACGTACGAGGGCTGGGGTAAAAATCCGAAGGCGTTCCATAGAGAATGTATGGGAAATTTACACTCCTCCTGACAAACGTATCTGTAACTTGCGATCAATAGTAGCTGTCACCACTCTTTTTGCATACATTGACCACAGTAGAACAGTCTATCGCCTGAATGGGTTTCTAGGCGCTACAGAAGGCGCGCAACGTTTCGGCTAGCATGTAAACTATGCACGAAGAATGAAGGCGCGCAAGAGCACAATCTACAATCGCTGTAGCGGCTGTTCTAGTTCGAAACAGTGCTACTTCAGATAAAGACTTGCTTCGCTTGCGGCCTTGAATCAAAACGCCTTGAAGTTGATCATGCAGGCTTCTCCGGTTCCTTCGGATTGCACTCCTGAAACGCCTGTTCCAGGATCATCTCTTGGTGGCCGCACTCCTGCAGAGCTCACAGTCGTGGAGCTCAAGAGGTGGCTAGCATGTCGACAGGCTCCTACGTCTGGAAAAAAGGCGGAGCTGGTCGCGAGGTAATTAGACACACCCTTATTAATAATTGTAGTCTCATGAATAACAGTATCATTATATTTCCAGGGTTGAGTTATACATCAACAAAGGATTGGACAAGCACATAATCAATCCTGACATAAAACTCCAGAATGTACAGCCAGCTCTTGATATTCCAAGTCAGGGGTGGAATTTACTGGAAAAGAGCAACGTAGCAATGTCATTTACACATGGGCATATGATTGCGTACTTCATTGATAGAAAAGCCAGTGACAACCTGCCAGCCAGTGACATAAAATCAATAAGTGACCAAGCCTATGCACTCTCAGAAAGGGGTCACATACAAAACATTGAACTTGCCACTGACTTAGGCAGTAACTATATACGGGCAAAGTGCCTCCCGGAAATGAAAAAGACTATAATCTACAGCCTGCGAATGGTGTTAATAGATGACTGGAGCATAGTTGGAGCTGAGTGTGGCTGCCCTGCTGGCAAAGGCCCAACAGCCAGCTGCAAACACATAGCCGCTTTGTGCTACTCACTGGACAAATTCTGCAAGTCACAACAAATTCCACAGTTCTTAAGCCCTACCAACCAACTACAAGCCTGGAATCAGCCAAGGGCAAAGAAGCTGAAACCCGTCCCAGTTCAGAACCTTCACTTTGAAAAGTTAAAGTATGGAAGGAAGCCTAGCCAGCAGCATAAACCACCCACTTCTGTTTTTGATCCCAGACCACTTCGCTATAGGCATCCAGACTACGAAGCACTCACCCAACTACAAAGTGAGTTAGCACACATGGCTACACCATGTTGTTTGCTTCACATATTTGGTCCAGCCACTGACCCCGTTGCTAGTGTGTGCCATGACCACTTGTACACGCGAACCAGTGAGCCACCAGATCATCCCTTGCCCCGGCACACTGTTGTCCTCCCTCCAGGTAGTGAGAACATCGTACAGTTACCTGTAAAAGAAGAGATGGAAAGGTTCAAGCAAGAAATGACACTCTCCCCTGATGAAATCAAGGAAGTGGAGAGAAATACAAGGGCACAGAGTGACAATCTTTTGTGGTTTGAGAAAAGGAGGTACAGAATTACTGCATCAGTCTGTGGGAAAATATTACAAAGGCCCACAAGAGCAACAGCACGTGAAATACTATACCCAAAACCTTTCGTGTTTTTACCTGCACCAATTTTATGGGGAAGGAAACATGAGAAAGCTGCTCGCAAAAAGTATGAGGAGGTGAAAACAGCTGAAGTGGGAAGAGCTGTACGGACCAAAGACTGTGGTCTCTATGTCCACCCTTACCGTGGCTGGTTAGCAGCAACTCCAGATGCAACTGTCCACTTTGACAGCAATGCAGAGCCAGATGGCATCCTTGAAGTCAAATGTCCCTATACTGAAAGAGAAAATCATCCCCTTCAGTCCTGCACAAATCCCAATTTTTATGGCACCCTTTCAACTGGAAACCTCAAACTGAAAAGGGAACACAACTACTACCACCAAGTACAGCTGCAATTAGCTGTCACTACATTTAAATGGTGTGACTTCTGTGTATACACTACTAAAGGCATTGCAATTGAACGCATTTATCCAGATCTTGTATGGCAACAACTAAACATCCCTAAACTTCAATACTTCTACGACAACACTCTTCTACCTGAGATTGTATTTCCTCGCATGAAACCAAGTTATGTTTTGTAATTTGTATTATACAGTATTACAACAAGATGTAAACAATGTTTATCAGGCATTATATAATGTTTGATTACTCAGCAAGTGGAGGGTAAAAGTTAGTTATCACTGCACAAACAAAAAAGGCTTGATCTGCTACACATGCAAGACTTGCTGGTATAGGCCTATCGAAAAAGTGAAAGTTTTTGATACGCTCTATGGCTCTCTCCACATGAATTCTAAGAGATGCTATTCTCCTGGTCTCAATTAGTTCATGTTCATCTAACTGGGGCTTCCCATGGAGAAAGGGAGGAATGTTCAATGATACATCAAGGGGTAGAAGCAAGTCACTGATGTCAAACCCTTTGTCCGCCATTACGCTATCACCCTTCTCTAGCAAAGGCAGGAGACCTGATTGTCTGGTCAGTTCCTTATCAGAAATACTGCCAGAGTAGAGGGAAGACACGAAACAAATTGCTCCAGAGGGTGTGATTCCTATCAATGACTTAAAAGTGTTAGTGTTTTTATAACTTGAAAATGTCATCTGCTGCTCTGCAGGGTCAGAAGGCTGCACAACTTTAACCTCAGTGGCATCAATGATTACTCTTGTTGTAGGATACTTCTTCTTAAAACATTCTGGCATATGATGTTGTACTTTAGCACGACTTGGCCACAATGAGATATCTTTAAACTTAAAATACAAGAAATTCACCCATGTAATGAAAATACGGGAGACAGTTGAGGGATGTACTCCAAATCGATCTGCTAAATCTTCTTCAAATAACCCTATTCTTAGGCGACAAAGTGTCATAAAAAACTCCTCTACTGGAGACAGTTTTCGCTGTGGCCCACACTTAAATTCTCGCTGACAGTCTGCAGCATTGTGTGATCCCCAGTAATGCAATGAATTCACACATGGACCAAGATACTTAAAACAGGACTCAAATTGTTTCCTTGAAGGAAAACCAGTGTAGAAGCGAACCTTATCATCATCATTTATGATACGGCTAATAGAAAAGGTGGCTTGTTTAAGGTGGATCTCTAGACAGTTAACTTTGGCCTCAAGTTCCAGTACTCTTTCATCCAAATTTGCATCACTGTTGACACTAACAAGCACTCTTTTTGACTGCTCTATGTATGGCTGACGCTGTGTGGGTGACTTTCGTGCCAACTGATTAATGTGGACAACAGGCTTGGAAAGATTAAGCGTTGGAATTTCATTTTCTCTCTTGTTCTTTCCATTCTTAAAATGAAGACTGCAAACTCTGGAACTTTCAGGCAGGTATTTCTTTCCAATATTTGTCAACCACTTTCTTAGCAGAGTCTTGTTACGAAGTGGCAGGTGAAAAAATGAAAGGTCAGAATCACGATATGACTTGCTATTGCACCCAGGGACAACACATGAATGCCCCATGCTTCATACACTTGGCTGCAAATTATTCAGCTACACAGTCTCGCACTTCTATTCAAAGACAACTTTTCACACTACACAAACACTAGCTAAAGCCTAAACACATGGGATCAGCTGTATTACCAGGCTTATTCCCGCCAGGCTTATTCCCGCCGAAAACACATGGGTTCAGCTGGCTTTATCATCATGTTTCAGCCATTCCACCCGCCGCATGCACAAGAATGTATACAGCACAAGTAAATATTTGGCACAGATACGGAGACAGACATCTTACATGTTTTCCTGAAGCAACATGGCGACGACATCATCAGTTGGGCCGTGAGGCTGCCACGCGCTTCGCAAGCCATGTGCCAGTACAGCAAATCCGACTCACTTACTGATGCACCAACTCTTCAGGTACCATCTGCTAGCGTATGGAGAAGATCGGTCTTTCCGCGTAGCAATCTGGTCCACCTTCGTAACACGAGTTGGGAATTTCCCATACATTCTCTATGGAACGCCTTCGGATTTTTACCCCAGCCCTCGTACGTGACGTATCATGCAAGTCGGCCATTGCACGAGGTGAAGCCAAGTGCAATTTCGTCGTTTCGCCAGCGCACACGATCACGTGAATTCTATTTTTTGGCGGGAAAATAGGAACGCTAAAAATCGGACCGTTCGCGCGCTTTTCGACCTTCCTATACGGGATCGTCTAAGTTCACATAGCTCCATGAGGTTACGTCATAAAACATCACATGGGAGTTCCCCGTGCCCACCGAATAATCGCGATAACCCTCTTTCTACGTAATTTAACTTAACTAAAAATTGTTCAGAACTAGCATGCATTCAGAGAGTATGCAGCATATCAAGGTAAAAGACACCAAGTAAGCATAATATCAGTAAGGTGAAGTAGTCAGGATGAAGGTATATATTCGTGGCAGTTGTTGAGGGGGGAAATCGACTGTACAGGACAGAGCTATAGCCTCAAATATAAGGCTGAGTACAGCATACTTGGTAAAGATGATCATATGAGAGTACAATCAGTCCATGAGGCCTAAATTTGGGCAGTGAAAGCATGTACATGGTAACTTCTTGTCACACACAAGTTGATCAAGATTTCAAGTGTCGGTGTGCATAATTTGTTAGTACCATGGCAAACCTGCTGTGTACAGTTAGCTGTGTGCATTGTGAGCTTGCACTCAAACTATCCATGAAATTTCTACCTTCTCCACTGACTACTTATGTTGCTTACTTGATTCTATTACACTTGACATGCTAAATTCTCACTCAATGATACCGTCTGTGTCACTGCATACACAGCCAGCCAGGCCCAGCCTCATACTACAAGCCCAAGACTGTGTCACACAAGTATACCAATCATTACTTTATCACACTTGTATGTTTGAAATCAGCCTTGTTGCCAAGCTCCCGCCCAGCTTTCTGTCAGCACTGCAAGTGATGGAAAGCTAAGTAAAGAAGGCCCGGAAATGAGGTTATGCTCAACTTGTGTATGCACTCCCCTCTCTTCACCAACAAAGCGACTACACAAATGCACACAAGTTCTAATACCACTATTAGATCACCAAGAAATAGACTAGGGGAAGCTTCTCCCACACCCCTGAGCCCTGGAGGAGTACTAGGAAATGGCTTTTGTTAAAGACCACCTAAAAAATTAAAAATACAGTTATGGGTTTTACCTCTCAGATTGCATCGCAAACAATCTCAGAGCACCTAAAACCCAAATTTTTGTTGAGGAGCATGCCCCCAGAGCCCCTAGACAATGCTTCAAACAGCTTCCCCCCAAAACTCAAAAGAACCCTCTCCTCTCAAACATGAGGTGACAAGACTGCACACAACAGACCTTCCTCTATAGCAACCCTCTTGGAGAAAAAGGAGACATCCTATATTTGATGACAAGCGTCCTGGGTGTATGTTCCAACTCTCACTTCAAGTGTCAGGCATCCCATGACCCATTTGCTGCCCTGTGATCTCTATCTGTGCTGTTCTGGATGGGGCTTAACAGATACTTCCATCACTTATTCACTTGATGAAATTGTCTGAGTCTGTATTTATGAACTCTGTCTGCTGAGAAAAGTTGTGATAGTGATTGCATGATTAGAAATCAGAAGTCTGGCTGAACTCTTCATTGAATCTTGCATCCTCGTGCAAATTTATTCAGTGATCAGTCCCTCAAGGTGCATGGATCGTATATTTATAGGCTTTCCTTAGCCTTGTACCCAGGCTCTCTCAACACGAGCCTATGTTCACCTATTTGAAACAGTCTCAGACTTCACCGTGCCAAACCATCCCTTACCATTTCTCTCAGAACATCAACCCTCCTTCTCCTAATTTACATTTTAGTTGATGTAATTTGTGAATCAAGACTTGTTGTGTATGCTACACTGATATAATGGTCGTCATGGGACCAGCATTTATTTTTTATTTGCTGTTTCAGGCAGGTGGTTACTTCATTTTGCACAATTAGTACAACTGGGACCAGGAGTAGTGGCCGTAACAAACAAGAGCTGGCTGTCTTTAACATGCAGCGACCACTATAGACAGGTTTCACTCTAGTGACAATACATTGAATGAGAATGCAGCATATCAACTAGTAAGCGGTAGAATATGTCAAAGGAGAAGGTACACATTCTACAAAGAGTTTGAGTGCAGCAGAGTTAGTTAGCTTGCAGTACATGCCAATATTAAATGCACACTGTCACTGCTCACTTTGGCCTGGGCTTGCTACGGAACGATGCACACAAATGATCAAAAAGTAATTTGTGTGGAATAGTACAACCCTTTGCTGCCCAATAGAGCACAAATTTAGGGCTCAAAAACAGACTGTACCTTCAAATGGTCATCTCAGTTGATCCAACATGCCTCTTATGGAGGGCTAGCTCTGAGCTGTACAATCCATTTCTCCCTCCCAGCTGCCATGAATATACACCTTCATCCTGACTACTTCCCCTTACCCCGCCTCAGCAGCTCAGACAGAAACCAAACTTCGGTAATTAATACATCATTGCCTCGGCACTACAACTACAGGTAACATGAATCAAGTGACTGTGTTAAAAAAAATTCCACGCATTCAACAGTTCTTCAGGTCATTCTTACTGTACACAGCACCTGGAGCAACAAGTAAGGTGCGCTTTTGAATTATTAATGTGATTAATTATGTGCTACTGAGAGAGGAAACAATGGGAAGAGATGGAGGAAGATGTGGAAGGGAGGATAGAACATGAGAAGTTGGGGAAGGGGGATGGAAGCAAAGGAGAGAACGGTGGTAAGGAGGAAATAATATAAGTGAGAAGGGGGAGGAAAGTTGCCATGCCAAGACAGCCTGCATCAAAGGGTTCGCACAGGCTATGTGACGTATGCAAAAGACGCATAATCTCACCCTACAGAATGGAAAATACATTGTAATTTGATGCAAATGCTCCAACAAGCTAGCTTCATTCCCTGACTCTTTTTACAAACAAGGGAGGGAGCCTGGCACATTTTATCATGTGAGTGACGTCAACGACAGACGAGTCACATGGGGGCTAACTAAGCAGGACACCAATGCACATCAGAACACAAGTGCACATTCAAACACAAGTGAGTTCACTTGGGTGGACTTCTAAACCCACATACAATTAAATCATGTCTACACATGTGACAAAATGTACCTTGCTCTCCTAGCGAGAAGAGCCTGGGAATGAGGTTAACCGCAAGCTACAGACATAGCAACATCAAGCTGAGTATGTAAATCATGTAGGGGTAAGTTAGAAAAGGCATCTTCAAATGTGTAATCCATTTTACATGACAGCCCAACTAGCAGAACGCATTTGAAACCAAGGACAGTTACAGTCTACCAGCCTTCTCATATAGTTTATTCTACCTCCAAAATCAGATTAATAATTACAAGCAGACAACTAAAAGTACAGTTTGTATAAACTATGATCACTCAACTGGTTGCAATACAGCTGTAATTCAGTTTTGCAGCAACAAGTCAGCAAAATTCCCAGGAAAATCCTGGCAAGTTACTGAACAGTTTTACAATTTTGCTCAGCCATAACATAACTTGCTTTGTACTGCTAGTGTCACTTAGCTATACGAATAGTGTGCAGTCAAAGTGGTAAAGGAAGTGTACGGAAATTTACGGAGTTTTAAGACGTTCTGCCCATATTAGTGAAAATCGCTCACCGCTGAAAGCGGTCCCAAGGGCATCTCGGCGAGTATAATAGCTATGAAAATCTGACCTTAGTAAATGGCCAGGAGAGCTAGGCAGCGTTGGCTGTGTGTTTATAGCGCATTCTCTACCGCTTGTATGTTTGATCCTGCAAAGCCATTTAAAAAAAAATTGTACGCTTCATATTTCCATGGAATCTGAGCTTTTTCTTCTAGCTCGAGTATGTTATACTGCTGATTGTAATGTACTCATGCTGTGACAATCGTCTTGTAGCTCCACTTTGCCCATATTTGTACCACAAACCAAAGATGGCCCATATCTGAACCTGAATCTTGCAAGCAAGTGCTATCTCTACCACCATACGAAGCAGCCAGCGGAAAAAACAGCGCCATGAACTTACAGTAGACAGATCTCTCAATGCACCGCGTATCATCTCCATTAAGCTTGCTAACTGGGAGATGTAGTGCTTGAAAGTTCACCGTGCGTTGAGCTCATTACTTATTCATACAAGATTTGATGACATCATGCGGTTACATGGGTGGAATAAAATTAAAGGTCTGCATGCAGACTGTTAGTCTCATCCCCAAACAAAATTTTTCGTATATGCCCTGCGTCTTGTTGAAATATAGATTGGAAAACTGGGAACTAATTATAAAACGTATCGGTATGTTGTCATACCAATCGTGTGCATTTGTCATCACAGATAGCTAACTTGCTGATTTTTGGGTGCCAAAACTTGCGCTGCTAGCAACTGATAATGAGATGCTGCATCATCCTGGGGCGAGCCTGAGCAAATAGATGGCTAAGCTAATATCATAGCTAATAGGCCCATATGTACACATGTAGGTGACCACACATGATGACAATGCAGCTATTCGTCCAGTTGCATTGTAGGAGTAATACTAAAGGTACATGGGCTTGGATTAAGCTTCACACTCAAACCATTAGCTAGCAGGAGGAAACCCTGTTATGTATAAGCGGTCTAGCTTGTCGTTCATGCATGGAGCTTACCTGAAGCAAACCATGGCACCCGTCTGTGACTCGCAGCCTGCATTGTCGTGTGGTGGTAAAACACATTCAAAATGAGTCATCCATGCTCCCATTCTCTTTCACACTACAGTCTGGTGGTAGCCCTTCACATGGTGTGGACACTGAATTTTCATGAAATATTTGAAAGGGTTACTAAGTGGTCGGTCCAGTCAAACAAACAAGTATACACATGCACTGCGCAATGCAGTCATGCTAGTGTGGGGCTTGCTCAGGCTTGCCCCAAAATACCTACAATTGCTGACTGCCGTATGTGAAATGGCCCCAGTTTTCCTACTGGAAGTGTCCAGACCCTATTTTCGACAAGGCCACAGGGCGCACACAAAAAAATTTAGTCTGGGAATGGGACTAGAGGACAGTCTACTTCTGCTCCTTTCAAAGGCTACTGTAGCCTAGTCTACACAAGGCTCCAGGATTTTCCACTCATTGTTCTCCTCTCCTTCAAATAGCTTGCTATGGCCCTGTAACAATGACCAAGACAACCCTACACTCAGCATACAAAACATTTAACCTGACCTGCAGTTGTAGACATGGACGTGCAAGAGGACCAACACTACCTGAGGAGACACAAAAAGAAAAGAATAGTGAGGTGGCTGCAACCTGCAAACTGAACGCTTTGTACGCAGATTTGTTCTTGACCTCTGTATAAATAGGGTAGCTGATATGAATAATTAAATATCATACGTGATGAAACGTGACGTAAATTTTGGGGGGAATCGAGTTCCACAAACATCCGCGGTATGCGCATTTCGCCGCATATCTTTGAAACTTTAGCCCGTTTCTCCCTTGGAGTAGTCTGTATACTTTTGTAAACTGCGGAAATAGATTCTGCAGCTGCTGAGCTTCACGTTGATACCATTTTCAACGGAGTTGTTGACTGGTGTCTCGGTGCCTACACTCGAGTTTATTCGCACTTCTGGCTTCACCAATGAAGGGACGGCCGAAAAAGGAGAGCGCAGTGAGAGAAAACTCAGAAACAAAGGGTTCCTCACCTGTCAAGGCCCAAGTAGACAACCCATACTAACAGGTTTGTGCGGGGATGGGATCAACCAAAGGGTAGAACCACCTCTACTACTGCCAAACTTGTCGGTTGGTAGCCATTCAATGGAGACTTTGTGTCTCCAGCTCACACAGAATAAGTTTTTGTGGCTGTATTAAGACCAAAATGCTAGGTTAAGTTCTCTATCTACTACTAGTTATGTAGCTAGTACCTTTTGTTGATTGAAAGGCTTGTGTTAGCTTTTAGCCTATCTTTTATTCACAGTATTATGGTAGTGAAGCCTACTAGACTGATCAACGATGGCCCTTACTCATGAAAACCACGCTATTATAGATCTATCTCACCAGCAGGTTGTGTTGTTTGGTTCTTTGGTTAATGTTTGAACAAAGTTCCGTTGTATTTCATAAGGCAGAACCACCTGAAAAATGCACTTAAAAATACCACTATTAATTATTCATAATGCAAGTCATATTACAAGTAGCGAATCATCCTTCAAATCTTCAAGTAGATGATGAAAACAATGCTCACTCTCCCCAATGTCACATTTACCTATCTTGTTTTAGATGGAAAAGAGCTCAGAATAGTGATGGAGCTCAGAAAAGCGATGGAGCTCAGAATGTCGATGGAACTCCGGAAAGCTGTCAGTGTTTCCCTGAAGGAATATCAACCACATTACCCAGAACAGAAGTAGTGAGAACTTCTTGCTCAAGAACTGCTGTTTCTATATGGAAATTATTATCAACAGGATTCTATCACTTTTTAGGTTGCTCTATTGATTTATATACTTGTACATTTAATGCCTTCATGATCTCATCGCACATATCCAAGTACAAGTCATTAAGCTCATCTCCTTTTAGAACCTTTGTTGGTAACTTTAATTGGTCTACTGTTTGGTAGAAGCGACCATGTCGCTGTATGGTTCGTTTTAGGTGACCCATTTTGCAAGGAGCTCTTGTGTATCTGAACAGGACACCTCAGGTTACTTTTGGCAGTAATCCAACCCATCTGCATGCCTCTTCAACTCCAGCGAAGTTTTGTAGCTCGGAAACACACCTTCACTACCTTGAAAACCATCCGACAAAGGGGATATCTATCGCTTCTGCTCAATACAGCTGTTATAAAACCTCGCGGCAAATACGCGGCAATGTTTTGAGCCAAGTGGGTATGGATTTGATTGGCCCATTGCCTAAGACGTCTAGAGGAAATCAGTACATAGTAACTCTCACAGACTATTTCACAAAATGGGCTGAGGCAGCACCACTTCCAGACAAATCAGCTGTTGGAGTGGCAAGGCTCATTTACTCTGTAAGTTTCTATCATTAGCATGTTATTGGGTACTTTATGTAGAAGTAGGAGTAAGCACAATATGCTAGCATAATAGGTGAGAGCATAGCATATTATTGATAGGAGTGTAGTACAGCTGACCACATCCTGGGTGATATTAATATCTGTTTTTGTTCTCATAGGTCATGTGTCGAATGGGTTGCCCTGAGACTCTGATCACCGACCAAGGCAGAGAGTTTGTAAATGAATTGTCATCTGAGCTATACAGGATAACTAGTGCCTATCATCCACAGGTTTGTTTTGTTTTTGTTTAGGTTAGCTGAGATGCTTACTATTATGAAGTACTTACTAATTCACAGAGCAATGGACTGACGGAGCGCTTCAACCAAACACTTTCAAGATGCCTGGCCAAGATCACGGACGAATCTCGCTCAGACTGGGATATGAAGATAGACACGGTTCTGTTAGGCTACAGGGCATCACGACAGAGATCAACAAAGTTCTCTCCCTACTTCATGCTTTTCCAGCAGGAAATGAGACTCCTGATCCATAACGATGTCGGACCCAAGAGTAGTATGGGTGATTGTGAAAAGCATGATGTAAGTCATGTGTGTTATGAATAATCATTGTTTGATGTCATGTGTGTATACGTATGTGTAGATGTGTTTGAAGTCATGTGTGTTATACATGTGGTTATGAACAGTAATTTGTTTGTATACAGGACTCTGAGAAAACTGCTACTCCACCAGACACCCAATCGGATGAAAGCACCACTTCCAGAGACACTGATGCTCTCATTGAGGCGCTACTTGCAGCACGCAAGCAAGCGTTTAGCAAAGCTGAAGAAAACATCACAGCAGCACAGAGAAAACAGAAAGAGGAATATGATAGAAAACATCAGCCTAAAGTGCTCAAAGTTGGAACTGAAGTGTTGTTAGAAAATACTACTAAATGTAAGATACATGTACATCTCAAACGATACAATAGATAGTTTTGTTCACAATGCCATATAATTATCATACTTTTTTGCGTACAGGACTCCAAGAAATCTCCCCCTCCCTCTGACACCCAGCCCGAGAAATCTCCCCTCCCTCTGACACCCAGCCCGAGAAATCTCCCCCTCCCTCTGACACCCAGCCCGAGAAATCTCCCCCTCCCTCTGACACCCAGCCTGAGAAATCTCCTCCTCCCTCTGACACCCAGCCCGAGAAATCTCCCCCTCCCTCTGACACCCAGCCCGAGAAATCTCCCCCTCCCTCTGACACCCAGCCTGAGAAAGCTCCTTCCACCAAGCCACATTCTCAACACCAAAGGGTAAGATATTACCACAATTATTGTATTGTAATATAACAGGTGCTATCAATCAATTATTTGAGGGGTATAACTTACTTCTACCATGATACGGCTTTTTCTGTACACCTGGTCATAATAAGTATAGCCTCAGCGAAGGGGGATGTACGTAACTTACAAATCTAACCACAATCTTGTAAGTGATTTATGGTAGAAGTATATTGTGCTTTTTATACAGGAAAATGCTTTTTGGGTGAAAGAATTGGATTTAACGTTTGGAGACAAGAGAGTCCTGGAGAGAGATGGTGCCATGCTTACAGACAAGCACATATATGCGGCTCATAAATTGTTGCGCATACAATTTCCTCATCTCCAAGGCTGCCACAGTACTCTTCTTCTACAGCTCAAGAAATTTCCCTCGGTGACCAGTGTCGAGTGTTCAGGTATTTGTAGAAACTTTATATGCACATAAAAATTCAAGCTATTAAAGACATGTTTTCGTTTTTTTTATTTTTATAGCTGTCCAGATCTTTTTTGTGGAAGAGCGACAGCACTGGATTACCACTGCCATGATTCATGGAGAAGTATACCTCTTTGACTGCCTTTTCAATGGCACTCTAACACCTAGTGCTGAGCTCCAGATTGCTCAACTCTACAAGCCACTTATTAGGTCGAATGGCTTACTGATGTCAGTGGTGCCTATCCAGCAACAACAAGGGACTAACAACTGTGGGCTGTTCAGCATTGCAGCAGCATACCACGCAGCTGTCAGAAGTGACATTGGCTTACTGACATTTAATGAGAGTCGTCTGAGAGCACACCTCATCAAGTGCTTTGAGCAGAAGAAATTAACAAGATTTCCACAGAGTAAAAAACTTTGTGTTACATGTACTAGACCAACTTCACAAAACTTTGTTATTGTCGTGTACTGCCCATGCAAGAAACCTGACTCATTCCAGAACATGATCCAGTGTGACCAGTGTGGTGTCTGGTTTCACTATACATGTGCAAAAGTTGTAAAGCCCCCTGATGATGACTGGTTTTGTTCCAACTGTAAATAAGCATTATTGTAATTTATGACATTGTACACTCTGTTTATTAAAGTACTGCTTTTTTGCCACCAAAGTATAAAATGGTTCTGTTTTTGTCTGCAAACACTGCAAAAAACACTTGGTTAAAATGACCACAAGTGCATGGTTACTACAGTTTCAGGTTTCATTGAAGAGGGGGGTAGTATGATTAAAGGAATTCCAAAACACAATTACCATTCATCAACCACCTCACAAGATTCAAAGAGCTAGCACAGACACTTGTCTGCTAGCCAACATATCAGTGCATATGCATCCATTTGTTGGCTATTATCCTGTTCAGAACCGGATAATTGCCAGCAGATGGATGCATATGAACTGGTGTACACTGGCTAGCAGACAAGTGTCTCTGAAACTTGATGGATTGTGAGGGGGTTGATGATAATTGTGTTTTTGATTTCTTTAATCACCTGTTCAATGAACCCTGAAACTGCAATAACCTTCACTCGTGGTCATTTTAACCAAGTAGTTTTTGCAGTGAAGTGATTTTGTCAATTTTTGCATGTTTGGTGACCATTCTTATTACTGAGGTGGTCCAAAACTTGCATATACAATTACACATGTACTAGGATTTTGAATGGGGTGTCCATTCTCATGAGGTTTTATGAACATGCATAGAATAGAAATTTTGCAGGGGGTGACCATTCTTATGAGGGGGTCCCCATTTTCCCATGTAAATCAGTAACCCGGGGTTCCCAATCTCATGGTAAAATGGTCACCCGGGTGACCAAAATTTTAAATTTCCCCGTGAGATTAGTCACCCGGGGTGCCTAAAAATGGGGGTCCCTGATCTCACATGACACCGGCCCTTCCTGTTTGCAGCAAGATTGCGCAACTTATGCGTACGTCACATTTAATTCTACTTGATGACTCTTCACATAATGATTTATTTTTATTTTAAAGTAATCATGTAAACAAAAGTGTGGTATCGCAGCCGCCGTGGTATCAAGAAATTAGTGCCTTGAACAATTACTCAACTCAACTCAGGAAAAAGGACACACGGACCATACAGCCTAGCTATTTATAGGATACAGCAGGAAAGGAAAGTTCTAGAAGCACACAGACTGACAATACCAAATAAGTACAAAAAGAGAAGTGAGAAAAGGTAACACATGACCTTGCACTAAAAGGTTCTCACAGACTAATAGTCACATTAGCAGATACCACATTTCCTCCCCTGCCAAGATAGAACGTTCAGCAGGTGGTGACAACCATCAAACGTTCTGGTGGATGGCGGTGTCGCTGAGGGTAGCGGCGTACAACAGGTTGTTCAGGCTCCCGTCGGTCCAGTTGTGCTGGGATAGTTTCATCTTGGGGATAGTGGTAATTGTCACGAACTGCAGAATCCAACTGAGTTGCATCAGGGGCAGTAGACACTGATGAGCTCTCCCTTCGGAGTATGAGGTGCTCAATATGTCGTTTTTGAATCCATCCATTGGCAATTTCCACTTGATAAGTTACAGGACCCAGTTTCTGGAGGATGATGCCTGGTATCCATTTGTTGGGTTCTTGAAAATTCCTGACCATCACTGGAGTACCCGGGAAGAAAAACCGAGGCTTTGCATGCTTGTCATGATATTGTTTCTGCTGAGCTTGTTTTGATGTGACATACCCCCTTATATCGGGCTTCATCAAGTCAAAACGGGTACGGAGCTTCCGCTGTTGAAAGAGTTCGCTGGGAGACACATTGGTGGTGGCATGCGGAGTCGAGCGGTAGGTAAACAGGAATTCTGCCAGGCGATGCGGAAGAGTTTTTCCATCTTTTGCACTAGCTTTCATTGCACGTTTCAGAGTCTGTACAAATCGCTCTGCCAGACCGTTTGAAGCGGGATGGTAGGGTGCACTCAAGATGTGTTTTATCCGATTCCCCTTCATGAAGTCTGCAAATTCTGTTGATGTGAACTGCGGACCATTATCTGAAACCAGCTGTTCGGGCAGTCCATGACGTGCGAACATTGAGCGCAGAACTTCAATGGTCTTCTGTGAGGTGGTAGAAGACATTATCACAACTTCCGGCCACTTCGAATACGCATCCATGGCAACGAAGAACATGTGTCCAAGGAATGGCCCAGCGAAATCCACATGGATCCGCTTCCATGGTGCGTCAGGCCATACCCAGGGATGTAAGGGTGCAGTAGCAGGATGAGACTGGACAGCTTGACATGTCTGGCATGATTTACCCAAGTTTTCAATGTCTTTGTCGAGTCCATTTCACCAGAAGTAACTGCGAGCAATCGCTTTCATCCTTGAAATTCCAGGGTGAGATTCGTGCAAGGACTTCAGGACTTGTGGTTGTAGGCTTTCTGGGATGATGACTCTTATCCCCCACATCAGGCAACCGCCTTCAATGCCAATTTCGGCTTGCCGGGTGTTGTAAGGCTTGAGTTCTTCGTCAACTTGGTTAGGCCATCCCTCCTGCACAAACACAGAGATCTTACTGAGGACCTTGTCCCGTCGAGTAGCCTTCTGGATGTCTTGAAAGGTGACAGGAAGAGCTTGGACTTGTCCAATGTTGAAGGTACTGACACCTTCATCGGTGGGGGCAGATGTTGTTGGCAGGGGCAGTCGTGAAAGGCCATCGGCATTGCCGTGAGCTGTGGTGGACTTGTACCGGATACTGTACTTGTAGGCTGAGAGCAAAATTGCCCACCGTTGTAGACGTGCGGCGGCCAGAGAAGGGATGCCCTTCTTTGGACCAAGGATAGTAGTCAATGGCTGGTGGTCAGTAATGAGGGTGAACGGACGACCATACAGATATTGGTGGAACTTCCGTACACCAAAAACCAATGCTAACGCTTCCTTTTCCAGCTGCGCATAGTTCTTTTCGCTGGTAGTCAGGGTGCGTGACGCGAAAGCTATTGGCCGTTCTGAGCTGTCTGGAAATACATGTGAAATCACGGCACCCACACCGTAAGCGGAGGCATCAGCTGCCATGACTATTGGCAGAGTTGGATTGTAGTGAGTGAGGACTTTGGCTGACATAAGCTGATCCTTGGCATCCTGGAAGGCCTTGTCACACTCAGGTGACCATTTCCACTTCCTATCAGCTCGTAGGAGGGCATTCAGAGGATGTAACAGAGTAGCAAGATTCGGAATAAATTTCCCATAATAATTTACCAGGCCCAGAAAGGAGCGGAGTTGCTGGACATTGATTGGTTTTGGGGCATTTAGAATTGCTGTGACCTTGGTGGGAACCGGTTGAATGCCATTCTGGCTGATGATGTGGCCCAGATACTCAATGGAGCGCAGCAAAAAACCGCACTTTTCTTGCTTGAGCTTAAAGCCGTGCTTCTCAAGGCGAGCGAACACTTGTCCAAGGGTTCTCAGATGGGTCTCTTCATCTGCTCCGCTGATCAGGATGTCATCTATGTAACAAACCACCCCGGGAATTCCCTGCAGGACTGTGTCCATTAGCTTCTGAAAGATGGCGGGGGCTGAAGGTACCCCGAAAGGTAGGCGGGTACAGGTGTACAGGCCTTTGTGTGTATTGATGGCCACATACGGTTTGGACGCTTCATCAAGTGGGAGTTGAAGATAGGCCTGTGAAAGATCAAGTTTAGAGAATAACTTTCCCCCAGCCAGTGTGGCAAACAAATCCTCTGGCTTAGGTAATGGGTACTGTTCTACATCAAGCACCTGATTTACCGTCACCTTATAGTCCCCGCAGATCCTGAACCTCCCATCCTTCTTCGGGACTGCTACAATCGCTGCGGGCGAATTTTTTTTTTGGACGAGGTTTGAGAACTTAGTCGCAAAACGACGGAAAATTAATGGCAGGGTTGTACCCATTCTGGTAGCTGTACGTAATTGGAATGACGTATATGCCTGTCAAGATCCGCTGAATTTGCCCGGTGTGTTGTTGTTCCTTGCCGTCTGAAGTTGACAAGACTGTGTCAAAAGTCGTGATTTACCCACACAAAGTGAGAGGTTGAACTTTTCTATCAGCAAAGTAACACTTTCAAGGCCTGCTGATACTAAATACAGCACTGAAACGTTGGGTCTGTTGCCTTTGGCTTCCATCCAACTATCTGGCATGCACTATTTTATATGGCATAGCTACCATTGGCGTCAATACTTGATTTTAGCATTGTCATTCTACTCTGCGATCCGAACTCTTGGAATCAACTGTTTTCTAAACAATCAGTAAAGATTGACCAGTCTGTAGTGGTAAACATCATGGGTTAAAGAGACTTTGAATGTTGAGTAAATGTTTATGAGGTTTGATGTTGCTGGTGGATCACACATTACGATAAAGAACTAAATCATTCAATTCATCACAGTGTGTAAGAGAGGAACCTAATAGCAGAAGTATCACAATTGCACAGCAAATGTTAGTTTTGATTAGCAGAATTAAAATTATTATTTCTAGAAATTGATATGGCATTTTCATTGGCTAAATTCATCATGTTGTCACAAACATAAATTAGATGAGAATTTAAGAGCCATTTCGTATTACCAAATGACGTCATTCAGCTCTGCTTTTATGTTCCCTGTTTACATGCTGCAACTTTTGGTAGGAATCAATGTTCGGTAAACGAAGTTGGTCGATGTTTTAACATACAGTATGATGTACAAAATAGTGCATGCCAGTTGCTCTATGAGGGAACGCAAGGCAACACACCCAACAGTCTCACAGTAGTAATAGTATCATTTTGGCAGCCAGAATTTAGATAGGAAAGTTGTATATACTTTAAATGTCTCTAACTCGAACCTCGTCTAACCTCTCACTTTGTGTGGGTGAATCATGACTTTTGACCCAGGCAAAGAACAACACACTGGGTATTCACACACAGCCAGCGACTTTCTCTGATCTTCACAGGCATATTACCTACCAGAATGGGTACAACCCTGTCATTAACTTTCCATCATTTTGGCGACTAAGTTCTTGAACCCTGTCTAAAAATAATAGTCTGCGGGCCCTAGTCTTATGGACGCAAAGACAACACCTTATCCATCGACTTTTGTCCTCTCAGTATTCCATAGTGTCACTGGCTGTCCCCACTGCGTGAGTGGAGTGACTTGAAATGCTATTGGAGATGTATAGCAAATCCCCTAACTGCACAGAAATCAGTAACTATATATAGGTGTGCCCAGCAAGACTAGTTGTTTCATATCCTGTGTGCCCAGTGTATGACAGCAAAGTTTTTCATAGTTTTTCTGTACACACATTGACTCATAACTTTGACATTGTCAAAAATCTATGTGATGATGCCCTCAACTTGGCAAAAACGTCAGGATAATCACAAGCATGATTAAGGTAAAGCAGGGCTATTCCAATCGCAGTGTCATTCCAACAATCAAGCTAATGTCTCCACAATACTGTGGAGTTTAGCAAGGGAAAAACGTTGATAAGTGTCAGCAGGCCTGCTTGATTCACAGAAGCATTCGATCTATTCTCTGGTATCAGAATTTCCCTTGCATGAAATACCATCAGAATATCCTGCTTTACCTTATGAAGTGAGAGGTTAGAGACATTTTCCGTCATCATTCTGCTGATCAAAACAAACACTTGCTGTAGAAGATTGTGATACTTCTGGTTCCTCTCTTACACACTGTGATGACTTGAATGATTTAGTCCGGCCTTTATCGTAACGTGTGATTATAGATGCTTAGAAAACAGTTGATTCCAAGAGTTCAGATCGCAGAGTAAAATTACAATGCTAAAATCAAGTATTGATGCCAATGGTAGCTATGCCAGATAGTAGGATGGAAGCCAAAGGCAACAGACCCAACGTTTCAGTGCTGTATTTAGTAAGTAAATTATCAGCAGGTCTTGAAAAGCGGTACTTTGCTGATAGAAAATGCTTCTAAGTTCAACCTCTCACTTTGTGTGGGTAAATCACGACTTTTGACACAGTCTTGTCAACTTCAGACGGCAAGGAACAACACACTGGGCAGACTCAGCGACTTTCTCGGATCTTATTCCAATTACATATAGCTACCAGAATGGGTACAACCCTGTCATTAATTTTCCGTCGTTTTGCGACTAAGTTCTCAAACCTCGTCCAAAAAAAAAATTCGCTCGGTGCGGCCCAGTTACTGTGTGTGACTGGCTCGAGGATGCCTTGCTTCTCCATCCTGTCAATCTCCTGGCCAATGGTGTCTCGAATGGCAAAGGGTACCTGGCGAGGTTTGAAAAATCGCGGAGTTGTGTCTGGTCGTACGTGGAGTGTCGCTGTAAATGGCTCGATTAGGCCCAGCCCTTCAGAGAACAGCTGCTGGTGGCGCTGCATTAGGGTATGCAATGGCTTCATCTTGATTGTTCGCACTGCTACAATACTGCTCCAATCAAGCTTTATGTGTTTGAGCCAGTTCCGTCCCAGGAGGCTTGGCCCGTTACCTCCAACAACAACAAGTACGAGCTTCTTCTTCTGTTCACCGTACTGTACTTGCATGTTGAGCGTGCCCATGACTTCCATTCGCTCATCTGTGTAGGTCTTCAGGACTAAACTGGAGGGGTGCAGGGTCTCGTCGGCAAACATGAATTTTCTGGTAGCTTCAGAAATGATCGACAGGGCGGCGCCTGTATCAACTTCCATGTCGAGCTTCTTCCCATTCAGCAGCATTTGTACTTCGATGGGGTCAGAAGAACGTTCGCCGAGCTTGTGAAGAAGGTATTCATTGTCGCTGCTGTCTTCATGGTCCGATGATTGGTCATCGTCCTGGACGCGATGAGTCTTCCCGCTGTCGCGTCGGCGTGCTTGATCTTGCTTTTTCTTCGGCCGCGTATCTAGTGGTTTCGAGCGGCATACGGGTGCGATGTGTCCCGTCTTCCCACAGGAACGACACTGCGCGTCCCTGAACTTGCAGTCGGCCGGCCCGTGGTTGGTACGGCCGCAACGTTAACAACGTCGTGAGTCACTAGGCTTCGGTGGACGACCACTAAGAGCCTTGATAGTGGGTTCAGTCGTTCTGAAGGCCTTCGTGTTTTGACCGGCAGCTTCCATCCCCTTTGCGATATCCAAGGCCTTGTTGTACGACAAAGTTGTTTCCGATAGCAAACGTCTCTGAATGGTGTCGTGCCGCAAACCGCACACGAAACGGTCACGAAGGGCCTCTTCCAAGGTTGCGCCGAACTGGCAATGGGTTGCCAGTTTTCTCAATGCCGCGTCGTAGTCGGCGATGCTCTCCCCCACGGCTTGCTCCCGTTTGTGAAAGTGGAAGCGTTCAGCGATGACTGAGCGCTTGGGCTCAAAATGGATGCGAAGGATCTCTGAAATTTCTGCGAACGATTTGTCGCTCGGAGGGCTCGGTGCCACGAGATCGCTGAGGAGAGCATATGTTGGTGCTCCGATGGAGCTGAGGAGGATGGGGACTCGCTTGGCATTGTCCACATCGTTGGCCGTGAAATAGAGGGGTCTCAATACTTTCACGTCGTTTGATGCCCCCTCACGTGATATATGTGGGTGGAGCATACATACTAAGGGTAATTCGGCATGTAATAGTGGCAACATAATATAAAAGATCTTGTCTACGCAGCTCGAGTCACTCACTCTTGGTCTGTCGATGGTTCAAAGGAGGCAGATGGAAGCTCTGTCTAGAGGTATAAGTAAGTTATGATACTGTCGTGAATGTGTGGACTGTGTGGCAGTGTCAATACAGCTCGGTTTTTGGTGCACTCAAGAAAAGTGTGTCTAGTAGCCCTCTGTCGTGATTGCATGTGATGCGATCTCCCAGGCCTTTCCTCGCCATTTTGGAATACTGCAAGCAATCAAAATCTGAAGCCGGAGAAGGCCTGGGAACCAGGCTGTGCATTTTGTTTGCTTCCAACCCAGCCTGTTGCCAAGACTATGCCGTTTTCCACTTCCCTCAGACTCCTACAGTCGTTCCAATCCCTGGTAACCTCCTCTTGCTCATGGAGTATTTGGATACTGTATCGCCTTAGACAGCCAAGCAGACCAAGTTTTGGACCAACAAAGACACAGTGCTGGATCAAGTGCAAAGATTTGTGCTCCATGGTTGGCCTTCTCAAGAGCCAAGGGAGGAGTGCAGCAGAATTGGAGGAGGCAAGAGTTGAGTGTGCTGGATGGTTGTGTACTTTTGGGTGCAAGAGTGGTTGTTTGACCACCAGGAAGAGAGTGAGTAATCCAGGAACTGCGTGAGATTGTACACCCAGGCAAGAAGCTGTGTGTGGTGGGCGAGCCTGGATGCAGACCTGGAAGCCAAAGTGCGAACCTGTACTAAGTGTCAGTCAAGTCGACCCCCAGAATTAGTCTCGTGCCCAGACCCTCTCACATGTGCGAGAGGGTCTGGTGTTCTGAGCGACTTTTCTTGTGGTAGCTCCCCGATCTGAGAGCTTGAATCAGAATCTAGAATGCATAATTATATGTGCATGACGTAAGCAATCGTATTTTGAACCGAATTGGAGGTAGAAAAAAACTTACCTCGCAGCTCGTTCTCAGCTTTCCCAAGAAACTTTGCGGCCTTATCAAGCTTTTGTAAACCATACCGTGCAGAAGCCTAAATCGTCAGAAAACTCGAGTCATGGATGTAAAATGTCATTATGACATTCTTTATGCCATAGGCCCCGCCCCATGTGACAAGAAATGTCGCTCAGAACACCAGACCCTCTTTCCACTTTTCAGGAGGGTCTGGGGACAAGACTATCCCACAATGACTGGGTTGATCTAAGTGAGGTGGAGATGTGATATATATGACCTTTGACTGATTAAACTTGTTGAACCTCTATGTTCGTTTTTGTATGTCTTGTTATTGTGGAAAGTTGTCATTTTTTGTGTGAGTGCAGTGCAGTCTACAGTCTCTGATTATGAATATATAGCGGCATGCAAACATGCACATATACTGTTGCAATCACTGGTAGCCTCGAGCAGGCTATACACCAGAGTTTCACATGTAATCTCTGGACTGCACACTGATAGGTTATAATCTTAAAGGATGTTTATAGCCTCATTCCCAAGGCCCCACTCAGCTGACAAAAGCTGGGCCTAGAGGAGCCAGGGAACGACGCTAAGGACATTCTGGTTCCATATGTACTGATCGATACTGCAGTGACCTCTGAAATAAATACAAATAACTGTACATGTGTACTACTGAAAGTTCCAATCTGTGCAATAAGTCTGGCAACATATATACTGTTGCATGACTTATTGCACTTCCATCTACACATTCCTCATCTTCACAGTCATGGCTGGTTGGCATCAAGGCAACTCCATCAGGTTTTGTTAAAACTCATGAAATTTTAGTTCAGTGCATGCTGATCCCACAGTGCCTCAGTCCTCCAGCGCAAAGATGAATTTCACCGTCCTGTAGGCTGCCCGTGGCCGGAAATCAGACATTACTGGTTGTAGCTTCCAGGCCAAGTTTCAGGTTTGCTGCATCTTCATTTGTGTTTCGTGGTCACACGTGCGCTCGTGCCCTGACCCCACCCCCTCAGTGGGTCATGTGACAGGGGGACATGAAACGACGTGAAAGTATTGAGACCCTGAAATAGAGGGCTACTCGCTCCAGATATGCCTTGATAGAGTCGGACTCGGGGTCAAATTCGTTCAAGCGTCCATACTGCGTAGCCATAGCGTGAATCCGGATCGCTCGTCGCCAAAATGTGGTATCGCAGCTGCCGTGGTATCAAGAAATTAGTGCCTTGAACAATTACTCAACTCAACTCAGGAAAAAGGACACACGGACCATACAGCCTAGCTATTTATAGGATACAGCAGGAAAGGAAAGTTCTAGAAGCACACAGACTGACAATACCAAATAAGTACAAAAAGAGAAGTGAGAAAAGATAACACATGACCTTGCACTAAAAGGTTCTCACAGACTAATAGTCACATTAGCAGATACCACAAAAAGGACTAACAAATTTTTAACAGAAGGAAACTAAACAAAATCAAGTTCAGATATGACCAGGTTCATTGGTGGAGTGTGTCCACAGCTGGAGCGAGCACCCCTGATACACTGAATAGCTGATCGAAGAAGGGAAAAAGTAAGTTGGCTGTCTGTTAGAGGGAGCATGAGGATTAAAAACTCGCACATCAATGAAAGTACGCTCGAATCGACCACCCAAAAAACCATTAGCAGCAATATCCAGTCTTGCACCATCCTGAGTGTATGAGGAAGCGCCAGTGAACACCTCACCATCAATGGGTAGAAGTTCAGGCTCATCATTGCACACTTCTGTGAGTAGATTAGCTGTCACGTCCTTGATTTCATTATGTCGAATGGAAGGGAAACCACCCTTAGGGCATGACAGAGCATGTTCAATGGAGAACTTTGTGACACAAGCACAAGCAGAGGGAGCTTGCAGTGGTTGCCAGTTGTAACGGAGAGCCAGGGTATCTTGAAAAGCACGTTTGTGTAGAGCAAAACCAGAATGGGGAGGGAAGTGAGCCAAATAGAAGAGCCTTTCTCTTGAGCCAAGTCCATGGAGCACATAATGATAACTGTCTGGACGTGACGAGTCTACTAGCAACCCTAGGGATTATTTTCGCAACTCGCGATAGCGGTAGCGTGGTGTGCGCGTCGGTTACTAATGCGCGTGGCACACGCAGTTTAATTTTGTGAGTGCATACCACATTTATCCTCCGTGAAAATTTTACGGTACTATGTTATGTTGAAACTGGCCTCAAATCACTCCTCGCGCGCTCAAAAATCGCTAGTGGGACGGAGTGCAAAATTCGCTTCCCGCTCCCGCGTTTCCGCGTTTTCCAGTTGACACCGCCATTACAGATCTGGGTGAACTTGGTGAGTAAGACCTCGTAGAAGGAGTGGATCTACGTAACCTTCACCGAGACGTGATGTCACAGAGCGAACAAATATCCGTGAAGCTGACTGTACTGCAGCAGCCGAATGGATCGCAGGAACCTCAGTCTACAGCATCTAGCAATGGAGGAGATGCTGAGCAGCAAGGAAATGGAGAGTGCGGTTCTAGGCAGTCGGTCGGTGTGTTGGAGGGTGCTAAGACAAACTACAGGCAGCGCATGGAGGTTGTGTTACTCTCGATAGCTATTGTGGTTGTATTGATGCTACTGCTTCTGCCTTCTATATTTTACCACTTGCCCCTGACATCGGTAAGTATATTTATTTGTATGCGGTTAATTAATCTGCTGCACTAGTACATGTACCAGTTGAATCCCATTAATGGCGGTTCTACAGATTGTAATATTGCTTGTCTAACAGACTAGTAACATTAAATAAGAGCCAGGATGGTCTATGAACTGACAAAATAGAGTTGGCTTCCCCTAACTTGAGGTAAAATGTGCTTCAGAAGCTGCTGAACTATTGAGGTTTTGGCTTTGTGTTTTTAGGATAAGCATCTCCGTATTGTTTTGCACTTATTTGTGCAATTTCCAGTACTTAATTTTGAATTACTATGACTTCGAATCCTTGATTAATATAATTAAGGTGAAGAGTATCTTATTACAATGAGTTATGTACAGGTGACAATCTTTATTGTCTCTCTCAGATTACAGAAAATGCCATACAATTTAGCAACAAAAACACCAAAAGTAGCACAAAGGTTACCCAACAAGCCTACGAGGTTTCTGTTCTTTCCAGTGCTTCACTACTTTTTTTAATTTTTTTTGAAATTTTTTTTGAACTTTTTTTTTTATGGAAACAAGTTTATGCAACAGCAAAGGTCACAAGTAGCCTCGTTCCCAGGCGCGGAGGGGGAGGAGAAAGAGCGCCTGGTACACACTGTTTGCGCATGCGTTTAATCGCCACGGAATTCCGTGGCGACCGTGTTCGTACGTATACGTACGTATACTGGTGACGTCATAGACTCGCCTCGTTGATATGCCAGTTGGTGTTCTGTTCGAGTGAGTTTCATATCGCGCTGTTCTAGGCCTTCTGGTAGCTAGGTACCTCGAGATAAAGCTCAAGAACGAACAGATTGCCTCCATTGAGTGCGTTTACTGAGGAAGCGTACATTTATGCGGTTATCCACCATTTCCGGTAAGTCGATTCCTACCACTGCCTACCAGACATTTCTCTTTGTATCTGACAGTATAAAACTAGGCAAAGCATGTAGCAGCGATGTTTATAGCGTCCTAAGAACAGAAGCTGAGGTATTTTTTTAATGACGGTTTATGCTATTCACGTGATAACCGAATCGTCATATTAGTACACGCCCCTAATTCTACCACGTGGTCTTGCCTATAATTACGCGCATGCGCAAACAGTGTGTACCAGGCGCTCTTTCTCCTCCCCCTCCGCGCCTGGGAACGAGGCTAAGGTCACAAGAAGATAGCTACATACATAAGAGACTAATAGCTAATATTAATCTTGGACCCAGTACAGAGACAAAAAAACACTACACAATAGTTATATATATGTATATAAATATGTCAATATGAATATGTATAAACACAGACAATTACTTAACAATACAAGAGTCAAGAGTCAGGCGATTCAAACTCTTTGAAAAGCGCATGTTTGAATGATGTCAATGAGCTGATGCAGCTGGTGTCAAAATTTAGAGAGTTCCATAGAGCAGTGGTCGAGGGAAAGTAAGAGTTTTTAAAATTGTTCTTGCAAACGGTACTGACAGCTGGGTGGCGTTAGCATGACGATTGGGATAGTGGGCAATTGCCCTTTCAAAAGGTTTGTTTGGGTGAACAACCCTGCCAGTTATGATGTTAAACAATAAACAGAGCTTTAGGACTTTTCTTCTGTTGGATAAGGTGGGTACGCGGCAGTAGCTGAGAAGAGACTCATAATTTGAGTTCCATGATTTTGAACAAACTCTCACAGCAAACTTCTGTACATCTTCTATCAACTTGACGTCTTTCACAAGATGAGGGTCCCATACCGCGCAGGCATACTCCATGTGAGGACGAATCAGAGATTTGTATAGTTTCAAAAGTGTTGAGGGGTTCGAGAATTGATAGAAGTTTCTGTACAATAGTCCTATTAGCTTTCGAGTTTTCTTGCAAATTGTATTGATGTGGTAGGACCAGGTAAGATCTGTCGAGAAGTTGACTCCAAGGTACTTAAAATGATCTCTTTTGTTGAGAGCTTGTGAATCTCCAACATAGAGTGGGGCATTTGGAAGGGTTGGATGATGTTTTCTAGAGAAGACCATGTAACAGCATTTCAAAATGTTCAAAACAAGGTGATTGTCTGCTATCCAACTGCATACTGATGTAATGTCACCTTGCAACAGAGTGTAGTCTCTAGGATTTCTAATGATTTTATAGAGAACAATGTCGTCAGCATATAGGGTGATCTTGCTGTCTGTTACAGAGGCTGAGACACCATTGATATATATCAAAAAGAGCAGTGGTCCAAGTACGGATCCTTGGGGCACACCAGAGACTACAGGTAAAGGGTTACTGCTTCATTATTCATTCTCTGAGGCCACTAATTAGAGAAGTGTAGAAGGTCACCCCCCACCCCAAAAAATTTTTTGTGTGGCACTTTTAAGCAGATCCATGTAGGAAGGGGGTCCAAATAGTGATAGGGTACACAGGAGATGATCTTTGTCCTGTGGCGGCAATCCTGAATTGCACAATACCATGAACCCTGGTTATTAGGTGCACCTTGCTAGTATGCATAATTAGGTGCATACTTCCTTCCTGGTACACAACATCATTTATTAAGCGCATTGCATTGAACACAGCACACAATGGCGGTGAGAGATCGAGTTGAGTGAATGCATGGTTCTGACGTCAACTAAGGAAGAGCTACACAGGTTTGTCCCACTTCTGGCGAACACAAAGCTTGCAAGCCACATCCTTCGTGGCTTACAAGACAACTAGTAAAATTCTCCCAAACAACACTTGGAGCCCCACATATCTCCTTGAATACACAAAGCTATGAATCATGGCCTCTTTGAGGAGAATGGAATGTTCTGATTTTACATTGATACCCACCAGGTAAACACGTCTAACAATATATTGTGTCACCTTGCGTGGGCGGATCAAAGAAGCCGCACGAACTTTAAGGAAGCAAGATCCCGCCTTGCCTGAGAACCGTGCTTTAACCAGGTGTGAAGAGTGCTTTAACTGGGTGTGAAAAGTACAATTAACCCAGCATTGCTTGTACATGGACAGTACAGTATATATGAAACATAGCTATATGACACGGAATGCATGCACGAAGCAGCAAGACAAAAAGAAAAAAGCAGCTTGCGTACTCCTAGAACAGCGCTCAATCGAGGCATATTCAAATTTGTTCGTAGCACTACACAGCGGACTTTCGAACACTTCTTCGTTTGGGCCATAAAACTTACAGTTCTTTATTCCTGCTTGCGTTCTTCGATTTACGATGGCAGAATTTGTCATCGCTGAAAGCTGAACGGCCTAGCAGTGAGTAAATAACGCTACAGATTCAGCCATGGCAGCAACGCTCGATTTGAATTGAGAAGCCAGCTAAACACATTTGCATGACGTCACGCTTGGCAACAACCGTGTTTGACGTCATTTGCTTAGCAACCGGTGACACAAAACACTTATATCACGCCTACTCGGGATGTATCCGGTTTAAATCGCTCGTAGACGTGATATAAGTATTACCTACATCATAGTGCTGTGTCATGCAAACCTGTAGGGCGTGGCTTTCATTGCACCCCTTATTTAGTGCATATCCTCTATTGATATTTGTTTACCATTTACACTACAGGTGCTTATCATAAGGGTGCAGTATTGGCTTATTATACAAATTATACAATGTTATACCTCAACTATACGTATATTTGCATAATTGTCAGTTATACAATTATACGATATTATACCTCAACTATACGTATATTTGCATAACTGTAAAGTTATACAATTATACAATGTTATACTATACGTATATTTGCATAGCTGAAAGTTATGCAATTATACGATGTTATATCTGCTATATGTATAATTGCATAACTGACAGTACCTGCATGTGTCTAACAAGTATATTTGTATAATATACACAATTATACTTCAAATAGACATGTTTTTATGTGGAATTAGATGTTATACAGTATATTTGTCTCCTGTATAATCGGAATTCCACTGTCAGTTGTGTATAAATTATAATTGTTTACATGTTGTAAATCTTGTGTAAATTTCATGTTTTAACATGTTTATAATACAAAGCATCACTATTTCCTGCACACCATACCCTTGTATAACATGTATATTTGCATATTTGCAATACTTAAAACTATAGATGAAAGTATAACATTGTATAATTTCATTTTTCATGCTTAAAGCTGCTTCACGGTGATGACAGACTTTAAAAATGTTTAATAACACACATTGTCACAAAGCTGCACAAATGTACATCAAATGTACGTGATGTTATAGTGAAATTACATCCTATACAGTATATTTGGCAAATGTATAATGATGTTATACATAGCTTATTGTAACACACAATCTCAGAAAGCTACTTCAGGGTTAGGGTTAAAGGTAAGGGTTAGGGTGTTGAAGTCATGTTTAAAAATCATCCATCTCACCAAAATTAATGTGTATACACACTAGTTACCGTGCAGTTAGCACTTGAACACTCCACCAAGCATTGAAGTCATGTTTAAAAATCATCCATCTCGCCAAACGGGTATACACACACAGTTTACAGTGCAGTTAGGACTTTAACACCCCACCAAGTGTTGAAGTCTACCTCCACCCCTGCGTCCACCTCATGACCACTGAATGATGCGATGAATGATCTTGGCCCTTCTCTTTTCTCAACACGCTTCCGCTTCTGTGTACAGTGGAACATCCCGACATCTGAAATGCAGACACCTCATTTTAATGGATATTTTGCTCAGGTATAGGGTTTGCATTTCAGCTGTACATTATAACCCCTGACAAGAGTGCATAAGAACGGGTGGCTAGAGTAAGAGTGTGTAACTCCGTAAAATTTGAAAATGTTCAGAATTTACCGCGAGTACTATAAATAGTAACACATACTGTGCAGCTGCACGTAGAAATAAGGCATTGTTGCTAAGCACGTGACCGAGTGTTCTATTTTTAGTACAGTTCAATAATTTTGACCAGACTATGGGCTTCTATTGGAGTTACATGCTGTTACTCTAGCTGCCCGTTCTTATGCACTCTTGCCCCTGAAATATACCGGAAGCCTCCAAAATACGGATGCCTCTATATTCCAAGGACATGCAGCGAGCGTCAGGGTATGGGTAAGGGATAGGTAAGGGTTAGGTTGGGGTATGGGTAAGGGAGGTTAGGGGTATGGGTAAGGGTTAGGTTAGGGGTATGGGTAAGGGTTAGGGTGGGGGTAAGGGTTAGGTTAGGGGTATGGGTAAGGGTTAGAGTGGGGGTAAGGGTTAGGGAAGGGGTAAGGGTTATAGGGTAGGGGTGGGGGTAAAGGTTAGGGTAGGGGTAAGGGCAGGGGTAGGATTAGGGTAGGGGAAGGGTTAGGATTAGGATAACATCTATAACACATGATATAATTGATATCTAATATGCAAATATAGCCACATGTCATACATTCAGGTGTAGCAATTATGTATATTATACATTTACTGTATAAGATCTAACTTCAATATAACATCTATTTGATGTATATTTGATGTCTAATAGCCAAATATACATGTTATACATTCTACTGAGCAAAATATGCATATTATACATTTAGCAAATATACTGTATGAGATCAAATTTCAATATAACATCGTGTATATTTGATGTATATTTGATGTATAATATACAAATATACATGTTATACATTCACATGTAGCAAATATGCATATTATACATTTGGCAAATATACTGTATAAGATCTAATTTCAATATAACATCTGATGTATATTTGATGTATAATATACAAATATACGTGTTATACATTCACATTTAGCAAATATGCATATTATACATTTGGCAAATATACTGTATAAGATCTAACTTCAATATAACATCATGTATATATTTGATGTCTAATAGACAAATATACATGTTATACATTCTACTGAGCAAAATATGCATATTATACATTTGGAAAATATACTGTATGAGATCTAATTTCAATATAACATCATGTATATTTGATGTATATTTGATGTATAATATACAAATATGCATATTATACATTTGGCAAATATACTGTATAAGATCTAACTTCAATATAACATCGTGTATATTTGATGTATATTTGATGTATAATAGACAAATATACATGTTATACATTCACATGTAGCAAATATGCATATTATACATTTGGCAAATATACTGTATAAGATCTAACTTCAATATAACATCATGTATATTTGCTGTATATTTGATGTCTAATAGACAAATATACATGTTATACATTCTACTGAGCAAAATATGCATATTATACATTTGGCAAATATACTGTATGAGATCTAATTTCAATATAACATCATGTATATTTGATGTATATTTGATGTATAATATACAAATATGCATATTATACATTTGGCAAATAACTGTATAAGATCTAACTTCAATATAACATCATGTATATTTGATGCATATTTGATGTATAATATACAAATATACATGTTATACATTCACATGCAGCAAATATGCATATTATACATTTGGCAAATATACTGTATAAGATCTAATTTCAATATAACATCTGATGTATATTTGATGTATAATATACAAATATACATGTTATACATTCACATTTAGCAAATATGCATATTATACATTTGGCAAATATACTGTATAAGATCTAACTTCAATATAACATCATGTATATTTGATGTATATTTGATGTATAATATACAAATATGCATATTATACATTTGGCAAATATACTGTATAAGATCTAACTTCAATATAACATCGTGTATATTTGATGTATATTTGATGTATAATAGACAAATATACGTGTTATACATTCACATTTAGCAAATATGCATATTATACATTTGGCAAATATACTGTATAAGATCTAACTTCAATATAACATCATGTATATTTGCTGTATATTTGATGTCTAATAGACAAATATACATGTTATACATTCTACTGAGCAAAATATGCATATTATACATTTGGCAAATATACTGTATGAGATCTAATTTCAATATAACATCTGATGTATATTTGATGTATAATATACAAATATACATGTTATACATTCACATTTAGCAAATATGCATATTATACATTTGGCAAATATACTGTATAAGATCTAACTTCAATATAACAACATGTATATTTGATGTATATTTGATGTATAATATACAAATATACATGTTATACACCATTACAAAGATATGAATAACACAAACATACTTATAATGTATAATTTCAGCATAACATCATGTATATTATTGGTATAACTGACTTTCTACAATATATACATTACCTCAAATATGCATATTATACTGGCAAAACTTGCAAATATGCAAATATACAAGTCTAATTGTAGGTATAATATGCATAATGTCCATTACAAACATATAGCAAATATACCAGGTATAATATCCCAAAAATATAATATGTATAATAAGCCAATACTGCACCTCTCTCGTGCTTATTAACTACAGTAGATACTCAGCCCACATAAATTTTGTTCATTTCCTCACATTAAGGTAATTTTGACAAGCGTAGCTACAGGGTTATCTGCCCTGACTTTGGTATACACATGTGAACCAGGATGCATGGATGGATTGGTGTAGCTTACTCAGGAAAAGTTATGGAGCAGGTTCACAACAGGTCACAATTGTGTAGCTATAAAACTTTCAAATACCTCAGTGGCAATTTCAGCAGAGAGAACAAGGTTTCAAGCTATAGTGTACATAGGACAGGCATGATTTTTTTTTTTACAGAAAATGCTACCTTTACAGAGATTTCAGTTTACAAGACCTTAAAATTTCAACTGAGAGTTCAGCAAGAGAGGTAAGGGGAACAAGCCTGTAGAGTGTTTGTCCTAGGGGGGACCAACCCGTGGAATGTCTGTCCCAGTCTATGGAGTGTCTGTCCCAGGGTCTGCTTTAGCCATAAATTTGTACCATGGTAGTAAAGGACCAAATGTCTGTCCCAACGCCATCGAAATTTGCCAAAGCGGTTAAGTATAGGGAGTGTAGCCCTATTTGGAATAGCCCATTTGAAGTGCTTCCAGGACAAATTCATGTGTAAAGTTTTCATTTGTTTTGTGTGTGTGTTAATGGGGTGGTCAGACTGGGGGTGGAGCCTGGGAGAGGGTGCAAATTTTAGCTGAGGGACTTAATTTGAATATTTGCAAAGCAGTTTCGTGCAACTTTTATGTTAATCATATGTACACTTTGACCTTGCCCATGTAGCTGTCCACATGGTTCTGAGATTGTCCTACCTTAGTAATCCTGGTAGCTAAAGAGGAGGGGGACTCCTTTGCAAATCTTGAATATTGCTTTATGGCCAACTGTGTAGCGGATGCCATGAAGAAACACACTTTAGCTAATTTTGTTGCTGTACATTTCAGAGCTGTGACTAAAACGTGTACTTCACAACAGACCAGTTTTCAGGGTAGATCAAGCCACCTTCAATGACAATGTTCTCCCATACCACTACACAACGACAGGTCACACATAATACTGAGCACCTCTAGTTGTGGAATAACACACCACTATAACTGCTTGATTGTTGGTGGTACCGTAAAATTGGGATATTAAGCACCGGTGCCTATTTTTGAAATTAGCAGCCAGAATGGTGCTTATATATTCATGGGGTGCTAATAAACACATGTAATATTCTGGTAGTATACAGTTGTGTGGGAACAAAATTATAATATATTTTAGACGTTCTATTCCTATCCAATGTTTGTAACTTTTCTAGAAACAGAGGTACAGTCAGCAATCGATCAATCGTTGCCAACCCCATTCACCAACATAAAGCACTTGGAACTAACAATTCCATGAGAGGTTTTTGTTAATTCCTCGATGTTTTATCAAGAGGCATTGCCTAAAGTTTGGCATTTATTTCATGTCGATAGCTTGCTTACAATTGGAGATAGAAATTGGCAAAAATTAGCCGCTACATTCGAAAGGCCAAATCAGCAAGTCACTTCCATTTCACAGTGATGGGTGTTTTTGTTATGTGGGGTGCCTATTTTTGTATGGGTGCACAATGTGGTTGCTGTACTCAAATGGCATGGTGCTTATTTTGTATGGGTGCCTATTATCCCAATTTTACGGTATGGAAGGCTGTTGGTTTGCTGCTGATTAGGTGACTTGATCTTCAGCCACACCCACTTTGGGTTTGATAGCCTAGAAGATCTTCAGTTGAAGTACACAACTGGTTTGGCTTGGCACTTTGCCAATATTTAGTGCGCACACCTACAATTTCTCATGCTATAGTACAACACTAAGAAACTTTTTACATGTAACACACAGAGGAAGTGCTCTACTGAGCACATTTAGGTAGTTGTAAGATGGTTCTGTATTGGTTGAGTATCTATATTTAATGAAAAAAGTGGTTCTGCTCCAGCCTGTCACATTCAAAGAGGCTGTAGCTGAAGATCAAGACACTTTCGTGCAATCAACCTTCTCCCATTCCCATATCACTGCACAGGCTGATGCAGCCACATCTTGAGGTATCACCAACAAAATATTCTTGCCTTTTTTGTAATTTGTAAATACTGTAGGCTGGGAGTTGTTTGTGAGATTTTAATAAGTGCGAATTGTGAGTTTATTGTGAGCATGCTAAAATTAGAACACATAATAAAAATTATGCACTAATAAGTCTTGTAGCTACATGTGAACACGTAAATGTGTAACAGCATGAAAGTGTGAACATGGGTGTATTGCAGTTTCAAGATAAGTATCTGCAACCTGTACCAACACCCGACGTAACAGTCTCAATGTTACTAGCCTCACAAGCCAGACCCTTTCTGTCCTGCAGCACTGATTGCTTTGAATGCCGCACTCTGGAAGTGATTGGCACCGTGGAATGGAAAGGGTCTGGCTAGTGGCCTTGCACTAACTGCCATCATGCAATGCTCCGAGTTGCAATTGTTTTCTCACACGCATTGTCTGTTGTGAGCGTGGCCAAAAGTGGGGCCAGCGCAAATTGCAATTATTACATTCGCAATTTGCCTAGAAAACCAGGACATGCAATCTTTTTACTATGCATTTAAACCCCGACTTACAGTAGTCATCCTGATACTGGTTGCCTGTCCAGGGTTTCAGCCGGCCTTCCTAAGACTCTGCATGTCATTTGGCTACTTGTTCTGGACTAACACAAATGACATCAATGTAAGCTGTCCTGAGGAGGAGTAGCAGCATGTCTCTTTAGTAGGATTTGCAATACTGTTGAGGCACATTGTGGTCTATGGTCTGAACTGGTGAGATTACAAGCAACAGTTAACAGGGTGGTGAATCCTGTTGCTCAAACAGATTTAATGTGTTCATCTAATGTAGTCTACACTCAAGATGCTTGCCAAGACTATCTGCTGACACTTCAAGGATGTCTACCCAATAGGCAGGGCAGCAGTGACGTTTATGTTTCAGCTATTGACCAAGTGGAAACTGAGGGACAAGTAAACCTACTTCTGAATAGTTTGAGAAATTTCATCAGACCGAGCCCTGAGTGTCGAGCTGCTGTTGAGCCATTCTTGTGTTTGTACTTGTTTGGGTTATGTGACAGCGGTGGAGTGGCCTATGAGCCTTCTTTCGAGGAGTGTGTGTTCATTAGCACAGATGTATGTGCATCTGAGTGGGCTCGAGCAAACAACCTCCTCATCCAGGTTGGACGGTCACCTCTGCCAGAGTGTGCATCCTTCCCAAATACTGCCACAGATATCAGTGGTAAGCATGCAGTTACTTGTTAAGTGGTTTTGGCCTGCTAACTTATGAAACACTTACACATAACACATAAGCAACACGCACACACATACTCATATTATAACAGACAAACAGACCAATAGTTATGATGAAGGACCTTCTTCAGGCATACAATGCTAGACACTCTGCACGAAACAGACCAATAGTTATGATGAAGGACCTTCTTCAGGCATGAGTTATGATGAAGTTGTGTGCACTCAAAGATTGTTCTGACTATTCGTTCATGAATACCCTTGCGTGTTTACACCTGCTACTCATCACGCCTGCTACTCATCACTTACACATATATATTAATACACATACATGTACCTACATTATAAGGATGATTTATCATCTTTGGAACTTTTAGGAAGTGGCAGTGGCAGGCAAAATGAGACCAATGTTCAACCACAACCGACAGCTAGGGTGCCTGAGCAGGTCAATTGCAGCACACTTCAGTGTCAGGAAGGCTTCTCCTGTAGTGTTGTGGGAAATGCTTCAATCTGCCTTCCTGTGTGTGGAAGTTGGGAAGAGTACCCTCGTAGCACTGTGTTGGGCATTGATGTGGTTATTGTTCTGTCTGCAGTCATTGGTGTTATCGCCTCCATAGCAGTGCTTGTCATTTCATGCATACGATGGGATCGCATGTAAGTAAAATTCACTAATTATGTTGTAGCAAATCATGTTTCCAAATAAGGGAAGATCTATCATTGTTATACCCCAAGTGTGAATTAAAATTAAGCTACCTCTGGGAGGACTTGTGCAGTAGAATAGATAAACTTTGCTGTTAATTGAGTGCTGCCGAAAAATATAGATGGCTGCGTCTAGCTGAGCACATATGATCAGATAACACTTTAACAAGCCATGTTGTATTTTTATTTGCCATCATCAACTAGCTAACACTACTTTACTTGAATGTTGCCATTATATATTAAAGTAAAGGGAAAGCAATAGTGTCTTAAGATGGGCAAACTCACTCATGTACGTAACAAGCAGTGCTGGTGTGTGCACTCACTTGTAGCATGCCAAGAGAATGTAGCAATGTATCAATGTCCACAAAAAGCTGGCCAACCAACATGGCAATGTAGTACGTGCTACAATGGTTAAACAGTTCAATTTTTATGCACATTTATTTCCTGGTGCTCTAAGGCCAGTGGCGGTTGCAGAGTTGCCAGGTTACCTGGGCAGGTGACATGCGCGGCAGAGATGCTATGTTACAGCTGAGTTTCCACGCAATATAGTGACCAGAATTTACCTGGGCAATGCCTGGGCTTGCCGCGTCTGGAACCGCCTATGTCTAAGGCTTGGCTCAAAAACCATATTTCTTTACACAAGTATTGTGGAACACACCTCTGGATAGCATGCATTTGTGACGTGCAATTTAGGATCAAAATTGTTCTTAATTATTACATGAATCTTGGGTCTGCTGTGCAGTCATCGCAACAATATAGAACTTTTTAGCAAAGTTCCACTGCTGCCGACTTGCATAGTATTTCATGACTTGAAGCTATATGCGTGACATGTGTGACTAGCCCTCAACCATATGCTTAGGTGTATTTGTAGTGATGACACATTGTATGTCTGTGCCATTCGAAGTACATACATACTTTAAAGTTTACTTTCGATTCTACAGGTTCACTTTCCCCTCTGTGTTTGTTGTGTACATGACAATCACAACGATGGTAATAGGTGAGATTTTACTGCATGGCTAATGATGCCAGGTGGCGAATGTACCAAGAAGTTATCATGTGATACATTTGCATAGATTTGGGAATATTTTGCAAAGGACAATTTTTGTAGTGCCCACCAACATATGTTGCAAAATGATGCTGTATTTTGGAAACTATTTCCACTACTGTGCCACAAACACAGCTCTGGGATGCATAAATGAAATTGGTTGGGATACAAACCCCCAAGATATTCTGAATACTAGTGAGATGCTCTTACAGGCTGGATTTTGGAATTCTTTGTATGGATTAATTTCTAACTCTCTCAACATATCATCAGTACTCATGGCGCCTATTGTTGCCAACATCAAGCCACTGTACAAATGAGGCCTTCTGTGTCTTCTTCTGGTTCTCTGAAGAAGCCTTTGTGTTAGAAATTAGCTAAGACCAATTGTGGGCTGTTTGTACCAAAAGGTGCACATGCAGGGCTCACTAAATATGCACGCTTATTCTAGTTGTTCTGATACAGGCAAAAACATGCCATGATCAATTCTGTTTACATAAAAACGATGTGGTTTCACCTGCGTGACTGTGACAGGTTATTTGTACAAATGACCTTGTGCAAAAGCAGTGCCCATATAAAATAGCTATATCCACAAAAGTAAATACTGGGGGGACTGAGCCCCTCCAGTGCTATAATTAGGGGGGGGGGGGGGGGGGGGGGGGTGGAGCTCAGTTTCTACACCTATGCATGCCTGGGAATGGCTTGACCACTGGATCTAGTGTAACACCATAGGCTGAGAATGAGATGGTATGTAATTGCAAATTGTGATTTTGTTGTAAGCAAAAAGCATTCTGTATAAAATGTAGGTGTAAACATGGATCTTACTGGTGAGTTTTCTGCTTTTCTTCAAGATGAGTGTTTTGTGGTATCTATAACCTGCAAACAGGCTTCCAAGTCCCAGGCTACATTACTTAGGAGGTTAACAAGCAGTTGCAAAACTATTGGATCATTCATGTCAGAAGATCACACTTCCATATGGCAGCTGAGAACAGTGGCCTTGCACGACACTCTCTAATATATATACACTGCTATTAGCACTTTGACTCTCACCACTCTTTTTTCTGGAAATGCAATTCAATACCCATTCTACAATATAGGCCATGCTGACTGAAGCCTCCTTTCTAGGCTCTTAGAGCCTAGAAAGGAGGCTAATATTCAACCCAGTGCATACATTAATTGATGACCTGTGGAAAAGAAGAGCTGCACTGTACACTACAATACTTTTAAACTCTTATGCACAGTATAACATAACCAAAAGTGCACTATACGCTTTAATGGGTTTTAAACTCTTCTTTGCAAATAAGCTCTCCGTTTGAATTTTTTTCCCAATTCTTCAGCTGTACTTGTGCTGATCACATATACTGACAGAACATCACTGTACTGCTCCTCGAAGCATCTGATTAGTGCTGAGACAAGGAGGCTGGTTGGCCCAACACCATTTTGCACTTTGACAGGTTTGTATAAAATGTTAGGAGCAGACAATGAACATCCAATCTGAGTGCATACATGTACTCGTAAGTGCCATGATGCATCTACCTCTTAAATGAAAGTCTTATTTACCAACAAGCTTCCCTTTGTTAGCAATACTTCCCTTACCCCTCACAGTGATTCCAGAAGGAAATTCTTCACTTACTTTATTTTACTAGCGTCTGTGTGATGCTCACAGTGACTCTAGAAGGGAGTTCATGACGTTCTATAAAAACATGCTGTTATGTGAAGGGTGACGGCAGTGTAGCTGGCGAAGTGAGGTTTGTTGGTGAACGAAACTTCAGTGGCATAGGAACTGCAGTGGCTGTAGCTGCTTTGGCTGCTACACATTTTAGCCCTTCAATAATACTTATAACCAAATTACTGCTATGACTTATTGCTCCACAGTCTCCTTGATGCAGCAGCCTCATATACAGTTACATGAGTGTACATTACCGCAAGGAATCAAAATTTGATTACCTTGGAACAGTTAAGGCTAATGCATATTATCAAATGAACATTGACAACTACTGTAAGCATCAATAACCTGGGAATGACGATGAGGTAATATTCTAGCCTCGTTCTCACACCTAACCACTATCTAGTTTTTGATCACTTACAGTATGCATACAGTAAGCGATCAAAAACTGAACAAAACTGGATGGTGGAAAGGCCTAGAACGCAGCTAGCAACATAGCTAAGTAATTTGCTATCTAAAGGTATTCACAGCTGTGCTATGTGTGGTGGGTCATTTCTATGTTTTGTACAACACTACATGGCTTCTACACTTTCAATTTGCTTCCTACGCCTATCCAATTCATGATATACAAGCAAAATGGCATAAACACTATGCACCCAGATTGGATGTCCATCCGGCTGTGAATATCTAATTTATCCATTGATTCAAGCTTGTAAGACGTGCGTGTGTGAAATTGCCACCTGTTTTGTGTGTGTATAGATGATGAGGTCAGACTGTGAATACATGCCTGGAGAGAATTCATTTTAGCAGGGGGCATCAAACTAAAGATTTTAGGCATTATCAAGTAGTGCAGTTTGATGTAAACATATTGATGTTGTCAATTTAGCCATCCACATTATTCAGAATTGTTGTAATCCAAGTCTTTCCTATTTTGAGGTAGGAAAACCTTGAATTGCAGATCAGCCCGATTCTGACTGATGAATAAACAACTAGTCCCGTGACCATGCTGGTGCTATTAAAATTCATTAGCTTGTTTACATTTTCCCATGGCGGCAACTGGAATCAACAAGTGGAGCGTGTTCTTTTGATGTGGCATGCAAAACTTTGTAGTGGCCTTGGGGGTGGCACTTTCATGTGACTGGGTGAAATGTTGAAGAAATCCTCCAACACTTCCATAAAAAGACACTCAACAGTTTTCTTGGCTTGGCTATTTGTATCCAAAACTCACTGGAGTGGGCTTGAATGTTTGTGAGCATGCTGGAAAGGCCGAGATCTATCCTGGAAGATGGGTGTTATCACGCAGTTCTCTGGTTAAGAAAGTGACTTTGGCTTTGCAGGTATTGTCTATTTCTGCAAGCTGGATTGTGTGTTACTTGGTTCCATTCTAGGGACAATGACAGGGAGTAAGTTTGTGGACATAACTCCCTGGACTAGAGGTGAGAGGGAGAAAGTAGACTTAGTTTTGTAGGGGGTGAGTTGAGCTTACTGAAACTGGGCTCATGCAGTTTTAGTTGGTTTCAATGGTGGTGTGTCGAATTCATCTTGCAAGCCAACATAGCCAAATAGCTGGTTTTGAAGTCAACTGCGAGTTTTGCCCTATAGACTGGATTTGAAGTGGTCTCATGACAAATTCATGCATGTGTGTTAATGATGTAGTCAGACCATGGATGGAGCCTTGGAGAGGGTGTAATTTTTCATTATAACTGAGGGACAGAAAATTGAGGGTTTTTTTGGCATTATCCAGTAGAGGGAGCAGTTTGGTTGTAACCATTTGTAAATCTTGTGTAGACTTTGACCTCACCCATTTAGCCATTCACATGATTCAGAGATTCGTGATCCAAGGTTGTCCTACCTTAATTTGCATCTTTGGGTCTATTATTTTTTTGCATCTTGGGAGGTGATACCCACCTTTTGGCACCACTTATCCAGCATTTTCATCTTAGAGTAGTGTATGTAAACCAGTAAGCCATCAGAGTACCAGAGTAATGGTGTTCAGTACAATTGATACTACTGAACACTTCGTCTGCAGGAACTGTGTTCTACTATGGCCTGTTTCAGCTTACTGTGTGGTGGTTCTGCCATGAGATATCACTCTTTTGGGGAATACGTTTCCCATTTCATGCCAGATCATTCGAAACTGCACACTGTACTAAGTATGTCCACATCACAATGGTAGTTGTGGGACTTGTGCTACCAGCCCTACCAGTGATTGTGACTTTTACTACTGGGGATCCAAGTGGTTTTGGACTGACTAGATTTCCCCCAATTCTGTGTACTGGCTTGGGAAAAGATTCCACATTCTACTCCCTAGTGCTGCCCATCAACATTCTCATGGCTATTGGAATTCCCCTGCTCATCATAATCTTCTGGATCATTCACAAGGTATGTATATGTAATTGTTGTGCTTGCCAAAAAAGATTTTATGAGAATGCCACTTGTGTAATGTGGTTGGCTGTCATACTATACTGCTCAATGCAAGAGCTCATCCCTGTGCAAGCACTCTCCTCACCCAATTCTACTGTGGTTTATAGAGTCCTCCATGTAACCACCTACCATGCAAAAATTGTGCATAAATTTCATTGCATGGTGACTCATGAAATGACACATATGGTGAACACATTGGGCACAGTTTTGTAGTATCGTCACTGAGCATGGCACAATCATTCCGATGCATTTCAGGGTGCCATGAAATCCAGCTCATTTGCATGCATGCGTCTGTATGTTCCCTTGCATGAAACAGCTTTCTTCAACACTAGCCTCATTTTCCAGGCCTCCACTCAGATTTGGATGCCTGGGTATGAGGGATAGTGTGAAATAATGTCATCAACCTCATGGATGATTTGTGCAGCAACAATGAATCCAAACGTTGGGGGTGGGCTTGCACAGAACATTTAAATATTTTAGCTGTGCAAGTACTCACCCCCAGATTTCTCTAGCTACAATTGGCCTTCATGGGCGGGTTAATACAGTATATAATCTTCAGTTCACAAAAGGTTCAGGTAACATGTAACAATAAAACACTGGAGGAGGTGTGAGGAGGCAAACTGAAGATCTTACAGTTTTGCATTATGTTCTTGCTAGTGATTGCTGACTATTAGCGTTGTGAATGTCACTGTGGATGTGTATTGAGGTGGATATGGAGAGGGTTTTGCAGTTTTCCCATGTACTGCAGCTTGGATCTCCACAAGTTTAGATGTCATTAAAACATACCAACCTGGTAAAATAACAACAACAACAACAACAACAGTCAAACAAACAAACAAACAAACAAACAAAAATGGCAACAGACCAATTGTTTAACTCCATTTTTGCATGTGGGCATGTATGGGGTAGTTACTGTGGATTGTGTACAAAAAGACAAGGCATTTCCATGGAAACCAAATTGCTTGTGTAACGCTCAAATAACAAAACCCAAAACAATCATATCTGCAAAATATGACACAGATTTTGTGGTATGAATAACTTTTTAAACACATATACATAGTAAACCAGTATGACCATCATGCATAGTAAGTACTTCATCACACTACAGTGACCATAACTTAGATTATCATTGGTTTTTGTTGGCTCTTTTAATGGGCCATTGGTTTGCAGTAACCTGTTGCTTAAGCAACACATAAGAATGTGTTGCTCATATCTCTCTTCTAAAACCGTGCTGCATTAGGTTGTATCCTTCCCTGGAGGGTGATGTTGCACATTGGTTGCAGCTACACCTGACACCAATGTGTAAACCAATCAGCTCCAGGAAGGTGTAACTATTACTAATACAGAAACTCATAGCCTAATTGTATTGGTAGAGTGGTGAATCAAGGTGTAAGGTATCCTACCGTTAATCTCAAGTTCATGATGTTTCTGTTTTTCCCAACTGCAGCACCATGGCTTATTCAAAGAAAAGCAGCCATTAAAGAAAAAATTCAAGATCAGCATGGCTGAACGAAAAATTCTAATTATTTTATGCTACTATGTCTTGGTGGTTGTGATTGCCCTCATAGCCTTCACTGCCATTACCAGGACTGTTGGACAGTTTGCAGCTGCAGTAGCAGACTACTGGCGATGTGAACTTACTGGTGTTGATCCTGAGAACCCATGCAATGAGCTGAGAGCTTCTTTGGAGGGACTTCAATTTCCAGTGTTAACATCATGCTCTTACGTCCTTCTGGGGATTTCACCTGCAGTGAACCTTGTATTTGTGGTTAACATCAGCGAACTAAAGCAGAAATTTAGATCTGGCGTAACCAAATTGCCAAATTCTGTTCCAGCCAGTTAGGAGCCCAGTACATCCAGTACTGCAAGTGCCACCTCAGCTCAATGTAATGGATAGGCTAATTACTCTGTTAATTGCTTCAATTTAGATAACAATGACATATAGGTAATCCAGTTCATTAGTGTTGATTTTAGTAAAAAGATTCTGCTTATTGTAATTGCTGAACAGTGAAACATTTAGGGTAGCTTAGTTATGCACAGTTAGACGATTGTGTGATTGGGGCAGGCCCCACATAGCAGTGGACTTTTTCTCAGTGTATATTTTAAGTCTGAACTGGGGCTACATAAAGTGGCCTCAGGATACTACATGAAAGGTACTTAACAACAACAGTTTCTGAATCCTTTTAGTAAACAGAGTTGATCTCTTTAAGTGCACCACTTTGAAATTCTCATGTGTTGGTAAATGAGCTTTTCATTCCCATACTAGGTGACCACGTCAATAAACCATTGTGCGCTCAGGTTAAATGTCCATTGCTTCCTCCAGTCTGGCAGTTTATAGTACATCATGTGGATAAGTTCAATTTATTTTGAATTGTTTTTATATAGAGGGACAGTACATAAATATGGAATGAGAACATAATTAACACTAAGGTGTAAAAACAAATTCATGGGTGTCTCTGAGAGGTAACATGAAACAATTGCTACCATCCCCCCAAAAATTATTGCCTCAAATACACATAAAACACACACATGAAATCATGGAGTATGTAGGGTGGCCCCAAATTAAAATGAGTGTATAGTGCACAAAATGACATGCTCAAAGCAGTGACGTTGAAAGGAGTTACAAAGTTCTTTTAAGCAACTCATGAGAGATTGTGACTATTGTTACATGTGATATGCCCCCTCCCTCCCAGGCCCCAAATCGCTAGCGGTCTGGGGATCACCTTACTAGTATAGTAACCTCTGAAGACACAGACCTGCTCAGGAAATTGATAACAACATAGGTACATTTACTCATAAGGTAGCTATTTGTAATTGATGAGTACTTATACTCCCAAGTTTACAGTATGCAGCTTTAGGTCCCATTTGAGACTGAGAGTTGCTAGCTACATCTGACAGATACAGATAATATCTACTTTACAACCACTGACAACACAAAGCTACGCAATCAGCCTGACTAGCAGCCAGAATAACAACAGCAAGCATAAGAAGCCTAAATACTGCAGCCATTGAATATCCAGAAAAACCTTATGCAGATATATTTCATTCCTTTGTTGTCATGAATACACCAGTACCAGAAGATTACAGTATTGGTGGTACTGCTGGTATACTCCTCTGGTAGCAGTACCTTCCCTGGTGTACTGCCCCAATGCATGCCTGAGCGTCGTTGTTTTGGTGGCGGCATGGTGTAGATAAAGATGGCCTCCTGTACTTCTGAAGTCTCAGCACTCTGGTCCAGTGTGGGGGCTACACTTTGGCCAATAAGGGCTTGCAAGTGAAGGGTGATGCAATTTTGGCAGTTTGCTTGTCACATACTAGAGTATAGTGTCACACATACCTTGACTTGTACACAGCATAAAAGCAGCAGAATTAAACAAAATCAGCAGTGGCACCCGGCTGCCTGGCAGTGCCATCTCTTTTGTATATGACTGCACCAAAGAGGAAGCCAGCTATAATCAGCCCCACCCCCTAGGCCTCAGAGCTGAGAATGGCAGAACCTTGATATCACATTGTCAAAACTTATGACGTACAGCTGTATTTACAAAGCTATTTCCTAGTCTTTACATCCTCATTACTCAGACAGCTGTCTGCAGTGAAACCATTATTCATAGCTAGGTCACCTCATGCCCGAGGAGTAGATGACATAGTTTTTCCTGTTTACTATGTCATCTACTCCTCCATAAGATGACCTGGCTAGCCTCATTCCCTGCAGGGTGACATTGAAAGTGAGTTAAATCGGCTCAGTGAGATGCATGGGTGTCCAGGGCATACAGCTAAATAAGTCACTCCTCTTTAGTGAGGCAGGTGCCTTGACAGAGATAGCCAGGTGTTCCTAGCCACTTAAAACCACCCAGCGGTATGCTACTATGCAAAACTTATCAGAATCTACTACACTAGCACTAAAGCACTAACACTGTTACAAAGATGTATAGCACACCACAAATTACAATTCTGTCACCAGAGTTCATCACAATCAAATGACTAATTATAATCATCAGTTCCAGAAGGTACTTACCCATAATTATGCTACACTGAGCTCTCTGTTGCAGGATCTGCAGTTGTATAGGCTACACTCCCTGTGGTTGTAGTCTCTGTTGTGTTTGCAACAAAGGCATCAACCTTTGTATTCATTTGAGAATGTTGTATCCATGTGCACGTTCTCTCTGGTGATCCTTACAATCAGGACACAGTATAGTACACACTAACATCAGTAGTACTAGTGTTGATGGTATAACAGTGCTGATGATGATGATAATGGTAGACACTGGTAGGCTAGTCTGGACATCATCCTGTGTTGGTAAGAAGGATGAAGTAGAAGTAATTATAACTGGACACGTGGGAGTTGGCAAATTAATCTACTTCATTTAAGATCATAGATCATGTTTAAACAGCTAAGAAATAAATTTACATTCCTTGTAATAGCATGGAAATATTTATGCAATGCTAAGGGTCAACAATTAAGAACTAAAGGATTCTGGCTTCACAGAACTCATGACGAAAGACCAGGGACAATCAAAGTAAAAGTGCAAAGCAGGTGACTACACCCTCGTTAAACTACTTAAAGCAACTGTTTGCATTATAAATATAAACCTTCACTGATCAACTGTAATGAAGTTGACTGGTGAGTGACTGTACAACTCACCCCTGCTGATAATGTAGGACCTTGCAGAGGAGTGGTGGGGCTTGAGGTAGGTGTGGTCAGGTTAAATGGAGGAGTTGGTAGTGTGCAAGATGGCATACTGGGAAACAAATTCAGAGGATGCTATTATTAAGTGTCATCATTGAAGGGCTGAGAATTGGAGTGTCAAGCATTGAGTTCCTCCTCCCTCTCCCCAACTTGGGAATAGATACTATATATTAAAATGTGTGTCAGGAGCTGCAGAAAAAGAAAAAAAAAATTTCTTCATTTTTTGTCTTATGTTCATAGGGTATGTATACATTTCTGTTTATTTCTTATCATGTGATTTCCAGTAGTACTTAATTATGAGTTTGAACACCATGGCCATTTTGGGCCCCCAATTAAAAGTTATGAATGTGTGCTATAACTATCATCTTTTATGAGTCAACCCATATTGCCATAGTTACTACATACCTTGGCAGAGTGGAGTTTAAACATGAGGAATTGTCCAACAAACCTACAGATGGCAATAACATTGAACATGGTGCATCAAAACAACTTTATATAGTGGGACTGCAAGACATAACTAGTCATATGTTTCGAGAACGCCATTGTACTGTAGTAGTAAAGAATGAGACAGGGATGCTTAGTCGAACTTTGTTGAAACGTTGGATTAAAATTGTTCTCTAACTGGTGAAAACGTTCAACTAAGCATTGCTGTCTCATAACTAGTCATTCACGGTATACATGAACTGTACTACATATTGCATGCTAACTGTGGAGGAGGATGGGATACTGTTAAACCTTGCTAAAATATATCTGGAATCATAGATCTTGGATAATGCAAGATAAAAGACTTTGTTACAAATGAACCAAGCCTTGAACCTGGATTTGAAAGTGGAAACTTCATTCAACAGCATCTTTTGTTTTGATATCACATGCACAGCATATTTGAAATTGTAAGCTATAGTGAATAACCTATAGTGTGACTATATACAAGTACATGAATGCCTCTTTAGAGGAGTAATCTTGTCTGATGATTTGTGATGGACATGTGAAACATTTGAATTCCTGTTCTCTGCTTTAATTTGACAATGTTGCTCAAATGGAAAACAGAAGAGAAGCACTGCCTGAACCCTCGAACACAACCCAACAGGAGAGCTACTGAGAAGCAACTAGCTAGGACAGACTGCATCAGCGGGTTAGCAGATGGATATATAACATTTGGTATACACTAACCAGCAGACATGTGTCTGGGCAAGCTGTTTGAAGTTTGATGATGATGGTAAATGTGTTGAATTGTCCTCATAGTACTTACCAGTCCTTAAACTGGAGTAGCTGATCACTCAGAGGTCATTAGAGTAGTTTTGCACAATTAATCCATGCATTGCCCAATGACGCCATCCAAACCAGAACTGCTGTGTACATGTATATAAGTACTTTTTTGAAATGCTCACCAAATGTGGTTGTTGCATTTGGTTGTATCTCCTCTCGTATATGACTACTAGTACAAGTTTTAACAGTTAAATGGGCTATCTATTTAGCACTGTTACGACATTGTACATGTGTTTAGCACTTAAACACTATTGACAAATCTGCTACTGTAGAGCTATGTAAATTTAAAATTTGATGTCCAAGTATTATATCATTCCAATCACAATGAATTTGAACTTACAGGACCACTTACATAGCTCTACTGTGGCACATTTGTCAATAGTCACATATGCATAGCAATAAATCATTGCGTAAGAATTGTTTTTGCTTACCATATTGAACAGCTATGTTGGGCACTACTCTGGAGTGAAGAGTTACCATGTTTCTGCACTCTGACATCTCACACAGTTGTTTCTTAGAAGACACACTGTACATATCTACCACCAGCGATGCATTAGCATCATCCATGCTTGCATTTCTGAAGGTGACACTCAGAGGATAAGTATTGGTGTTCAACTTATAGGAGGGAGTGAAATATCCAAGTACATCACCAGGCTGAAAGTACATACCCTTTCCCACTTTTGTAGTGAAACGAAAGACACCAATATCAGATTCTGACGAGAGTTGATGAACATTGCCTCTCAATTCTGGTGCCTCAAATACAAGGTAGTCATCATCCATCAACTTGTACAGTCCCTTTTCAGTGGGTCTCCAAAGTTGAAAGTATAGGTGATAGGCTAGGTAAAGTACTGCTGTGGCTTGGTAGTTATTAAGTACTTCGTACAAAGCCATGACAATTGAATCGCATCCCAGAAATTAGTACTTGGTACCCGAACTCTGAGCTTGTGTTCATAACTAAAAAGTAATCCTGTGCATCCTCATCTTGCCAGTTTTCTGAACTAGCAATACCACTTTTTCAGTTTGCCCCACAACTGCATAGTAGCAGATACAACAAAAACCAATAGTTAGAGTAGGGAGGATTTGCCTAACAAGTCTAAACATATCCCGCTCATAGGCCACTATACAAAACAGTGAAGGTTCTGGACATCATATGTAATGCACCGAATTGCATGATCCAACACAAAATCAATCCACCTAGCCTTCTGTAGCTAGCATAGAGTAAGTTAGCAATCATCGGACGACAGGTATATTCGGACACTCAAACGCGGAGGGAAAACTGCGTAAACATTCGGCGATACCGCAAGGCTGTAGCGGAGGTACGCGGTGCCCGGTGTACCAAGAATGACGTCCGCTCATTGTTTCCTGTTGGCGCTAGAAGCGATAAAATGGCCGTCCGAAAAACATCAATATTCGGAAAAGTGTATGTATTTTCAGACACTGTTGTTTGTGCCTTCTCTGAAGCTGCTTTTGGAGAGATTTTAGTAGTTCTCGAGATATTGCACGATATCGTTTGAACTCGCCTATTTATACTGCACATAAATCAACCAGCGTACTTTATGGAAAGAAACATGAAATATATTTATATCTCGAGAACTACTCAACGCACAAACTCCGGACAAGTACCAGCATGTATCCAAGAGCCTGTAGATTCTACTGATGCTAATATTGTGGAGACCTCAACTTGTTTGAAGACAACACGGTAAGAAACGACAAATTTCACCGTCCGATTATTGATCGAATCGGACTGGCCCATGTTCAGCTGCGCCCCTGAGTGTTCAAAGCAGCTACCGCTACCAAAATATATTGCGAATTGGGGAGGTCTTGGGGCATCGTATCGATGCTAAAATCTCTCCAAAAGCAGCTTCAGAGAAGGCACAAACAACAGTGTCTGAAAATACATACACTTATCCGAATATTGATGTTTTTCGGACGGCCATTTTATCGCTTCTAGCGCCAACAGGAAGCAATGCGCGGGCGTCATTTTTGGTACACCAGGTACCACGTACCTCAGCTACAGTCTTGTGGTATCGCCGAATGTTTACGCAGTTTTCAGTCCGCGTTTGAGCGTCCGAATATAGCTGTCGTCCGATAATTGCTAACTTACTCTACATGCTGTAGCTACATTTGCTTGACTTACCAAATTTCTGTCCTAGAACAAGAATAGCCAAACACCTTATCCAACAGCTTGACTCTAGAGCGATGTCTTGTGAACAACAACCACTGCATTAAATTATTCAGGATCAAACAAAATGAAATGACATTGTAGTCACATCTCCCTTTAAAAAAAATCGGCCTAGATGGTATGCAAAGTCATCCACTGTGCAGGACGCATGTCGGCCATGGCATACATGCAGTGGAGGGTGGGTTCATAGTGAGCACCTGCTGTTTCAGGTTAAAAGCTTTGTGTAAATAAAATCATAACTGTCTAGGAGTATAAACCACATACCCATGATAGTTGCCTCTCTTTATCACCCACATCCATTTCATTGGCACTGACAAGGATCACATGCGTGAAGTGAGTTCTGTTTTGCTGAGTTATGGTAACATTGTGTGTGCATGTTTACTGTGCAGGTGACAACTACCAGAGTCATGTAGTGAACAGGACTGAGTGTGACCACTGTCACAGTTGGTTTTATTGTAAAGAACTACTTGTAAAACTGCAAAAGTTAGCAATTTGGCACTATTATACTGCTCTGTTTACTTCACACACTACACAGATAATTATATTTTAAGTTGGTTGTGTTTATTTTTCTCATTCATCATAAAATTATGCACACTGGCAGCTCAAAATGAACATTAAATACTGAGTCACTAGACCCTGATTCCCTGGGGAGTCATTTCACCCAGGAAAGTCATCCAGCACAACTAGGGCATCTGGTGGCATTTAGCTCACTAGTGTAGGTCATCTCATATTTTTCAGGCGTGCTAGTATTTTCTCTCCACGTTGTGCATATTTGATGCAAACATACAATAACCGTCTCAACAGTAGTGGCGGTTTACACTGGTCATCTGAAATCACTGAACCGAAGTAGTGAACTGATCGTACTGATTGACTTGTTTATGGTTCCTAGTGACCCATGCGTATCTTATAGCTGAAGCACATAGGGATGATGTAGTGCTGCTGAGTACTTTACAGAGTAGGCAAAACCTCACTGCAGTGGCAGTTTTCCATGTGGCTGTGACTCTTTGAGATAAATTTGAATAGGCTGCACTCTGCCACTAAAAAATCAGGTAAGCAACAGTACCCACCCTTCATTCAAGACTTGGAAGTAAATTAATAGAACCCACACTTGTATTTTCTGTGTTTGTACTGAGCCTATGCACTTTCGCTTATTTCTCTGCCACTCCAGAGCATGTCATGTTATAATGCTCTTGTATTGGTCAACAAAGATGGTAGGTAGCTGCATTCTTACCTCTCAAATACTGTAAACTTGGGAGCATAAGTACCGGTGCAAATGCAAAATGGGGCCCCCTGCGATATGGTACTCCCTGTGATACGGTACTCCCTGTGATACAGTACTCCCTGCGATGCACGGCCACTGCATATATGGGGCCCCACAGGGCCCAAATTGCTAGTGGTATGCCCCCCTCCCAGGCCCCAAATTGCTAGTGTTCTGAAGAAGAGGCTACCTACCAATAAAACCATCGTAAGAGGGTTGGAGAACACCTACACTATACCTATATGGTCATAGTTTAGCAAATCATTTCTGCTAACATGACTATACAGCATGCATGTCTTATTTGATTTCCCCTTAGAAGTGACTTACAGTGCTTTGTGTACAGCTCCCTACTAGTAGAAATGATGCACCCCATTGAGAAATTCGCTCATGCAATGTTCCAGAGTTCTACACATGTATCATGCTACCCTATGTGCACACATAATAATGTGACCCATTTGCCCTCAAGCACGATGACTGTACTGCATAGCTATGTATTTGTATCCATGGGCTACCACTGTGTTGCAGATGATATTCAAGATAAACATATAAAGAAGGGTAGCAGAAATTGTGAGTTAGACTCTTTTAATCTACTCAATCCTTCCCTGCCCTCTCAAGCAGGGTGCGAAAATATGTACAACACTGTATTTTGTAAACTTTGACAGTTTGTCAGTACTAACTGCATATAGCTAACACAGTATGCAAAGATTAATGTGTGTGGCAATAAAAATCGTGTCATCATGATAATATACTATAATCCTCAAAATAATCATAATAATCAACAAGAGAAACATGTAATCCTTTTATTGTTCCTAAGTAGCTGCTCTGTGCTCTCAGAGATGCTCCTTAGACCTCCAAGTCTAAAATGCAGACATCTATAAATAATAATCATTGTGGTACCTACACAGTAACCTACAGATTATTAGCCTCATTCCCAGGCTGTCCTCACTCAGGAGGGAAAGAGCCTGGTACATATTATCATGTGTGTGATGTCAAGGGTAGACACAAACAACTTAATTGCAAGCGGGCACACATGGAAAACCACCCATGTAGTTTGAAGCTAATGATACATTTGTAGCTACAATGGCATGAAAATCGCTTGCTACAACAGCCGTAAATCACAGGGTAGACTGATGTAGAAGATTCCCAGTGTGTGACACACCACCTGACAGGCAACAAGTTTCATGATTTGTTTCATGATGCCATTTGGCGTCGTCTGACTTGGGCCGCAAAGCACAATCTGTTTTGAAGATAGGTTTTGCACTAGCAAAAAAGGTGGGATGGGGGAGGTGGGTGGGCATATTCAAAACATTCTGTACACATGGTGGCTGCCTTGGCTGTCTGTAGAATCACCTTGGTTGGCACTGGGTAGACCATTTCTCACCTTGCTAGCACAAATGGGCGTAGAAATAACTCCTCTAGCCTTGTAGGGGTACCATTTCTAGGACTGTAGGCAGTTTTCAGTCAGGTGGTCGGAGAGCCTTGACCATTGAAAGCTCGCTAATTAGTGGGTGTGGTTTAGGTCATAACCCCCCAGAGAATGTGTCAAAGAAGCTTTGGGTCAAGTTTCTAGTGCTAGCTTCAAGCAAAGTGGAAACACAGACCAAAGATGGTATCCATAGCCTAAAAAAGATTTCCAGTAAATGGCCTGGTGGTGGTTAAAGAGTTAAGTTTAAAGCAAAATTAAACTTACGCTATAGCTATATATGTATGCATAATATGTTTAGAGTCCAGTTTGGTGTTTAATTGCTTCTAAGAATTCATTTTTGCTCATTGTTCCACCATCAAATAGCATAGGTGTAGAAAAGGGGGAAGGGGGGGCATTTGGGACGATTGCCCCCACAACATGCATAAAACTGCACCCACACTATACTAGACTATTAGACCTTTTCAAATTGTAGCACAGATTGGCTGAGGAGCGGCATCGTTCAAATCCAAAATCGTTCAATATACCCTGATGTACCCAGAATGTAGACTTATTTGTAACCGCAAGGTGACATGTTTTGTGTTTGACCTGGCTTGTGCACTCTTGTGTAGCAGCCAATCTGTGATCACCATACTGAAAGAACTATTCCAGGGGCTGTTTTGGCCAAATGGCCTCGGAAGTAATCTCAGAGCATCTCACTTTAAAATTTCCTAGGGGGCATGTTGCCAGATCCCCCTAACTGCTGCATGCTTACAACACATACAACTCTTACTCAGCCCCCCCCTCCCAATTCTGAAGTATTTTTCTACACCACTGAAGAGAGCTTGCATTCTCCTTTCTCTCTCTATTCTTTCATCTTCTTGGTGTCTGAGTTGCTCCTGTCTCGTACATCTTCATTTCAGTCAGTGCAATGAAGATTCAATCTGCAGGTGCTTCTTGTATATACCCATCAATTGACCTTTTGATTAATGAACCATGATGTATTCTTTGATCCATGCTGAAGTTCATTCTGTATACCAGTGACTAGTAACTGATTTTCCCAATTCTAAAACAAGAGTTGATCTCGTGGGAGTTGCTCTTGTGAGAAGCTGATTTCGTGCGAGTTGATCTCGTGAGAAGAACTGTGATTAACAGTTTTCTACCCTTGACATCATGCACACAATAAAATGTACCAGGTTCTCCTGCTGCTTAGTGGGGAGAGCCTGGGAATGAGGCTACAGATTATTACATCTATGACGAAGGACAGTTGCCTACAGTGAAGAGTCAGCAGGTGTGAGTATATGAACCAGATTCCCATTTGGTAATGCTGATATACATACACAAAGCATAAGGGTATGGGGGTTAGTCAATAGGCATTGTTGTTGCCATAGCAACAGAATATAGGTTTAGCACCACATTAATTAGTGTGATTCCACACTTCTATAGTTGTAGTACCAATCTCCCTTGTCAAAGAGACCACACAGAGGTTGTTGTGTTGAGTGGGGGTCATCATCTACTATAGAAGAAGTGGAGCAACCCCACCTAATACTTGCTTTGAGAAGTTCAGCTCTTGGTTTGTATTAGCTAAATTTCCATCTTGTACCTACACAAACTGGGGGTGGGGCTTGATGGGTGGGGTTATCATAATTTAAAATAAACCTGGGGGATGAGCAAACAGTAAAGTAAATGGGCCTATAGATGTACCTCAGTGTTTTCAAACTCTGGTTCACTGTCAGAGCATCAGCCAGTGCAGTGGCTCCAGAATCACCAATTTCATTTTCTTCAAGACTGTGGAAGGGTATGCATGTAAATTTAGAGAAAGTAAGGGAATAGAATTAGCTCTGTAATCAGTAAACAATATAATAGCCGGTTCTTATACACATAGAATGTTCAGTCTTTAGGGTCCCAGCTATTGTAGCAACTGCTTTATCCAATACCTCTTTCAGACTAAAATCAAATGAGAAAGACCAGAGTAATGTTCTTTTTCATTAGCTGGCAAGTTTGCTAATGTTTATCAATCACTTCTGCTGAATTAGATGACACGCCCTCTGATAGCATTTCTAAGTGGTCTTCACTAATTTGTAGCTAAAGTAACTTTTTGGCCATGTTCTGGGCTCATACTTAACAATATAGAAGATAGAGGATCTTGTGCCATGTTCCACACTGATTGATCAGTGGTGGCGGACAGCATCGTGTGAGAGGCTTGCAAGCACACGCATTATTGAGTGAATTTTGTACAGTCAAGGTATTAGAGGGAACGAAAATCTGTCCGCTTTACGGAATAGCGGGGTGTCTGTACTACAGGGGTTATAATGTACAGCTGTTAATAGAAATACAATCTGTACCTGAGCAAAATGAAATGTCCACATTTCAGAGGTTTGGAATAGTGGGGTTACTGACAACTCATTCATACAGGGTTATAAATTCCATGTTTCTGTTGCTAGTGTATTGACAACTCATTGATGCCGGTTTGGCTTCAACTATAAGTGCTGTGAGGAAAGTGACAGTAGTTACTAGCACCAGTTGTCATAGTACAAGGAGACTACACAGGACCCACTGTCACCCAAGACACATATATCTTGCCCATAACATTATAACATTTCTCTTATAGGTCAGTGTGGGGCCAGGGTTGTTACTTACTCTAGTGTTGTCAAGCTCTGGTTCACTCTTAGAGCATCAGCCAGTGCAGTGACTCCACACTCCCCAATTCTATTCCAATCAAGACTATAAAGAGAGTACTCCAAATTAGTGCAAGTAGAGAAAATAGATTAATGGGACAGTAATCGAGCTTAAGGTGGCACGGTCATCACTCGGCGGAGGTTAACGAAAACATAAACCTGGGTTACAGTCAGGACCAGGGTTACTCCTAGTTCCAGGATTAGGGTTTGCTTTAGGGCAATCTTGCTTTGCCTAATTTTAAAAAGGGTTTTAGTAGCTTATTAATATATTCATGAACCCCAAATTGCCACTCGATGGACGCATCTACACGCTCACTGTAGGTAGCGTCCCAACCACCAATGTATCTCAAAACAATCTATGCCAGCTTTTGTTCAAAGCTACTCTCAAAGTCAGGCTAGACTCATGTTTGTCACTACTCTTGGAATGGACAACTTTGACTGCACCAAAATGAATGCACATTTTAAAAAATTCACAGCTTCTCTACAGGAGGGGCTCATTCACGAGTGGAAGCAAGCATTACTAGCCCCACCTCTCTCCCTTATGTCGCTAAACAACTCACGGCTCTGTTCCACACACAGCCACCGTTCAGCTCCCTTGGCTGTCAGACTGTAGCACCAACGATAAATTGCGTATTCTAGTTAAAGCCCATCCCAGCACTTGAAGCACCTGGCCACGGTCACCAACTAGGCTAGGCATACGGCCGCGAGACCTGGGCCTACTCAACAAACACAGTCTTGGCCACTGTGGCCTTTCTGCTTCTTCTAGACGCAAGCTTGCTTTCACAAGCAGACATTACGCACTACTCACAGCTACTGACACTACAGCACTCTACTAAACTCCTTCTTTTTTTTTATTTTTATTTTTTCTTTTTTTTTTAAGTCGATCTAAGCTTATTTTCAAAGTTCCGACCACCACATGAAGGGTGCCGCCAGGCCACATCTTAACTAACTTAATTATAAACTGATTATTGGATGGCAATGCCGACAGGAAACGGGGAAAATCCCCAATTTTACGGACCATGAACGGTTTGAGACTCTCAAAACGGACTGTGCGCTAAAATTTTAACAAGACAAAGAAGTCTATCAGCTTGGATTCCAGGTTTGTTGACCTTAAAAATCCAGGGTACTGTGCCACCTTAACATAAGCTTATATCATCACTAAGAGTCAATAGAATAGGGAAGAGAATGTTTCTGTTGCTACGGCAATGATAACTCCAGAAGGGTTGAATGATACTCGTATGGGGTTCAACACATTGTACGTGACTAAACTTTCTTTATAGGTCAGTATGGGGCCAGGATAGTTACTTACTCTAGCGTTGTCAACCTCTGGTTCACCTTCAGAGCATCAGCTAGGGCAGTGGCTCCAGAATTTCCAATTCCATTCCCTCCAAGACTATCAAAGAGAGAATTGGTGTGAGTTGTGGAGATAAACCAATGGAAAGTCAGTCAGGCTTGACATAGGCTTATGTCATCACAGAGAGAGTTGGTAGAATAGGAGAAAGAATGCCTCTGTTGCTATGGCAATGTTAACTCCAGAAGGGGCGATTGATACTCTTATGGGCTTTAATATGGCTAAAAATTTCTTACATCAGATTCTTAAACATGCAAAGCGCCTCAGTAATGTGCTTAGGTAATTTGCACTCCTGTTGTCATAGCAAAATAATGTGTGTACAAATTCCATGTTTCTATTGCTAGTGTACTGACAACACATTGATGCTGGTATGGCTTCAACTAAAAGTGCCCATACTGTGAGGAATGCGACAGCAGTTAGTAACACCAGTCAACATAGTATAAGGAGGACCACACAGGACCCACTGTCACCCAGGACAACCATATTGTGCTCGTAACACTTTGCTTATAGGTCAGTATGGAGTCAGGTAAGTTACTTACTTCAGCGTTGTCAAGCTCTGGTTCACTCTCAGAGCACCAGCCAGTGCAGTGGCTCCAGAATCTCCAATTCCAGAATATTTGAATGTATTCCTTCTAAAATTTCCTGTAAGACTGTGGGAGTACTTCAGAATTAGTGCAAGTAGTGAATACAAATGAATATGACAGTCAGCTGGGCTTAATATAGGCTTATGTCCACACTAAGAGTGAGTAGAATAGGAGAATGTCACTAGAGAATGTTTCTGTTGCTATGGTAGTGATAACTCTGGAAGTGGCGAAGGATACTCATATGGGCTTCAACATATTTCTTATGACTATACATCAGATTCTTACACTTGCAAAGTGCTTCAGTAATGGTGGTTAGGTTATTTTCATTCCTGTTGTGATAACAACATAACCTGTGTAAAAGTTCCATGTTTCTATTGCTAGTGTACTGACAACTCAAAGATGCTGACATTGCTTCAACTAGAAGTACTGTGATGTCCATCTTGTGAGGAGCGTGACAGTAGTTACTAGCACCAGTCGTCATAGTACAAGGAGACCACACAGGGACCATTGACCCACGACAACCATACACCATGCTCATAATACTTTCTTTATAGATCATTATGGAACCAGATTAGTTACTTACTTTAGCGTTGTCAAGCTCTGGTTCACTCTCAGAGCATCAGCCAGGGCAGTCGCTCCAGACTTTCCAATTCCATTCCCTATAAGACTATCAAAGACAGTACTCCAGGATTAGTGCAAGTAGTGAAAACAAGGGAGATGATGCATCATTCTGGGTTGAGCCTGAGTGAGTAAATTTCAAAGCTAAAAGGCCCACATTTTGGTGATAATGCAGTTATTTGTGGAATCCCTGGTGTCTATGATCGGTCTTAGCCTGTTCTTCATGAACAGCACTTACATGAAGCAAACCTCGCCAACATACATTCCGCTGTCTGTGGGTCGCAGCCTTCTCTATCACGCAGTCATCAGATTCCTAACATAGATGTAAGTTCCCATGACATGTTTGCTGAAAACGCATTTAACTTGTCGCTCCAAGTCTCTTTCACATTGATGCTACAGTCTGGCAAAAGGCCTTCACTCTCGTTCTCATGGCTTAGCTAAAGCACACATCGCCGTAGACATTCAATTGTTGTGAAATAATATTATTGAATGCGCTCATTTGAAATTTACAGTAAGTGGTTGGTCCAAGCAAGCAAGCATACACACACTCTTTTGCAATGCAGTCATGCTAGTGTGGGGCTCACTCAGGCTTACCCCATTGGGAAAGTCAGTTGGGTTTAACATAGGCTTATGTGATCACTAAAAGTCAATAGAGTAGGGAAGAGAATGTTTCTGTTGCTATGGCAATGATAACTCCAGAAGGGGCAAATGATGCTCGTATGAACTTCAACATATTACATATGACTAAAACTTGCATACATCAGATTCTTACACATGCAAAGTGCTTCAGTATGCTGGTTTGTATTGCTGTTGTCATAGCACCATAAGGTTTGTGCAAATTTCTGTTGCTAGTGTATTGACAACTTGATCATATGCTGGTATGGCGTCAGCTACAAGTGCCCACAGTGGGAGGAAAGTGACAGTATATAGTTGCTAGCACCAGTCATCACAGTACAAGGAGACCACAAACAGGGGCCACTGCCACCAAGGACAACTAAATCATGCTGATGACACTTTCCTTATAGGCCATTATGAGGCCAGGATAGTTACTTACTTCAGTGTTGTCAAACTGTGGTTCACCCTGAGAGCTTTGGCTAGTGCAGTAGCTCCAGAATCTCCAATTACATTCGCCCAAAGACTGTGGAAGAGAGCACTCCAGAATTAGTGCAAGTTGTGAAAACAAATCAATGGGACAGTCAGTCAGGTTTAATATGGGCTTATGTCATCACTAAGAGTCAGTAGAATAGGAGGAGGTATGTTTCTGTTGCTATGACAGTGATACCCCCAGAGGAGCCAATGATACCCGTGTGGACTTCAACACATTTCACAGGACTAAAACATTGTACATCAGATTCTTAAACATGCTAAGTGCCTCAGTATGGTGGTTAGATAATTAGCATTGCTGTTGCCATAGCAAACGGAGTGTGTACAAATTCCATGTTTCTATTGCTAGTGTACTGACAACTCATTGATGCCGGTATGGCTTCAACTAGAAGTGCCCATACTGTGAGGAAAGTGACAGTGGTTAGTACCAGTCATCATATATAGTACAAGGAGACCACATGCACACAGGGGCCACTGTCACCTAGGACAACCATATAATGCTTATAACACTTTGCTTATAGGTACGTCAGTATGGGGCCAGGATAGTTACATACTTCAGTGTTCTTAAGCTCCGGTTCAATCTCAGAGATGCAGCAAGTGCAGTGGCTCCAGAGTCTCCAATTACATCCTCTTGGAGACTGTAAGAAAGAGTACTCCAGAATTAGCGTAGATTGGGAAATTTTTGCCTGTCAAAATATTTGTAAAATTTTCCCATTTTCGTCGCTTCAGTGCACTAATGTAAATTAGACACAATGAAAAATTCATGGCGATAGTCTTGTATCCAAATCTAGATCTGGATCTGGGCACGAGATGTGTGAGCTGAGCTGTCAAAACTATGGAGACCTTCAGGAAGTAGTCGCGTGCGAGAGGTACAAAGAGCAGGACATGCACCCATTGGAGCGGAGTGTCAGCATGAGTGTGGAAATGCACTGACATTCTGTTTTTAATTTTTGTCATTGTATGGTATACTGATGAAATCTTTTTTATTATCTAGAGTAGTGCAAGTAAATTGGAGAGTCAGTTGGGCTTAAAATAGGCTTCCATCATCACTAAGAGTTAGTAGGGTAGGAGAATGTTTCTATTACTATGGCAATGATATCTCCAGAAGGGGGCCAATGATACTCGTATTGGCTTAAATGCAAATTATATGACAGTCATTGGGCCAGCGGCCCAGATATTTGTGGCGGAAGTCTACGGAGTGTGGAATTTGGCTACTACTTATCATGGCGCTTACTGCCTGTGTTTTCTACAGACCAGCTCTCTCCTTGCCAGACTTGCGCCAGATTGTGTAGAAGAGACTTTGTAATTCACAGATATCTGCTTTTCATAAGCGATACATGCGAACGACTGGCGTACAAGCGGCATCTGTCGACCTACCTGCCGAGCACAGTATGGCACCGTGGTTACAGTTTGTGTTGCCCCATGCAACCGGGCCAACCTATATATCGCCGGATAGCCCACAGAAAATGCTACAAAACGAGCTGTTTCTACCGAGTAGTTTTTGCGCTATAGACGCTTCTATTTGTTAGCCACGCGGGAGCTCAGATCAATGGAAATTTCGAGGCAAACAGAGACAGAGTAGCCTGTGTTGCGTCTTGTGAACCAGCAAACTTCTGTCGAAGCATGTGCAAACTGCTGGATGACTCAGAGAGCATGCAGACAGGGATGAGATGTGTGTACAGCATGTTTTTCATGCAGCACAGTTATCCTGAGAGGCATATATCATTTACTTATGGACAACAAACTGTCTCAGCAGTTACAAGCCATGTAAGTTTTTGCAAGCTTGGATTACATCATTCCAGTTTGCACTGTAGAGGCACACGCCATGAACTTTTGGACTGAACAGCCACCATGTTGGAGTAGCTTCTATGGTCTTGGTATATGAAAAAGATGCTTCTAGGAATCGGACAAACTCCCACTGTTAAAACCTGCCATGTCAATCAATACCACATATTGACCATAAACCATATACACTGAGATTGCAGCTCGAAGTTTGGTAGAGTAAGTTAGCAATCATCGGACGACAGGTATATTCGGACACTCAAACGCGGAGGGAAAACTGCGTAAACATTCGGCGATACCACAAGACTGTAGCTGAGGTACGTGAATGACGCCCGCGCATTGTTTCGCTAGAAGCGATAAAATGGCCGTCCGAAAAACATCAATATTCGGAAAAGTGTATGTATTTTCAGACACTGTTGTTTGTGCCTTCTCTGAAGCTGCTTTTGGAGAGATTTTAGCATCGATACGATGCCCCAAGACCTCCCCAATTCGCAATATATTTTGGTAGAGGTAGCTGCTTTGAACACTCAGGGGCGCAGCTGAACATGGACCAGAACTACTCAACGCACAAACACCGGACAAATACCAGCATGTACCCAAGAGCCTGTAGATTCTACTGATGCTAATATGGTGGAGACTTCAACTTGTTTGGAGACAACACAGCAAGAAATGACAAATTTCACCGTCCGATATCGATCGAATCGGACTGGCCCATGTTCAGCTGCGCCCCTGAGTGTTCAAAGCAGCTACCGCTACCAAAATATATTGCGAATTGGGGAGGTCTTGGGGCATCGTATCGATGCTAAAATCTCTCCAAAAGCAGCTTCAGAGAAGGCACAAACAACAGTGTCTGAAAATACATACACTTATCCGAATATTGATGTTTTTCGGACGGCCATTTTATCGCTTCTAGCGCCAACAGGAAACAATGCGCGGGCGTCATTTTTGGTACACCAGGTACCACGTACCTCAGCTACAGTCTTGTGGTATCGCCGACTGTTTACGCAGTTTTCCCTCCGCGTTTGAGTGTCCGAATATACCTGTCGTCCGATGATTGCTAACTTACTCTATATACGAGAATTAGATAAAAGTAGTGCATAGTGCTACTTGAAAGATACAACACCAGCTACCGCTCACACATGAAAGGCACACCATTGGCTTAGTGTCTCCGTATCCTATACCACAAAGTTGTAGATGCGACCAATGGAATCCAAACCTATACCTATTGATAGCAGCTACTCTTCATCTTGCCTGTGCATACATTTGTGTCTTCCTGAATCGTCTAAACTCTACTAAAACCCAAGTGCAACTCACTCGTTACACTTAAGTTTTACATAAAATGTATACAGTGCAGAACAATGAGTGGCTTGCTGAGCTAAGCTGACTGAATATCACTCTGACCTCCAAATTGCTGATGGCTAAATGGCTGTGCAAATTGTTGTTTGCGTGGCCTCTTTATGCAACTGACTTAGCATACATCACCGGCTTTCTCGTGTGTTCTCATGTTTCTCAAAAGTGCTTGACGATGTCTCACAAATCTTGGCCCCAGCATATCACAGAGTTGCTGCTTCTGTGATGCTCAGAGACTGTATCCAGCAAGATTATATACATCGCATTCAGAACTGGCTGTTCTGATGGTCATGCTGAAGCCAAATCTGCTGGAGAAATGTTTCACTACCACATTCATGCACAGACTATCCCAATTTAGTGACTCTCAGGATAGCATCCCAAATATGCAAACACATCAAATACACTCAGAAGTCGACCTGTCTGCATGCTGTCTGAGCCATCCAGCAGTTTGCACATGCTTAGACAGAAGTTTGCTGGTTCACAAGTCGCAACACGGGCTGCTTTATCTCTGTTTGCTTCGAAATTTCCATTGATCTGAGCTCCCGCGTGGCTAAAAACAGGTGGCAATTGCCTACAAATAAAAGTGTCTATAGCGCAAAAACTACATTGTAGAAACGGCTTGTTTTTGCATATTTTGTAGCATGTTCTGCGGGCTATGCGGCCATATATAGGTCGGCCTGGTTGCATGGGGCAACACAAATTGTAACCACTTAGAGTAGTACCACCTATCGTGATCGCTCGGCGGGTAGGTCGACAGATGCCACTCGTATGCCAGTCGTTCGCGTATATCGCTTATAAAAAGTAGATATTTGTGAAGTACAAAGTCTCTTCTACACAATCTGATGCAAGTCCGGCTTGAATCGGTGCCTGCAGGAGAGAGCTGGTCTGTAGAAAAGACAGGAAGTAAGTGCCATGATAATTAGTAGCCAAATTCCACACTCCATGGACTTCTGCTACTGAAGCCAATTATCTGGGCCGCTGGCCCAACAACTGATGACTGAAACGTAACATCAGATTTATACACATGCAAAGTGACTCAGTATGGTAGTTAGGTAATTTACATTGCTGTTGTCATAGCAACATAAGATGTGTACAAATTCCATCTTTCTGTTGCTAGTGCACTGACATATCATTGATGCTGGTATGGCTTCAACTGCAAGTGCCCATACTGTGAGGAAGTGACAGTACTTATTAGCAGCAGTCATTGTAGTACAAGGAGACCACAAAGGACCCACTTTCACCCAGGGCAACCATATAATGCTCATAACACATTGCTTATAGATCTGTATGGGGCCAGGACAGTTACTTACGTCAGTGTTGTCAAGCTCTGGTTCAATCTCAGAGATGCAGCAAGTGCAGTGGCTCCAGAGTCTCCAATTTTATTCCCCAAAAGACTGTCAAAGAGAGTACTCCAGAATGGACTCTTTCCATATAAAGACTAAGGTATGCAATAATTACAATAATACATCCGGAGTCCAGTCGCTAGTTTTCTGTCCTGTACCCTCTTGGTTCGTGACAGCATAACTTGCTCATCTTTCATCGATCGCCTTGGTTTTGCACCGTTCAATAGCATGAAGCCTCTCTTTTCCTACAATATGCACCATAATGGGTTACCCGATAGAGAACGTGGAAGTTAGACACAATCAAAGAAAGAGAAATACGGCCATACTTAAGCGCCCCAAAATGGCACTGGCACTGGACTCCACATGTGAAGTAACACTGCTAATAACATTCTGTGCATATTTTTGCTTACATGCAAAGGTCTATAGTGAAAATAAATTAATACCGTCATGCCAGTTGATACAAATTACCCTGACTAAGGTTCAAATCAGCCATATTAACCTAATGGGTAGTGCATTATATAACCATGACTTGGCAGGCCCACTGGGAGCAAGCTTAAGTACCGTCGTTGTTCTAATAGAACAGTAGGAAATTAAATAATTTCAAATCTGGCTTCTGCTAGATTAGATTCACAAAAACTTCCAAGAATCCGATTTCTTCCGCTGGATTAGATCTACCACTCTAATGGAAGCAAATGTTCCAACAAAAGCACTAGCCACGCAGGGAGGCTTCTTCGCCCCAGGGAGTGTTGCTTGCAGTACTAAATTACCATAGGCTTTCCAAGAAGTGTATATAGGCTTCGGGAACTTTGATCATCTGTCTTTCTGCCAGCGCCTATTGTTTTGATAAGAACAAATCAGGGTGCACTACAATGCCTCTGCAGTGACTTCACAAGTGTTGTTTTGACATAAGAACGCTTCCTGGTACACTATAATGACTCCTTCTGCCTGTGACTTCGCCGTTTTGTTTTGCTAAAAGGCTTCATGGTGTCTACTACTACGGCCTCTTCCGCTAAATTGGATTCACTCAAAATAATTAGTGCAGCTACCTTAAGCATAATAAAAATTTCAAGAATTGAATTTCTTCCGCTAGATTGGATCTACTGTTCTATCAGAATAATAACAGTATGTCAGGCAGGTGGCTATTTGTGTGTGGAAAATATTTTCAGTAGTCTGGGAATGCTTTCATCCAACTTCAGCTTCAAACACATGGTACAATGCAGTCTACTTCCAACCTGAAGGTTCCTGGGTCCTGTGTGCTTTTTTTACCCAACCACAACTGATCATGGCAAAGGCTAACCTACAAGACAAACACAGATAGTGCCAAGTCCGGCAAGTCAGCTGAAAAAAATGGTCTGGCCACGGTTGGCCATACCAGTTCTGGCGCCACTGGCAATGTGCCTCAGTAAGAATACATTGACATTGCCTCAGGTAAGCATAATTGAACGTTCCAATATGCTGTGAAAGTCATACCCTGAATGAGGTGTTGTCATGGAATCATAAACTGCTGGTATGACACGTCTTGAATGGCTCACATGTTCATACAGATATATCCCAAATTTACGGCCAGTACAGTACTGTATAGTAGCGTAGAAGATTTATTTTTCGGCAATTGGCTGTTGGCAAAACCCCACCCACCAAGTTATGGAAATCAGAACTAACATATCCCTAGGAAAGCTTTAGCTACCTTCTGGCTTGTATGCCTTAGTTGTAGGTGACATGTGGACACATAAAAATGCAATAATTTTTGCTGGTTAAGGTGAACCGATTTATCCTGACAAAAATCTCCTGCTATACAGTAGCTGATAGAAACTGACACAGAAGTTGCAACTCACTTCAGTTCTTCCAGTGACTTGCTATGTTGCAGTGCTCTGGCCAGAACTACGGCTCCAGTGGCAGTTATACCACTGTGAATGAGGCTGCAGTGGAGTACAATCACATGGATGAGGTAGATCAGCACTAAACACTATACATCACCCAAAACTGTGGAAAGAGACACGTGTACTAGACCAAGCTACCAACAACACCACACTATTCATCAAAGAGGGACTCCAAATTTGCCTTTCACACTCTCAGCTGATGAACAGGGACAAGGGCATTGCCATTCCAGAATGCTGGCAACTGGTCCTGAACCATGCCACAATGATAAACTCCACCCATGCCACACCATGCCTTGCCATGCCACACCAGTAAGCTGATGACGAACAATTGCAATAGACGCTACTTAGAATGTTACATCTCTGTAATAGCTTGTAAGTAGTGTTCTGTTAACAACTACCTTCCTTGTTCTCTGTATTTAAGAACTGTATTCTGAGTACTGTATAGATCTGTCCTAAAGACTATAGCACTGTACATTGATTTTTCAATTTCAATCGGAATTTTCCCTTCAAAATATCATCATTGCCAGTGTTTCGACTACAGTGATACCCCATTACCACTAGATGTACCCATGATACTGATCGATTGGGACATTTCATGAGCACATGTAAAGTGTTATCCTATGCCATTTTGCCCAATCATGAGGCTAGAGTGTTTGAGAATATGAAATGGCTGCAATATTCCTAGAAGGTAAAATCACCTCCAACCCCACAAAACACTTGAACTTGAGTTGTGGAAAAAGTCACAGCAGAGGTAAACTAGGTGCATGCATGACAAAAGCTATTTAATAATCATTGTCACAAGCAAAACTGTAGGATCAATCACTGTATCTCAGGACATTTTGTGTGGACAACTACATAACAGGTGAATTGAAAGGAATATGGAAGGCTGGTGAAAAAAGACATTGATCCAACCAAGATATAATCCTGGGTCTTCTGAATTTTGATCAGGTGCTCCTAGTATTAAGTGTATAGCTGGTTTTCCTAGAACTGAGTGTATAGCTGTTTCTTCCTAGAATTATGGACAGAATCACAAATGATACATGGAAACGCAAAGGTGGGCTTTCACAAGCCTTATAAGTGTATAGCTGGTTTTTCCATGAATTTTGTACAGACCTCGACCAATGAAGGTTGCACCAAGCGTAGCTAGATAAGTTTTTTCCTGGAATTGTGCACAGACTTCGCTGAACTATGAAGACAGGACACCTGTTTGTGAGACTGATAGGAAGGCCACGAAGGTTGGAGGTTGGTTCAGTCATTATCTTATGTTAAATTGAATTAGTTTAAATAAATTAAGACTCCAGTTACGTAGCATTAGATTCATGATAAATTGTTTTTGTTACGTTAAATTGGATCATACGTAGTATTTGAATAGTTACGGTAACTCCGCAAATAAAACACCTTTCAAATACAGAAGGCTGTTGGAAAATTCAGAAAATACTCACCCCTATCCCTTATACCCCATCAAATGTGTGCCTAGGTAGCAAACTTGTGTACACTGTACAGTTCTCCCTTCACTGCTATGCACCAGCACACATAAGCAATACATTCACAGATCTTAAGTCATGTGGAGCCCAGAAGTCACTTACTTCAGTGTTTTGAAGTTCTTTATCACTCTCCGATTAGCTAGTGCAGTTACTCCCTCATCCTTAATGCCAGTCCACTGGTACTTATCCCATTCAAGACTAGTGTAGTGAAAATTAGTACAAGTCAACAATATTGAACACTAATCTTGTAGTCGTATGTTCTAAACTACAGGATTTGGTGCTGTCACAACACCAAGTTAGACCTCATGTACTCTCTACTCTATTAAAGAAAAATTCCAGCATCCAACCATAACATTCCTTAGTTACCTGTCTCAGACATCAGAGTTTCATATAAAGGGAGGTATGGTGGGGGGGGGGGAAGAAGACTCATCCAAATATTGAGATAAAAAGTTTATTTAAGCCACTTGGCTGTCTACTGTCAGTGTCTACCACGAACGCGGACCGCCCACAGCAACAATGGACGCGCCAGCTACTTCGCGGAAGCGCCCTGCTTCCTCGCCTCTCAACGCTGAAGCTCACCAGCCTATCGCTAGCATTGGGAGCATCTCTCCGCCCCGCGTTCTATGCTCGGCGACGCCTCCCATCCCCCCCCCAAGGAAAAATCCTGCATGAAACTTACATTGTGTTCTGCAGAGCATTAATCATTTTGCAACTCACTTCAGTTCTTCCAGTGACTTGTTTTGTTGCAGTGCTTTGGCCAGAGCTATGGCTCCAGTGGCAGTCAGACCAGTGTGTGTAAAACTACAGTGGGATACATACGAAGTGACCATATCAGAATACTACATGCAGCCAAACATTACAAGAGTATAAGCTAGTGCATGGACACAATGTGCATTCCAGCTGACTCTACGTAGTAATATGATACCACGTACTAGTTCAATTAAGAATTAGTTATACCACTGAGTGCTGAGTTCACATGTGTACTAGTATATGGCAGGAATTTTTCCAAAGACAAAACGTTTTGTGGAACAAACATTTTACAAAACACTTCAATGGTTCAACAGTGGAAAGGCTATGCCCACTCTTGAGGTTTACAAAGGCATAAAGGATGCTGCTATTGGTGAGGAGCTTCCCTGCAAGAGAGAGCCCTAGAATCAAGGTAACAACTTGGCATAGTTGAATCTCAGTAGACAACGAACAAGGGGCCAGAAGGATTTCAACACTTTAAAGGTAAAAATTTATGCTGTCAGAGAGAATTTTGCAAATTACGAAAATATAGTTTCTCAGAAATTTCTTTCCATATGCTACTACATATGGCTATGCTACTAAAGTAATGGCATTTGAGAGAAGCTGGCTGACACATTTTACAAACAGCTTTTGTAATTGGTTCAAATAAAGGAAAAAATTTATAGATAATTTGAAAAACTGAGTGAGTGATGTCCAAGTCTGCCATCAAAATCCTATGGGATCCCACTGTACCATGGGACAGGTGGGACAAGATGGGAACGACACCACAACACATTCACACCATCCCTACATCTTGTGCCATTTTTCCAACTATGCACAACAAAAAACTCTTTACACACCCACTAAATGATCAAGACACAGCACTGCTCACTCCACAGCCTTCCACATAAGAGACAACCCATATCTGCCACATTCTGCAGCAATAAAATTTCACAACATAACTTAAAACTCCCAACATACCCATACAGACCCAGCACTGCTCACAGTTTCTGCATACAAGACAGACTATACTTGTTATGCACAGTAGCAACTACATTGCATCCACCCACAACATAACACACACTCTCCATGCACATCAACATTTACTAGCTACACACCCAGCAATACCCTCCCCACTGCCTTCCACAACCCTCCTATGCACACAGCTAACAAACAAAAAACATAGTTGGCAAAATGGCACAAGATGTAGGGATGGTGTGAATGTGTTGTGGTGTCGTTCCCATCTTGTTCGGCTGGTTTTTGAGGGTTCCATCCCTACATGCGCTTGTTTTCATTTGGAAACCTTTTTGTGACTTTAATACTTTTCTACTTTCGCTAAATTTTTTGAGTGGTGTCCAAGTCTGCCATCAAAATCCTATGGGATCCCACTGTACCATGGGACAGGTGGGACTGTCCATGGGAGCCCATTGTCTCCTATATCCCACTGTCCGTACTATCCCACTGTACCATGGGACAGGTGGGACTGTCCATGTGGGTCCACTGTCCCATCTGAGGGCCCCATATCCCACTTTCTGTCCTATCCCACTGTACCATGGGACAGGTGGTACTGTCCATGGGAGTCCATTGTCCCATCTGAGGGCCCCACATCCCAGTGTCCATCCTATCCCACTGTACCATGGGACAGGTGGGACTGTCTATGGGAATCCACTGTCCCATCTGAGAGCCCCATATCCCAGTGTCTGTCCTATCCCACTGTACCATGGGACAGGTGGGACTGTCTATGGGAGTCCACTGTCCTATCTGAGAGCCCCATATCATGGCGTACGGTAGTACGCCATATGTAGGGATGACCCCGAAAAAAAATGGTGGCCACATTAAAAGTGCACAAAAGACACGCTCGAAATGTCTACGTTAGATTAGTCAAAGGCCTCTATGAGCATTACCGAGTGCTTCCATGAGCAACGGGATCGTTAACTTTGCTGGAGAGCATCGCTGAAGTACCAGACCGGCGAGTCGCTAAAACGGGCAAATCGTCTATCTTCTGACTTTCTTCTTTCTTTCTTCTTTCTTCTGTCAGTGTAACTATCAGCCAGGCAAGCATGATAACGGCTGAAGCTATTACAACGATTCAAACGCCAAAAAACAGCATAAATCACCAGGTATTGCACTCACTACTTATCGTTATCGTAGAACTCGAACTATTTTTCAGTGATTCCCAAGCACTCCGATGTTAATACTTAGTGCTATACGCCATTTTGCTACAATAACATTATTCATAGAAACTACGCCCCCTCCCCCCCCCCCCCCACCCCCCCCTGGCCCAGAAGCTCAACCGACCACGTGTTCAGAGAACTAGCTTTATACCATGAAAGATGAACTTCGGACGGCAACAGCCAAAGTCAGGTATATAGTATAACGCAAAACATGGGAGATGTGCATGTTTCCAGGAGAAGTAGGCCTATTATAAGGTATGTATTGCTAGAGCTGCTGTAAATGAAAGTGTATATGTGTCATAATATGAGGACTCCCACACTAAGCACATGTAGTTTGCAAGTACAGCGGTTTCTACTTCCATTTAGACCATAGCTGAAGTCATTTTGTAATCTAGTCAGTTGCTAGTCATATAACCCACCTAGACACTAGGTATACTTGATGGTTAAAACACTACCTGGTCGGCCTTGCCAGCTAGTGTTTTAACCATCAAGTACTTTGTATCTAGGCGGATTATATGACTTAGAACACTAGCCACTGATATTCAATTTTTACTTTCACATTTCAAATTTGCTTGTTATAGTCATTTACAACAAAAATGCATATAGTACACATACAAGTTTACTTAGAGTTAATGGTAGCATTTTGGCTGGTGTCTTCTTAACATCCTCCTTTTGTCTTGTGCCCGAGTCTTCATATTCCTCCAACGCAGCAATTAGCAGCCTATTGGTAGTTTGGTCTTCGAATTGCTCTATTGCACCTAGTAGCACCGAGTCAATGGTGGCTTCATTCAAAAACTTTCACACTAAAGGAGGCAGCCACAGAAACTGGCAGTTGTTCAGCTCTCGCTCACTTCATGTGGACTACTATCGGGTTCACCAAAAACTCTCTGCAGACTTCGTGCCCACAGAGCTCACATACATGTAGTATTGAGTCATAAGACACCAAATACAGCAACAGTTTTACAGTGAGTATCTATCGGTTTGACACCACAGCGTTGGGATCTATGGATTTATAAGCCTGTGTGCAAAGCCTCATAAAACTCATGTGCTTTGCACTTGGTTGAGGCTTTGCTTGGAGTTCTAAACCCCCCAGATAAAGAAGTTTGATGTTTGGATTGACAATTTCACTTGGAAGCATCTGACTTTACAACAATCCTTAGTTCTTTGTGAACAAAAATGTTCTGTACTATCATACTGTACACACCATGCATCTTCCCCTTGGCCTACCCTTCCACGTCTCTTCTCTGTTACCGTTCCTAATATATTACAAAAAAAAAAAAACAGCAGGAACAAGTCACAAAAAAGTTTTCTGAATGAAAACAAGCGCATGTAGGGATCCTCAAAAACCAACCAAACTAGATGGGAATGACACCACAACAATTTCACACCATCCCTACATCTTGTGCCATTTTGCTATGTACACCACAAAACTCCCTACATGCACTTAGTCTATTCACACCCACTAAACGAACACTGAACAATATACACCCTTCTACATAAAAGACAATCCATATTTGCCATGTTCAGCAGCAATAAGATTTCACAACACGACATACCATACAGACCCAGCTCATGCCCTCCACATGCAGTTTCTACATTCAAGACTAGTCTCGGAAACCAGACCCTTTCTGTTCCACAGCACCAATCGCTTTCAGTATCGGCACGCAGAGGAACTAAGAATCGTCATAAATCCAAACGCTTCGAAATGAAATTGTAAATCCAATCATCAAACTTCTTCCCTCCACGTGCCGCATACTGAAAGTTATCAGCGCTGCACGGAAAGGGTCTGGCTTGCGAGACTACTTCAAGACAGACCACATCTGCCATGCTCAGTATAGCAACTACATTGCAGCCACCCACAACATAACCCACTCCCCATACTCATTAACGTGCACTCCACACCCAGCACTACCCACCACTACCCACCCCACTGCCTTCCACAACCCTCCTATGCACACAACTAACAAACACAAAGCATAGTTGGCAAAATGGCACAAGATGTAGGGATGGTGTGAAATTGTTGTGGTGTCATTCCCATCTAGTTTGGTTGGTTTTTGAGGGTTCCATCCCTACATGCGCTTGTTTTCATTCAGAAAACTTTTTTGTGACTTTCCCACTATCCGCCCTATCCCACTGTACCATGGGACAGGTGGGACTGTCCATGGGAGTCCACTGTCCCATCTGAGGGCCCCATATCCCAGTGTCCGTCCTATCCCACTGTACCATGGGACAGGTGGGACAGTCCATGGGAGTCTACTGTCCCTCCTTATGGACCCCACATCCCACTGTCCGCCCTATCCCACTGTACCATGGGACAGGTGGGACTGTCCATGGGAGTCCACTGTCCCATCTGAGGGCCCCACATCCCAGTGTCCGTCCTATCCCACTGTACCATGGGACAGGTGGGACAGTCCATGGGAGTCTACTGTCCCTCCTTAAGGACGTCACATCCCACTATCCGCCCTATCCCACTGTACCATGGGACAGGTGGTACTGTCCATGGGAGTCCATTGTCCCATCTGAGGGCCCCACATCCCAGTGTCCGTCCTATCCCACTGTACCATGGGACAGGTGGGACTGTCTACGGGAGTCCACTATCTGAGAGCCCCATATCCCAGTGTCCGTCCTATCTCACTGTATCATGGGATAGGTGGGACTGTCCATGGGAGTCCATGTCCCATCTGAGGGCCCCATATCCCAGTGTCCGTTCTATCCCACTGTACCATGGGACAGGTGGGACTGTCCATGGGAGTCCACTGTCCCACCTGAGGGACCCCATATCCCACTGTCCATCCTATCCCACTGTACTACTAGGTCCCACCTGTTCCATCATACAGTGGGATAGGACAGAGAGTGGGATATAGGGGCCCTTATGGAGGGACAGTGGACTCCTATGGACAGTCCCACCTGTCCCATGGTACAGTGCGATAGGACAGACAGTGGGGTATGGGGTCCCTCAGGTGGAACAGTGGACTCCCATGGACAGTCCCACCTATCCCATGATACAGTGGGATAGGACGGACACTGGGATATGGGGCTCTCAGATGGGACAGTGGACTCCCGTAGACAGTCCCACCTGTCCTGGATAGGACGGACACTGGGATGTGGGGCCCTCAGATGGGACAATGGACTCCCATGGACAGTCCCACCTGTACCATGGTACAGTGGGATAGGACGGAAAGTGGGATATGGGGCCCTCAGATGGGACAGTGGACCCCCATGGAAAGTCCCATCTGTCCCATGGTACAGTGGGATAGGAGAGACAGTGGGATATGGGGCTCTCAGATGGGAAAGTGGACTTGTGAGCATGCGCATCATTGAGTGAATCTTGTACACTCCAGGTATTAGAGGGACTGAAAAGCCTGTCTCCTTTACGGAATAGTGGGGTGTCCGTACTTCAGGGGCTATATTTATAATAATGTACGGTATCCATATCCAGGCAAAACGAGGTTTCTGCATTTCAGAGGTTCGGAATAGCGGGATCACTGACAACTCATTGATGCTGGTATGTGTGTACAAGTTCCATGTTTCTGTTGCTAGTGTACTGACAACTCATTGATGCTGGTATGGCTTCAAGTACAAGTGACCGTACTAGAAGTGCTTATACTGTGAGGAAAGTGACAGTAGTTACTAGCACCTGTCATCATAGTACAAGGAGACCACATGCACACAGGGGCCACTGTCACTCAGGTCAACCATATCATGCTCATAAAACTTTGCTTATAGGTCAGTATGGGGACAGGATAGTTACTTACTCTAGCTTTGTCAAACTCTGGTTCACTCTCAGAGCATCAGCCAGTGCAGTGGTTCCAGAATCTCCAATTTCATTTCCTCCAAGACTGTGGAAGAGAGTACTCCTGGGTTAGTGCAAGTAGTGAAATAAATTAACGGGACAGCTTAACATACGTTTATGTCGACCATCACTAAAAGTCAACAGAATAGGAGAGAGAATGTTTCTGTTGCTATGGCAATGATAACTCAAAAAGGGGCAAACGATATATACTTGTATGGGCTTCAACACATTCCCTACGACTAAAACTTCTCACATCAGATTCTTATGCACACAAATTGCTTCAGTATGGCAGTTAGGTAAATGATATTGCTGTTGTCATAGCAACATAACCTGTGTACAAATCCATATTTGTGTTTCTAGTGTACTGACAACTCATTGACGCTGATATGGTTTCAACTACAAGTGCCCATACTTTCAGGAAAGTGACAGTAGTTATTAGCACCAGTTGTCACAGTATCCAGTGACCCACTGTCACCCAAGACAATAACTACTGTCACTTTCCTTGAGCTTATGAACCACTATTCGCAGCACTCACAAGCTCCTGCCTTGACTGACACCCTTCAAAATGTATGAGTGCTACAGGGTATAGCTGCACATATTCTAGGCTTTTAAGCTTTTATATTCAGTACCCTTGTTCTGCCATCAACGCGAATTTGAATGAATGAAGCATCGTACTTCGGACAAAGCCATACATCATCTGACACACCCGTGCATGCTTATGTTCACTTCAGCACAACACTTGGTACCAGTAACATATCAGCCATCGAGTGGCCTACTTACATCACCAGCGGTATCGTGCCCTGAAAGCCTTCACCCTCGAAACTATTCACAAATAAAAATAACACATTCTCAGACAACCACAAAACATGTTGCTTTAGGACAGCGGTTTTGAATGTGAAATAGTCTATGTAGACGTAAGGTGATTGGCAGCAGGCCATTTCCATACAACATTGACAAACACTGAAACTTAGGTGGTGGTGGTGACATAGTTCAAGTGCACCGATGGGTTATGATGACTAAATCATCGCTCTTCACAACCACTCTAGTTATCACAAAAACTCCAACTAACCATCTGGGAAGGATAGTAACTCAGCACTTCCGTTGACAGTGACAAGTGGAATTTATCCAAAAACTGATTCCTATTCTCTGAGATTACGTTCCTGTTCAAGAATAGGTACCATTTCGGGCACGCCCAACATATTGGATGCCCTTGCCCCTGCTTTCATGTGCTAACACAGGTTGAAGACTCGAGTTGCTTGCCTGCGGTAAGTACTTAGATAGTCTGTCGTTCATTTTTCACTCTATCTTAGGATTTAATCAACCCTATTACTTTAATAGGTAGAGCGTTATGTATGTTCATAAGTATACGCATGTATCCAAAATTTTCTGCTATATAGCTACAGTATAGTGAGAATATTTCACCAGGGAAACTTTTGCCAAAGCTGGTAGCTCGGTATTGTAATAAGATTTGCCAAATTTTTCTGGTCAATTTCTTGTTTCCAAAACCCCACCCACCAAGTCATGGCACTCAGACCTAACATATCCCTTGCAGGATTTCACTGATTCTTATATATGTCTCTGAGAAGCCTTAACTACACACATGCTTATATACCTTAGGTGTAGCTGACAACAGATGTATAGAATGTAATAATTTTCAGTGGTTAAGATGAACCAATTCACCCTGGCGAAAACTTCCTGCTATACAGTAGTTACTAGAAACTGCTTGGTGAATGAGATAATCAGTTTACAACTCACTTCAATTCTTCCAGTGAGTTGTTATGTTGCAGTGCTCTGGCCAGAGCTATAGCTCCAGTATCAGTCAGACCAGTGTGCGCGAGACTGCAGATGGGTGTAATCACATGACTAAGTTAGATCTGCAATAAACAAATTCCATTTTTCTGTTGCTATAGCAACAATACCCCTGCCCCTTCTAGCCTCGTACCCAGGCCATGTGGGAGGAGGGAAAAGTGCCCTGGTATCCACTGTTTGCGCATGCACAAACGATTCCGGAAATCTTTCGCGAACAAGTCCGATTATGGACAAGTTACACGTGGTTGTTATGCGGAGAAAGGCACCAGTTTTGGCTTTCCCTGAATTCGATCGTGGATTTCTCCTTGATACTGACCCTTCAGAAGTTGGACTGGGGGCTGTTCTCACCCACAAGCAGAATGATGGTTCAGTTAGGCCTGTAGCCTATGCCAGCAGAACTCTTCAGCCACATGAATAGAACTATGGGGTGACGGAGCTTGAGGCCCTGGGAGTAGTATGGGCAGTGCGACACTTTAGGTACTACCTCTATGGTCATCACTATGATGTCTTCACAAATCATGAGGCACTCAAGTCTCTGTTAAAACTCCCCATCTGTTGGGAAAACTTGCTAGGTGGGGACTTGCACTGCAAGAGGTCGACCTGTCCATTTTCTACCGCCCCAGGAAGAAAAATGTTCTAGCTGATGCTTTGTCCTGGTCGCCTCTGGGTGAGAAAGAAAGTACTGTGCTGGTTCTAAAAAGAGACTTTGGTTGCTGCTGTGGAGAGCACCCAGGATCCTGTAAAGAGTGGGGAGTGCAACCTAGGAGAACGGCAGCGTGATGATCCATGGCTGCAGCAGGTCATTGCTTACCTGGAGACAAGAGCTCTGCCCTCAGATGGAAGTAAAGCTAGGGAACTTGCAGTGTCTGGCCAATAGTATGTGCTACTGGAAGGTGTGCTTTATCATGTGGAGAGGGACAAAACCCTTGAGAGTTATTCCACCTGAATGTGATAGGAGACAGTTTCTTGATGAAGTCCATGGTGGTGCCTTCAGTGGTCACTTGAGGGATGCAAAAATTGATGGAGAACTGTCGAAAACATATTGGTGGCCAAAAATGCAAAGTGATATCATCCAGTGGTGTTGGGCATGTTTGTTGTGTGCTAGTCGACAGGTGGGCCAAGTAGTTTGTCCTCCTCTAACCCCCATACCAGTGGCCTGTCCTTTTGACCATGTTGGAGTGGATGTGCTCCATTTTCCCAAATCAGCTGCAGGGAACCAGTACACAGTGGTGTTTGTCAACTATACCAAGTGGCCAGAAGTTTTCGCTACACCAGACCAGTCAGCATTGACCATCGCCAAACTCCTGGTTGAGAACATGGTGTGCCAACATGGGGTACCAGCTCAGTTGTTGTCAGATAGAGGGGCAGTGTTCCTTTCACAGCTGATGTAGGAGGTCTGCTAAGTGTCAGGGGTGAAGAAGGTTAACACTACTGCATGTCACCCCCAAACCGACAGGCTCGTCGAATGGTTCAACAGGACTCTCACAAGTATGCTGGCCACGAAAGTGCAACAGAATGGTTCTGACTGGGACCTTCACCTCCCATATGTTCCATTTGCAAATAGAGCCAGTACCCAAGAATCTACTCAAGAATCCCCGTTCTTTCTACTTCATGGTCAAGATCCACGATTGCCATCAGCTCTGGATATGGAGGTTTCTGAGCCACAAAGCGAGATTGATCTTGACACCTACAAGGAGAGTTGATGGCGGGATTGGTTGAAGTGTGGAAGTTAGCAAAGAAGCATTTCCAACAGGCTCAAAAAGCACAGCAAAAATACTGACAGGAAGACAAAGGAGCCAACCTATCAAGAAGGTGATCGTGTGTTTGTTTACACGCCAAAGGAGACAGCTAACAAAGCCTACAAGTTGGCTAGACCCTTCCATGGGCCATTTCGTGTAGTCAAATTGTTGGAGACAAGAGTGGTGGTCCGCCGAGTTGATCAGCTCCAAGGGGAGACCATTCAAGTGGCTTTCAACCGGGTATGGAGATGTCCTGATCCCATCCGGAGGATGAGTTCTGGCCAGTGAAGAAGTCATGCCAGATGAAGAAGAAATCTCCAAAATTAGAGGAAGCCCCAGGGAAGGATTTGCAGACTGATTCTGATGAGAGCAATACTCCCTGAGTGTGGGAAGGATGTCTTCGTTGTCAGGCCCAAAACCCTGATGAAACCTTGGTCGAGGATGCCCTCCCAAAGAGCGGGGACAAGCAATGACTGTGTGTAAAACTGAACACTTATTAGATAGGACAGGAAACAGGATGTGATAGTGGAATGTTAATTGTAGTAGGTAAGTGTGTGTTTGGTATTGCAAAAACAGTTGCTGATGATTTTGAGTTTGGACAAGTCAAATAATCACTCTCTGAATAACGCTACATATCTACCTGAAAAAAAAGACTGTAGGAGTCTTAAAAACACTTATGCTTGAGTGTGTGTGTGTCCAGCTTAATAGAGCCTGTATGATTAACATTTGGTGCTACAAGATCAACTCCCGCAAAATCAACAATCAACTCTCACGAAATCAACTGTCATGAACTCATGAAATCATCTTCTCACAAGATCAACTCCAGCAAGATCAACTCTAGTTCATTGAAATAGAACACACAATAACTGATTATGAAACATGCTGAATAAATATCTGAAGCTTCACAAAAATTACATTAACCCTTTAACTACTGATGATGTCTTTTGGTGTCATCTGACTTTGGCCGCATGGCGCAATCCGTTTTGAAGATAGGTTTTGCGCTAGGTGGGATAGGGGGAGGTGGGTGGGCATATGCAAAATATTTCCTTAACCACACCCACTCATTAGCGAGCTTTCAATGGTCAAGGCTCTCTGACCACCTGACTGAAAGCTGCCTACAGTCCTAGAAATGGTGCCCCTATACAAGGCGAGAGGAGTGGTTTCTACACCCATTTGTGCTAACAAGGTGAGAAATGGTCTTTCTCACGTGAGCAGCGTCAAAGGTAGATAGACCTTAGTTTGGTGTTTAATTGCTTCTAAGAATTCATTCGTGCATATTGTTCCATCATTAAATCTATCAAAGAGCATAGGTGTAGAAAAGGGCGGAGGAGGCAGTTGGGACAATTGCACCCATAACATGCATAAAAGGGGGAGCATTGCCCCCACACTATATTAGGCTATTATATATCTGTGTCGCTACCTTTTCAGATTTGTCCATTGGCTGAGGAGCGGCATCACTCAAATCCAAAATCGTTCAATATACCCTAATGTACCCAGAGTGTAGACTTGGAATATTTGTAGCTGCCAGGTGACATGAAATGTGACGTTTTGTGTTTGGCCTGGCTTGTGCGATCTTGTGTAGCTGCCAATCTGTGATCACTATACTGAAAGAACTATTCTAGTGGCTGTTTTGGCCAAATGGCCTCGGAAGCAATCTCAGAGCATCTCATTTTTAAAAATTTTCCTAGGGGGCACGTTGCCAGATCCCCCTAAGTGCTGCTTGCTCACAATGCATTCAACTCTTACTCAGCCACCCCCCCCCCCCATTCTGAAGTATTTCTCTACACCACTGAAGAGAGCTTGCATTCTCCTTTCTCTCTCTCTAGTCTTTCTTCTTCTTGGTGTCTGAGTTGCTCCTGTCATTTCAGTCGGTGCAAATGAAGATTCAATCTGCAGGTGCTTCTTACATACACCCATCAATTGACCTTTTGATTAATGATGTATTCTTTGATCCATGCCGAAGTTCATTTCTGTATACCGTAGTGTCCCGCTAATACGCCCCCTTCGAAAATACGCCCCCCCCCCCCTCTTTTCCGCCAAAGTTCCTGCACAGGGTAGTTTGACTCGTTATAACGTCCCCCCGGTGAGCGTCTTCTGGAACATCAAAACTACACGTGCTTACTATACGTTGCAAGTGCGTTCAGTAAGACTATAGTCGTCTCGCTGCCACTCTTGTGCAAGAAATACCAGCAGACTCTGGAAATTTCCCATGGTACATGACCGACAGTGTTGCCGTTCTTGAGGACAGCTACAGCGAAGTCGTCGTGAATGTTATTGACCTCGCGTTGAACTGGCAGCTCTTCTCCGATGTAGGGAGACCACGCAGCTTTGTAAACGTGATGTCCGCGAACAGTACTTTCGATCCTGAAAGTCGTCGCCATAGTTAGTTGATAGTGAAAGGCATTGATTTCATAGGGGGGGGGGGGGGGGGGCTTATAGTCGAGACTAATTGCATCCTCGAATATAAGCCCCCCCCCAACACTTTAGGCGGGATGTAGTGTACAAAATGGGGGGGCGTATTAACGGGACACTACGGTACTAGTAACTAGTAACTAATTTGCCCAATTCTAAAACAAGAGTTGATCTCGTGGGAGTTGCTCTTGTGAGAAGCTGATTTTGTGAGAGTTGATCTCGTGGGATGAACCTGTGAGAGGTGTCTGCCCTTGACATCATGCACATGATAAAATGTACCAGGTTCTCCCTCTGCTTAGCGAGGAGAGCCTGGGAACGAGGCTACAGATTATTACATCTATGACAAGGGACAGTGAAAAGTCAGCAGGTGTGAGTATGTGAACCAGATTCCCACTTGGTAATGCTGACTTGTTACATATACAGTTTGCCTTCACCAAGTATGGGAACAGAGCAAGTACCCAGAACAAGTCAACTGAGTCTTCGTCTAGCTGAGTGTTGAGGTTGCTGATGGCACATGGTTAAGGTGCTAATTTCAATGTATATGTGTTCATATGCCTTTAGCTTCAGTACATTGCAGCACTGACTCCAACACCAAAACATCTGGTAGGCTGTGACATGGAAATGTTACATGGAAAGGGTAGGGTGCGGAAAAAACCGTCGCCATCTGGCCCTATGGCTGTTTGTGTGGGAGTAACTTGAGGCTATAACTAAAATTTCATACATCAGATTCCCACGCAAAGCATGGGGTTAGTCAATTGGCATTGTTGTTGCCATAGCAACAGAATGTAGGTTTAGCACTACATTAATCAGCATGATTCCACATTTCTATAGTTATAATACCAATCTCCCAGGTCAAAGAGACCACACAGAGGTTGTTGTGTTGAGTGGGGGTCATCATCTACTATAGAATAGGTGGAGAAACCCCACCTAATACTTGCTTTGAGAAGTTCAGCTCTTGGTTTGTATTAGCTAAATCTCCATCTTGTAGCTACACAATGTGGGGGTGGGGCTTGATGGGTGGGGTTACCATAATTTAAAATAAATCTGGGAGATGGGCAAACAGTAAAGTAAATGCATGTGTGTTCCTCTTAGTAATGGCATGCCTATCCTAGTTTACTCTAGTTATGCCTTATGCTTTGCCATAGTAACAGTAGGCATAATCTCGTTCCCAGGCCCAAAGTGGAGGAGAAAGGGCCTGGTTTCAGGCATTTGTGCATGCGCTTAATTATTCTGATTTAAGTACATGTTGATCAGTAGGAGGGTGCTAATGATGCCTTCAAAGTCATATGATGAGATCCCTATTCCCCGTATCAAACCAGCCTAGCTAGCTAGCATGAGTAGATTTTGTCTCAGTACTTTGGCCAACAGCCTTGTGCTTTGGATTAATGAAGGTCTCTAGCAGAAAGGGCAGACAGAAGTGCAATGGAAGCCCAAGTTACCGCCTGCAATGCTTTTACTGGTAGGTAGCATCTTCTTCCCATCAACCGACTCCATGGGAGCTCACACCTTCCCTTTATAGCTTCAAATTGGCCGCTTGATCAGTACAATTGAGAGTGAGTTTCTTTGCATGCTATATGTTGCTGTGTTAAATCTACAGACAGTGTAACGTTTTTAGTATCAATATTGACATCAGAGTGTACAGATGTTATCAATAGTATATGGAGGCGGTCAAGTTCCACCGTGATTAAACGCATGTGCAAACTGCTGAAACCAGACCAGTTCTCCTCCACCACTTCAGGTGTGGGAACGAGACCACAATAGGCATAGAGTATGGCTGGCCGCTGAGCTGGTGGGTTAGGAGAGGGTACTGTATAGCGTGAAATTTTCACTGGGTGCAAATTCTCGTGATTTTTGCGGACAGACCTGCTTCCATGAAAATAAAAACTGCAAAAAATGAACTCAGATGGAAATTGACGTCATTATTGTGTACATCAATACAAACTTGTATCTGTGTGAATGAGATGGTTTTCTAGAGTCAGTCTGCCTTTTAATGGTCGCTGCAGAGAAGAATCAGCCTGCTATGTACAAAATGGCAACGAACACGTAGGAAACGCTCAGGAGTTGTCGATCAACAGTGCTGAATCCTACTGTTCTACTGTTCAACAAGCCAGTTTCTCGCCAAGGCGGCAGTCCTGATACTTTCGTAATTGTGAAGGCATTGACACAAAAGGAAGACTAGGCCGTTGCTGCACAAGCTTGCTTTTTCGCTTCGTCATTCAATGTTGTTTCTTCGGTTCGCATGTGGGGCAAGGCCATCAACTGTAGGGGTGAGGTCAGAGCGTTACGCATTCGTTTTGTGCAAATAAGATTTCTTCTGAAGAGTCTGGACGCATTTCCGTGAAATTTTGCATCTGTGAAAATTTCCCACTATACGGTATGTTTCTGTTGCTATGGCAATGATACCTCCAGAAGAGCCAATGATACCCATATGCTTCGTATGACTAAAACTTCGTACATGACATTCATACACATGCAAAGTGCCTCAGTATGGTGGTTAGGTAATTTGCACTGCTGTTGCCATAGGAACCGAAGGTGACCACAAATTCAATTTTTATAGTGCTATGGTGATATGGCTTCAACTACAAGTGCCCATGAACAGCACTGAAGTGCAGAACCCTCGCCACAAGCTAGATGTGTTCGGTTCTGTTCTTGCCGGCTGTGCAAAGTCTGCTCACATTTCAGAAGCTCTCTTACTCGCGGACTTTGTCTCTCTCTTTCGTCACTAATAACTCTTCCTCAGACAGTAAGGCTTTTCTACGTTTCATTGCGCTCTCAGGCTCCCCAACAGCAGTACACCGTGCTTTCCTTTTCTTCAATGCGAAGGCATGGCCACAATCACAAACTGACCTCTTCACATGCACTACGGTATTACACTGTGGGCATACCTTTCTCAGATGCATAGACCTAATCTACGGTATTACACTGTGGCATAGCTTTCTGAACCTCTCGTAAAAGACACAAATGTCCAGGACTGCCATAACATGTCAAAGTTGTACTAAGTACATCTTAGGCCATTGGGAATGCATGGGATATTCCTAGTTGTACTTAGTATCAAGTCCCAGTTGTCCCAAGTTGCCATGGGACAACCCGGGACATCCCAGGAACCTCTCACTACCTTACACCACCCTGCCAGTCCCAGGTCCAAGTTATCCCAAGTTGCCATGGGACAACCCGGGACATCCCAGGAACCTCCCACTACCTTACACCACCCTGCCAGTCCCAGGTCCAAGTTGTCCCAAGTTGCCATGGGACATCCCGGGACATCCCAGGAACCTCCCACTACCTTACACCACCCTGCCAGTCCCAGGTCCAAGTTGTCCCAAGTTGCCATGGGACAACCCGGGACATCCCAGGAACCTCCCACTACCTTACACTACCCTGCCAGTCCCAGGTCCAAGTTGTCCTAAGTTGCCATGGGATAACCCGGGACATCCCAGGAACCTCCCACTACCTTACACCACCCTGCCAGTCCCAGGTCCAAGTTGTCCCAAGTTACCATGGGACAATCTGGGACATCCCAGGAACCTCCCACTACTTTACACCACCCTGCCAGTCCCAGGTCCAAGTTGTCCCAAGTTGCCATGGGACAACCTGGGACATCCCAGGAACCTCCCACTACCTTACACCACCCTGCCAGTCCCAGGTCCAAGTTGTCCCAAGTTGCCATGGGACAACCTGGGACATCCCAGGAACCTCCCACTACTTTACACCACCCTGCCAGTCCCAGGTCCAAGTTGTCCCAAGTTGCCATGGGACAACCCGGGACATCCCAGGAACCTCCCACTACCTTACATCACCCTGCCAGTCCCAGGTCCAAGTTATCCCAAGTTGCCATGGGACAACCCGGGACATCCCAGGAACCTCCCACTACCTTACACCACCCTGCCAGTCCCAGGTCTGAGTTGTCCCAAGTTGCCATGGGACATCCCGGGACATCCCGGGAACCTCCCACTACCTTACACCACCCTGCCAGTCAGTTGTCCCAAGTTGCCATGGGACAACCTGGGACATCCCAGGAACCTCCCACTATCTTACACCACCCTGCCAGTCCCAGGTTCAGAAACAGCCACAGTTGAGACATAAACGGTAGGAAATGTTCTCTGTGCAAGTAGCTAAATGTAGGCAAGAACAAAAGCTAGCTATTTATAAGTTGATTAGGTTAAAGAAGTAAATCCTCCTCTACGGAGCTTGCACTCCTCCTGCCTGCTATGCATGTCCACAATGTGCAGAATGAAGAACATGCGGCTCATACGTCCGGGTCATCCTGGCATACTTCGAAAGCCATGAGAAGTGTTGATCACACACTTCGGTGTCAACCTATGATTAGGTTTGCATAGTAATATCTGATCACAGTATGTAATCCAACTCCTTGAAAGATTTGGGGTCATAGTGTTGACGGCACAATGTGTCTGTGTGCCCAGCCATGTGGAGTTTGTCAACGACAATCTCAGTGTTTGCAAGTTGGATTGACTGTGGTGTCAGATTTTGTCTGAAGAAGGTAGCCTCTCAGATGATGTCAGTGATGCTGCAATGAAAGCTGCAATCAACTTTGCAGAGAGTGTCATGCAAACAGACAGCAATGATCACACGGAAGGGGAGTGTGGAGGTGGTGATACAGCGGTGTCAATCAGGTGAATTACTTTGTGTACATGTAGCTTGTAGACAAGTCTTTTGGGAAGCAAGGATGTGGCCCAAAATTAGTATCATTCTCTGCTTCAGGCAGTAGGAATGTGCATGTCCTGTCATTTACCCTTGTCTTTGTCCTGCTTGTCCATGTAAGCACTGCTTTACTGACACTTAACAACTGCATACACTGTAAAATAAGCAAGGGATACAGTTTCATCTGCATACCACATACTACTGGTTGCAATGAAACTACACTTCCTGTATACCATATTGTCCCGGGCAAGCGCCCATCCCAGCGCAAGCACCCACCCCCCAAATCTGGTAGCAAGGTTTGCACACACCAGTTCACTTGCAGTACGAAATGTGCTTACTGCAAGCGACAAACGCGGGTTGGCCCATTTTCTAACACAATACAGCTTACTCCACGCCGTGTTGGTGTGTCTTCTTGACTGGAAAAGGATGAGTTTGAGTATGCTTAGGCAACTAAAGCATACCCGAAATATCCCTGTAGTCAAGGTGGAGTCAGACCCGTCTTTCGATCATGTCGACTGGAAACCAAGATGCTGCTGACACTTGGCCATGATGCCAATGGCCAGCTAGCTTGTTACCTAGCCATTCTCAGAAGCTGACCATCATGCAACAATTACTACAAGCTGTCAGTAGAACTCACAACCTACCAGTCCTGCTAGCAGTGGCAGCAAAGACTCGTCCAATACAAATTGGTCATAGTGCTAGCTCTGGTTCCAGTACCTGGCCAGCGCGATTGTCAGCAGCATCCATCAGGGTAGTGGCCAGCTGCAGGGATCTGTCTCTGCTATTTTGTAGTGCACAAATAAACTCGAAAATTCATGTGACGCTTTGCTGGTAATAGCTCCCCTAGTAAGGACTAGGGAGAATTGGCTATTTCACTGCAACTAACAAAAAGTCCCTGTTTTGTATCTCCATGCTGTTGTTCATCAGTTGTGATATTTGCCAACTAAAAGCTATTTAATTGTGCTGCTGTATAAACTCACTCAACCATTAATTGGTGTTTACACCTCTGACTTCAGCATATACTCCTGCAACTGCAGGCCACTACCCTGATGGATGCTGCTGACAATATGCCATACATATATACCCCCATGCACCACCTTTGACCATGCACTCTAGCATATGTACATGTTACCCATGCATGTACGTACACCACTACAAGCAGCACACCAAAGGTGTAATGCTATATGTAAAATCATGTTCACTGTACAGGTGATGCTGAAGTGGTAGGCCTGGGTGATGACGATGCTACTACAGCATATTGCCTGCAGCGTCCAGGGTGTATTTGTCTCCTTTACTGGCCTAAAAAAAGTTCAGGACGCGAGGCAACGGTGCTTTGAGGGCATTCTATCAGCTAGAGACTGAGGGTCTGGGGAAGGTTCTAGAAGTTGGGTGTGGCAAAGGGACATCAGTGGTAAGAGGTGCTGAGTGGTACTGGAATTCCAGCTTACCTTATAGCTCCAAATTTTCGCACAATATTTTCGTGAATTTCGTGATTAACCTCGAGATCACGAAAATGTTGTTCACAAAATATTTTGAATGTGTGTCACGAGGTGGCCTATATAGTGCCCTTGCTGAAAAATGGGCGGGGCAACATTGAATCACCAAAATTTAAAGTGATCACGAAATTTTTATCACGAAAATTTGCTTCAAATGCTAATTTGGAGAAATTCACAAAATCTTTGAACCACGAAAATTTGAAGCTATACGGTACTTGATACTGGGATTCCAGCTTACTTGATACTGGAATTTCCAGCTTACTTGATACTGGAATTTCCAGCTCATTTGATACATGTATGGGTGATTGGATATTACTCAATGTCGTGTTGCCAGCTGTGATCACCAGTTCACTCATTCCACCCCTTGCAGCAATACAAATTTGAGAAGGTCCAGATCCCAACAGACCAACAAGACAAGTTGGAGCTGCTTAGGAAACTGGGGAAGTACAACATATCACTAATGCAATTCACCCACATTCTCCTTCAGCAGGAAATTAAATAGGTCCCAGGATTCCATGTATTTCACCGATGTGAGGAAGTACATGTGTAGGATTAACTTTGTTATACTGTCACTCCAGAGCATCTCCCAGAGATACAAAGAGACCAGTACAACATGGTGAGCATGGAACGTCCACAAAGGTATTCAAATCAGGCCCAACCATAAGTCCCCCTCGCAGAAGTCCAAGAAAAACCCTTTGAAGGACTGCTTGGGTAACCACTTCTCATTTATCCTCATCCACCACAACTCATTAATCTAGACCAGTATTTATCATTTGTTACTTTCATCAATATCTAATTCTGGTATTTAACAACTTTTCGTTATCATCCAGCATAATATAGATCAGCATTTATCTGATTTTCTATCATTAATAAACCACTTCTAATTACCATCCACCACTGATTCTTCCTCCAATTCTGGTAAATTTGTTCTACATCAATAAACTCTTAATAATCAAATCACTTGTACTGCTGCAGAATGAATGTGTATATATGGACCTGGGACTTTGGGGGGTAACTTGGTCAGTGGACTAACCCGGGATGCCTCCAGTTGTCCCGGGACAGAAGGGACAACTCGGACCTGGGACTTTGGGGGGTAACTTGGTCAGTGGACTAACCCGGGATGCCTCCAGTTGTCCCGGGACAGAAGGGACAACTCGGACCTGGGACTTTGGGGGGTAACTTGGTCAGTGGACTAACCCGGGATGCCTCCAGTTGTCCCGGGACAGAAGGGACAACTCGGACCTGGGACTTTGGGGGGTAACTTGGTCAGTGGACTAACCCGGGATGCCTCCAGTTGTCCCGGGACAGAAGGGACAACTCGGACCTGGGACTTTGGGGGGTAACTTGGTCAGTGGACTAACCCGGGATGTCTGCAGTTGTCCCGGGACAGAAGGGACAACTCGGACCTGGGACTTTGGGGGGTAACTTGGTCAGTGGACTAACCCGGGATGTCTGCAGTTGTCCCGGGACAGAAGGGACAACTCGGACCTGGGACTTTGGGGGGTAACTTGGTCAGTGGACTAACCCGGGATGTCTCCAGTTGTCCCGGGACAGAAGGGACAACTCGGACCTGGGATTTTGGGGGGTAACTTGGTCAGTGGACTAACCCGGGATGCCTCCAGTTGTCCCGGGACAGAAGGGACAACTCGGACCTGGGACTTTGGGGGGTAACTTGGTCAGTGGACTAACCCGGGATGCCTCCAGTTGTCCCGGGACAGAAGGGACAACTCGGACCTGGGACTTTGGGGGGTAACTTGGTCAGTGGACTAACCCAGGATGTCAGCAGACAGAAAGGGACAACTTGGACAGTGGTGGGAAGACTCATCTATGGAAGATTCTAGGACACCCCTAAACCTTTGAGGCAATCCCACAATAGGTCTGGTGTCAAGGATGTCCCTGGGACATCCTTGGTTCCTGGGATACCCCAAGGACAACTTTGGCACTTTATGGCAATCCTGGACCACCCTGGTAAAAGACGACTAAGTTCGACGGAAAAACCACAATACCACGTGCTCCAACTCACGTGATCACACATTTTACTGTTACGTACGTGTTACGGAGAGGTATACGGAAAAATTGCACGTGAAGAAAATGGCTGACTTCGTGCTATCGCGGTAAGTTTATAACGCTTCTAACTTTTGAACTAAGCAGTTTTAGAGAAAAAGGCTTTTTATCTTTACGACATTTTCCGCACTGTAGCCGCTGATACCTCTCGTTGGACACCTAAAAGCGCGAGAAGGCAGAATAGAGAAAATGGACAGACAGACACACAGGACAACTACTGTAACCCTCATCGCGCATGCGTGCCGAGGGTTAATAAAGTGACAGTAGTTACTAGCAACAGCACCCTGGACAATCATATCAGTTGAGGCCAGGACAGTCATAGATGCTGATATGTTGAAGCCATATCAGCATCATAGAGTTGTTCATACATGGGTAATACTGTATGGTAAAAAATTTTTCCAAGGACAAAGCCTACTGTGGAACAGCCGTGTACAAATGTTTTGCATAAATATATTAATGGTTCAGCAATGGAAAGGCTATGCCCATTCTCAAGGTTTACAAAGGCATACTGGATGATGCTATAATGGTGAGGAGCTTCCTTGCAAGAGAGAGCCCTCAAATAGAGGTAACATCTTGGCATAGTTGAACTGTGGTAGACAAGAGACAAGGGGCCAGAAGATTTTGGTAATAGTTATATGGCTATACTACTAAAATTTGAGAAGCTGGCTGACACATTTTAGCAACAGCTTTTGCACTTGGTTCAAATTTTGTGAACCATGAAAATACTGTTCCTCAGAATTTTTTTTCCATATGCCATATGTACCTCAGTGTTTTCAAACTCTGGTTCACTCTCAGAGCATCAGCCAGTGCCGTGGCTCCAGAATCTCCAATTTCATTTTCTTCAAGACTGTGGAAGGGTATACATGTAAAATTAGCGAAAGTAGGGGAATAATCACTAAACAATATAATAGCCAGTTCTTATACACATAGAATGTTTAGTCTTTAGGGTCCCAGCTATTGTAGCAACTGCTTTATCCAATACCTCTTTCAGACCAAAATTAAATGAGAAAGACCAGAGTAATGCTCATTTTCATCAGCTGGCAAGTTTGCTAATGTTTATGATAACTTCTGCTGAGTTAGATGACATGCCCTCTGATCACATTTTTAAGTGGTCTTCACTAATTTGTAGCTAAAGTAACTTTTTGGTCATGTTCTGGGCTCGTACTTAACAATATAGAAGATAGAGGGTCTTGTGCCATGTTCCACACTGATACCTAGCTACCGGGGAAAAGATCTGGTGACACTTGCTGCACTCATACCTATAACAGGGAAAGTGTCTGGTGACACTTGCTGCCATGTTCCAGACCGATACCTAACTACAGTGGAACCCCTCTAATGCAGACACCATACAGACCACCGCTGCACGTCCAGAATCTAGAGGAGTCTGTATTTCAGAGGCTTCTGGTTATTCTTGTAGGCTTGGCTACTCATACTCATGCTGTTGTGCATGACAAAGGTGCGTTCTAGAGCTCTCACTTACTGTACACTGGCGAGAAATGCTAACCAGAGGCTGTTATAATGTCCAGTCGTTGAATTGATCAGTGGTGGCGGACAGCATTGTGTGAGAGGCCTGCAAGCACACGCATTACTGAGTGAATTTTGTACAGTCCAGGTATTAGAGGGAACGAAAACCTGTCCGCTTTACAGAATAACGGGTGTCTGTACTTCAGGGGTTATAATATACACCTGCTAATGGTGTCTCTAATCGGAATATGGAATGGAACAATGGAATGGACTATGGAATGGACAATCAAAATTAGAAAATGGCATTTCGTAGGCTAGCTAGCCCTGCCCTACCTGGGATAAGCTACCTACTAGATTACAAGAATGGGTGGCCATTCTTATGTGCTGTGCTGGTATAGCTAGGGTTCTTACCTCACCACAAAAAGTAAGCTTTAAACCTCAATGCTGCCACTAGTCTAGTACAAGTTCAAGCATCTGGTGAGTGTTCCCAGCCCCCACCAAGCTTTTCATGGTTGTGTGGAGCTGAGTGGGAAATAGGCTGAGTTAGTGTTACACACATGCAGCAGTTTGTTCGTCGCAGGTTCACAAGCCTCAGACTGGCCTGTGACTGTGAGAGGATGAGCAATGGAGGCAATTGTCTTCAAACCCTGGACCAAGTTGTTAATTTCAAACATGCATGCTAGCTATCTACACGTTTAGTTAGGCAAGCCAGATATAACCAACCACAATATCACTCGCTAGCTAAGCATACATACTGGACGAGGCAGTAAAAAAAATATGTCAGCAACGACTTGCTCATAAAGCCTCTGCAGCGAGGTAAGAGCCCAAGCTGTAGTAGGTATAGCTCAGCCTAGACTGAGCAGTGTGTCAGTTACATAATTTAGCTGTCCTGTGTACATTCACCGTCCATTCCATATTCCATTCCACCATTCCATTCCATATTCCATTCCAGCGATTAGAGACACCCGCTGTTAATAGGAATACAATTTGTACCTGAACAAAACGAGGTGTCCGCATTTCAGAGATTTGGAATAGTGGGGTTACTGACTACTCATTCATGCATGTGTATAAATTCCATGTTTCTGTTGCTAGTGTACTGACAACTCATTGATGCCGGTATGGCCTCAACTAGAAGTGCTCATACTGTGAGGAAAGTGACAGTAGTTACTACCAGTCGTCATGGTACAAGGAGACAACACAGGACCCACTGTCACTCAGGATAACTATATCTTGCTCATAACATTTCTCTTATAGGTCAGTGTGGGGCCAGGATTGTTACTTACTCCAGTGTTGTCAAGCTCTGGTTCACTCGTAGAGCATCAGCCAGTGCAGTGGCTCCACACTCCCCAATTCTATTCCAATCAAGACTATAAAGAGAGTACTCCAAATTAGTGCAAGTAGAGAAAATAGATTAATGGGACAGTCATTCGAGCTTAACATAGGCTTATATCCGTCAGTAGAACAGGGAAGAGAATATTTCTGTTGCTACGGCAATGATAACTTCAGAAGGGGTGAATGATACTCGTATGGGCTTCAACACATTTTATGTGACTAAACGTTCTTATAGGTCAGTATGGGGCCAGGATAGTTACTTACTCCAGTGTTGTCAAGCTCTGGTTCACCTTCAGAGCATCAGCTAGGGCAGTGGCTCCAGAATTTCCAATTCCATCCCCTCCAAGACTATCAAAGAAAGAATTGGTGTGAGTAGTGGAGATAAATCAATGGAAAGTCAGTCAGGCTTGACATAGGCTTATGTCATCACAAAGAGTCGGTAGAATAGGAGAGAGAATGCCTCTGTTGCTATGGCAATGATAACTCCAGAAGGGGCGATTGATACTTGTATGGGCTTCAATATGGCTAAAAATTTCTTACATCAGATTCTTAAACATGCAAAGTGCCTCAGTATTGTGGTTAGGTAATTTGCCTTCCTGTTGTCATAGCAAAATAACGTGTGTACAAATTCCATGTTTCTGTTGCTAGTGTACTGACAACTCAGTGATACTGGTATGGCTCCAACTACAAGTGCCCATACTGTGAGGAAAGTGGAAAGTGATAGCAGTTAGTAACATCATGTCAACAGAGTGTAAGGAGGACCACACAGGACCCATTGTTCCCAGGGCAACTATATATTGTGCTTGTAACACTTTGCTTATAGGTCGGTATGGAGTCAGGTAAGTTACTTACTTCAGCGTTGTCAAGCTCTGGTTCACTCTCAGAGCACCAGCCAGTGCAGTGGCTCCAGAATCTCCAATTCCAGAATATTTGGATTGATTCCTTCTAAAATTTCCTGTAAGACTGTGGGAGTACTTCAGAATTAGTGCAAGTAGAGAATACAAATGAATAGGACAGTCAGTTGGGCTTAATATAGGCTTATGTCCTCACTAAGAGTGAGTAGAATAGGAGAATGTCACTAGAGAATGTTTCTGTTGCTATGGCAATGATAACTCTGGAAGGGGCAAATGATACTCATAGGGGCTTCAACATATTTGTTATGACTATACCTTACACTTGCAAAGTGCTTCAGTAATGGTGGTTAGGTAATTTGCATTCCTGTTGTGATAGCAACATAACCTGTGTAAAAGTTCCATGTTTCTATTGCTAGTGTACTGACAACTCATTGATGCTGATATTGCTTCAACTAGAAGTACTGTGATGTCCATCTTGTGAGGAGAGTGACAGTAGTTACTAGCAGCAGTGGTCATAGTACAAGGAGACCACACAGGGACCATTGTCACCCAGGACAACCATATCATGCTCATATTATTATTATTATTATTATTATATATGACACATACCAATAAATAGGTGCAGTAGATTAAATTAGAGGAATACTACTGAAACGATAAACCTCTGAACTGATACATCCTGACCCAGACACTTTTACTTCAGCCTTAGCAGTTGCAAAGAAGTAACAGCAGTCAAAAGAAAGTTTAGAAATGAAGTGTGTCCTCTCAACAACAGCATCAACAAATTTATCCATTACTTTGACTCTGCATCCTGGCTTCACAAACTCTGACCACTGTTGCTGCATTAACTATTGGCTGTATCTATATCGTCACACCTTATGAAGTCCACGTGATGTTGAGTTACTCCTTGGAGACTAGCTGGCAAAACCAGTTCTATAATGTTCCTTGGTTCAACACTAGGTGGTCTAGCATTAGACACTGAAGGCTTTGGTAGAACTCTAATGGAATCATTGCCAAGATCTTGATCTGACTGGTGTTGCTTGACTTTAATAATACTTTGTTTATAGGTCATTATGGAACCAGATTAGTTACTTACTTTAGTGTTGTCAAGCTCTGGTTCACTCCCAGAGCATCAGCCAGGGCAGTCGCTCCAGACTTTCCAATTCCATTCCCTATAAGACTATCAAAGACAGTACTCCAGAATTAGTGCAAGAGCCTGAGCGAGTAAATATCAAAGCTAAAAGCCCCACGTTTAGGTGATAATGCAGTTATTTGTGGAATCCCTGGTGTCTATGATCGGTCTAGCCTGTTCTTCATGAACGGCACTTACATGAAGCAAACCTCGCCAACATACATTCTGCTGTCTGTGGATCGCAGCCTGCTCTATCACGCAGCCATCAGATTCCTAGCATAGATGTAAGTTGCCATGACGTGTTTGCTGAAAACGCATTTAACTTGTCGCTCCTGGTCTCTTTCACGTTGATGCTACAGTCTGGCAAAAGGCCTTCACTCTTGTTCTCATGGCTTAGCTACAGTACACATCGCTGTAGACATTCAATTGTTGCGAAGTAATTGAATGCGCTCATTTGAAATTTTCGGTAAGTGGTTGGTCCAAGCACACAAACTTTTACAATGCAGTCATGCTACTGTGGGGCTCGCTCAGGCTCACTCCAATGGGACAGTCAGTTGGGTTTAACATAGGTTTATGTGATCACTGAGTCAATAGAATAGGAGAGGGTATGTTTCTGTTGCTATGGCAATGATAACTCCAGAAAGGGCAAATGATGCTCATATGGACTTCAATATATTGCATATGACTAAAACTTCATACATCAGATTCTTACACATGCAAAGTGCTTCAGTATGTTGGTTTGGTAAATTGTATTGCTGTTGTCATAGCAACATAAGGTGTGTACAAATTCCAGGTTTCTGTTGCTAATGTATTGACAACTCAATCATTCATGCTGGTATGGCGTCAGCTACAAGTGCCCACAGTGGGAGGAAAGTGACAGTAGTTGCTAGCACCAGTCGTCACAGTATAAGGAGATCACACAGGGGCCACTGTCACCAAGGACAACCATATCATGCTGATAACACTTTCCTTATAGGCCATTATGAGGCCAGGATAGTTACTTACTTCAGTGTTGTCAAACTGTGGTTCACCCTGAGAGTTTTAGCTAGTGCAGTAGCTCCAGAATCTCCAATTACATTCCCCCAAAGGCTGTGGAAGAGAGCACTCCAGAATTAGTGCAAGTTGTGAAAACAAATCAATGGGACAGTCAGTCAGGTTTAATATGGGCTTATGTCACCACTAAGAGTCAATAGAATAGGAGGAGGTATGTTTCTGTTGCTATGACAGTGATGCCCCCAGAGGAGCCAATGATACCCGTGTGGACTTCAACACATTTCACAGGACTAAAACATTGTACATCAGATTCTTAAACACGCTAAATGCCTCAGTATGGTGGTTAGATAATTAGCATTGCTGTTGCCATAGCAAATGGAGTGTGTACCAATTCCATGTTTCAGTTGCTAGTGTACTGACAACTCATTGATGCCGGTATGGCTTCAACTAGAAGTGCCCATACTGTGAGGAAAGTGACAGTGGTTACTAGTACCAGTCATCATATGTAGTACAAGGAGACCACATGCACACAGGGGCCACTGTCACCTAGGACAACCATATAATGCTTATAAACACTTTGCTTATAGGTACATGAGTATGGGGCCAGGATAGTTACTTACTTCAGTGTTCTTAAGGTCTGGTTCAATCTCAGAGATGCAGCAAGTGCAGTGGCTCCAGAATCTCCAATTACATCCTCTTGAAGACTGTAAGAAAGAGTACTCCAGAATTACAGCAGATTGGGAAATTTTTGCCTGTCAAAATATTTGTAAAATTTTCGCATTGATTCATTTTCGTCGCTTCAGTGCACTAATGTAAATTAGACACAATGAAAAATTCATGGCGATAGTCTCGTATCCAAATCTAGATCTGGATCTGGGCACGAGATGTGTGAGCTGAGCTGTCAAAACTATGGAGACCTTCAGGAAGTAGTCGCGTGCGAGAGGTACAAAGAGCAGTGACATGCACCCATTGGAGCTGGAGTGTCAGCATGAGTGTGGAAATGCACTGACATTAAATATTCTGTTTTTAATTTTTGTCATTGTATGGTATACCGATGAAATTTTTTTATTATCTAGAGTAGTGCAAGTAAATTGGAGAGTCAGTTGGGCTTAAAATAGGCTTCCATCATCACTAAGAGTTAGTAGGATAGGAGAATGTTTCTATTACTATGGCAATGATATCTCCAGAAGGGGGCTAATGATACTCGTATTGGCTTAATTATATGACAGTCATTGGGCTAGCGGCCCAGATATTTGTGGCGGAAGTCTACGGAGTGTGGAATTTGGCTACTACTTATCATGGCGCTCACTTTCTGTGTTTTCTACAGACCAGCTCTCTCCTGCAGGCACCGATTCAAGCCGGACTTGTGCCAGATTGTGTAGAAGAGACTTTGTACTTCACAAATATCTACTTTTCATAAGCGATACACGCGAACGACTGGCGTACGAGCGGCATCTGTCGACCTACCCGCCGAGCAATTGCGATAGGCGGTACTACTCTAAGTGGTTACAGTTTGTGTTGCCCCATGCAACCTATATATCGCCGGATAGCCCACAGAAAATGCTACAAAACGAGCTGTTTCTACTGAGTAGTTTTTGCGCTATAGACGCTTTTATTTGTTAGCCACGCGGGAGCTCAGATCAATGGAAATTTTGAGGCAAACAGAGACAGAGTAGCCTGTGTTGCGTCTTGTGAACCAGCAAACTTCTTTTGAAGCATGTGCAAACTGCTGGACGACTCAGAGAGCATGCAGACAGGGATGAGGTGTGTATACAGCATGTTTTTCATGCAGCACAGTTATCCTGAGAGGCATATATCATTTACCACATATTGACCATAAACCATATACACTGAGATTGCAGCTCGAAGTTTGGTATATACGAGAATTAGATAAAAGTAGTGCATAGTGCTACTTGAAAGTACACCAGCTACCGCTCACACATGAAAGGCACACCATTGGCTTAGTGTCTCCGTATCCTATACCACAAAAAGGTGATCAATATAGATGCGACCAATGGAATCCAAACCTACACCTATTGATAGCAGCTACTCTTCATCTTGCCTGTGCATACACTTGTGTCTTCCTGAATCGTCTAAACTCTACTAAAACCCAAGTGCAACTCACTCGTTACACTTACGTTCTACATAAAATGTATACAGTGCAGAACAATGAGTGGCTTGCTGAGCTAAGCTGACTGAATATCACTCTGACCTCCAAAATTGCAGATGGCTAAATGGCTGTGTAAATTGTTGTTTGCGTGGACTCTTTATGCAACTGACTATTGTATTCCTGAGTTACTTTGCCAGGGGGTCTTGAGCCTGGCTACTTTGCCATCCTTGGACTATCCATGGATGGTCATGGATACATTGTATTCCTGAGTAACTTTGCCAGGGGGTCTTGAGCCTGGCTTTGCTATGCCATCCTTGGACTATCCATGGATGGTCATGGATACATTGTATTCCTGAGTTACTTTGCCAGGGGGTCTTGAGCCTGGCTTTGCTATGCCATCCTTGGACTATCCATGGATGGTCATGGATACATTGTATTCCTGAGTTACTTTGCCAGGGGGTCTTGAGCCTTGGCTTTGCTATGCCATCCTTGGACTATCCATGGATGGGCATGAATGTAATAGTTACTTTGACATTCAATGAACACCCTAAGACAGTCTGTGGCAACCTTGGACATCCCTCGAGGCGAAAATTATGTGTCCATTGTCAGCCACAACTAAGGCATACAAACTCAGGTGCATTAAGGCCTGACTCCCGGAAGTGCCACAAAATTTTAGCTGAACTTTAAGTGTTATATTCTTGGTCATATTTACAAAACTGTTCAAGCTTTTTTAATACTTCAAACTTTCAACAGTGATAGTATGGACATTGCTTCATTTGTGGTTGTAACCACACCCACCAAGACATCACTATGGTAAACAAATTTCCCGGCAAACTCGCACACTCTTTCAACAAACTTTCGTCGAGGCAGCCGACTTCCACTTACCCTAACTGGTTTTGCATTTCACAGGTACTAGATGTGACAGGGATCATTACAAAAAGCTCTTGGCAAAAGCCAGAGTACTCCGCATTCTAATGGTAAGGCTTGCAGAAGTACATTTTCCAGCTTAAAATGCCTTCTAGGCAGCACAAATCAGCTTAAAGCTGCCATTTCATGCATACCATGCAAAATACCAAGAGGCCAAAGGTAAGACAAACCTTTGTTGATTCGTTTTCAGTCACAATCACGAGGAACGGAGATAGTCTAATCGGCCGCCTAACGCAAAGTAGTCAGGACCTTTGTTTCAAGTGGCCATTATGCGGCCACGTCAGCAAATATTACATTGTGGTTTACTTAGCACACATTCCAGCGGTTAGTTAGTGTACCATACAAAGCAGAAGCAGCGCGCAGGCAACACTAATGCGTGCTATGTATACTGAAGCATTACAATATCGTTTGCGCTGCAGCGCAATGCACTAGTGTAAACGTGAATCCTTAGAACGACTGGAGTCAGGCCTTAATGTATCTGAGAACCAGAAGGTAGCTAAAGCTTTCCTAGGGATGTTAGTTTTGATTTCCATAACTTGGTGGGTGGAGTTTTGCCAACAACCAATTGCCGAAAAATAAATCTTCTACGCTACTATACAGTACTGTACCTGGCTGTAAATTTGGGATATATCCATATGAACATGTGTGAGCCATTCAAGATGTGTCATACCAGCAGTTTATGATTCCATGACAACACCTCATTCAGGGTATAACTTTCACAGCATATTGGAACGTTCAATTGTGCTTACCTGAGGCAATGTCAATGCATTCTTACTGAGGCACATTGCCAGTGGCGCCAGAACTGGTATGGCTGATCCAACCATGGCCAGACCATTTTTTACAGCTGACTTGCCGGACTTGGCACTATCTGTGTTTGTCTTGTAGGTTAGCCTTTGCCATGATCAGTTGTGGTTGGGTAAAAAAAGCACACAGGACACAGGAACCTTCAGGTTGGAAGTAGACTGCATTGTACCATGTGTTTGAAGCTGAAGTTGGATGAAAGCATTCCCAGACTACTAAAAATATTTTTCCACACACAAATAGCCACCTGCCTGACATACCGTTATTATTCTGATAGAACAGTAGATCCAATCTAGCGGAAAAAAATTCAAATTTTTGTTAATCCAATTATGCTTATAGCTGCACTAATTATTTTTGAGTGAATCCAATTTAGCGGAAGAGGCCGTAGTAGTAGACACCATGAAGCCTTTTAGCAAAACAAAACGGCGAAGTCACGGGCTGAAGGAGTCATTTTAGTGCACCAGGAAACGTTCTTATATCAAAACAACACTTGTGAAGTCACTGCAGAGGTGTTGTAGTGCACCCTGACCATGTTCTTATCAAAACAAGTATGGTCAAGGCGCTGGCAGACAGACAGATGATCAAAGTTCCCAAGCCTATATACACTTCTTGGAAAGCCTATGATAATTTAGTACTGCTAGCAACACTCCCTGGGGCGAAGAGGCCTCCCTGCGTGGCTAGTGCTTTTGTTGGAAAATGTGCTTCCATTAGATTAGTAGATCTAATCCAGTGGAAGAAATCGGATTCCTGGAAGTTTTTGTGAATCTAATCTAGCAGAAGCCAGATTTGAAATTATTTAATTTCCTACTGTTCTATTAGAACAATGATGGTACTTAAGCTTGCTCCCAGTGCGCCTGCCAAGTCATGGTTATATAATGCACTACCCATTAGGTTAATATGGCTGATTTGAACCTTAGTCAGGGTAATTTGTATCAACTGGCATGACGGTATTAATTTATTTTCACTATAGACCTTTGCATGTAAGCAAAAATATGCACAGAATGTTATTAGCAGTGTTACTTCACATGTGGAGTCCAGTGCCAGTGCCATTTTGGGGCGCTTAAGTATGGCCGTATTTCTCTTTCTTTGATTGTGTCTAACTTCCACGTTCTCTATCGGGTAACCCATTATGGTGCATATTGTAGGAAAAGAGAGGCTTCGTGCTATTGAACGGTGTATAACCAAGGCGATCGATGAAAGATGAGCTAGTTATGCTGTCACGAACCAAGAGGGTACAGGACAGAAAACTAGCGACTGGACTCCGGATGTATTATTGTAAGTATTGCATACCTTAGTCTTTATATGGAAAGAGTCCATTCTGGAGTACTCTCTTTGACAGCCTTTTGGGGAATAGAATTGGAGACTATAGCCACTGCACTTGCTGCATCTCTGAGATTGAACCAGAGCTTGACAATACTGACGTAAGTAACTATCCTGGCCCCATACAGATCTATAAGCAATGTGTTATGAGCATTATATGGTTGCCCTGGGTGAAAGTGGGTCCTTTGTGGTCTCCTCGTACTACAACGACTGGTGCTAATAAGTAGTCACTTCCTCACAGTATGGACACTTGTAGTTGAAGCCATACCAGCATCAATGAGATGTCAGTGCACTAGCAACAGAAAGATGGAATTAGTACACATCTTATGTTGCTATGACAACAGCAATGTAAATTACCTAACTACCATACTGAGTCACTTTGCATGTGTATAAATCTGATAATTGGATTTTAACTTCAGTAGCGGAAGTCTACGGAGTGTGGAATTTGGCTACTAATTATCATGGTACTTCCTGTCTTTTCTACAGACCAGCTCTCTCCTGAAGGCACCGATTCAAGCCGGACTTGCGTCAGATTGTGTAGAACAGACTTTGTACTTCACAAATATCTACTTTTCATAAGCGATACATGCAAATGACTGGCATACGAGCAGCATCTGTCGACCTACCCGCCGAGCGATCGCGATAGGTGGTACTACTCTAAGTGGTTACAATTTGTGTTGTCCCTTGCAACCAGGCCGACCTATATATCACCGCATAGCCCGCAGAACATGCTACAAAGTATGCAAAAACAAGCTGTTTCTACCGTGTAGTTTTTACGCTATAGACGCTTTTATTTGTAGGCAATTACCACCTGTTTTAGCCATGCTGGAGCTCAGATCAATGGAAATTTCGAAGCAAACAGAGATAGAGCAGCCCGTGTTGTGACTTGTGAACCAGCAAACTTCTGTCTAAACATGTGCAAACTGCTGGGTGGCTCAGAGAGCATGCAGACAGGTCGACTTCTGAGTGTATTTGATGTGTTTGCATATTTGGGATGCTATCCTGAGAGTCACTAAATTGGGGTAGTCTGTGCATGAGTGTGGTAGTGAAACATTTCTCCAGCAGATTTGGCTTCAGCATGACCATCAGAACAGCCAGTTTCTGAATGCCATGTATATAATCTTGCTGGATACAGTCCCTGAGCATCACAGAAGCAGCAACTCTGTGATATGCTGGGGCCAAGAGTTGTGAGACATCATCAAGCACTTTTGAGAAACATGAGAACACACATGAGAAAGCCGGTGATGTATGCTAATCCATGACCATCCATGGATAGTCCAAAGTAGCCAGGCTCAAGACTCCCTGGCAAAGTAACTCAGGAATACAATGTATCCATGACCATTCAAGTAGCCAGGCTCAAGACCTCTTGTAATCCAATATTGTGTATTTGTGTTCATGCAGGAATGGTAGCCTCGTTCCCAGGCCCCGCCCAGCTTTCCATCGCTTGCAGTACGGTTTCGATTTTTCGTTCGCGCGTGGGGAGAGCCTGGGAACGAGGCTACATGAATGGCATGTGTAATGTTCTTACCTTTGTGATTATGTAATATTATGTAATGCGTGTATCATGTGATCTGCCTCATGCCCGAGTACTTGTTGTGCGAGCACGGTCATCGCTATCCAAGTGAATCTAGCCTCTCAATAGCACCTATGAACTTTATAACTGGCGACGAGGATAAAAGGAGACCCGTATTTTGCAATGATGGCAACGAAAATCGATTTGACACCGCTTCCTCCGTTCGATCCACTAACAGAGCCTAGTTCAATAAGCCAGCGTTGGAAGTCGTGGAAACGTCGGTTCGAGACGTACTTGGTCGCTCTGAATATAACAGAGGACAAGCAGAAGAGAGCCCTATTACTCTACCAGGCTGGACAAGCCACACAGGAAATCTTTGACACGCTCCCGGAGACTGGAGAGGACTTTGCAACGGCGATGACAAAGCTGGATGGATACTTCTCACCGAAGAAGAATGTAGATTATGAAGTTTTTCAATTCCGACAGGCTGTTCAGAAAGCCGGCGAAACAGTCGACCAGTTTGCTACTCGATTGAGAAAACTAGCAGCTCACTGTGAATTTTCTGACCTAGAGAGAGAGTTGAAGTCAGCCATCATCCAGAACTGCCACTCAAAACGTCTGCGAAGGTTTGCCCTTCGAGAAGAAGCCCTCACGTTGGATGGACTGTTGACAAAAGCCAGAGCTCTAGAAGCAAGTGAAACACAAGCCAGTGGTATCGAAAAGTCACTTCTCCCTGAAAATGTTAACCGGCTTCATCAAGATCAAGGACGACCTCCTCCAAAACCGAAGCCCCGTCCGAAAACATACAGCCCAAACAAGTGTCGCAACTGTGGTTCTGCCTGGCCTCATAAGGATGGACTTTGCCCAGCCAAAGGCCGGACGTGCCGAAAGTGTGGCAAGCCCAATCATTTTGCTAAAGTCTGTTTTACTCCCCAGAACAAGAGACAAAACCCTAGACAGACACGAGCTCGTCAGCCACATCCAACTGCCAAATCATCGGTTCGTCAGATCTCTCAAGATCAATCGAGTCCCAGCAGTGATGATGAATACTTGTACACACTGGATCAAGACTCAACGACGAATTCCAAAACACCCCTGGTGAATGTCAAAGTAAATGGTGTCCCGATCGAAATGATTGTAGATACTGGTGCTTCGACTGACATCCTGGATGAAGACTCATTCACCAAAATCAACCAGTGCCAAACCATCGAACTACAACCAGCATCTTTGCCTATGGTTCCCAGTCACAGCTCACAGTACTCTGAAAGTTTGATGCAGCTGTAGAGTTCGAAAACAACCACACTACTTCAACCATCCATGTCCTACAAGGTAACCATGGATCACTCCTCAGCTACAAAACAGCGTCTGACCTCCGCGTGATTGATGTCAGGATCAAGCAGGTTGATCACACTCCACTCGCCTATAAGCAACTAGTTCAGCAATACCCAAATCTGTTCAAAGGAATTGGAAAGCTGAAAAATGTCGAAGTCAAACTGCACATAGACCAGACCATCTCTCCGGTTGCTCAACCTGCTCGTCGTATCCCCTTTCACATGAGAAAGCGGGTAGCAGCTGAACTCGACAGTCTAGAAAGACAAGGGATAATTGAGAAAGTAGATGGACCTACCCCATGGATATCTCCCCTGGTCATAATCCCCAAGAAGAGCGGAGATGTTCGAGTTTGTGTCAATATGAGAATGGCAAACAAGGCAATCAATCGAGAACGACACCCGAGTCCTACAGTTGATGACCTGATTCACACTCTCAATGGAGCCACAGTATTCTCGAAACTGGACTTACGCTCAGGATATCACCAATTGTCCCTGCCACCAGAGAGCAGATACATAACCACATTTGCCACCCACAAAGGCCTGAGAAGGTACACCAGACTGAATTTTGGCACCAATTCAGCGAGTGAGATATTTCAGAACACCATCAATGAGCAAATTCGTGACATTCAAGGAGTATTGAACATCAGTGATGATGTCATCGTGTTCACAAAAACCCAAGATGCCAATGACAAAGCCCTGCAAGCAGTGTTCCAGAAGTTTTCAGATGTCAGGCTGACGCTGAACAAGTCAAAGTGTGAGTTCAATAAGCACTCACTGACATTCTTCGGGTTTGTGTTTTCAGCCGAAGGAATCTCTCCCAACCCAAAGAAGGTCCAAGCAATCCACAATGCCATTCCACCAACCTCCGCCAGTGGTGTCAGAAGTTTTCTGGGAATGGCAACATATTGTGCCAAGTTTATTCCGAAATTTAGTGATGTCTCTCAGCCCCTTCGCGAGCTAACAAGAAAAGACACTCCATTTCGGTGGACATAGGAGTACGAGATGTCTTTCAAAAGAATTAAGCAATTGCTGACCAGTGACACAGTTGTGGCTTACTTCGACCAAACCAAGGAAACGGAATTGGTCACGGATGCATCACCTTGGGGTCTATCAGCAATCCTAACTCAGAAAACTCCCGGACAAGAGGATCAAAGAGTTGTTGCATATGTAAGCAGATCGCTGTCTCCAGTGGAACGCCGGTACTCACAAACCGAGAGAGAAGCCTTGGCGATAGTCTGGGCCATAGAAAGGCTACACATATACCTGTACGGCGGACACTTCACCCTCTTCACAGATTGCCGCCCAGTTCAGTTGATCTTTGACAATGCGAAGTCGAAACCACCTGCACGCATTGAACGGTGGAATTTGCAACTTCAAGAGTACGATTTCTCAGTAATACACACAAAAGGTATTCAAAACCCCTCTGATTTCCTCTCTCGACATGTTAATCAGAATGAAGTTGAAACACATGAGAAAATGACAGAGGATTACGTCAACTTCCTCATCACCCATGCTGTACCCAAAGCCATGTCTCTATCAGAGATTCAACAAGCAACCAAAGATGACAAAACATTACAACATCTCATAGAGATGATCAATACAAACCAGTGGGAAACAAATGCCAACCGCACACCTGATGGAGTCGATCTAACAGAGTTGCAGTTATTTGGCAGAATCAGAGACGAATTGACAGTGAGCCAAGACGCAGATGTCATTCTCCGTGGTAATCGCATAGTGATGCCAAAATCACTTCGTCAGAGAGCCATATCCATAGCCCACGAAGGTCATCAAGGCCTCGTAAAGACCAAGAAGCTGTTGTGTGAGAAAATATGGTTCCTGAAAATTGATCATGACGTGAAGGAGATGATAAATCAGTGTGTCTTGTGTCAAGCAAGTGGTCCTGAAAATCGTCCAGACCCTCTTCAGATGTCTCCCTTACCTCCAGAACCATGGCACACTGTCCACATGGACTTTTGTGGTCCATTCCCGACAGGAGAATATTTGTTTGTAGTCATCGATGCCTATTCTCGATATCCTGAAGTTGAAATTGTACACTCCACAGCAGCCCGCTCAACGATACCAAAGATGGATCGAATCTTTGCCACACATGGAATTCCGAGAGTTGCGAAAAGTGACAACGGCCCACCATTCGCAAGCGAAGAAATCAAGGTGTACATGGAGGAAAAAGGAATAAAGCACTCACGAATTACTCCTCTATGGCCCCAGGCGAATTCCGAAGCAGAGAACTTCATGAAGCCAGTCACTAAAGCGATCCGAGCAGCACATGCTGAAGGTAGAGATTGGCGAAAGGATCTCTATCAATTTTTGTTAAACTATCGAGCTACCCCTCACAGTACAACTGGTTTTGCTCCATCTGAACTGCTGTTCAATCGCAAGATCAAGACGAAATTTCCCCAGATCTCGACGAAGAGAAATTCTGACATTGATCGGACTGTCCAAAAGAATGATGAAAGAGCCAAGGAGAGAATGAAGAAATATGCAGATAAGAGATCCAGAGCCAGAGTCTTGAATATTCGAGTTGGAGACACAGTGTTGATCCGTCAAAGAAAGCAAAACAAGTGGTCAACTAAGTTTGATCCATTCCCGTTTATTGTGGTGAGACGTAAGGGAACAATGATAACGGCATCCCGAAACGGAAAGTATATTTCTCGTAATGTCTGCTATTTCAAGAAGATTAATTCTCCATACCCTAGTCCGCAATCCGATGATTCTGAAGATGATGATGACACGGACATAGTGCCTGAGGATAATGCTGAAACTGTTCCACGAAATGAGTCACCTGATCCACACCGATATCCCAGACGTGACCGGAGACCTACCAGACGGTACGGACAGAATGTTTATGAACAGTGAGTCTCATTAACTGAGTGATATGAACTAGTTGTTGAACATTTCATGAACTTTTTTTTTGTGTATGTATTATGTGTTTGATTATTTATCTGTTTTAATTTCCGAGGAAGGAAGAGGTGTAATGTTCTTACCTTTGTGATTATGTAATATTATGTAATGCATGTATCATGTGATCTGCCTCATGCCGAACACTTGTTGTGTGAGCATGGTCGTCGCTATCCAGTCGAATCTAGCCTCTCAGTGGCACATATGAACTCTATAGCATGCATGATACAAGGGGATATTTGTCACATACGAATCTTGCTGGTTGGACTGATCAAGCAATGAATTGGTTGATAAGGTGTACAAGCAATAACTGTTCAACAGTAATGGTGGTAATCATACATATGCATGAACTATTTTAGTAAAAGCAACTTATGGTTATGCAGATCACAAAGGTACAAAAAACAACAGGAACAAGTCACAAAAAGTTTTCTGAACAAAAACAAGCGCATGTAGGGATGGAACCCTAAAAACCAGGCAAACAAGATGGGAACGACACCGCAACACTTTCATACCATCCCTACATATTGTGCCATTTTGCCTTTTGTTGGTTTGTGTGCATAAGAGTGTGGTGGAAGGCACTGGAGTGGGTAGTGTTCATGGGTGTGTAGTGCATGTTGATGTGCATGGAGAGTAAGTTGTGTTGTGGGTTGCTGCAATGCAATTGCTACAGAGCATGGTAGGTAGAGTCAGTCTTGTATGCAGAAGCTGTGGAGTGTACAAGCAGTGCTGAGTCTGTATGGCATGTTAGAGTGTATGTTGTGTAGTGAAATTTTATTGCTGCTGAACATGGCAGATATCTTGTATGCAGTAAGGCTGGTGAGTGAGCAGTAGTGAGTGGCTTGTTCATTTATTTAGTGGGTTTGAATAGGCTAATGTACATGTTGTGGTGTGCATACTTGGCCAAGGTGTGTAAAGAGTTTTTTTGTTGTGCATAGTTGGAAAAATGGCACAAGATGTAGGGATGGTGTGAAAGTGTTTTGGTGTTCTTCCCATCTTGTTTGCCTGGTTTTTGAGGGTTCCATCCCTACATGCACTTGTTTTCGTTCAGAAAACTTTTTTGTGACTTCTTCCTGTTGTGTTTTTGTTTTTAGGTATAGGGGAGGCCGAGGGGAAAATGCATGATCTGTAAAGTAAAGAAAGTATAGAACTTTTTGTTGTTCACAAGAAACCACGAAAGAGCTGTCATAAACATCCACATATCAAACTTTTTTATTTAGGTTAGACACCAAATCATAGGAATCTATGGGATTTAGAAGCCCAAGAAATACCTTGTATATTACCTAAGTGTGAAGCGTGCGTTTGATGAGGCTTTATGCAGGCATTATAAATCCCATAGATCCCTATACACTGCGATGTCAAACCGATTTAGACCATAGCTACTTACCGTCAAACTGTTACTACAATGGTGTCTTACAACTCGGTATTGTGACCTCTGTGGGGACAAAGTCTACAGAGTTTTTCTGTGAACCCAATAGTACTCCACGTGAATTGGGAGCAGCCGAGCAACCACCTGTTTCAGCAGCTGCCTCCTCTAGTGCAGGAGTTTTAAATGAAGCCAATGTTAACTCACTGCTACTAGCTGCACTAAAGCAGTTCGAGGAACAAGCTACCGATTGGCTGCTATGGATGGATATGACTTAGGAGGATACTAAAGACACCAGCCAAAACACTATTTGTAAAGATGTACTATATACATTGTTGTTGTAACAAGCAAATTTGAATTTGGAAACACCCCAGGAACAGCTATCTAGATAAACATGTTCAGTTGAGCTTCTGGGGCATACCTGCTATGAATTATGTTATAATTGGCGTATAGCAGTAAGCATAAGCGTGGGGTTGCCTGAGAATCTTTTTTCTCTTTTTTTTTATGTTGAAACTAACCATGAAGGAAAGGAGTGGTACAGCAGGCACCGATTAGCCTCGTTCCCAGGCTCTCCCCTCGCCCCGACGAAATAGAAAAGGAGGGGGAGAGCCTGGGACCGATTCGCACGTGATATCGCGGCACAACGACTTTGCACTAACCATTAAATAACCTGAAACGTCACTCACGTGAAGACCGCGAAGTAGCCGTGAAGTACTCTCAGCTCAAGATTTTGTTACTACAACTCGTTTATTGTTGTGTAGCTATGTTGGAGCTTTAAAATGTGGTTGTGATTTTGTTTTGTACGCCAGAGTGTAGCGCTAGCCAACTCAAGTCTTTGTTCATAGCCTTGTAGCAATTTTATAAAGCAGAACATCGGGTAACAGTAAATAGCCAAAGTCTTACCTACGTACCCGGTACTTCTCCGCCGTCGCTGCTGTTTGAGCCGTGCCGAGGTCTCACCGACGCAGTCACCGCTCACTTGTTTCAGTAGTGTTCGAGTCAGCCAATCACGTGCTGCATAATTGCGTCACGACTTTTGTAATTATTGCTGTGACGTCTACGTGCCGCGATATCACGTGCGAATCGGTCCCAGGCTCTCCCCCTCCTTTTCTATTTCGTCGGGGCGAGGGGAGAGCCTGGGAACGAGGCTAGGCACCGATAGCTGAAAGCTAATACTAAGGGGTCACGAAATAAAAAGCAGAAAAGGTCTAAGACAAGTGCAATAACTTAAGTGCATAAGAAAGTATTTTGAATACACTTTTTAAATTGTCCAACAGAGTCGTGATGTACATAATTTGCTGGTAAACTGTTCCACAGTCTAGTAGTACTAACAAAAAATGAGTTAAAATAAGCTGCTGTTTTGGCGAAAGGTACAAGTTGACTAGAATGGGAAACTCTAGTACTGGGGGAGGCTTTAAAAACAAAAAGATTTGGGGGGGCAGTACAATAGACCATTTAAAAACTTGAAGGTCATTGGAAGCTTGAAATATGAGCAGAATGCTGTACCAAGTCCTCGTAAGAGTCCTCGCATGTCCCCTTCTGCTGCCAAGAATTGTTGGCCTATTGCGTAGCTTGGGGTGTCTACGGCGAAAAAATACGTAAATCCACTGTCCGATCATTGATGAAGCAACCCACTCAATTTTCGGGAACACCCCCCAGCGCCCAAGGTAGCTACGGTGACGAATATCAGGCATGCAGCAGCAGGGTCTTGCAGCTTCCCAACGGTGCAGAAATCTTGCTGATAGTTGCTTCAGAAAGGGAACAGGAAGCGGCGTCTGAAAATACATTATTTTAGCCGATTATCGAATGTTCCGAACTGTTACGCTAATCGCCCCTAGCTCAAGTGGGGAATGACGCTCGAGCTACATTTTTCAGTCGCCGGATACGGTGGACTCCGCCTTCCTTTCCGTGGCATAACCGAGTATCTGCGTGGCTTAGTCTCCGTGTACGAGCGTCCGATTATCGCTGGTATCCGAGCATTGATTGTTTCCTCTACATTGTATTTCCGAATTACTGGGATTGCTACCACATTGGATGTCAGATGATCCATGGACAGCCCATGGATACATTGTATTCCTGAGTTACTTTGTCAGGGGCCGGGTCTCGAGCCTCACTACTCTGCCATCCTTGGACTATTCATGCATAGTCATGGTACATGTTATTTGCAACCATCCATGGATAGTCCAAGGCTGGCATAGTAGCTAGGCTCAAGACCCGGCCCTGACAAACTAACTCAGGAATACAATGTATCCATGACAGTCCAACAATGAATCATGGTAATACCAAAGACATGGTGGCTATTCTATGTATAGTAATGTAGGTCAAAGTTAAAATGGCTGTTCTATTTAATATTTAGCCAGTTCGTGGCAAGGCTGGACATGAGTGGAGGAATTTTCGCTGGTTAAAGTGAACCGATTTATCCTGACACTGCTATACAGTAGCTGATAGAAACTGACACTGAGGTTGCAACTCACTTCAGTTCTTCCAGTGACTTGTTATGTTGCAGTGCTCTGGCCAGAACTACGGCTCCAGTGGCAGTCATACCACTGTGACTGAGGCTGCAGTGGAGTACAATCACATGGCTGAGGTAGATCAGCACTAGACACTATACATCACCCGAAACTGTGGAAAGAGACACGTGTACTAGACCAAGCTACCAACAACACCACACTATTCATCAAAGAGCCTTTCACACTCTCAGCCGATGAACAGGGACAAGGGCATTGCCATTCCAGAATGCTGGCAACCGGTCCTGAACCATGCCACAATGATAAACTCCACCCATGCCACACCATGCCTTGCCATGCCACACCAGTAAGCTGATGACGAACAATTGCAATAGACGCTACTTAGAATGTTACATCTCTGTAATAGCTTGTAAGTAGTGTTCTGTTAGCAACTACCTTCCTTGTTCTCTGTATTTAAGAACTGTATTCTGAGTACTGTATAGATCTGTCCTAAAGACTATAGCACTGTACATTGATTTTTCAATTTCAATCGGAATTTTCCCTTCAAAATATCATCATTGCCAGTGTTTCGACTACAGTGATACCCCATTACCACTAGATGTACCCATGATACTGATCGATTGGGACATTTCATGAGCACATGTAAAGTGTTATCCTATGCCATTTTGCCCAATCATGAGGCTAGAGTGTTTGAGAATATTAAATGGCTGCAATATTCCTAGAAGGTAAAATCACCTCCAACCCCACAAAACACTTGAACTTGAGTTGTGGAAAAAGTCACAGCAGAGGTAAACTAGGTGCATGCATGACAAAAGCTATTTAATAATCATTGTCACAAGCAAAACTGTAGGATCAATCACTGTATCTCAGGACATTTTGTGTGGACAACTACATAACAGGTGAATTGAAAGGAATATGGAAGGCTGGCGAAAAAAGACATTGATCCAACCAAGATATAATCCTGGGTCTTCTGAATTTTGATCAGGTGCTCCTAGTATTAAGTGTATAGCTGGTTTTCCTAGAACTGAGTGCAGAATCACAATACATGAAAACCGAAGGCCTGCTTTCCTAAGCTAAGTAAGTGTATAGCTGTTTCTTCCTAGAATTATGGACAGAATCACAAATGATACATGGAAACGCAAAGGTGGGCTTCACAAGCCTTATAAGTGTATAGCTGGTTTTTCCATGAATTTTGTACAGACCTCGATGAACTCTGTAACCGATGAAGTGTCCTGCGCTACCTAGGTAAGTGTACAGCTGGCTTTTCCTCGAATTTTGCACATACCTTGTCGAACTCTGCGACCAATGAAGGTTGCACCAAGCGTAGCTAGATAAGTTTTTTCCTGGAATTGTGCACAGACTTCGCTGAACTATGAAGACAGGACACCTGTTTGTGAGGCTGATAGGAAGGCCACGAAGGTTGGAGGTTGGTTCAGTCATTATCTTATGTTAAATTGAATTAGTTTAAATAAATTAAGACTCCGGTTACGTAGCATTAGATTCATGATAAATTGTTTTTGTTACGTTAAATTGGATCATACGTAGTATTTGAATAGTTACGGTAACTCCGCAAATAAAACACCTTTCAAATACAGAAGGCTGTTGGAAAATTCTCACCCCTATCCCTTATACCCCATCAAATGTGTGCCTAGGTAGCAAACTTGTGTACACTGTACAGTTCTCCCTTCACTGCTATGCACCAGCACACATAAGCAATACATTCACAGATCTTAAGTCATGTGGAGCCCAGAAGTCACTTACTTCCGTGTTTTGAAGTTCTTTATCACTCTCCGATTAGCTAGTGCAGTTACTCCCTCATCCTTAATGCCAGTCCACTGGTACTTATCCCATTAAAGACTAGTATAGTGAAAATTAGTACAAGCCAACAATATTGAACACTAATCTTGTAGTCGTATGTTCTAAACTACAAGATTTGGTGCTGTCACAACACCAAGTTAGACCTGATGTACTCTCTACTCTATTAAAGAAAAATTCCAGCATCCAACCATAACATTCCTTAGTTACCTGTCTCAGACATCAGAGTTTCATATAAAGGGAGGTATGGGGGGGGAGGGGGGGAAGAAGACTCATCCCGAAGTCGAAATATTGAGATAAAAAGTTTATTTAAGCCACTCGGCTGTCTACTGTCAGTGTCTACCATAGCAACAATGGACGCGCCAGCTACTTCGCGGAAGCGCCCTGCTTCCTCTGGAAGAACTGAAGTGAGTTGCAAAATGATTAATGCTCTGCAGAACACAATGTAAGTTTCATGCAGGATTTTTCCTTGGGGGGGGATGGGAGGCGTCGCCGAGCATAGAACGCGGGACGGAGAGATGCTCCCAATGCTAGCGATAGGCTGGTGAGCTTCAGCGTTGAGGGGCGCGACTTGTTTTGTTGCAGTGCTTTGGCCAGAGCTATGGCTCCAGTGGCAGTCAGACCAGTGTGTGCAAAACTACAGTGGGATACATACGAAGTGACCATATCAGAATACTACATGCAGCCAAACATTACAAGAGTATAAGCTAGTGCATGGACACAATGTGCATTCCAGCTGACTCTACGTAGTAATATGATACCACGTACTAGTTCAATTAAGAATTAGTTATACCACTGAGTGCTGAGTTCACATGTGTACTAGTATATGGCAGGAATTTTTCCAAAGACAAAACGTTTTGTGGAACAAACATTTTACAAAACACTTCAATGGTTCAACAGTGGAAAGGCTATGCCCACTCTTGAGGTTTACAAAGGCAGAAAGGATGCTGCTATTGGTGAGGAGCTTCCCTGCAAGAGAGAGCCCTAGAATCAAGGTAACAACTTGGCATAGTTGAATCTCAGTAGACAACGAACAAGGGGCCAGAAGGATTTCAACACTTTAAAGGTAAAAATTTATGCTGTCAGAGAGAATTTTGCAAATGACGAAAATATAGTTTCTCAGAAATTTCTCTCCATATGCTACTACATATGGCTATGCTACTAAAGTAATGGCATTTGAGAGAAGCTGGCTGACACATTTTACAAACAGCTTTTGCAATTGGTTCAAATAAAGGGAAAAATTTATAATTTTGTAAACCACGAAAAACTTGTTTCTCATAAATTTCTTTCCAGATGCCATATGTACCTCAGTGTTTTCAAACTCTGGTTCACTGTCAGAACATCAGCCAGTGCAGTGGCTCCCAAATCTCCAATTTCATTTTCTTCAAGACTGTGGAAGGGTATACATGTAAAATTTAGAGTGATGTCCAAGTCTGCCATCAAAATCCTATGGGATCCCACTGTACCATGGGACAGGTGGGACAAGATGGGAACGACACCACAACACATTCACACCATCCCTACATCTTGTGCCATTTTTCCAACTATGCACAACAAAAAACTCTTTACACACCCACTAAATGATCAAGACACAGCACTGCTCACTCCACAGCCTTCCACATAAGAGACAACCCATATCTGCCACATTCTGCAGCAATAAAATTTCACAACATAACTTAAAACTCCCAACATACCCATACAGACCCAGCACTGCTCACAGTTTCTGCATACAAGACAGACTATACCTGTCATGCACAGTAGCAACTACATTGCATCCACCCACAACATAACACACACTCCACTCTCCATGCACATCAACATGTACTAGCTACACACCCAGCAATACCCTCCCCACTGCCTTCCACAACCCTCCTATGCACACAGCTAACAAACAAAAAACATAGTTGGCAAAATGGCACAAGATGTAGGGATGGTGTGAATGTGTTGTGGTGTCGTTCTCATCTTGTTCGGCTGGTTTTTGAGGGTTCCATCCCTACATGCGCTTGTTTTCATTTGGAAACCTTTTTGTGACTTTAATACTTTTCTACTTTCGCTACTCAAATTTTTGAGTGATGTCCAAGTCTGCCATCAAAATCCTATGGGATCCCAATGTACCATGGGACAGGTGGGACTGTCCATGGGAGCCCATTGTTCCATCTGAGGGCCCTATATCCCACTGTCCGTACTATCCCACTGTACCATGGGACAGGTGGGACTGTCCATGTGGGTCCACTGTCCCATCTGAGGGCCCCATATCCCACTTTCTGTCCTATCCCACTGTACCATGGGACAGGTGGTACTGTCCATGGGAGTCCATTGTCCCATCTGAGGGCCCCACATCCCAGTGTCCGTCCTATCCCACTGTACCATGGGACAGGTGGGACTGTCTATGGGAATCCACTGTCCCATCTGAGAGCCCCATATCCCAGTGTCTGTCCTATCCCACTGTACCATGGGACAGGTGGGACAGTCCATGGGAGTCTACTGTCCCTCCTTAAGGACGTCACATCCCACTGTCCGCCCTATCCCACTGTACCATGGGACAGGTGGTACTGTCCATGGGAATCCATTGTCCCATCTGAGGGCCCCACATCCCAGTGTCCGTCCTATCCCACTGTACCATGGGACAGGTGGGACTGTCTACGGGAGTCCACTATCTGAGAGCCCCATATCCCAGTGTCCGTCCTATCCCACTGTATCATGGGATAGGTGGGACTGTCCATGGGAGTCCATGTCCCATCTGAGGGCCCCATATCCCAGTGTCCGTCCTATCCCACTGTACCATGGGACAGGTGGGACTGTGCATGGGAGTCCACTGTCCCACCTGAGGGACCCATCCATCCTATCCCACTGTACTACTAGGTCCCACCTGTTCCATCATACAGTGGGATAGGACGGAGAGTGGGATATAGGGGCCCTTATGGAGGGACAGTGGACTCCTATGGACAGTCCCACCTGTCCCATGGTACAGTGGGATAGGACGGACACTGGGATATGGGGCCCTCAGATGGGACATGGACTCCCATGGACAGTCCCACCTATCCCATGATACAGTGGGATAGGACGGACACTGGGATATGGGGCTCTCAGATGGGACAGTGGACTCCCGTAGACAGTCCCACCTGTCCCGGATAGGACGGACACTGGGATGTGGGGCCCTCAGATGGGACAATGGACTCCCATGGACAGTCCCACCTGTACCATGGTACAGTGGGATAGGACGGAAAGTGGGATATGGGGCCCTCAGATGGGACAGTGGACCCCCATGGAAAGTCCCATCTGTCCCATGGTACAGTGGGATAGGAGAGACAGTGGGATATGGGGCTCTCAGATGGGAAAGTGGACTTGTGAGCATGCGCATCATTGAGTGAATCTTGTACACTCCAGGTATTAGAGGGACTGAAAAGCCTGTCTCCTTTACGGAATAGTGGGGTGTCCGTACTTCAGGGGCTATATTTATAATAATGTACGGTATCCATATCCAGGCAAAACGAGGTTTCTGCATTTCAGAGGTTCGGAATAGCGGGATCACTGACAACTCATTGATGCTGGTATGTGTGTACAAGTTCCATGTTTCTGTTGCTAGTGTACTGACAACTCATTGATGCTGGTATGGCTTCAAGTACAAGTGACCGTACTAGAAGTGCTCATACTGTGAGGAAAGTGACAGTAGTTACTAGCACCTGTCATCATAGTACAAGGAGACCACATGCACACAGGGGCCACTGTCACTCAGGTCAACCATATCATGCTCATAAAACTTTGCTTATAGGTCAGTATGGGGACAGGATAGTTACTTACTCTAGCTTTGTCAAACTCTGGTTCACTCTCAGAGCATCAGCCAGTGCAGTGGTTCCAGAATCTCCAATTTCATTTCCTCCAAGACTGTGGAAGAGAGTACTCCTGGGTTAGTGCAAGTAGTGAAATAAATTAACGGGACAGCTTAACATACGTTTATGTCGACCATCACTAAAAGTCAACAGAATAGGAGAGAGAATGTTTCTGTTGCTATGGCAATGATAACTCAAAAAGGGGCAAACGATATATACTTGTATGGGCTTCAACACATTCCCTACGACTAAAACTTCTCACATCAAAACACACAAATTGCTTCAGTATGGCAGTTAGGTAAATGATATTGCTGTTGTCATAGCAACATAACCTGTGTACAAATCCATATTTGTGTTTCTAGTGTACTGACAACTCATTGACACTGATATGGTTTCAACTACAAGTGCCCATACTTTCAGGAAAGTGACAGTAGTTATTAGCACCAGTTGTCACAGTATCCAGTGACCCACTGTCACCCAAGACAATAACTACTGTCACTTTCCTTGAGCTTATGAACCGCTATTCGCAGCACTCACAAGCTCCTGCCTTGACTGACACCCTTCAAAATGTATGAGTGCTACAGGGTATAGCTGCACATATTCTAGGCTTTTAAGCTTTTATATTCAGTACCCTTGTTCTGCCATCAACGCGAATTTGAATGAATGAAGCATCGTACTTCGGACAAAGCCATACATCATCTGACACACCCGTGCATGCTTATGTTCACTTCAGCACAACACTTGGTACCAGTAACATATCAGCCATCGAGTGGCCTACTTACATCACCAGCAGTATCGTGCCCTGAAAGCCTTCACCCTCGAAACTATTCACAAATAAAAATAACACATTCTCAGACAACCACAAAACATGTTGCTTTAGGACAGCGGTTTTGAATGTGAAATAGTCTATGTAGACGTAAGGTGATTGGCAGCAGGCCATTTCCATACAACATTGACAAACACTGAAACTTAGGTGGTGGTGGTGACATAGTTCAAGTGCACCGATGGGTTATGATGACTAAATCATCGCTCTTCACAACCACTCTAGTTATCACAAAAACTCCAACTAACCATCTGGGAAGGATAGTAACTCAGCACTTCCGTTGACAGTGACAAGTGGAATTTATCCAAAAACTGATTCCTATTCTCTGAGATTACGTTCCTGTTCAAGAATAGGTACTATTTCGGGCACGCCCAACATATTGGATGCCCTTGTCCCTGCTTTCATGTGCTAACACGGTTGAAGACTCGAGTTGCTTGCCTGCGGTAAGTACTTAGATAGTCTGTCGTTCATTTTTCACTCTATCTTAGGATTTAATCAACCCTATTACTTTAATAGGTAGAGCGTTATGTATGTTCATAAGTATACGCATGTATCCAAAATTTTCTGCTATATAGCTACAGTATAGTGAGAATATTTCACCAGGGAAACTTTTGCCAAAGCTGGTAGTTTGGTATTGTAATAAGATTTGCCAAATTTTTCTGGTCAATTTCTTGTTTCCAAAACCCCACCCACCAAGTCATGGCACTCAGACCTAACATATCCCTTGCAGGATTTCACTGATTCTGTTTCTGAGAAGCCTTAACTACACACATGCTTATATACCTTAGGTGTAGCTGACAACAGATGTATAGAATGTAATAATTTTCAGTGGTTAAGATGAACCAATTCACCCTGGCGAAAACTTCCTGCTATACAGTAGTTACTAGAAACTGCTTGGTGAATGAGATAATCAGTTTACAACTCACTTCAATTCTTCCAGTGAGTTGTTATGTTGCAGTGCTCTGGCCAGAGCTATAGCTCCAGTACCAGTCAGACCAGTGTGCGCGAGACTGCAGATGGGTGTAATCACATGACTAAGTTAGATCTGCAATAAACAAATTCCATTTTTCTGTTGCTATAGCAACAATACACCTGCCCCTTCTAGCATCGTACCCAGGCCATGTGGGAGGAGGGAAAAGTGGCCTGGTATCCACTGTTTGCGCATGCACAAACGATTCCGGAAATCTTTCGCAAACGAGTCCGATTATGGACAAGTTACACGTGGTTGTTATGCGGAGAAATAACCAAACTAGATGTACGGCTTGCAGTGTGCCAGCTGGGTTTACGCGGCGATGACTTCCATTATCAGAGACACAAGGGGTGACACGACAAGGACTACGCTACAACCACCACCGGTTCCACCGTCACTGTGCTTGTAGTTGAAAACAAATGGCAGAGTCTCGTAGCAAATGGACTTACCAAATCCCGTGGGTAGCCACAGGAATATGTCTTTACCATCGTAGATACATTTGATCGCATCCAGCTGCTGTGCTTTCGACGTGAAACCTCCCTTTCCAATACAATAAAGAGCGAACTGGAGCGCTTTATCAAAGTAGTCGGTTTTACCTGCCATGTTCATGGGATAAGCTCGAGACGGATGTGCTTCGGAGTTATATGCCAGTATACGGTAAAGATTAACGGTTCGTAAACGATGGTATACGATACTTTCGCGCATGCGCAAACAGTGGATACAAGGCCACTTTTCCCTCCTCCAACGTGGCCTGGGTACAAGGCTATGCCCCTCCTTACCACTAGATGTACACATGATGATGTAACTCAAACCTGATACAGTATTCATATTATGCAATTGTAAAAGTGTGCTAGTCAAAATCTGTTATTCAATGCCTTTTTGCCGATCATGAGGCTAGAGGTTTTCTGACTGTGAAATTAATATTTCTGTAAAATCACTTCCAACCCCACGGACGATTGACTTGTGCAAGAAGTCACAGCAGAGACAAACAGGTGCATAACAAACATTATTCAATAATGTCCATTACCACTGTGTTTATCACAAACAAAACTATATGATTTATCCACTGAATACACAAGCTCATTCACTGTATCTCAGGACCTTTTGTGTGGATACTTACATGACTTTATATCTCAGGTGAATTGAAGGGATATTAATATGGAAGGCTATTGGAAAATTCAGAACATACTCACCCCTACCTTTACAGCATACCAAATGTGTGTCTGGATAGCCAACTTGTGTACAGTCCTCCCTCCACTGCTGTGCACCACCACACATAATCAATACATGCAGTAATCTAGCAGTCCTGTGTGGCTCGAGCCCCAAAGTCACTTACTTCAGTGTTTTGAAGTTGTTTATCACTCTCGAATCAGCCAGTGCAGTTACTCCTTCATCCCCAATTCCAGTCCACTGGTATTTATCCCATTCAAGACTAGTACAGTGAAGAAATAGTACAAGTCAATAATACTAAACACTACAAGATATGGTGCTGTCACAACACAAAGTTAGACCTCACGTACTCTGCACTGTATGTAAAGCACAATTCCAGCATTCAAACATCACATTCCTTAGCTACTTGTCCTAGCCTCATACCCAGGCCAGCCAGGGTACGAGACTACTACTTGTCCCAGACTACAACGCTTACAGTGCTTAAGTGTGCTCTGCCCAATGAGACACTCAGCTTGCAACTCACTTCAGATCTTCCAGTGACTCGTTATGTTCCAGTGCTTTGGCCAGAGCTATGGCTCCGATGGCAGTCAGATCAGTGTGTGTGAGACTGCAGTGGGATACACAGGAAGTGACTATATCACATACCTGAGTATTATGTGATTGTATACTACCTGCAGCCAAACATTACAAGATGAGTTGAAGTGGATACTTTGTGCATTCTAGCCATGCCACGAAGTGCCAAGCCCACACCGGTACCACTGTATGATGAGAATTTTCCTAGGACAAAAACTATTTGTGGAAAAGTCATGTACAAACATTTTGCAAAAACATTTTTCATGGTTTAACAATGGATAGGCTATGCCCGTTCTTGAGGTTTACAAAGGCATCTGGATGCTGCTACTGGTGAGGAGCTTCCTTGCAGGAGCCAGAAAGATTAGGTAATAATTACGGCTATGCTACTAAACAATAGCATTTGAGAGAAGCAGCCAACAGCTTTTCTACAAGGCTCAAAACTTTCAAAAGTAAAAATTTATGCTGTCTGAGACAATTTTGTAAAGTGTCCCTTGGAAAATTTCTTACTGTAAGGTATACCGTAGTGTCCAGCAAATACGCTCCCCCCCCCCCCCCCCCCCCCCCCCCTCGCGCATAAGCCCCCCCTGCATTTTTAGCGCAAAGTCTTGCAGAGGTATTTTTATCCCGCGCATAAGCCCTCCCCCTTCAATCATATATGGCTGTTACCAAAATTTACTGACAACTATGTGTGGCAGTCCTGTGTAGAAATCGAGTCCATCGCGTATTTCGATTGTATCGCTGCGCCGTTAAGGGGGTTGGGGGCTCATATGCGCTTCGTAGATCATTATCTACGAAGCACGTATGGGCCCTGTCCTTAACGGAAGTCCAGTGATATGGCGCAGCAATGCGATCGAAATACACGACGGAATAACCTTCGATTTCTACATGGGACTGCCACATGTATAAATAACATCCTTACAGATAGCAACTGCAAAGTCGTCAAATGCTATCTGAACACGAAGTTGCGGGCCGGTAGGGCACCGGAAGGGAGGGCGTAATCGCGAGATAAAACGTCGCATCCCACGTATAAGCCCCCCCCTGCGCTTTGTACTAAGGCTAAGGTTGCAAAAAAAAAAAAAAAAAGGATTTGCGGGACACTACGGTATGTACCTCAGTGTTTTCAAACTTTGGTTCACTCTCAGAGCATCAGCCAGTGCAGTGGCTCCAGAATTTCCAATCCCATTTCCTTCAAGACTATACAGAAGGGAATACATGTAAATTAGAGAAAGTAGGGGAATAGAAAATTTAACTCTGTAATCACTAAACATTATAATATCCAGTTCTTATACAGTAAAACCTCTCTTACCCAGGCAGCATGGGGCCAGGGGATGCCCGTAACTTAGAAAATGCCCATAACTGAGAAACATGTATATTGTGTACAGTCATGTATCCAACCTTATTGTTATCGTAGAACTCGAACTATTCTGCAGTGATTCTCAAGCACTCTGATGTTAATGCTTAGTGCTATACCGCTATTTTACATTATTCATAGAAACTACGCCCCCAAAAGCTCAACTGAGCATGTGTTCAGATATAGCTTATGGTAATAAAATGAAGATGGCAACAGCCAAGGTCAGGTGGTACAACGCAAAACATAGAGAGGGGATGTGTGCATGCTTCCAGGAGAAGTATTATAGGGTATATGTATTGTTAGAGCTGCTGTAAATAAGTGTATGATAGGATTCCCACACTGAGCACGTGTAGTTTGCAGGTGCAGCAGTTTCTACTTCTGTTACTGAAGTCTTCTGTAACTTGATTGGTCAATTGCTAGTCCTATAACTCACCTAGACACTAGGTACTTGATAGTTAGACCACCAGCTGGCGATTTAGAACACTAGCTTGCAATTTAGAACACTAGCTAGCTGGCAACTTAAAACACTAGCCACTGATATTCAATATTCCATTTCCAAATTTAGATTTAGGAATACTGTACAGCCGAACTGCCAGTGTACAATTTTAATTACTAGTCACAGAAACGTTTTCTGAATGAAAACAAGCACATGTAGGGATGGAACCCTCAAAAACCAACCAAACTAGATGGGAATGACACCACAATACTTTCCACCATCCCTACATCTTGTGCCATTTTGCCAACTATGCACACCACAAAACCCTCTAAAAGTACATTACCCTATCCACACCCACTAAATGAACACGGCACTCAGCACTGCTCACTCTAGTCTTCCACATAAAAGACGATCCATATCTGCCATGTCAAGCAGTAATAAAACTTCACAACATAACTTACACTCTAACATGCTATACAGACCCAGCACTGCTCATACAGTTTCTGCATATGTATACAAGACAGACCATATCTGCCATGCTCAGTAGCAACTATATTGCAGCCATCCACAACATAACTCACTCTCCATACACATCAACACGCACTACACACCCATGCAGGACTACCCACCCCACTGCCTTCCACAACCCTCCTATATCCCTCCTATATCCTCACCACTAACACAAGGCATAGTTGGCAAAATGGCACAAGATGTAGGGATGGTGGAAAGTATTGTGGTGTCATTCCCATCTAGTTTGGTTGGTTTTTGAGGGTTCCATCCCTACATGTGCTTGTTTTCATTCAGAAAACGTTTCTGTGACTAGTAATTAAAATTGTACACTGGCAGTTCGGCTGTACAGTATTCCTACATGGTGCCAAAAATCGGATAGCTGCAAGACACTACGCATACTACAGAAGCAACACTAACAACAAGCTTATCTTCTTCCAGAAAGTTTTGGTATTTGAGTCATGTCCGATTGTTTTCTTTGGCATTCTGTCGGCAGTACAGTGTACAAAGGTCACTTGCAGTTGAAGCTCTTAACCGCTGAATGGCATAAATAGACCACGCTTCTGTGTCCTAGTACAGCTTACAGCCTGCAGAACTCCTTCACCTGGATGTGACTAGTCGCAGAGCATGCTGTAGAAAGCCACAATACCTTGCTCGCATTTTACAGTTACCCCTACTTCTGTTAGTCACATGAGCTTTACATTGTGGTTATGTGAAGATTAAATCCCATGCCTTAATCGCCTTGAGTAGCAGTAATACACTGTACTGCTGTTGTTTGCACATGCAAACACAACAACTATTCTAACTGGAAGGTGGTCCTTAGAAAAAATTAATAGGGTACCCTCATTGGAGCAGAGGAGATCATGGGGGTGGCGAGTCATTGGGAAGGTGCCTTAATTAGAATGTCTACAGTAACACCTGTCACCCTATAGTCCAAGGAGATCACACAGGGACCAATCTCACCTGGGCCATATGTATCGTGCATATATACTTCACTTTTTAGCTTTTTAATTAGGTCAGCATGGAGCCAGGATAGTTACTTACTGCAGTGTTTTCAAGCTCTTGTTCACTCTCAGAGCATCAGCCAGTGCAGTGGCTCCAGAAGCTCCAATTTTACTCCATTCCAGACTGTGGAAGAGAGTGCTCCAGAATTAGTGCAAGTAGTGAAACTCCATTAATGGTACAGTGAGCCTAACTAACATAGGCTTAAGTATGCATGGGAGAAAAAATTTACCTACCACAGCCAATGGTACGTATAGTTCAACCCTCACTTACAACTCACTTCAATTCTTCCAGTGACTTGTTATTTCGCAGTGATCTGGCCAGAGCTATCACTACAGTGTCAGTCAGATTATTGTGTGTGAGGCTACAGTGGGGCATAATCAGACATGAAAACACTTGAGGGACATCCACATTAACTATGTTTCTGCTGCTATGGCAATTATAACTCTTCATCATGCACCAGAGGAGTCAGTGATACTCATATGGGCTTCAATTAGCATTTCATGCGACTGCAACTATAACCTTGTACATCAGATTCCCACACCAATAATCTCAATACGGTGACCAGCCATTGTTGTTGCCATAGCATCAGAAAATGAGTGTACATATATATTATTGGTATGCCATGCATGTTAGGTGGCATTGTTGTTACCATAGCTACAGAAAATGGGTTTACATCTGCATGATTGGAATTCCATGTTTCTGTATAGACAATTAATCACTAACAGTGCTAGTATGGCTTCAATTTAATCGATGACATGATGTCTGTGCTGAAGGAAAGTGGCAGTAGTTACTGTACCGCAGGTGTTCGAATTATGGTGCCTTGTTTGAAGAGGAAAAAACACTATGAACTCTTAGTGACTTCTGTTACCTCAGCTTTTGAAAGGGCGCTGCTGCAAGTGACTGAAGACCTTCAGATGAAAAAACACAATCCTCAAAACTGCAGGAAAGAAATACACTAGAAAATACATCTGGTGCAGAGATGTACAGGTAATTAAGGTTGCCTTGTACACCACTTAGCAACCCTTTAGAGCCAGCATTCACTCAAACACATTTGATTTTCTCCTAGTGTTTGTCCTATCTTTGTACCTTGTACAGTCTTGCAACATCAAGAATGCTATTTCTACCTAAATTACCCAATCAGTGCACAGAATGCAAACTGTTATCTGGTATCAGCTCTTACAACTAGCCTTGTCCCCAGGCCCCTCCCCCTGCAGAGAGGCCTGGTACATACTGTTTGCGCATGCACATAATTTTAGGTGATTCGTGAATACTTACCGCACATTAGGTACGTATATGAACTGTGCATGTTTGTTTCACACAAATGAATGAGAGAATGGTTGAGAAGTGGCTGCTTCTCTGGGTGATTCCCTGTTTGCTAAGGCATTATCATGTGCCATTTCTGTTGTAAAGGCTGATCATGTTTAAGGTGCTACAAGCCGTGTGCAAAGAGAGGTGTTTTTATGGCTACCAACAGGTCAAATCGATTTGCTACCTTTCTGTTTGAGTGTAAGTTTTGAAAAAAAAAACACGGTATTGCCACATCTGAATATTCTAGCAGGATTCTGAAAGTTAAATTGCCACTGGAGTCTATTTCAAAGAAAGCTTTGTATTCTTGGTTAGTATAATCTTCTGCATACGGACACGGTAAGTGCACGAAGGTTTTTATGAACAATATAACAGAATTTTGTGCATGCGCAAACAGTGAGCTCCAGGGTTCTCCTTGGGAGGAGGGGCCTCGGGACATTACTCTTGCAATCAGATGATACAAAAAATGCTCACTTGAACACCACTGGAGTCTGACTGAACCACAGTAACAAGTTCATAAACACTGTCCACGTGATAAACTGATGGATGTTATCATGTCTTCCCTAATCACTGAAAAACTGGTAGTTAATCTGACATCATCAATCCCAGTTAACCAGGACACAGGGTCATGACTTACCTCACTCTGAAACCTTTTTGGCCACTTTGAGCAAGTGCATGCACCTGTCTTCTCAACTGAAATAGGGTTGCTCTTCCAAAGCAGCATTGTTTAAAAATCAAAGCTGGGGGAAACTTGAAACCTGTTATGGCAATGTGGTGTATATCAGCAGGTGTTAGAATGTGGCCTCTGAAAACAGATGGCATGTCACATGACCAGTGGGCTTCATATGCGCAATTGCCTAGCATTTTCAGTTTCTCCTTGTGATATGCATTTCTTAAAATTAGAAACCTATCGTATGATTCGGACACAAGCAGTCCAGCAAAGAATTGCCAAAGGAAATTCATCTCTGACTTCTGCACCAGAAGTTCTGTTTGTTTGGTTTGTGGCAGGCTATGTACATGCAATGCAGCTAAGAATTGCTGAAGCAGTGGAGAGGAAAACTGGAAACATTGCTTTTTGCTGTGGTGCAATGGTTTGCTATAAGGATGTACCAGTGCAAAACCACACCCATGGCCAACAGACCTTGCTGCTGGCAAGCTCAAATGAAAAGATTCCGTAGCGAGATTCTCAAAAGCTACAGTTGATAACTCGTGAAGAAATGACCGCACAGTGCAAGGTAGTTCACTTAAGGATCCTGGTGGTGTTTCAATTTGTAGCAGTTTTGAAAATGTTGATTGCAAAAAAAGCAATGTCGTGTTTGTGAAGAGTTCAGTCCATGTAACTGGAAGCTCATGGGAGGGAGTGTCCAAAAGTTTGTTGCAGACAAACAGAAGAGTATAGAGGTATACTGGGCTAGATGCTAACAGCCTCATATCAGGATTGTTGTTGAGATACAGGTAGAAGCCTTCCGCTTTTGATGGTCTAAAACTGAAGAATTGTAAAACTTGCTTGGATATTTGATTGTCAGTAAGATTAAGAAGCTCAAATTGCTTGACACTAATTTCATCTGGTGTGTAGGGGGATGCTATCAACATAACAGACTTTGGAAGAAATTTTCGAGATGCCAAGTCATGCAAAACACCACCATTCTGTTGTTGGTCGTATCCATCCAAAATAAAGACAACATCTTTCCCTTGCCTTTTCTCAATCCACTTGGAGATATTTTTGGTTTCAATAGGGAGTAATTGTGATAACAACTGATTGAGTGTCATTTTTCTGTTCTGAAATTGAGAACAGTCTACCCAAAACATGAGGGTGATGCTTCTCATTCCATACCCTAAAGCCCAGTACTGACAGAGTTTGGAAAACAAAAAAGTCTTCCCCAGGCCTGGAGCTCCTTTAATTAGAATACATAATTCTGCCGACCACAGATAGTCACTACCTGTGCATGCATTCACCAGGGATTTCATCGAAACTGGGGTAATACTGGAAGGAAACTCTTCTTGCATATCATAATAGCAGTTGGAGTAGTCCATGTTCTTGAGTTCTTCACTGGCATGTGGGGTCAGCTCCCCCAGTCTCTGGTCAAACTGCATTAGGTTAGGAACTTCTCTCCACTGCTGCCAACTGTCATGAGCTAGGTACTGCTGCTTCAGCCACCTGCTGGCATGGAGCACCACAGGCCCTAAAAGAAGTATTTAATAGTAAATGGATGCACACAAAGATTATTTTACAGCTAACTTGGCCAGCTACCTTTTCCTAGGTTTTGCAGCAAACCCTCCACCTCATCAAAGTTCCCATGGAGTATCAGACTCTCTAGCAGGTTGTTGTAGGTTGCAGTAGATCCTTCTACTTTCTTCCAGCACATTAGAGCCTCGTATTTCTGATCGTTCTCATCTGGGTAGTTGTATACAAGTTCCTCAGTCTTCCACTCATGGATCCCAAAGTAAGGGGCAAGTTTCTTCCAATCTTGAAGGTGTTTTGAAAATGTTTTGAGAAATTGCTCAGAACAGATATCATTGAGCATTTTAGTCTCAACACTACCCAGCATCTTGAGCAGGTGTGATAGTCTCTCTGAGGTAATTTCTGCAGCCCTTACCTTCAGGAAGTACTCCAGTCCACTTGGTTTGGTACGCACACCACTGTCAACAGCTGTATTATGGTATTTCACAGTACAGTACTGCTGAATGTTATCAAGTACAATTACATCGATTTCCAAGCTCATCACACCACTGTCTGCTAGAATGGTCAGGTCCTCAGTATTTAGCTCATGGAAGATGTGGAGAATGGTTTCAGGAATGAGGAAGGTAAGGAGGACAGAACCAGGGTCGTAAAAGCTATATGTGAGAAATGTTCTCTTTATCCCACTAGCCTTTTCTAGTACTTTCTGTATTTCACCAATGATTTCCACAGTTGCATGACTTGTATCCCCCTCTACCTGTACTTTCAACTTCTTTGTACCACAAAATTGTTCGATTTCCCCATCAGTGATGGGACCTGGCAGATCAATGAGATTCCTCTTACGACTGTACTTCTGATCAGTGTATTGTTGTAGGACTTCCTTTGCTCTATCACATCCAAACCTTCCAACTATCTCCTCAAGTAGGTAGTAGTGCATAAAGTTAATGAACTGGGGAAAGAGAGACTTGATCAGTTGCTTGGTAGTATTGGCATCTTTGTATATCTTGGGATCAACATAGAGTTGTTCAGGATACAGAGGGTGAGAGTAGCAGTTCAGAAATTCTTTGAGCTTGGCCACGTCAACACTCTTGTCCAAAAGGTCAGTCACATCTGAAAACACGATAGCAAACTCACTACTGAGGTGGTGTGTCTCCCTTGGATCTGGATGAAATTTGCTGGAGGAGCTTCCTCCATACAGTTTTACTGCTTCTTTGCACACTGCATGTAAGGAGATATTGAATCATGCAAGTCACTAAAACTTCATTTTAATACATACCTGGGTGCTTGTTTGATATGGTCTCTGCTAAAGCACAGTCGTTTCCTCCAAATGGATCACCCACAGCTTTGACCAGCATCCTCCAAGTGGGAGGACCATATTTATCATAATTGTAGGACTTCCGGAGCCACTTGCTCAGCACCATTCGGAGACAACAAGCAGAGTCATCGCCTCGAGTTTCTTTGCGGATAGCTTCCTCTTGTGATATTGGTAAGTAGAGAGCAAAACAAATGTCTGACCATTTCGCAGCTAAGGTGTATACTTCCCTATACACATCATGTATGTCATCACAAGCTGGAATGTAGTACAGAGCAGTATAAACAAACACAATTTAACACAATCAATTAACAGAGGCAAGAGCAATACAGTAGAACCCTCTCGAAAGTACACCCCTGAAATAAGAACACCTTACAAATCAGGACAAATATTTTGCTAAGCGTGTCATCATGACATGCCTTTAACGCACCGTATCTCCATTTCTGTCCAAGCTCTGACTCCGAAACTGAACCTAAGTCCACTTTCAGCCTTAACAAGCAGACTCATTGCCTTAACCATGACCACTCATTAACGAGCATGCAATAGTCAGCACTCTCGGTTGTCAAACACCCGCTCAGAGCCCATGCAGCCTTCCCTGCCAGAAATTAACCCCCTACAAGGTGAGAGTAGCATTTTCTAAGCCTGTCCATGCAGCCAGGGCAAGAATTGGCCCACCCGGTCCCAACCATGGCAGTTTTACAGCCAAGCCTAGCAGCCACCATGTGCCAGTGGTAACAAGGTACTAGACACATTCTCTACGATTCAAGATATTGACAATCTGTTGCTTATGCCATGCTAACATAATTATGCCTTCTGCAATCTGATTGGAGCTCTCAAATTCGAGAGTGGCTCCGTCCAAAGTGACAAAAACGTGAAGGTTTGGGCACGAGACTACTCCCAAATGTGTTACGTTGTTCCTGGTCTCTGCATCCAAACTCTGTCCTCAATCTCCAACTACTACTCAACGCACAAACACCGGACAAGTACCAGCATGTAGCCAAGAGCCTGTAGATTCTACTGATGCTAATATTGTGGAAACTTCAACTTGTTTGGAGACAACACAGCAAGAAACGACAAATTTCACCGTCCGATTATTGATCGAATCGGACTAGTCCATGTTCAGCCGCGCCCCTGAGCAAAGCAGCTACCGCTACGAAAATATACTGCGAATTGGGGAGGTGTTGGGGCATCGTATCGATGCTAAAATCTCTCCAAAAGCAGCTTCAGAGAAGGCACAAACAACAGTGTCTGAAAATACATACACTTTTCCGAATATTGATGTTTTTCGGACGGCCATTTTATTGCTTCTAGCGCCAACAGGAAACAATGAGCGAGCGTCATTTTTGGTACACCGGGCACTGCGTACCTCTGCTACAGCCTTGCAGTATCGCCGAATGTTTACGCAGTTTTCCCTCCGCATTTGAGTGTCCGAATATACCTGTCATCCGATGATTGCTAACTTACTCTACCTTGCTTGCTTGGGAGAGTAGGCCTTCCCATTTTCACATGTTGTGATTCTTGTGTAAGATCTAATTTTGCGTAAGAAATTCAATTTCAGGAATTTATGATGAATCAAATCTAACGTAAGGTCACGACTTCATTATTTTTTAAGCATACGTAGTATTCGAATAATTACGGTAATACTTGTGAGACCATGTTCAACTTGTATGCAGGCTACACACAATAGCAAGTAGCTCTGCACTTGAAAGTGTCTCATTACATAGGTTGGTTGCTTCAAAAGTGAGGCCATGTCAATCTAATTTTGTCATGATCAGTCTGATCAACCCAAACTTTGGCCGACTGTACTCAAAAGTGATAATTGTCTACTGCTGTGTGTAAATCTGCAAGCTGAATCTGTCCTCATAGCATCATCTTTTGTGTGGATATATACAAGTGTACTCGGTAAAAAAGAGCCTGAAAATCAAGCAAAAGCCCAGGTTTGTCGAACTTTAGATGGGATAATTCTTTGAAAAGCTGCTAGTGAATAATTTTGTAACACTGTTGCCAAGATATTGATCATGTGACTATTATTAGTTTTAAGTCTACCTACCGACCCTTCTTGAAGTCAACAAGCAACATGGTGGGTAAAGAGTTAAAGGGTTAAAGGTGTCATGACAAAGCTCCTGATGGAACCAAGTAAGGTTGTGAAGCCTCAGAATAGATTGTGGGGTTCTTTCCGCATTATCAGCATACAGAATTCAACTATTGTGAGCAAAGCCAGGAGATGTATGGCTGCCAACCTGTAATCAGCACCAGTTACATTATCTTTTGAAAGATGAATGTCAATCATTGCTTGCATTCTGTCACCATCTATAGGTACAGAGTTCACTATAGTTTTGTTATTACAAATTTACGTGTACATACAATTATACTACAGTCTCCCTTTAGTGAGCTCCTCATTAACCCTTTAACTACCAATGACGACTATAGTCGTCATTGAAATTCGGCCGCATGCTATCAGCTGGCGCAATCGGTTTTGAAGATAGGTTCTGTGCTAGCAGAAAGGTGGGACGAGGGGAGGTGGGTGAGTGTCACCGGAGGGTGACAGTACATGGCGGCTGTTGCAGCTGGCTGTAGAAAAGCCCTGGTCAATGCCAGGTGGGCCATTGTTCTGCTTTCTTGCACAAACGGGCCTAGAAAACACTCCTTTCGCCTTGTAGGGGCTCCATTTCTGACATTTTAGGCAGCTTTCAGTCTGGTGGAGCGCTCTCTGGTCAGAGAGCCCTGACTATTGAACGCTCCTAATGAGTGGGTGTGGTCAAGGTCATGAACTTGTAAAGGACATGGCTGTGGCTCACGTTTCCAGGGCTAACTCACAGCAGAAGTGGAAATACAGGTGAAAAAAGGTATGACTAGTCTAAACAAGAACACTAGCAGTAGTTAAAGGGTTAATGTGCATAACACTGGTGCGGCATGTGTGTAACCATGTGTTACTAATTCTATTTACTCTCTTAACTGCAGGAAATCAAATTACTAGAACGAAATGAAGCAAAACACAACCACACTTTGCTATAGAGACCAAAGACTTACGCAAATGTGTGTGTCTGCTGCTTGTTTCAACATGCCCTGTTTTTTACAATATATTCATTTATAGTTCATATACAATACTTCACAAAGCTGCTAAATTATATGTTGCGTTACATTTGCACGCTAACTGTACCTCCGATTGGTCATCAGCTTTCAGCTTTTGACAATGGTTACGTGACAGCAGCAATTCTCTTGAGCATGTGCTTTTTCCCGCGGCAAGTTTAATTTCGTGGGGAGCTGACCAATCATGTCGCCAGTACTCTCACATGATCATAATACTTGCTGTGTGTTTTGCTTTAGGCGGATAACTTCACCACTTTCCTTAGCCACATTTTGGGATTTATCGAGTCACTTACAGCCAGTACGCATTGCTCACTGAAGGGATACATCCTAGGGTTTTGTGCTTTCTGTGTTGCATTTACGGGCAAAAAAGTGACTTTTTATGACATACAGTTGAACAAAAATTTATATCTCCTTTTCTATGAATGGTTGCCACTTCTCCCTGGGTATTTGCATAGTTTAGTAGTTGGGGCTACTTTCTATGCACAGTGCACATGAGCTCAAGCCATCCGCCTCAGCACATATAAGTTAATGCGCATATTTAGTGTTTCCCGGAGAACCCATGTCACTCACATGACCAGAAGTGGTTAAGGATTCACAGCCCCTCCCACTTCAATTGTATGTAAAAAATAATTGGTGTACAAATATTGCTTGGTGAGTTACAAACGAATCTTTGCTCTTCAGCTAATTTCAGCCTCCTCCCATGCCTTAATTCACCTGAGTACATTACCAAAGCTTGTATACTACTGGTATCCCTATTCCAAATTACCAATTTTTGGAGGTGTTGAAAATTTCAGTGTCTGTATAATTGGAGATTTTAATAGCATCCTAGTTGGCATCGGCATCCAATAATGCATTTTTAAGTTGGTTAAGTTGTGGCCTGGAGAAACCTGGTCGGAAGTTTGAAGATAAGCTTTGATCAACTTATTTTATCTTTTATTTTTTGTTGTGAAGGAAGGAGTTTAGTTGAGTAATGTAGTGTCAGCCAGCTATGAGTAGTGAGTAGTCCCCATAGTTCAGTAGGCCTGGGTTTTGTGGCCATATGCTGATGCTTGTAGGTGACCGTGGCCCAGTGCTAGATTGATTATGCTGGAATGCACTGTCATGCATACAGTCAACATCTAAGGGAAAAGCCATCATTGTGCATGAGCAGAACTGTGAGTTATTTACATAAGGGGGAAAGGTGGGGCTAGCAATGTATACTTTCACTTGTGAATGAGCTCCTCCAATAGACAAGCTGTGAATTTTCTGAAACGTGCATTTATTTTTTGGCAGTCAAAGTTGTTCATTTCAAGAGTAATGGCAAACATAAGCCATCCATGACACTGACAGTGGCTCTGAACAATTGGCAGCATACACTGGTTTATGAATATAACTCCACTCACCTTGTAGGGGCACCACTTCTGGCACTGCAGGCAGTTTTCAGTCAGGAGGAGTTTTTTCTGGTCTGAGAGCCAAGACCATTAAAAGCTTGCTAATGAGTGGGTGTGGTCAATGTCATAAACCCCCAGAGAATGGCTCAAAGAAGCTGTGGCTCAAGCTTCCAGTGCTACTCCAATCAGAAGAGCCAAAGAAGGTACCCACAGCCTGAAAAGACTTCTAGTGAATGGTCTACAGTGGGTGACGGGTTCACCCAAGATTGCCCTAAAGCAAACCGTAACCCTGACACTAGGAGCAACCCTGGTCCTCACTATTTTTCTTTGTTAACCTCTACCAAGCACCTTGCGTCCCACCTTAAGGTGGGTTAGGGTTAGGGTTAGGACTACATGACTGTGGTACTCCACCCTGTATTTTCAAGGTCGACAAACCTGGAATCCAAGCTGATAGACTTGTTTACCTTCATAAACTTTTAGCAAATAGTCAGTTTTGGGAGTCTTCAACTTTTCACTGTCCATACAATTGGGGATTTTCCCAGCTTCCTGTACGGTTTGTTTTGTGGGGTGTGGGCTAGCCTCATTCCCAGGCTCTCCCCTCAATGTTTGTATTTCTTGTCGGGGCAAGGGGAGAGCCTGGGAACGAGGCTAGGTGTGGGCTAAATAGGGTGGTAGGCGTACATGTATATGACTGGATGTGCATGAAGCCCCTTGTTCGCAGAGGAACATCTTGGCGTAAGGGTGTTGTGATAGTCAGAAGCTCAAACTGTTGTCGTTGGACAAAAGTGTAGGTAGCCAAGGTGTTTCTAAGTAAAGCTACTTGACTTGACAGCGTATGTCTAATTGTTATTGGGTCTACCCAGAGTGACTACTCGGTGCTAATTGGTAGTAATTAAAACATGCAGGCGAGATAGACAAGCCAACTTCTATATATGACTATAACTGCCTGTGTAATGCACCTATCAATTGTATGTCCCACTCCCCCCCTCCCGGGCAAAGGTGGGGCAGACCAGGAGATTAGACTTAATTAAATGTGTAATTCCTCACCCCCGGGACAAATTTTCATTGCAAATCCCACATCCACCCAGGTCCCCCCAGGTTGACACAGGGGATTGGATTGTCTTCATGTAAAATGAAGATAGCCATTGTTTACATGTACAGTGCAGACTATAGAGCTTTTCACATAAAGAACTAAACACCACAAGGTAATGTCCATATATTAATTTGTTTATAGAAAATGGGTGTAGGCAAATGCCCCACCACCGGGGCCACATCTGCAGTGAAACGAAGAAAAATCCCCCCCCCCCCCATTCCCCACCATTGCCCAGGAGGGGGGAGGCAGGCATACAATTGATAGGTGCATAATGTTGACTGGCTGGGCAGAAGATTGCCATGCCAATCTACCTGACGCTGGACAACTCCCACTTGGGTGAAATGACTCCCCAGGGAACAAGTGAAACCCAGAATCCAGTGACTTTCTATGCATTTAATGCTCAATCTGAGCTGCCAGCGTACAGAAGAAAACAGTGATTGAATGCTCATGGACAGGCCAGCTTAGCAACAAAAGTGTTAAGCACAAACCCAGAAAGTGCACACAGTAACATAGATAATACGTTAGCACCACGTAAGTTTGATGCCATTCTTACCAGCTCAGTAGTTGTGTGTCGAGCAAGGGAGCACCAACACCGTTGGCACATCAATCTTCAACATACATAAAGTGTGAAGTTAAAACATAAAGGGAGATGGGGCATTTATGGCTTAAATGGGTGGGGCATTCATGGCTTAAATGGGTGGGGTATTCATGGCTTAAATGGGTGGGGCATTTATGATGGGGCATTTATGGCTCAAATGGATGGGGCAGTTACTGTTTTTGGAGGATATACTGGTCTTCAGGGGAGTACCCTTTCCGGTCCTCGCATGACCACAGGTTTCGGTCCCTTTGAACTCCCGACCCGTGGCCTACTACAGAAAGGGTGGGACCACTCCCCGCCTAAAGTTTACTTTGAGGAGCCCAGTTTTTGGTTGGCACATAGTGCTATGGGCATTCACACTGCTATGAATATTCAAATTACTAAACAAATTGGGGGTGGGGCTCAATGGGTGGAGTTATCATAATATTAACTAGGGGGATGGGTGAACGGTTAACGTACGGGGTTCCGGCTCACTATCGTATTGTCTTGGTGGAGCATCTGGGAGGCTTGTTCTTTGATGGTAGGCACTCCTGTACCGAAGATTCTTTCGCTGGTCATTCGGGTCTGTACTTTGGTGACTTTCTTACGGTGAGTATAGTTGTTTGTGTGTGATACTCGGTCGACGGGCTTTAAATGGGAGCGTGCTTCTCTTAGTAACAGCGTACCTATCCTAGTAACGGCATTGTTACGCTAGTTATGGCGTGTGCCTTGCTATAGTAACGGTACACCTAGGGGTGTAGTCGGTTCCGTAAGGCTGAGCTAGGGCTAGGGCTGGGTTGGGGCTGCTCTGTGTTATCTGTGAGGCTCACTCACTACTGTTACGCTAGAGTGTGAAGCTCATTCACACTTGAGTTACTACTGTTACTCTACAAGTGTGAAGCTCATTCATACTTGAGTTACTACTGTTACACTATGAGTGTGAAGCTCATTCACAATTGGTTACTACTGTTACGCTACGAGTGTGAGGCTCACTCACACTTGAGTTACTACTGTTACGCTACGAGTGTGAAGCTCATTTTAAATTACAACTGTGAGGCTCACTCACACTTGAGTTACCGGTTATTGTAGTTAAGTGGCACTAAAAAAAAAAAAACAAGAAAACTGATGGTTCAGGGTTGGGGTTCAGGTTTAGGGTTAGTGTTAGGGTTAGGGTTAAATAGACCAGCTGGGATAGGGGGAGAAATGGGCAATGGGTTGTAAAGATGTATTTGACTAGGCTGTGGAAGGCTCACTTGTGACCAAGTTACAACAGTAAGCTCAGATACTAAAATCTCTCTTGTGTGCATGCTGTAGGTTTCTCTACGGGCAGGATCAGGGGCTGTGTTAGGATAAGGGCTTTATACTTTATACACGTGTATCCATGTGGAGATGGGTAAAGACGGGGTCTTTTTGACTACAGCTGTCCTTCCTCTCGCAATTAAATACACTGTGGTAGCTAAGTGGAGATCCCCTGCGGACGGGGTTGCGGACCTGGGTGGGTTGACTGTACAAGCACATTGCCTGAGCGGATACTCTCACTATCCACCACCTCAGCCTCCGGCTCAATTATCTCTTCACCAAGGAGATATCCTATGTCTAACTTTGGAAAATGGGAACGGGGCTGGGACAAGGAATTGCTGTTGGAGAGATATTCCTTCATGCACAGTGAGAAGTCTAGCCTGGTGCTTATTGTTATGCTGTTTAGGTTTAAGGCATGCCTGAGGTACTATGGTTGTTAGAACACGTGCATCTTCGGGTGGATCCATTGAAGGATGCTGTGGGTTCCCCATTTGGCAAGGCCAACAGACTTTATCTGTACCTGCATGTTCAGAAGTTGTGTATCGAGTGGGGGAGCACCAACACCACGGGCACATCGATGTTCAAAATTTCACACATACATAAAGTGTGAAGTTAAAACATAAAGGGAGATGGGGATGGGGCATTTATGGCTTAAATGGATGGGGCATTTATGGCTTAAATGGGTGGGGCATTTATGACAAATGGGTGGGGCATTTATGGCTCAAATGGATGGGGCAGTTACTGTTTTTGGAAGATATGCTCAAAAAACACTGGTCTTCAGGGGAAGTGAACAAGTGTGCCTGGTTCACACAATTACATGCAAGCTATGTTAATCACATTAGTGGTCACATGACAAGTACCACACCCATCAGTGTCAAAGTGAAGTGCCAGTGTCGCAATGCTCTGTTGAAATAAATCTGCCACCAGAGATTTGTAGCTCGTGGATCCAGTTGAGATGGCTCTAAAGAAGCACTGTTGCTATCAGAAGCGATGTGAATGCACGGGATGTGCCGCACTGCAGCAAGTATGTAGCTATGTGTGAATTTTGCTGAAGTGTCAAAGTGACTTGTAGCTCAGTGTGGCCGTGCTGTATCGGTAGTCTACAACCAGACAGTTGTAGCTAACAGATCTAGCTTGTTAACAATGTACCTACCTTAGTGATTATACAAGGCTCAAGAGTTGCAAGTTGGGATGAAGTTCGTGTGGTCACTGAAGTGTCAACATTGTATTTTTAATCATATAACTCAAGTTACTAGTTTAAAGAAAATCGCGTATTCTCATCTTTAGCAAATGTAAGTACCTTCATGTTAAGATAGCTAGTTTGGCCACTGTAAAATCCTGTGTCACCGTAGGTCCAATTCATTGATGGCAAATGTATGGCCCCATGCAACAGCTGTGGGTAAGCTCTTGACCTTAGCGCTTGCACAGTAGATACTTCAATGATAACTGTTTCAAGCTGTGGTGTCAAACTTCAGTAAGTCTTCTCAGGCTGGGAAAGAAACACTAAAACTTTGGGCATGCACATGCACTTTGTGGATTTTCATTCATTCATTACTATATTTATGTTTTTCTTTCCACTTGGGGTGTAATTACAAAAAAGGAGTTTAGTAGAGTGGTGTAGTGTCATATGTAGCTGTGAGTAGCGCGTAATGCCTGCTTGTGAAATCAAGTTTGTGTGTAGAGGCAGCAGAAAGGCCAGTGGCCAAGACTGTAATAGTTGGGTAGGCACAGGTCTCGTGGTCATATGCCAATCTCAGTAGGGGACTGTGGCCCGGTGCTTTAAGAGCTGGGCTGGGCTTTACCTGGAATACACAATTTATCGTTGGTGCTACACACCAATACACAAGAAAGCTGAACAGTGGTTGTGTGTGGAACAGAGCCGTGAGTTGTTTACCGACATAAGGGGGAGAGGTGGGGCTAGCAATTCATGCTTCCACACGTGAATGAGCCCCTCCCATAGACAAGCTGTGAATGTTTTGAAATGTGCATTCATTTTGGTGCAGTCAAAGTTGTCTATTCCAAGAGTAGTGACAAACATGAGCCCAGCCTGACTTTGAGAGTGGCTCTCAACAAAAGCTGGCATTCATTGATTTGAGATACATTGGTGGTTAGGACGCTACCTACAGTGAGCATGGAGATGCGTCCATTGAGTGGCAATTTTGGGTCATGAATATATTAAGGAGCTACTAAAACCTAATTTAAAATTGGGCAAACCAAGATAAAGTAAACCCTAACCCTGAAACTAGGAGTAACCCTAGCCTTGTACCCAGGCCGTTAATTAGGAAAAACGGCCTGGCAACTTATCTGAGTTCAAACTGTTGACTTCCGCTGTACTGGGGTTGGCAGTACCAATCAGATTTCAGAACGCTTCACGTGACAGTTGTAGAGAATTTTAATTGCGTCATAAATGCATCACAGTATTATACCCGTCCCATGGTACCGCTAGCGCTTGGAACGACGCTTTTGTTCGAACTCCTTCTGCTGACTTGTGTGCAACAACTACAGTACCTGCGGACAAAACGGATTCTTTATATAAAAGGACCTGTTCGAGAGTAGCAGTGTCAGGTACTAGTTAGTACTTACTGTCAGTCGGGCACATCAACATCGGTGAGCGAGAGCGAGTCTACTGCAAGCGGTTCGTCTACAGATGACAAGTAAGACAGTAACCATCCAATATAAGCCTGTAACGAGTCTACTGACAACAACAATGCGCTTACCACATTACGAACAGTCACGTGGCTACAATTAAATATCACAATGCATTATCCAATATTCATGGCTTGTATGGGTGCAGCTGTAATCTTTTTGACGTCACATCCGTATACAGTTTGAACCCAGGTAAGTTGCCAGGCCGTTCTTCCTAATTAACGGCCTGGGTACGAGGCTAGGAGTAACCCTGGTCCTGACTGTAATCCAGGTTTATGTTTTTGTTAACCTCCGCCAAGCAACCTGTGTGCCTATACGGAGCGTTATTAGTGCCAAAATAGGCACCCACAGATTTAAGTCATGCATCTATCCTTGGCATCTCACACAATAAAATGTATCCTCCTTGCTTCATTTCATGGCAGAAGGATCCTGGAAATGAGGCTAAAGGTTTTGAGTGAATATGAAGGAAGGCATGTAGGGTTAATTATATGACACTATGAAAGTATGAAGGGAGACAACACAAGTGAACTTACTTAGCTCGGAATTATCAACTTGAGCAAGACGCTTATCTGAGAGAAAAGAAATCTTAGCATCATGCACAATCGTAACAATAAACTTTATTCATTCCCTCACCGCTGATTGGTCCCGGGTTGGTCTCCACGTCACCTGCTACCACCAGCAACAAGGACAGTGCCAGAGAGAGGGATAAAAGGGGAGTGGTCCACACCCTTCCACGTCGACCACGCGCGCAGCACCGGGCTAGCTTACCCAGGGAAGAGAGCGTACAATTTCCTGCCTCGCACACGCCATTACCCACCTTCGCCGCCAGCGAGAGCAGCAGTAGGACGCACAAACTGAGAGGTGCCTCCGAGGTCACCCGCTCCAGACGTAGACGTAGCGAGACGCGCGGGCGAGACCCACAGTGCATCTGGTACCACCGCAGCTTTCTGTTTTCCCAGTGACCTATTCTAGCCCGCCATTCATCTGGACCATTGGGAGGCATCTTCGAAATTGGGTTCAACTTCAGTCTCGGTAAAACAGCTCCCCCCACCTCACACATCACGAGATCAAGGCAGCAATTGCCATCGTCTCGAGATCGCTCCAAACAGTTTGGGAACGCAACTATGCGCCCCTCCTCCCCCCAAAATTCAATGACGCCGTGATGAAAATTGAATCAAGCGATCAAAGCCCTTTTGGGGGTGGGGTGACCTCCAAACTCAACGGAGCAAGAACGCGCGGCTGCAATTTGACCTTTGATCAACCGATCAAGAGGGAACAATCAAGCAATCAAGCACACTGAGTCTGTAGCAGCAACACTTGTGGGAAGAAGGCCATACCATGCAGTCACAACTGCAGGATGTCCTCCAGGAGGATTGCTAGTACGCTGTAGCTCCACACCACTGTCCTCTTCTTCACTACTAGCAAAATAAAATCCAATAACATGCCCAGAACACACTTCAATCTGTTGCTCCACTGGTACACATGCTAGGATTTGGCCTTGACTTGGTGGCGCTGGACTAATTGATAAGAAACGGTCATTACCAACCAAGTCGTAGCACCCACTTGTGCCCTGTCTTCCTTCACTTCTCCTCGGGCCAGACTTGAAAGACAAGACAAGACAAGAGTGTAATTCAGTTTGTCCAGGAGTAGCCTCGTTCTACCAACTAAGTTGGAGAAATAAGTGTACCGCGACCCATAGCCTCCCCCGCAATGTCTGAAACAAACCGGAAATAAATCCCTGCCCGACCTTTGTTTCTGAAACACACTTCCTGCTGGGGGAACTACGTATACGTTCCCAGGCGCGGAGGAGGGGGAGGAGAAAGGGTGCCTGGTACTTTTTTGTTCCGTGCGCCACGATGGTGGCGCTCCAATCAGATTGCTTCATGCGAATGATGTCACGTACTGCACTAGATGGCGACCAAAGAAGGCTAGGCGGTTGAAGCGCTATGCAGGCGACTAAGCCAGGTAGAACCAGAGAACGACCAGCGAAGGAATCCCAGGACACTGTTTGCGCATGCGCTTAATCGCCACGGAATTCCGTGGCGACCGTGTTTGTACGTGTACGTACGTATACTGGTGACGTCATAAGCTCGCCGCGTTGATACGCCAGTTGGTGTTCTGTTCGAGTGAGTTTCATATCGCGCTGTTCTAGGCCTTCTGGTAGCTAGCTACCTCGAGATAAAGCTCAAGAAAGGACAGGTTGCCTCCGATGAGTGCGTTTACCGAGGAAACGTACCTTTATGCGGTTATCCACCGTTTCCGGTAAGTCGATTCCTACATAGATAATATAGTCGTAACCGGGATTGGAAACATCTCAATTAACGCGGCCACTCCGCGTTACCGGAAGTAGTACTTCCGGTCACGTACACAATGAGGCAAGGTGAGCGTGGCGGTCCGGAGCCATGAAACCAGTGCGTGTTTATCGCGTCGGACGCTCAGATGCAGTGGTTTACATGCAGCTGGAGTAACTACACTACAGCTACAAAAGTGGAGCACGACTAGAGAGGCTCCTCATGCATGTACACTGAAGTTGCAAGAGCACATAACAATGGCAATGCACTAATAAATACACACACTAATACACTATACAGTTGCACAAAGAAACTGCTAACAAACTCTTGAATGTTGAGTTGCCATGTACACAACCTCTTTGGCACTGAAAACCAGAGAATTGGGTCACTGAAGCAGAGTCCACTGGAGTGCATACATGTAGCCAAAAAACTAGTTACATAAAGACAAGACTCTGTGCGTGAGGCGGGTTTCTCTTTCAGGGCAACGAGCTGTTCCTGAAGTAGACGGCAGACTCGCAAGCCAGACCCACTTCCGCAAAAAAAAAAGGGAAGGGTCTGGTGAACTGTGTACACAAGTGAAAGAGAGCTAGGGCATATTTTCCACTACTGCAGGAGTTGTAAAAACACTTTCACTATACTTCTCAGAGAGCGTGCTTACTCCGCAACAGGTAATTCAAGAGTGCATTATTTGAAATCTGGTTATGTCATCCAACTAATTGCATTCTGGTGGGACACGGCTTGTGTATGTAGTTCACCAGACCCTTCCTTTTTCGCAGAAGTGGGTCTGGCTTGCGAGACTAGTCTCGTACCCAGACTACTTTTCAGCGGGCAAAAAAAGTGGTCTGGAAACAAGACTAGACAAGAGCTAGGCCTACATCAAAAATGAAATGTCCATAATCTCTCCCCCACAAACTGCTCCCCAAGAAAGTTTATGGCATTGTGTAATATTACTATGCAATACTTCAGACTCAGAGCTTTCTTCTGAAATGTTCTAAACCAAAGCCATAAACCTACACTGAGAGCAACTGCTTCACAAACTTCTTTACCTACCGTAGGCTAAATATGGCAGTATAGCTTCTGTAACTGAAGGAAAAAATGTTTCTAGCATCACAAATTATTACCATGCAATACTTCAGACTCGGAGCTTTCTTCTGAAACGTTCTCAACTAAAGCCATAAACCTACACTGAGAGCAACTGCTTCACAAAAGATTAACTAAACAGAGGCGCTCGTTTAAAGCTTTAAAATGACTACACCAGAATCAACTATCAGACACAAATTTTAGTTCTAATTGTAGTGCAACCCTTCCCAAACCGCATAGTACCCCACAAAACTCACCAGCTTCAGTACACTTCTCGCTTCTGAAGATTTTTTGCTTGTCGGTCGGTCGCTCGTTCTCCCTCAAGGCAACCCACGGCTGCAACGCGGAGTGTCCGCGCGTTTAACTATGGAATATATGCGCATCACGTGAGATGTTTCCAATCCCGGTTACGACTCTATTATCTATGATTCCTACCACTGCCTACCAGACATTTCTCGTTGTATCCAACAGTATAAAACTAGGCAGAGCATGTAGCAGCGATGTTTATAGCGTCCTAAGAACAAAAGTTTTTTATGACGGTTTATGCTATTCACGTGAACCGTTGATCGTCATATTAGTACACGCCCCTAATTCTACCACGTGGCCTTTGCCACCCTTATATACATTGCAGCCAAGAGAGAACAACCATACAGTAACGTAATGGGCTGGCTAAGATGCCACCTTTCCTTTTCCCTGCTACGTTCTGCTGTAATGTGCCTTAGAGGGTCACGCTTCCGACATGGTTTTGCACCACACGAGTACACACCAATCGACCTGGTGGTACAAGAAGGACGCATCCCCGCTCTACCATAACTGTTCATCTTTCAAAATACCCTCCGAACCCATTATTTCTTTCATCCTTTATCCTTTATCTTCTCAGAGTTCTATTTATATGCATATGCTGCTTATTTTGTTGTTGTTTTTAACTTGGAAAAAAAAAAAAAAACATACTCAGGCGCATTAAGGACTGGATCCAGCTGTTTTGCGCGCGCTGCCTAAATTACCCCTGGAGCGGGCGTTATCACACCACAAACAGGAAGCCGGTTGTATCTATGTAAACAATGCGGGACCTTGGAATGCAATTATGCACCTTGGCTGTACGGTACCGAAGGATCGGCTTAGGCTTGTATACTGGTCCTTACAACAACGCTCAGTCTTGTCCTTACTTTTTTCGGCTAAAGCGTGATGTGAGACGCACGTCTGTAACACTAGAAGTCGTTCTGCCAAGCGCTTTCAGCAACTTTCAAAGCCCACATAGTGGAGTCACGTGCACCATGTAGTGTAGCACGTGCCAGCTACCTGAATAAGCCACATAATGGCCGCTTAGCAGCTCTTTTTCCGGAAGTAACTCACGAGGAGTTTTTGCGAAGAGAACTGGAGTATACTGTTGGGTTAGATCGAGAAGAAATCCAATTGTCTTTGATTTCACCGTGGGAAAAGTTCGTAGCTTACCGCTAAAGGTGCGAAGTGGAAGTTTAAATGCCTGGTGGGTGTGGCATATTTGCCAGTTCCAGCGCTTTGGAAAGAGATATCCACTATTCCCACGGATAAAAAGTTGAGCCAGCTGAAATAGAACGTAATGGTGCAGAAGAAATTTTGTTCGCAAAAAGTCCTCATACGAAGTTTATTGTACTGATATACCCCGAGGGAGGGGCTTGGTACAGCTAAGCTGTTTATGGGCGTGGCCTGAAAGACGTCACAGTAAACATTAAGGTTGGGGTTACACGTAACAACAGTAAACAATTATGTCAAGCTTCTTCCCTTGTCATAAAGTTGATCCAAATTTTGCCATAATGTAGCCTCAAAAGCCACAGACCCAGTCCTTAATGCCCCTGAGTAGCCTTTGCTATAATTACGCGCATGCGCAAACAGTGTGTACCAGGCGCTCTTCCCCCCTCCTCCGCGCCTGGGAACGAGGCTAGTCCAGGAGGCTCCACATATGCGATTTTCGAATTTGGACGCGGTTTTTACGGAAATACGTATACTTCCGTGTTATCAGGCTTGACTTTAACCCCTGGGCCACTGCAGATCTTTTGTAACTGGAAAAGGTAGGCGAGCCTGGGAACGAAGCTGACTTACGTGCAGCAACCTGTTCCAAATAAGTAGAGGTATATGAAAAAGGTCCTGTGTGGCTAGGATGGCTCATGTTTGTAATTTTTTTTGATTACTCTAGCCAATGAAACATATTAGTTTGATGATGGTAACTGCATAGTTTAATAAAAAAATTTGTAAAATAAACGTTTCAGTGGCTGAAGTAATCACGAAATTTACAGTCAAGTATAAGTATAATAGGATGAAAAATCTTAAACATTTTGAGTGTATATATATATCTAGAATGTTTATAAAAAGTTGCAGCATTCATGCCGGCTTGGACGTTCTGACTGGAGATCAATGGACTCACACAGAGCTGCATTTCCAGTCATGTTTGCAGAAGATCTAACTCCCTGATAGACATAATATAGAGGCTCTTAGCAGGCACAGCTCAAGTGGCAACATATCCACCCCATCACCATTTTGCTGTATGTCTGTCTCTCTTCTCACTCAACATTGCAGCAAGTCTCTTACAGAAGATGTGGCAGCTCTTCCCATACCCCAGTTGATAAGGTTGGTGGTATAAAAAGTGAATGCCTTACTTCTCTGATTCTCTGGTCATATGGAAATATCTTCTTTTGCTCATGCAAGATATAGGTACACTTACACTATATATACACTACACACACAAGGACACACACGCAAGCTACTATGACTCGGACAGAAAGGAAGGGTACCTCTGCGTGCTTTGAACAGTATCAGATGGTACCTGGTAGGGTGAACAACTGTTGCATGCTCCCTGCTGGATCTGTTAACACAGCAGCACTGTCCTCCAGTGCCTGTTTATTAATCACTCTTCCTCATCTCAATCAACAGTTTTCCACTCATGACAACAATGTAGTCTTGGCAACTGCAAATTCATTAGAGAACACTACTGCAAGACTTACTATAGAGGTTCTGCAGTGACGTCATCACCAATTTAAAATTCATAATTAGCCATTCCAAACATTTGCAGGTAATACTGATGGTCCAGCTAACTCAAATCTAAAATATGAAGGCCTAACTCCTTTCCATTGATTTTATATAAATTCTTAAAGTCAAACATTTTGCATAGGATTTGTACAGCGAGTGGCAAAATTTGCCACTCGCCATACAAGTTAATGCTAAAAGATCAAACTTTGACAATTTATATAAAATCAACTATCATTAATTTAGAATTTTCACTTGAGATTTAAGCTATTTAGACCTTGCTTATTGCCTAGAAAAATTGGCAAGACTATTAAATTAAAATTAATAAATTTAACCCTTTTGATGACATCACATGCAGAACCTCTATAAGTTGCAAAATTTCATGATTATTATGCTAGTAAATTCTGCAGTGTTGTTCATAAAGAACTTAGCAAATAAAAATGCCAGACCACCTTTCCCGCGGACCACCTTGGAAGCGCTTGCACGAGGGGGGACATTATTCACTCCGACACCGGCGTGTATAGGGTCTGCGAGCAGCCTGCCGTTGATGGTCGGTCCGTAGCAGCTGTGACAAAACAAGAAGTAACGTGCCGTGCGTGCTTAAACTTGAGCCGTCTCCGCTACGGTTGTCAACGCTACACTCTGGCAGTAGCCCAGCATTGCCATGTTGCCCTTCACCTACTGCAGGCTAAGGTAAATTGGGGTAATTCTGAATAAACTTACAAAAAAGCCTTGCGTTTGCAAACCCTGTTCACAGATATTTTACACAGGAGGGTTCTTTAGCCTTCAGACATTGAGCAGCATAATTTTGATTGCTTCACGTTTACAGACTTGTCCACGGAAAAACAATTTATCAACTAATGCGGAAATTACGTGATTTGGGTAAGGTTCTCATAAAGTGCAGATAGAATGTCGCTAATTAATTATTCATAAGTCGTTATTTTAACCCCGTACGTCCTTGTATACTTACAATGAACTGACAGCGCTAACGGCTAACGGTTAGCTACGTGTTCTACTGAACGCTCTGAGGCTCTCATATACCCAGAGGAGCTAGAGGCAAGCTCTTTCTCTCTGTGGAGGTACAGAATATACATAAAATATTGTTGTAGTGGATGTTGGTCCACTTGGAAGTGTTGGTTGTGTGGCACGAGTTCCAAATATGGCCGCGGTCTTTGATAGCTCAGTCCTCAACTAACCAACTACCCTTGTCCCCAGGCTCTCCTGCACGACCATCAAATTCTGGTGGCTAGATTTGCCTTGCATGGTAGTAATCTTGCCTGATAGACTTATGAGTGCTACAGTGTTATGTGTGTAGAAACAAAAGCAGTTTCAGATACCACAAGTCTACATATCGGTGCTGGGAGAAGCCATGGTCTAGCAGGCAAGACTAGTTTTAGGATGGCAAGGTTACATTGAGCTGACAAACATGACATAACTATTACCAAGAGTGCATGAAGTCAATGGCAGCTTGATATGCCCTTATATGATTGGTACGTCATTGATGCATTTAAGTTTTGTTTCGTATTCATGGGAGTCTCTGGTAATCCTCAGTACTCATGTGCAGATCCGACCCTCACACTAGTCTCGCAAGCCAGCCGTATTTTTCTTTATTTTTGTTGGGAGGAAGGAAAAATACGGCTAACAACAATCAAAACATTTTGCACAACACCCACTCACAAATATTTAGTAGAATGTAAAGTGTTACTGCAGTAAGGGAAGTGCTGTGTAAATAGTTCACAATCTCATGTCCTTACTTAATTTGGGAATAGGCCCAAGAAATTTGTTGTTGTTCACCAGACCACTTCTCACTATTTTGTGTCAGGCTTACTGATAACATGATGTGTAATTTAGCAGTTGAATTAGCCATGGCATCTACAGCTAGCAATGTTGGCATTGAGGATAGCCCCATTGAAATGAAAGAGATGTACATTGAAGTAGTTTTGAGAGGCTTATACTGGTTCCTCTGAACCTGATGTTTTCCATGGCAGAGTAACTGGTCTTGGACACTTTATTTATACTCAACTAAGTCAACCTGGAGGTATACCAACACTTCAAACACACTATGGCATATGCACCTCTAAAGAGCTTGCTTCCAGGCCTAGGGTATCTTGTGTGATTGATGTTTTGTTGCTTTGCTTGCCCCCCTCAGGAAGCTGCAACTTGTTCACAGCTCTGGACTCAATTGCAACTTAAATCCCAGCATCACCAGAATTAGTTATAGTCTCATGCCCCGCCCATGTGTGCCTCCCGGCGAGAAACGGTCTGGTGAACAAAGTCGAATTTCTTGGGCTTAATACCCAAATGTGGTAATGACCAATGAGATTGCAAAGTCGGTAATTATTACATAGCACTTCCCTTACAACAGTAAAATTTGTTTATCTCCATTCGAGTATCAGTACCTTACTGTACCTTTTCTAAGCGGGTTGGCCGCAAAATGTTTTGATCGTTGCTAGGTTACATTGTCGCAAAAGCGTGCGCTAGCCCAAGAAATTCGACTTGGTTCACCAGGCCGTTTCTCCTTGTGAGAGGGTGGGGTCTGGGGACGAGACTACGAATTAGTATCGTCCCCAGCTGACCCCACCCTCTCACAAAGAGAAACTGTCTGGTGAACCAAGTCAGGCTAGCACACTTTTGTGACAGTATCACCTTGCAACATTCAAAACATTTTATGCTAAACCTACTCAAAAAAGGTACGGATCGGAAAACCTCCAATAACGGACCCTCCGAAAAGCGGACAACCTCTATACAGCGGACAGATCACTTGCCCCCGATTGATTTTACCATAGAACTAATACATTTCGAACCTCCGAGAAGCGGACACCTCTCAACTCCGAACAACGGACACTGATGAGCCCCAGACGTACCTTAGCCAATACAAAATTACCTCCGAAAACGGACAGTGATCGACGGCTTTCGTAGAGATTGTGCGCCACCATCGCTGGATTCAAAGACCGGGCATATATTAGCACTGGTGCTTATCATGCTAGCCTTTCTCGCCATGGTACAGCAACGGAGAGGTCCGAAAATGCGACCTCGTGTTCAACAGCCCGAGCACACATTACCACGCCTACCGGAAGTATACCGAATGCCCATAACGGATACCCTCCTATATTCCGGATATGCGGCGGTCATCCTTTCAACTGTACTCGCAAATGAGCGGTTACGCACAATCGAGTGTTTATCTTGTTACTGTTGTCATAATTGCAATCATTCTACTTTATTTTTATGCAAGTAGTATTGCTCTTGCTAGCCTCGTACCCAGGCCACGTGGGAGGAGGGGAAAGTCGCCTGGTATCCACTGTTTGCGCATGTGCGAACGATTCCGGAAATCTTCCGTGAATGAGTCCGATTATGGACAAGTTACACGTGGTTGTTATGCGGAGAAATAACCAAACTAGATATACGGCTTGCAGTGTGGCAGCTGTGTTTACGCGGCGATGGGTTCCATTATCAGAGACACAAGGGGTGACACGACAAGGACTACGCTACAATCACCGCCGGTTCCACCGTCACTGTGCTTGTAGTTGAAAACAAACGGCAGAGTCTCGGACTAGCCACAGGCATTTGATCGCATCCAGCTGCTCTGCTTTCAACGTGAAATCTCCCTTTCTAATGCAACAAAGAGCGAACTTGAGCGCTTTATCAAAGTCCTCGCTTTTACCTGCCATATTCGCGGGGTAAGCTCGAGACGGACATGCTTTGGAGCTATACGCCAGTATACGGTAAAGATTAACGGTTCGTAAACGATGGTATACGATACCCCATGAAATCATGGGCGCATGCCCAAACAGTGGATACCAGGCCACTTTTCCCTCCTCCCACGTGGCCTGGGTACGAGGCTATGCTCTTGCCAAACTTGCAGTTGAAACAACCATCAAAATAATATATGGACAGAATCCATTATAATAATACATTTTAAAAAGACTTTAAGTATCAGTTATTTGTCTTTTAGGTCTTTCCAATAGGTTAAAAAGAAAACCTCCGAGAAGAGGACAACCTCTCTACAAGGGACAAATAGCCCGTCCCCAATGTGTCCTTTGTTCGGAGGTTTTACTGTATTTAAATGCACATGTAAAATTTACGGTATATAGCCGCAAGTACGCATACAAACACACTTCTGCAATGCAGTCCCGCTAGTGTGGGGCTCGCCCTAATAAATTGGACATCAACTATACACCAATGCATTCCACAAAACTTGGGTTCTTGAACTTTCCAGCTGGGTAAGTTCACAAAAAGTTCATGATTGTTCATAAATGTTCATAAAAACTTGGTGGTTCACAAGAGGAGGTAGAATGTTCATAAATCTGTGAACTTTGTTCATGATCTGGCAACAACTGCAGCATTAAACCATCAGCAATTTAGCTGTACCTCTGCATGCATGAGCTGCTCAACTTCTATCATCATGAACAGTAAGAGAGAATTTGAGTCGAAAACGTCTCTGATCTGTACCAATAAGTTGTAACACGCAAATATCATGGTGGTGATTAGGAACGGACAGAACCAGGGAAATAAAGTAGTCTCGTACCGAAACCACACTTTTTGCGCCAGCCGAAAATTAGTCTGGGCACGAGACTAGACAAGAAGAGGCGTACATAGGCGCCGGAAGCACTTCGAATTTGGGGGGGGCCCAGTTGTAGCGAGGCCTCTTAGCGGCCGTAGGGGAGGGGTGCGGGAGGGGGCAGCTCAGAGAGTGTACCGTACTTGAAACTCAGAATGGCCTAGCTGAGCATGCACAGTGACACTGGTAATTAAGATACTTCACACTTCTTCCATTCGTAACCTGGTAACGTTACAAGGCGTGTACTTTTTTCCTCCTGTCACTTGCTGTCTTCTTTTTCTTGGCCAAGTGTCAAGCGTTCTCTGGCTCGCCATAATTTGCACCACGTGGTCGCTAAGCGCGCACATGTCGTATGGAATCTCGTTATGTACAGACTTGCTCATGAGAAAAAAATTACGGGTTTACCCCAAATTTAGATTTTAACCCTCTCCCTACACGATTTAACTTAACCGAATTTCTGCCTACAAGCATGCATTCGGAGAGTATGCAGCACATCAAGGGCGTGAGAAGAGCACAAGTAAGCATGGTATCAGTATAGTATTAAAACTAGTCAGTATTGAATATCAGAGAAGGGATGCATTTCTGGAAGCTGTGTAGCTAGGGGGAAACAGACTGACATTTCAGATCAGCCCTCACAGCGTATGAGGCCTAAGTTTTGTGTTCTCGTGGGCAGCAAAAAAGCTTGAATTATATTTTCGATTTCTATCCATGATCCTTGACTGATCAACACTCTTGTGTTTGGTGCATAGTTAGCAAACCTGCTGTGCAATGCTGTGGTGTGTGTCCGAGTATAATATTTTTTTATGAACATGACGGAATGGACAAAATAAGAGTTGACTCTACATGGCAGCATGTGCACATGCAGATGTTTTGCAAGTGTGCATGCTAGCTGCCATGTTCAATGATGGAACATACAAAGAATCCAAAGGAGCAATTTGAACACTACCTCATAAGTGCCAGGAAGATAGTTTGAGGGAGTGGTAGCCACACACTACAAGCTCTGGGCAGGTAAGGCACATCATTACTTAGCATACTTCTATGCTAAACATGCGTATGTTACTTCAAGTTGAATTTTTTGTCAACTCCATGCATGTACTAAGTCTATGACATTAATTTAACAAATGAATATCAGTCAAATGCAAGCTTTATACAGCTTGGAGATGATAGTACAGAATTATGTATGGATGCCTAACACTTGAAGTAAAGGTGTAAATGTACACCCAGCCTCTCTTTGATTATACTGTCTTTTCCAGTGCTCAAAGAAGGGGTGCTAGGGGAGAACTTATATGTAGTCTCTGAGAAGGATGTCTGTATTCACTGCTGCATGCGTCGACCTTGCAAAATACAAACCAAAAAGCTGTGACATGAATATAATTATGTGGTTGTTTTTCCATTTAGCCTGTAAAGAACTTTACCACATAATGATATTCATATGCACAGCTTGTATGTTTATATTTTGCAAGGTCAGCAGTACATTTGTCTTTACACTGGAAATAAATTGGGGAAGTGTATCATAGTCTCCTACCCAGGCTGTCCTCACACCCTGAGCTTGTAGTATGAGACTGGTTTCGTATGCAAGTGCAACAGTATAGAAAAGAGAACTTTGCTTGATATGTGAAATAAGAACACAGCATTAACGGTTGCAATCGAACTAGGTAAGGATTTTAGACATTGCAGAAGGTATGCATAATTTGAATATGTGCATGCATAGTGAGGGTTCCATTTGGAGCTCTAAAGCATGCACAATTTCATAATTTCTGCTAATTCTGCCGCTAGAAATTTGTAACATGCATAGATTACACAATTATAAAGGACTTCGTCAAATTTACAGATAGAGGAACTAATTGATGCTCAGACACTTACGAAACATTGCACTCTTGTTGCATGTGCAGAGGTCCAGCAGACATAAGAACTGTAGGATAGGTGGGCTAATGTTTGATAATATATGCTTGAAATTCAACTCCAAACAGTCTTCTACCCGGGATTTAGCAAAAGAAATACATCTTTTCAAGCATCTATCCTCGGAAAAAGGATTCTACTAGCAGACAAGTCTGATAATCATGTATTACATCATGTCGTTAGCCAAATTTGGCAACTGCTGCAGCATAGTATGGGCTCATAGGCAAGGCCAATGGAAGGGCAAGTGTTTTAGTCTTTCCTTTTCAGAAGATACAGCAAATAAGTTACGCGTTGTTTTACAATGTATTTTCGGATGTGATTTTCTATCCCCGCGTACTACAATAGTTTTGTGTATCGAAAACTATTCCAGCCCCAGCATGGCTTGTTGCTCTGATGATCTGGCACAGTTGCTACTGTGCTTAGACCTTTGAAGTCTGAGGTTTGAAAATATATCAGTCTGAGAATAAATATTTGGCCTCTAGCATAGGAACATGAACGCATTGAACAGACATAAAATAGTTTGATTTTTGAGCCTGATTTCAACACACAATGTTTGACCCTTAGTGCATAGTTTATAGCTTGCAGTGTACAGCAACATAGTGCACAAATGCACACCACAGCATTGCACAGCAGGTTTGCTAACTATGCACCAAACACAAGAGTGTTGATCAGTCAAGGATCATGGATAGAAATCGAAAATATAATTCAAGCTTTTTTGCTGCCCACGAGAACACAAAACTTAGGCCTCATACGCTGTGAGGGCTGATCTGAAATGTCAGTCTGTTTCCCCCTAGCTACACAGCTTCCAGAAATGCATCCCTTCTCTGATATTCAATACTGACTAGTTTTAATACTATACTGATACCATGCTTACTTGTGCTCTTCTCACGCCCTTGATGTGCTGCATACTCTCCGAATGCATGCGCTTGTAGGCAGAAATTCGGTTAAGTTAAATCGCGTAGGGAGAGGGTTAAAAACTAAATTTGGGGTAAACCCGTAATTTTTTTCTCATGAGCAAGTCTGTACATAACGAGATTCTGTCGTATGCGGCCGCGGCTCAAAAATGTGCGTGACCCCCCGTGCCCCCACCCTCATGATTTGGGGGGCACGTGCCCCTGGCCTCCCTGCCCCCCCCCCCGCTTCCGTCGCCTGTGCACTAATTATTATTCACTGCATGCTTCACATTTTACACCGGAATACTTGGTCATTGTCTCCCTTCTGAAAAGCGCCTAGCCCAGTAGATTGACAGTGAAGCTGACTGCATGACCGAAACTTGCAACTCACATCCAGGCAATACAACTAGGAGAGATTCAAGTCTTGCATGCCAGACCCACTTCTGCAAAAAGTGGGTCTGGTTTGCGAGACTAGAGACTCATGTAAGTCCATATACAGTTGTAGGTATAGCTGTAACTGTTGATGGTATAGTTTAGACACAAGATAATGATACACCATGTTATAACACTTCCATGTGTATGAATTGTTTGTAATAAGTACCCAATAGAGATTCTATCTTTATGAAGCGCGATATTAGTGAAAAATTCTGTCCAACTGTCACAGTCGTTAGTCACAAATAATATATTAATAGCAGTTCCAGGAGGTACCTGCCTATATGCTACATTCTATGTTGCAGGGATAGCATTGCCTGGGCTATATTATCATATCCCTGCAGTGTTTTTGGCAGTGTTGTTTTAGTTTAAGGTTCAGACTAGCAGTTTAGTTTTTGTTTAATTAAAAGGTTATTTATGTCTTACTACAATGCATTTTAGTTTTGGTTTTAGTTAACTAAAACAACACTGGTTTATGGCCAACAGGGATCATTAATTTTTCAAAGAGCATTCGGTCATACCCACTGTTACTTCCCACTCAAATCATGCATGACTCACAGCAGCAACACCTGTGGTGATAGGCCCATCCCCAGCCTCATACCCAAGTCACATGGCCTGGGTATGAGGCAAGGCCATACTATGCATGGACAACACAGATTGGTCACATCAAACATGTTTAAGAAATGAACGGTCTTGATGTTTCATAAAGGAAACTGGGATATAAAAAAAAATCACACAATTGTCCAATAAAATATGACTCTCTGCACTCTTAGTTACAAATTCTGTCTTTTATGAAACTGACATTATCATGTGTGTAAACCACTGCCTACTGCTTATAGCGACACTGCAAGTCTAGGTATAGTTGTTCAGACAAGTGCAGGGCGGCCCCCAGGACCTGAGCCTTTGGAGACACAGATTTGTCCTCTTGTGACCAGTATGTCAGGTCCTCATCAGACTGTTGGAGGTAGTCACTGATGTCATTAAATGATAATCTCTCCTGGTGGTTGGGGTTCCTGGGGAGGAGGAGGGTGGAGGGAGGGTGGAGGGAGGGAGGGAGGGAGGGAGGGGGGAGGGAGGGAGGGAGGGAGGGAGGGAGGGAGGGAGGGAGGGAGGGAGGGAGGGAGGGAGGGAGGGGGAGGGAGGGAGGGAGGGGGAGGGAGGGAGGGGGAGGGAGGGAGGGAGGGGGAGGGAGGGAGGGAGGGGGAGGGAGGGAGGGAGGGGGAGGGAGGGGAGGGGGGAGGGAGGGGAGGGGGGAGGGAGGGGGGAGGGAAGGGAGGGAGGGAGGTAGAGAATAAGTAAGAAAGGAGGAGAAAAAGGTGTAGGCAGAGAATGGGGAGATGAAGAAGAGTTAGTCATAACAATTCAATGACCACACCCCAGATGACCACACCCTTATCCAACCCTCCCACTCATTGGGTACTGAAACATGAACTCTCTAACCCAATTCAATTACACGTCACATCCTGTGACATCATGCACTCTATGATATAACGTAAATCGGGAAAATTTAACAGTTAAAATAATTTTGCGGTCAAGACCAACCGCAAACATTTTAACACGCAAAAAAAAAAATTATGCAGCGATGATCAATGAATCAGTGAGTGCGCAAGTGCACACCACCAAGGTAAATGTCCAATTGACGACTGCAGCCAGTGATACATGGTTCTCCCGATACCTGGTAGAAGACTAAATGACAGGAACTCTCCAGCAGCTCGTCCATATTGTAACTGCCAACCGTTAAAAAAATTTCACGGGTTGAATGAAACCGCAAAAATTTAACACCACGAAAATTTTTACACAAATTATTTTTAATGTGAAAATTCCCAGATCTACGGTAGCATCCTGGGCATTCACAGGATGAACACATGACACAGGGCCTATCAAAATTCACCATATATTATGGGTACCAACTATAGGCTTGGTAAATGTATTTCAATTTTGCTTACAGAATCACTTTCACTTTGGATAAGACAATATGTCACAGGATTTAGTTTGAGGTTGAACAGTACATCACATGTTTCACTTAATTCCTAACACAGTCACATTGTACTGAGAATAACAATTGTATGATGAAGTTGGAATATCAAAAAGGTGAATGAGTGACTTGTTTAATCAGTGAAATCCTAACACGAATCCTCCTAGTCCCACAGGCTTCTTTCTTTACAAGTAGCACAAGTGTATAATGAAAGGATTTGAACCAGAATTGGCTATAGCCAACAGCTATTGTAAAAGAGTTTTCATGAGAGTATATTTACGGCTGCCTGGTTTCATCAAGGTACACGTCATAATCAAATACTCTGTGATGCCACATGAGGTCACAGGACAAACACATGGCCTCTCTGGCTGGACAAAGTGACTATTCACCATATATGGTGGTCTACTAGCCAAAGTGATCTAGCCTCATAAACAACCACTCTATTCATAGACTATTTTATTAAGTATTATTTTTATAATATTAAGAGCTACAAAATCAGTATTCAAACAACCATTGGAATGTGTCTTGGAAGAATATATTAAGCTACTTAAGCCTAGATTAAGCCCGTACTAAGCATCCGGAACATGCTGATGAACTAATCTCCCAAAGTAGGCCTATTTCGTACAGTCATTGTGCACCTAACTTGTACGATTTAGAGTGTTAGATGTTTTGCATGTTACCGGGATGCACAAAGATGTCTTCACAATCACTTTCGGATTGATGCTATACACTTTCCTCTTAAAATTTGATAGTTTTTCCAGGTCAGAAGACATCTAGAGACAGCCCTGGCATGGCATGGTGCAGCAAATAGCAATGCACATGGTCCGACTACTGTACTTCAAAATTTCAACTAGGGCGTGGTGCATGTGGACACCGTATCTTGTACAGGTATGAGTGTTAGTAACTTGCTAGTAACTGGTGCAGATTTTGCATGTTAGTTTTTTCCAATTTGAGGGTTAGTTCAGCCCTAAAATCATCCCAAATTCATATGGATTTGCGTGTTAGTTCTATCAGCATATTCCGGAGTCCTGTCTTGGATAAATAATATCCGAACAGCCATTGGAATGTGTCTTGGAATGAGATTACTGTACCACATCCCTAGCCCCCCTTCTTACCAGCAATCCACCATGAGAGTGTAGATGGCCCGTGGACAGCCAGGGGGAGGAGGCTCACAGTGTCCGGTGTTCGCCAGATGGATTACCTCAGTGTTCGACAGATTGTGAAATGGCTTGTAGCCCACCGACCATATTTCAAACAGCACAATCCCATAGCTCCAGACATCGTTGGCTGTGGTATACTTCTTGTAGAGCAGTGCCTAGAAAGAGAGGAAAAGCTCACAAATACAAGTGTTATCCACCACTCCCTGCCCTCCCTTTCTTCCTCTCTCTCTTGTCCCTCTCCTCTCCCCCTACCATTTCCTTTCCTTTTCCTCTATGCTTCCATCTCTCCTCTTCCTCTATCCCTCTCTCTGCTGTCTGCTCTATTTCCTTATGGATCCATCTCTTATCCCCCTCCCTCTATTCTCCATCCTCTCTTCTTCGCCTCCCTCTCCACCCCTACTCCCTCTCTCTCTCTGCTCTTTTTCTTGAGTTTAGCTAATCATTTTACCTCTGGGGAAGTCCACTTAATGGGAATCTTGCCTCCACTGGACTTGTAATACGTATCATCTATCAGATTCCGTGCCAAACCAAAGTCTCCAATCTAGAATGGAATGAAAAACATGCATTTTAGGTACCATACTAGTCTTAGTGCTGCAGAGTTGCAATGATGAAGACACTTAGCCTCATTCCAGGCTCTCCCATGTCACTGCAAGTGACGGAAAGGTGAGCGAGGTCTGGGAAGACACACACCTTGCAAGTGAGGTTTTGGTTGAGAAGAATGTTGCGTGCTGCCAGGTCTCTGTGAACAAACGACTTTTTCGACAGGTATGTCATCCCGGCTGCCACCTCTCTTGCAAACCTCACAAATATAGTCTGTAGCTCAATTTGGTCTGGATATTGACTGGGGGGAGGTTCAAAGATTCATTATGTGTATGAACTGTATGATAATTGTTTACAAATTTAATGTTGCTATAATGTAATATATAATGCATAGTAGCCTGGGATTTGTGGTCAATGTGACCACCACACCCGAGGGTGGAGGCCAAGGACATAGGTAAACCATAAATTCCTCAGCTGCCATGCAATGGTGGCACCTGTTTGGTCCTTGTTGTTATTAATATATACATACAAGGTAGTTTATATGAAACATTATATGATCTGTGAGTATGTTATTATAGAAAATAATATGTACCCATCTGTTACAATAGCAACAAGGGTCATGTAGACTAAAAGTTAGTCTCCTAAGCCAGCGGTATTTTTTCTAACAGCTGGTTTGCAAGACTAGACAATACCCCCTCAGGACAACTGTCTTGCAATAAGGGAAATATTTGGCATGCTACAGTGGACCCATAGTCTAAACAACACCGCACATCCAAACACTGGTCATAAGAAACAAAACAAGAAGTCCCCCAAAATGTATGACAATAGTTTACAGTGGGATAGTTTACACAAAGTAGTTTTAGTTTACAGTCTGAATACTGGATGGTTTGCCCGAGGCATGTTTTACTCTAAAGTACACTTTATATCCTTGTCATATAGGTAGTATATACACACTATGTATTTAGCCAGGCATGAGGTATATGCTGTATTGAAATGCTCATGGGAGACTTGGCATGTGATATACTGTAGGATCCAATGTACTAGTCACAAAATACTAAAACAACAATGAAAACAACAATCTCTACTGTTTGCCACATTTGCAGGTGTGTTTACCACAGGTCCATGCCATTGAGATAGCTCCTCAGGTCTCCATTGGTCACAATCTCCAGCACAATCATGGCCTGTATGTACCAACACAAACAATCAACACCCTCCTCCATGCACACAGTATACCTCTCAGTGGAAGTTTGACTGAAGTGCCAATAACATTTTCTCCAGTACTGGTCCAGAAAGATTTGCTTGGCTGCGCTATAGCCTTTTCAAGTAATGCAATCAGTGTTTACTATTACTACAGTTCCAACTTGCATGGACATAACCATAATAAGGTGTCTATATATGTACAGTCACTTGCTTCTAATCTGAGGTGTATCTTATCTGTATTGTGATCACTGATCTGAGTATGTCTTGTTGATAGGAGAGACAATGGCTATACACATGGTGAACTTAAATGCACTACTGTAGTCTCCAAAAAGGAAACACACCGTCAATTAAGTACACTCACCCCCCCCCCCCCCTCATTTATAGAAGCCATAAAATTCATTGGCCGTTCCAAAGTGGCCCATGGGCACATTTGTGGGAGATTATGGTATGTGCTAGACATGATGAAAGTCACTCACAGGTTCTCCCATAGTCACCACACCATACAGCTTCACCACATTGGGATGGCTGAACTGTCCCATGATGGCCGCCTCCTGCAGAAACTTAACTCTGTCTTCCTCAGAGGTATTTGACTTCAGCATCTTCACAGCAATTTCCATTGTGCAGCCAGAGAACTTCCACATCCCCTTGCACACCTGACCAAACTGCCCTGACCCCAGCTTCTCCAATAACCTAGTATCAGACATTTTTGAGAAAACAAGATTGAATCTCAGGCAAGTTGTGCACCCAGTTTATACAACAAGGCTTGTTTCCAGATTACAAGGAGGCACTCACTACAACTCTAGTTTGAAAACTCCCCATATACAATGTAGATCCCTTTGTGAGCATTTTGCATGCCTACATATTCCATGGTATTTACATAACAATGGAGGTCAAGGAACATCGTATGATGACAATGAGCATGAACAGTATTCATGACAAGGAACTCAGAAAAGCCTCTGGATTGTTACAAACTCCACATTACTGTAGAAAGAGTCACTGTACAGCATGTCTTCATGTCACACATGTCAACACTGACTTCCACGCTTCACCTCTATTATATAATACCATGGAAACTGTAACGCTCAAAGTGAGGTCTATATATACAACATTGGTGGTACATACTGTATCTGGTTGCGAGGTATTTCTCGGTATTTCTTGGCAGCCAGCTGCGAGTAGAGTCCTGAGGTGGTGGAGGCTGGCGCCCAGTAGGTTGTATCCTCTGTAAAGAACTTCAGCTTGTTGTACAGGTTGGTCTGGGAGGAAAGAAATGAAGGGCCTAAGCTGGAATTACACATAAGTGTAAAATTACTACCGGAATGGTTCAGAGTAGCAGATAGCTATATTACACTATACTGCTACTGAAACTTACCTCAGACAGCTATTTTGGACAGCTATTTTGATAAAATGCACAGTACTACTTGCTTTTGGCAGTACGTAGCTAATTTTTAAAGGCTACTAACCAGAATAGGCAAACAATGAATTTACTGGTTCATAGGTATATATACCTGCTATAGTATGTGCACCTAGTATAATACCTGACATCAAGAGTGCATGATGATTATAAAGATGCTGTCATACACTCATACTGTACCTGAATACAGTTAGACCACTGATATGATACATTGTCTCTTATAGATGTGGTGTAATACTATCGTCTTGTACATATTCAAACTCACTTCTGGTACTTCATATTGAGTTCCAAGTGCTGCTCTCTGTTCCTGTTGTGCAGCCACACACGGCAGGGAGGGTGGGTTACCACAATAAATAAACACAAAGGGTGTACACAAGGGTACTAACCTTGGTAGGCACGTAGATCCCAACCTGGTCCAATGCATCATCCACTCCTCGCATCTGAAGTGAAATCATAATATAACCAATACATACCATGTAAATTTCCATGATACCTAGGTAGTATTTGATATTGGTTGCGTTATAGTCACCAGTCCCAGTAAGGTTGTCTGGTTTCAAAGAACGGCTTTCCTCCACATAATGAAATTAAGAGGTAAATTACACTGAGGTGTGGCGTTCCAGACTATGGAATTTCTTCATGTTCTTTTACAGCAACTTTACCATTCCCTATCCATACTTGTGCATGCATGTACCTGATATGCAGACAAGGTAGGGGCTTCATAATGAGCTGAAGCCTGCTCTGAGTCTTCATGTGAGTCCAGAGTATGGTACACATGTGTGGGAGGGACTAGGTCCAGTGGTTGGGAGGGGGAAGTGGGGTCTGAGTAATATTGCTCTTGGTCTGATGTTCCATGAGGCTCAACAGAATGGTAGAAATGAGTGTTGGCTGTAGTCCCCTTCCCAGAAGCATCAGCATGCACTGGTTCATAGAGAGCAGGATTGGAACTAATCGATTTAAAGGTCTCATACTCGGCAGGTTTTGATGGAATAGAGTGATAGTTTGGTTCAGAAAACTCATACGTGTGTAGTCCAGTTACTGCATATGCACTGATATGAGGCTTGGTTTCGGGTTGAGGTTTTGGTGGCTCAACTGGTAGTAGCATTGAAGTGGAGGAGCTGTTGGTCTCTGATGAATGGACTATTTCGGTAGAGAAATGTGCAAGTGAAACACAAAACAGAATGCAAGTCAAGCAACCATGCACAATCCAAGTTTACCTATTAAGTAGTATAGCAATGCACCAGTATAGCTTGTTTTTTATCACTTCATAACAAACTAGTCTTGTAGTTACATGGTTAAAATCTCAATAAGACAAACATATAGGTGTTCATTCTAAAGCATGATCTCCAACTTACCTGAATACTCAGGGTTGTCCAAAGAGTTCACCATAATCACCTGTTTCTTTGATCTCCTTCTCAGAGACAGTGTCAGTATGAACACCAGTATCAGTAATCCCAGTACCACCACAATAAGTACAACAGTGACAATTGCAACAATCACTTCTACTGGCAGCACTGAGCCCTCTGGAGATGAAGTGGTAACAGGAGGAGGAAGAAATGAGCTGGGTTGAGGAGAGAAGGCTGCAGAGTTACCAGTCTGGGTGATCATGAGGGGTGGGGACTGCACTGTTGAAATAACTGCAGTCAGGATGTTTTGGGGGGTGGAGCCAGGAGTGGAGGAGGATGGAGTTTGTGAGGGGGATGGAGTTGGTGAGGGAGATGGAGTTGGTGAGGGGGATGGAGTTTGTGAGGGGGGTGGAGTTTGTGAGGGGGATGGAGTTGGTGAGAGAGGTGGAGTTTGTGAGGGGGATGGAGTTGGTGAGAGGGGTGGAATTTGTGAGGGGGATGGAATTTGTGAGGGGGACGGAGTTTGTGATGGGGATGGTGCAACCATAGCAGTGATGATTGGTGCAGCTATTGTGGATGAGTGTAGCCCAATGCCATCGGTATTTCCCACTTGGATCCTGGTTGATACTGCAGCAGCAGTTGTGGTAAACCATACTGTGACATCAGGAGGATTGTTAGTATGTAGCTTCACACCGTCATCATTTTCCTCACCACGGACATAAAATCCAATAACATCCCCAGGATGCACTTGAATCTGTTGCTCCACTGGCACACCTATCAAGATTTGACCCGAAGCTAGACTATGCATTGGTGAAAAACTGTTATTACCAACAAAAACATAGTCTCCAGTTGTTCCCTGTCCTCCTCCGCTCCTCCTCCAGACTTGAAAGTCAAGAGTGTAATGCATAGATTCAGGAGGCTCCACAAATACTCTCCACTGTGTGACAGTACCATGGCAGCCAAAGGAGTAACCTGGAATGATGGCCTGGGTGCCCAAGGGGCCACCAACACTATCACCACCTTGGTTTACAAACCCAGGAAGGTTCTGCACACATTCCTGTGACTGAGCTGTAGGAGAGAAACACTGCATACCTCACTATAGATATACCGATTTAGCTGACTGCAGGCTGTTTACCACTAGCTATGCTCTTACAATTTGAGCACCGAACTACAGAAACCATCAATACTGGAATCGTATACTTTCGAGCTGCTCACCCTCTATTATCAAAAACAGAAAAAGAAAAACGACAGTCGAACTGAACATCTCTGTCGCTGACTTTGGTGGCCTCATGGTGGTGATTAGCAACGCACGAACCGGAAAACGATTAATCCGCAGCACCCTATTTTTCAGTGCACACTTCCGTTGTAAGTGCTCTTTCATTGTACACTTTCATTAAACTTCCATTGTTAGCTTTGAATAGCTGGTTTCATATTTGTACCCTCTTTTGGTTATTGTATCCCTCCTGGAGAATCCAAAATGAAATCTACTGCACCCCAACGCGGATTGCTTTCAGTATCTGACACGCACGGGGTACTGAAAGCAATCCTGGGGTTGGTTGGGTCTGGCTTGTGTAAGACTACACCAAAGCTTGAAATGGCTCTAACTTTCCATCTCTTTCGAGTCCCATCTTATAGGAGGTTGGGCTGAAAAATGCACTGAACAATAATTATTCGTCCCCAGAGAATCACGGATGAAGCACTCAGGAATAGCTATATCATTCAAACAGTGCACCAGTGAATTGTAGAACGCATTCATCAGTTGCAGTGATTGAGTTGCCCATCCATAAGCTCTCGTTTTCAGATAAGGTCAGGCAAACTTGGCAAATCTACGGTGCTAGCTACGGCCATTAAAAGTGGGCGTGTCATTGCATGGAAGGCTAATGACAATTGAGGCGGCTGGCATTGATGCACAATCCTTGTAGCTGTATGCATCTCAGCTTTTTCTGTAGTCCAGGTGGAAGGTAGCTCTCCTAACTAACAGCCCTTCAGTTGATTTACGTTTAAATCCAAGGTTGTAGATATAGCAACTGATGGAACAGGACAGTGACACACAGAATATTAATACCTCGTCCTATGCATAGAGACTGAGTCTGCTATATGTATGTACAGTGAACATGACAGTAGTGAAAATTTTAGCTAGCTATGTACTGTCATTATCAGTAATCATAAATAACATAATCAACAGTTTCAGCAGGTACCTGCCTGTATGCTATACATTCTGCATGTGTTGCAGGGATAGCATCTCCTGCAGTCATGTAAACTACCGTATTTCCATACGTACATTCCAAGTGTGGTTGCAATCTCTGCAATCATATAGGCTTCATTTAGCCTCATTCCCAGGCTCTTAGTGGGGAGAGCCTGGGAATGAGGCTAGGCTTCATTCTCTGTGATTGCAATCTCTGCAGTATTGTTGATGTAGAAAGTGTTAAAGCTCAGACTGTTGAACCTTTGTGCCAGTGTGTGAGGGGGAATTGACCTGTTTCCCCCCCCCCCCTTTTTTTGTACATGTATAGCTAACCTTGTTATCATGTAGTGTGCCTATCACATCACGCTATCTTATCAATGTAACCCAAACACCTTTTATAGGTTACTTTTCAGGTTCACAATGCAAGAATGCAAGACAGCTACACATTTAGCTTATCAGCTTCAATTCAGACATAGTGTGTCTGGGATCCAAGCCACCCAGAAACCTCAAAATGTTGTACCGGTATAGCATACCACCAATTTGACACACAGGAGATGTATCTCTTGATTCAAGTGATTTAGGGGTTGCAAAGATACATGGTGTAATGACAAACATGTAGACTACTAGAATCCTACAATATCATTAAAGCAAGTTTTAAGTGCCAAATTTCTTCCGAATGTATTGTAAGTGTACTGGTCTGCAGGGGGGTTCCAGTATGCGATTAAAGCGCGCGTATGGTGCCTACTAGGGGGGTCTGGGGCATGCCCCCCCAGGAAAATTTTTTTGATTTCTGACCTTCTGAGATCGTTTCTGGTGTATTCTTGGGGTGAAAATTAAAATGGCAAAAGTTGGACGACCTACTGCTAAACCTGGTTGTTGTGTTTGAAGCCCGCGGAATTAAAGACGTGACTCCGCTTCGGGCCGCAGAGGCTGCTGAAAATAAGCGCTCTCATACTGACAACATATCGCCATCCCTAGGTGCAGAGGAACCAATGCATGAATAATTCTCTCGCTCGCTTCGCTCATTGTCTCTATGGCCACGTGCTCTTGATACAGGAGTTGACACACGTGCGTTATTGCTACTGTTGAAGCTGGAGTGCGTAGCTCCAGTGTGGGCGTAGTGTACGTAGTACGTTTGCGCATATATAGTATTTTCGAAGGGAGCCCTTCAAAATAGGGGTTCCATGGAACCCATGGAACCCCCTCTGGATCCGCCACTGGTCTGGGTAGAGATTTCGTGCTTCTGAGTGGGGTGCTCCATGCTGTGTTACCGTTGCTCTGAGACCATCTTGTCTTGGCTTGTCCAGTTTACAGCTAGTCATCTGAAGCACTGAGATATCTGAGAAAGAAGTCCGATCTCAAGCTGTGAGATTCCTGACGTGGGGAGAAGAGAGAGAGTTAATGCTTGGAATCATGACAATGAATTGATTCTATAGTATTGCTAAATGTAGAAAAATTATGTACATGAGTAGCCACATACCCAGGCCCACCGGCCAGGCTCTTAGTAGGCTTGGGGACACGGCTAGTACATGATTGTAACATCCTCTGGGCCAGGCTTGCATATTTTGGTAGGGTAAAAGCTGGTGATGATTACAGAATCTTCATTTTTGGCTCTTGTTTATCCTGCTTGTAGTAAATACTACATAATTAAATATGTATCTTTTTACAGTGAAGAAACTGTGTGTATAAATTGCCTCTTACCTGACTGGTTGTTGGTAGCTACTTTCTTAAGTGGTGTGTTTCCTAGGCCAAAGTCTACATACCATACATAGTATCTAGGGGGTCTATAGGGGCATGCAATTGATGCGACTTTCCACCTAGTATCATTCACTGTTAGAAAGATGCTTCAGCGTCATGGAGTGAGCCTGAACGGACTCGCTTGATGCTGAATCATACCTTGTGTAGTAATGTATACCAAGCAGCAGCCCTTACCAGAGCTGTAGCTACATGACACTATCAATTTTCGTTTTGGCTTTTTGAGTAAGATTCCATGTAGCCACAGACTCACATGCAGTTTTGTGCTACAAGGTCTCGGTGTACGTACAATCCCTTTTACTTTCGCACCATCTCTACATACCATTTTGTCAACTACATCTACATATGCCTTGTGTTTGTTGTGTGCATAGGAGGAATTCAGTGGAGTGGGTAGTGCTGGGTTTGTAGTGCATGTTGATATGCACGGAGAGTGAGTTATGTTGTGGGTAGCTGCAACTTAATTTCTGAGCATGGCAATATGGTCTGTCTTTTATGCAGAAGCTGTGTAGTGTCTCCCTTCAAACCATCCTACCTCTCTCCCACATACTCCCCTTCCCTCCTTTTTCTACAGTTAAAAGTATGAAACATTTTAGTTTTTAGTTAACTAAATTTAGTTAACTAAAGATCTTCTCTCTAATTTTATTTAGCTATATATAGTTTGACACTTCTAACACATTCATCCACCAGTTTTAGTAAATTTTGGTACAAAATTAGTTAAACCCCAAACTCGTTTTTAGTAGTTAATTCTAAGGTATGCACCCAATTTTTTGTTATTAATAAATAATTAGCAAAATCTGGTTTACTAGTGTAGTTTAGTATTAGTTAAAACTAAAACACCACTACCTCCTCCCTCCCTTCTCTTCACTCCGTTCACTCCCACCTCTCTCCCTCAGATACTTTTTCCCCATTGGAGGTGGAGCTGAAGTACAATTCTCCTGACATCAGTGTATGGTATGTGAGAGTCTCCATTGTCTCTAACCCTGACATGTTGGACCTCTCAGGGCTCTCAGGTAGACCAGCCGTAAGTAGCCAATGAGATTTCCCCTGTTAAAACAGAGTTTTATCTATCTATCTACCCATTCCAATGCTTTCTTCTCTCCTGACCCTCTCCTTCCCTTCCTCCCTCCCTCCTCCCAGGTTCAATACCGTACCCTAGAGCCGGAAGGTACGAACACAAAGCTTCACTTCTACTCCAAGGAGCACTGAATCCCAGCATCACAGGAAGAAGTCAAACAAATGTTGTGATTGACATTGTGTTACATTGCGATTGTTATGACAACTAAGGTGCAGTGTGTATAGAAACTTCATTTTTACATACAGCCCTTTATGTTGTAAATTTTGACATTGTGTTTAATACATAAGCCCCGTTTACACTAGCAGTTTAAACCGGTTTCAAAATGGTTTCAAAGACGTTTTGGGCAGCTGTGTGAACATACGCTTTGGAAACCGCTTTCTGTAACCGCATAACAATGTGATTTGGCCAAACCAGTTTAAGTGCTGGTGTAAACAGGGCTATAGAAGCTGTTTACCAAATTTTGCTTAGGATAGATCACCCGACAAGAAGATGCATTGCATTCCATACTGTGTAGGTAGTGCCGTATAGTCAAATTGTTGGTGCACTTTGTCTATCAAGTTTACTTAATTGGGGCGAGCCTGAGCGAGCCCCACATAGACGGTACAACTGGGAGATTTCATATATGTATTATCATTACTAGATGAATGCAGGGCATTGTGGGGCGAGCCTGAGCAAGCAGTATGCCAAGGACTACAATTGCGCATGCGCAGTTCGTACACACGCGCGCGTACCCTTTCGCACTTGTCGAGGTGTCGAAGTTGGCGTGGTGTTTAGTAAGAAGTAAAGTTGCTGTTTGCTTACTGTGCCTCATCCAAGTGTAGAAATGACAAAGGCAGCGTTGTACATTATTCACACAGGAATGACCTCGTAATTGAAAGTCTTCAATTCTTGGCCAACCCACATCTAGTTTTCTGCCTAGGGGTGAGAAACAATGAATTGGTTTGGAAGAGGCTAACATGCAATTCTTTGTGTACACAATCACCGTTATGGTTTATCAATTTTTGTTGTAAACAACATGACATTACACTAATAATGATATAAAAGTGATGACATAATATTTCCTGTTTGCATGAGAGCTTACATTGGAGTTTCTATCGACCAAATGAGCTTCAAATGGTAGTTTTTTACACATTGCCAGTGAGTTAGTGGACGTTGGTTGGTTCAGTTTTTCCATTAGGGCTGTGTCATTGCTATCTCAACACCATTGTTGGTAGCCACAAAAGTTTTCCATTTTTTCTATGACATTTTCTCTGAGAGTTTCTACTCCAGGTTGCTGAACGTCGTGCTGGCTAGAAGAGTCTATATTTTGCATCATCATTGTCTCTGGCAGATTGTGTAGTGGAGACAATTGTGGCAAATGCTTCCCATTCTTGCTTACCTGGGTAGCCTCGTTCCCAGGCTCTCCCCACTAAGAAGGGCCCTCCCCCCTCTTAGTTGGGAGAGCCTGGGAACGAGGCTACACCTGGGTACAGTTCACTGAAATCACACAGCTATTGCTTGAATTCTTTGTTGTTAAAGATCACCTGACGGATGGTGTCCTTTTCCTCCTTGACGTCGGCTTCTTCTCTTGCGGTCACGGAAGCCATGTACGCTAATGCGCTATTGGAAGCCCTACATACTTCATGCGACCAAGCGCGGCGCGCGGGTGATTCTCTTGCGGTCACGGAAGCCATGTATGCGAATGCGAAGCCCTACATACTTCGTGCGACCAAGCGCGGCGCGCGGGTGACGGTCGTACGATAATGATAATTGGGGCGAGCCTGAGCGAGCCCCACATAGACGGTACAGCTGGGAGATTTCATATATGTACTAGAGGAATGCAGGGCATTGTGGGGCGAGCCTGAGCAAGCAGTATGCCAAGGACTACAATTGCGCATGCGCAGTTCGTACACACGCGCGCGTACCCCTTCGCACTTGTGTCGAAGTTGGCGTGGCGTTTAGTAAGAAGTAAAGTGCTGTTTGCTTACTATGCCTCATCCAAGTGTAGAAATGACAAAGGCAGCGTTGTACATTATTCACACAGGAATGACCTCGTAATTGAAAGTCTTCAATTCTTGGCCAACCCACATCTAGTTTTCTGCTTAGGGGTGAGAAACAATGAATTGGTTTGGAAGAGGCTAACATGCAATTTTTTGTGTACACAATCACCGTTATGGTTTATCAATTTTTGTTGTAAACAACATGACATTACACTAATAACAATATAAAAGTGATGACATAATATTTCCTGTTTGCATGAGAGCTTACATTGGAGTTTCTATCAACCAAATGAGCTTCAAATGGTAGTTTTTTTACACATTGCCAGTGAGTTAGTGGATGTTGGTTGGTTCAGTTTTTCCATTAGGGCTGTGTCATTGCTATCTCAACACCATTGTTGGTAGCCACAAAAGTTTTCCATTTTTTCTATGACATTTTCTCTGAGAGTTTCTACTCCAGGTTGCTGAACGTCGTGCTGGCTAGAAAAGTCTATATTTGCATCATCATTGTCTCTGGCAGATTGTGTAGTGGAGACAATTGTGGCAAATGCTTCCCATTCTTGCTTACCTGGGTAGCCTCGTTCCCAGGCTCTCCCCGCTAAGAAGGGCCCTCCCCCCTCTTAGTGGGGAGAGCCTGGGAATTAAAGATCACCTGACGGATGGTGTCCTTTTCCTCCTTGACGTCGGCTTCTTCTCTTGCGGTCACGGAAGCCATGTATGCTAATGCGCTATTGGAAGCCCTACATACTTCATGCGACCAAGCGCGGCGCGCGGGTGATTCTCTTGCGGTCACGGAAGCCATGTATGCGAATGCGAAGCCCTACATACTTCGTGCGACCAAGCGCGGCGCGCGGGTGACGGTCGTACGATAATGATAATAATGATAATTGGGGCGAGCCTGAGCGAGCCCCACATAGACGGTACAGCTGGACGAAATCATATATGTATTATCATCATTACTAGAGGAATGCAGGGCATTGTGGGGCGAGCCTGAGCAAGCAGTATGCCAAGGACTACAATTGCGCATGCGCAGTTCGTACACACGCGCGCGTACCCCTTCGCACTTGTGTCGAAGTTGGCGTGGCGTTTAGTAAGAAGTAAAGTGCTGTTTGCTTACTATGCCTCATCCAAGTGTAGAAATGACAAAGGCAGCGTTGTACATTATTCACACAGGAATGACCTCGTAATTGAAAGTCTTCAATTCTTGGCCAACCCACATCTAGTTTTCTGCTTAGGGGTGAGAAACAATGAATTGGTTTGGAAGAGGCTAACATGCAATTTTTTGTGTACACAATCACCGTTATGGTTTATCAATTTTTGTTGTAAACAACATGACATTACACTAATAACAATATAAAAGTGATGACATAATATTTCCTGTTTGCATGAGAGCTTACATTGGAGTTTCTATCAACCAAATGAGCTTCAAATGGTAGTTTTTTTACACATTGCCAGTGAGTTAGTGGATGTTGGTTGGTTCAGTTTTTCCATTAGGGCTGTGTCATTGCTATCTCAACACCATTGTTGGTAGCCACAAAAGTTTTCCATTTTTTCTATGACATTTTCTCTGAGAGTTTCTACTCCAGGTTGCTGAACGTCGTGCTGGCTAGAAAAGTCTATATTTGCATCATCATTGTCTCTGGCAGATTGTGTAGTGGAGACAATTGTGGCAAATGCTTCCCATTCTTGCTTACCTGGGTAGCCTCGTTCCCAGGCTCTCCGCGCTAAGAAGGGCCCTCCCCCCTCTTAGTGGGGAGAGCCTGGGAATTAAAGATCACCTGACGGATGGTGTCCTTTTCCTCCTTGACGTCGGCTTCTTCTCTTGCGGTCACGGAAGCCATGTATGCTAATGCGCTATTGGAAGCCCTACATACTTCATGCGACCAAGCGCGGCGCGCGGGTGATTCTCTTGCGGTCACGGAAGCCATGTATGCGAATGCGAAGCCCTACATACTTCGTGCGACCAAGCGCGGCGCGCGGGTGACGGTCGTACGATAATGATAATAATGATAATAATGATAATAATGATAATACATATATGAAATCTCCCAGTTGTACCGTCTATGTGGGGCTCGCTCAGGCTCGCCCCAATTATTACTAGATGAATGCAGGGCATTGTGGGGCGAGCCTGAGCAAGCAGCATGCCAAGGACTAAAATTGTGCATACGCAGTTCGTATACACGCGTGCCCTTTCGCACTTCTTGTCGAGGTGTCGAAGTTGGCGTGGCGTTTAGTAAGAAGTGAAGTTGCTGTTTGTCTACTGTGCCTCATCCGAGTGTATAAATGACAAAGGCAGTGTTGTACATTATTCACACAGGAATGACCTCGTAATTGAAAGTCTTCAATTCCATTGGCCAACCCACATCTAGTTTTCTGCTTAGGGATGAGAAACAATGAACTGATTTGGAAGAGGCTAACATGCAATTTTTTGTGTACACAATCACCGTTATGGTTTTATCAATTTTTGTTGTAAACAACATGACATTAGTGTGATATAAAAGTGATGACATAATATTTCCTGTTTACATGAGAGCTTACATTGGAGTTTCTATTGACCAAATGAGCTTCAAATGGTGTATGGTGGTAGTTTTTATACACATTGCCAGTGGGTTAGTGGATGTTGGTTGGTTCAGTTTTTCCATTAGGGCTGTGTCATTGCTATCTCAACACCATTGTTAGCCACAAAAGTTTTCCATATTTTCTGTGACATCATATGGTTTGAAGTTGCAAGGCCTATTAAAGATCACATGAATCATTCCATTTTCTCTGAGAGTTTCAACTCAAGGTTGCTGAACGTCGTGCTGGCTAGAAGAGTCTACATTTTGCATCATGATTGTGTCTGGCAGATTGTGTAGTGGAGACAACCGTGGCAAATGCTTCTCATTCTTGCTTACCTGGGTAGCCTCGTTCCCAGGCTCTCCCCGCTAAGAAGGGCCCTCCCCCCTCTTAGTGGGGAGAGCCTGGGAACGAGGCTACACCTGGGTACAGTTCACTGAAATCACACAGCTATTGCTTGAATTCTTTGTTGTTAAAGATCACCTGACGGATGGCGTCCTTTTCCTCCTTGACGTCGTCTTCTCTAGCGATCACGGAAGCCATGTACGCTAATGCGATATTGGAAGCCCTACATCTTCGTGCGACCAAGCGCGGCGCGCGGGTGATTCTCTTGCGGTTACGGAAGCCATGTATGCGAATGCGATATTGGAAGCCCTACATACTTCGTGCGACCAAGCGCGGCGCGCGGGTGACGGTCGTACGATAATGATAATAATTGGGGCGAGCCTGAGCGAGCCCCACATAGACGGTACAGCTGGACGAAATCATATATGTATTATCATCATTATTATTATTATTATTATTATCATTATCGTACGACCGTCACCCGCGCGCCGCGCTTGGTCGCACGAAGTATGTAGGGCTTCCAATATCGCATTCGCATACATGGCTTCCGTAACCGCAAGAGAATCACCCGCGCGCCGCGCTTGGTCGCACGAAGATGTAGGGCTTCCAATATCGCATTAGCGTACATGGCTTCCGTGATCGCTAGAGAAGACGACGTCAAGGAGGAAAAGGACGCCATCCGTCAGGTGATCTTTAACAACAAAGAATTCAAGCAATAGCTGTGTGATTTCAGTGAACTGTACCCAGGTGTAGCCTCGTTCCCAGGCTCTCCCCACTAAGAGGGGGGAGGGCCCTTCTTAGCGGGGAGAGCCTGGGAACGAGGCTACCCAGGTAAGCAAGAATGAGAAGCATTTGCCACGGTTGTCTCCACTACACAATCTGCCAGACACAATCATGATGCAAAATGTAGACTCTTCTAGCCAGCACGACGTTCAGCAACCTTGAGTTGAAACTCTCAGAGAAAATGGAATGATTCATGTGATCTTTAATAGGCCTTGCAACTTCAAACCATATGATGTCACAGAAAATATGGAAAACTTTTGTGGCTACCAACAATGGTGTTGAGATAGCAATGACACAGCCCTAATGGAAAAACTGAACCAACCAACATCCACTAACTCACTGGCAATGTGTATAAAAACTACCACCATACACCATTTGAAGCTCATTTGGTCAATAGAAACTCCAATGTAAGCTCTCATGTAAACAGGAAATATTATGTCATCACTTTTATATCACACTAATGTCATGTTGTTTACAACAAAAATTGATAAAACCATAACGGTGATTGTGTACACAAAAAATTGCATGTTAGCCTCTTCCAAATCAGTTCATTGTTTCTCATCCCTAAGCAGAAAACTAGATGTGGGTTGGCCAATGGAATTGAAGACTTTCAATTACGAGGTCATTCCTGTGTGAATAATGTACAACACTGCCTTTGTCATTTATACACTCGGATGAGGCACAGTAGACAAACAGCAACTTCACTTCTTACTAAACGCCACGCCAACTTCGACACCTCGACAAGAAGTGCGAAAGGGCACGCGTGTATACGAACTGCGTATGCACAATTTTAGTCCTTGGCATGCTGCTTGCTCAGGCTCGCCCCACAATGCCCTGCATTCATCTAGTAATAATTGGGGCGAGCCTGAGCGAGCCCCACATAGACGGTACAACTGGGCGAAATCATATATGTATTATTATCATCATTATCGTACGACCGTCACCCGCGCGCCGCGCTTGGTCGCACGAAGTATGTAGGGCTTCCAATATCGCATTCGCATACATGGCTTCCGTAACCGCAAGAGAATCACCCGCGCGCCGCGCTTGGTCGCACGAAGATGTAGGGCTTCCAATATCACATTAGCGTACATGGCTTCCGTGATCGCTAGAGAAGCCGACGTCAAGGAGGAAAAGGACGCCATCCGTCAGGTGATCTTTAACAACAAAGAGTTCAAGCAATAGCTGTGTGATTTCAGTGAACTGTACCCAGGTGTAGCCTCGTTCCCAGGCTCTCCCCGCTAAGAAGGGGGAGAGCCCTTCTTAGCGGGGAGAGCCTGGGAACGACAGGTAAGCAAGAATGAAAAGCATTTGCCACAGTTGTCTCCACTACACAATCTGCCAGACACAATCATGATGCAAAATATAGACTCTTCTAGCCAGCACGACGTTCAGCAACCTTGAGTTGAAACTCGCAGAGAAAATGGAATGATTCATGTGATCTTTAATAGGCCTTGCAACTTCAAACCATGAAAATATGGAAAACTTTTGTGGCTACCAACAATGGTGTTGAGATAGCAATGACACAGCCCTAATGGAAAAACTGAACCAACCAACATCCACTAACTCACTGGCAATGTGTATAAAAACTACCACCATACACCATTTGAAGCTCATTTGGTCGATAGAAACTCCAGTGTAAGCTCTCATGTAAACAGGAAATATTATGTCATCACTTTTATATCACACTAATGTCATGTTGTTTACAACAAAAATTGATAAAACCATAACGGTGATTGTGTACACAAAAAATTGCATGTTAGCCTCTTCCAAATCAGTTCATTGTTTCTCATCCCTAAGCAGAAAACTAGATGTGGGTTGGCCAACGGAATTGAAGACTCTCAATTACGAGGTCATTCCTGTGTGAATAATGTACAACACTGCCTTTGTCATTTATACACTCGGATGAGGCACAGTAGACAAACAGGAACTTCACTTCTTACTAAACGCCACGCCAACTTCGACACCTCGACAAGAAGTGCGAAAGGGCACGCGCGTGTATACGAACTGCGTATGCACAATTTTAGTCCTTGGCATGCTGCTTGCTCAGGCTCGCCCCACAATGCCCTGCATTCGTCTAGTAATAATTGGGGCGAGCCTGAGCGAGCCCCACATAGACGGTACAACTGGGAGATTTCATATATGTATTATCATTATTATCATTATTATCATTATTATCATTATCGTACGACCGTCACCCGCGCGCCGCGCTTGGTCGCACGAAGTATGTAGGGCTTCCCATTCGCATACATGGCTTCCGTGACCGCAAGAGAATCACCCGCGCGCCGCGCTTGGTCGCATGAAGTATGTAGGGCTTCCAATAGCGCATTAGCATACATGGCTTCCGTGACCGCAAGAGAAGAAGCCGACGTCAAGGAGGAAAAGGACACCATCCGTCAGGTGATCTTTAATTCCCAGGCTCTCCCCACTAAGAGGGGGGAGGGCCCTTCTTAGCGGGGAGAGCCTGGGAACGAGGCTACCCAGGTAAGCAAGAATGGGAAGCATTTGCCACAATTCTCTCCACTACACAATCTGCCAGAGACAATGATGATGCAAATATAGACTTTTCTAGCCAGCACGACGTTCAGCAACCTGGAGTAGAAACTCTCAGAGAAAATGTCATAGAAAAAATGGAAAACTTTTGTGGCTACCAACAATGGTGTTGAGATAGCAATGACACAGCCCTAATGGAAAAACTGAACCAACCAACATCCACTAACTCACTGGCAATGTGTAAAAAACTACCATTTGAAGCTCATTTGGTTGATAGAAACTCCAATGTAAGCTCTCATGCAAACAGGAAATATTATGTCATCACTTTTATATCGTTATTAGTGTAATGTCATGTTGTTTACAACAAAAATTGATAAACCATAACGGTGATTGTGTACACAAAAAATTGCATGTTAGCCTCTTCCAAACCAATTCATTGTTTCTCACCCCTAAGCAGAAAACTAGATGTGGGTTGGCCAAGAATTGAAGACTTTCAATTACGAGGTCATTCCTGTGTGAATAATGTACAACGCTGCCTTTGTCATTTCTACACTTGGATGAGGCACAGTAAGCAAACAGCACTTTACTTCTTACTAAACGCCACGCCAACTTCGACACAAGTGCGAAGGGGTACGCGCGCGTGTGTACGAACTGCGCATGCGCAATTGTAGTCCTTGGCATACTGCTTGCTCAGGCTCGCCCCACAATGCCCTGCATTCCTCTAGTAATGATGATAATACATATATGATTTCGTCCAGCTGTACCGTCTATGTGGGGCTCGCTCAGGCTCGCCCCAATTATTATTATCATTATCGTACGACCGTCACCCGCGCGCCGCGCTTGGTCGCACGAAGTATGTAGGGCTTCCAATATCGCATTCGCATACATGGCTTCCGTAACCGCAAGAGAATCACCCGCGCGCCGCGCTTGGTCGCACGAAGATGTAGGGCTTCCAATATCGCATTAGCGTACATGGCTTCCGTGATCGCTAGAGAAGACGACGTCAAGGAGGAAAAGGACGCCATCCGTCAGGTGATCTTTAACAACAAAGAATTCAAGCAATAGCTGTGTGATTTCAGTGAACTGTACCCAGGTGTAGCCTCGTTCCCAGGCTCTCCCCACTAAGAGGGGGGAGGGCCCTTCTTAGCGGGGAGAGCCTGGGAACGAGGCTACCCAGGTAAGCAAGAATGAGAAGCATTTGCCACGGTTGTCTCCACTACACAATCTGCCAGACACAATCATGATGCAAAATGTAGACTCTTCTAGCCAGCACGACGTTCAGCAACCTTGAGTTGAAACTCTCAGAGAAAATGGAATGATTCATGTGATCTTTAATAGGCCTTGCAACTTCAAACCATATGATGTCACAGAAAATATGGAAAACTTTTGTGGCTACCAACAATGGTGTTGAGATAGCAATGACACAGCCCTAATGGAAAAACTGAACCAACCAACATCCACTAACTCACTGGCAATGTGTATAAAAACTACCACCATACACCATTTGAAGCTCATTTGGTCAATAGAAACTCCAATGTAAGCTCTCATGTAAACAGGAAATATTATGTCATCACTTTTATATCACACTAATGTCATGTTGTTTACAACAAAAATTGATAAAACCATAACGGTGATTGTGTACACAAAAAATTGCATGTTAGCCTCTTCCAAATCAGTTCATTGTTTCTCATCCCTAAGCAGAAAACTAGATGTGGGTTGGCCAATGGAATTGAACACTTTCAATTACGAGGTCATTCCTGTGTGAATAATGTACAACACTGCCTTTGTCATTTATACACTCGGATGAGGCACAGTAGACAAACAGCAACTTCACTTCTTACTAAACGCCACGCCAACTTCGACACCTCGACAAGAAGTGCGAAAGGGCACGCGTGTATACGAACTGCGTATGCACAATTTTAGTCCTTGGCATGCTGCTTGCTCAGGCTCGCCCCACAATGCCCTGCATTCATCTAGTAATGATAATAATGATAATACATATATGAAATCTCCCAGTTGTACCGTCTATGTGGGGCTCGCTCAGGCTCGCCCCAATTATCATTAGGGTCGCGTAAGGTGCCGGGTGAAAGCCGCATACGTCATCAATACAAAACGCCTCCGCGCATGCGCAGTATCAACTTCGAAAGCGAGCGCGGGATGGAGAGCTGCAGCTCAAAGACGCAGATGATTACAGGTAAGCTACCATCAGAACAGGCATAACTCAAGAGCAGTTATCACATACACCATGTTATGGGTGGCTCAGATATCTGATCAAATTATGAACATCATCTTTACAGAGTTTGTATGTGCTGGTCGCTGTTCTGCTTGTGTGAAGGGCAAGAGGTCTGTGCAATATTGCCGGCTGGACCAGGAGCATGACGATGACAAGTCAGGAATGTGTGTGAACTGCTACAAAGCAAAGCCGGATCAATCTGTGACACAATGTAGGCAAGTCCTTGGTCACAAAGGCAGCAATGCACTGATGACTGAGCCATTAGTGGTTCCAAACTGCAGTGAAGAGGAAAATGTACAGAGATGCATTAGTTCAGGGTTTACACCATGTTGTGCAGAACTGGTGAGTTTCTCTGCAATTCGTGTTCCTGATGCACATACTGCTACTTCATTTTCATGCAAGGGAGGGAATGATGAGTATGGTTCGGGATATCTAGCCCCATTCACAAAAGAAAGGTGGGAGGAGTGGCGCAGAAAATATTCTCTCCAGAGTGGAATCGATTACAACATTGAAACTGGCAAACAGACCAACTCAAAGGAAGAACATGGAGTTGCTTACTCCAATGGCAGGAAAATGACATACCATATCAAATCCACACAACTATACAACTGCAACAGAGGTGGAAGGAGACATCTAAAACCAGAAGTGAGCAATTGTTTAAAAAGACGAAATGCTCCTGGATCACGAAAATTGGGATGCCAGGCTACCATGCAAACAAAACTCATACAGCTGAGTTCTGGGGAAACAGTACTGGAAATACGAATTCCCTCGTTACAAGTTCACCTAGCAACACATGATCCAAAGAGCATTTTTGATCAACTTTCACATGAACCCTTACCCGAGATTGAGGAAAAGGTCTATTCCTTAGTGCAAGGAGCTTGCTTGACTCAGATGGCTCTCATTCTTGCTGTCCGAGACTGGGTGAAGAAGGAGCTCATCCCTAGGCACCTACAAGAAGGTCAAATAACAGAAGCACCAAGTGAATACAGTAGGGCATATTTTCCAACCAAGGAAGACATTCGCTCTATGGCACGCAGAGCAATAGTGCAACAAAGAAGCTCTTTACTTGATCAAGATGCAGTGGAAAACTACCTTAGGGAAGCAAAGAAACACCAGAAAATAGATTTCTACCTACACAAATACAAGGCTCCCAGAAACAGGTAGTTAAAAAAAGATCTACATTTCATCAGATACACTATGCCAATTATCAATCTTTTGTTTGGAAGTTGCTCAGTAATGCATATAACTTGACCCTTCTGGCACACAGAGAAGCGAAACCAGTGGCAGAACATCAAGCTAACAGAACAGGCACACAGAATGGAAGGTAAGTTTTAATAATTTCAGCATGTGCAAAGCCCATACATGTTTTTCTGTAGCAATAAAAAGCCCTTCCATATAGCTAGTTTTTCTCCAGCATTCTAGCTTGCCTACACCAAAGGGCACGGTGCCCTCTACTTTGGGTCTGCCCCAAAACCAACATTGTACCTTTTGGGTAGGCCTCAAAACCAACAAATAATTACCAGCCACTTGAACTACTTAAGTTGACTGGCCTCTGTGTAGAAATTAGCCAAGATCAAATTCCTTCAGAAAGCATGATTGATGATGTTACAGCACCACATGCAAATAAGGGATGTGTTCATAAACTATTAATTGTGCGCTTCAGCGGGTAAAACCTCAGGAGAACCCTTTTTCCCCCTAAACATAGACTATCATTTGAAAACTTCATATTCACTGACTCTGCATTTGTCTCCTCATACCTTTAGAGAGGACGTACCTATTGAGTCCTTGGTTGATGATGGTGACAATGAGAGTTTCCTTCTTGTTCTGCAAACCAAAAAGCAGAAAGAGTGGTTGCTACGCTATGGCAATGATGTTACTTGCATGGATGCTATACACAAAACAGTGAAGTACGGTTTTCCTTGTTTCTTTCTTGTTGTTCGTACATCAATTGGTATTGGTCGTGTTGTTGGAACTATTATACCACAATATGAGAACGAGGAACTCATCACAGAGGGGTTATCCATCCTCAAGAAATGGAATCCTGATTGGAAACCTCGATTTTTTATGATGGACAAGAGCTCTGCGGAACTCGGAGCTGTAGCAGCTGTCCACCCCCAGTGTTTTCGACTGCTTTGTGATTTTCATCGTGCTCAGGCTATTGAGAGGTGGGTCAACAAGGGCACCAACGGAGTATACCCCACAGATAAAGCCCTTGTAACTGATGCTCTCAGAAGACTAGCATATGCTACCACAGGTAAGATTATGGAACATATTTGATAATAAAACAGTGTGTAATGCCTATAGATTTTTGATGAAATGTAAGTGAAACATTTCCACATTTAGATGAGAAGTTTGAGAGCATCCTGGAAGAGATCAAGAAAGCTAGCTGGTATAAGGCCAATTCTCATCTCCGGTCATACTTGGAAAATGAATGGCTATCCTGCAAGCCGGTAAGTCATTAGCTAATTTTACAAAGAATAGAGTTACGGAAACGATAAAATTGTATCCTACAACACGCGGAATTTGTTCAGTCTTGTGTGTTTCTGTCCGTCTAGTTGTGGTCACATGTTTTCCGACAGCAATTCCATGCCGGGATTGATACAGACAATTTTACGGAGTCATTCAACAATGTCTTTCGTACCCGCTATCAGCGACTACGTTATGACACAACAATTCACTCACTGGTCAAGTTACTAGTTGATGTAGTCTTTCCTGAGCAAGAACGAGAATACAACATCAAAACAGCAATGCTTACCACTCATTATCGGCAACCTCGACATCAGCTTCCTGAATTCCTATTGGGAAGGCCTCGCCAGGTTCAAGCCACCTGTATCAGCAACATGGAGAAAGCAAAGGAAATCAAAAATGACAACATTATCTCCATGGAGACTGATGGTTGCTATGAAATCAAATCTAACAGTGGTGGTACACACACAGTTGATATTTGTAACGGTGTTTGCACATGCAAAAGTTTTACTTTGCAACAAATACCTTGCAAACACATGTTTGCAGTTTTTTCACAATCAAATTGGAGCTGGAATGATCTCCCCAAATCTCTTACTAACAGTGTCAATCTGACACTGGAAGTACCATCATTTAGTATGAATGTGAAAGACCAAGAAATGGATGAAGAAACAGTACCAGATACGGGCATCCCAGACCATTCCAACACCACTAATCCTATACCTATTCAGCAGTCATCTGAACATAAATTGCTCAAAGCTCAGAAGCATGCAAGGGACAGTCTAGCAAAATGCATTTCTGCTGTGTTCACAATTGATGATGTTGGTGTCTGTGAAGAAGTTGCAATGGGTGCTGAGCACATCTACAACTTGATTGTTTCATCAACCCAGTCCAGTGATGGAGTGGATCTACCTAGTTTCCCATTACTACAAAAAGCTGGAGTTACAGAATACAGAGAAAAGATGAGGCTGCAGGAGAAAGCAAGGCGGACTGTTATGAAGTACAAAAAGCGTAAACAGGAATCACAAACCTCCAGTAAACCAAAACGGTATCGTCTATGTGATGAGCCACTCAGTCAGTGCTTGAAGAGTACTGTTGGAAGACCAAAGAAGAAAGTCATCAAGAGGCGAAGGAAATTGGTGTCCCACTTAGTTAGTGAGGAGACAAGGGCAGCTAAATTGGAACCAAGGCATTCAGTGAAGGTATGCTAAACTTTACAGATAATACAATTATGCTCAGACCTGAACTGCTAAACTATACTGCATGCAGGACAATGATCACACCCTGGAGGGAAAATTAAATGTATCGGAGACACTTCAGAAACTCAGGGATGTTACCAACACCTTAAACTGTAAGTTAATATACTAAAGGCCTAAGTTGTGTGATAAGTATTCGGATTCAGAGTGTTGTATTATTTTACAGCCCGAGATGAAATACCAGTTAGAAACTCGAGAGTCTCTGTCAAAACACTGAAGAAGGTTAGTGTGTATAAGTCAATTAAAAATTACACAAAACATTCATTATGATTCTAACAACTTACATGTAGGGTGTCCAGAATGGAACAATGATTGCTCCACCTGGAGTGACCATTCCCTCTCACCTTTTGCTTGTTGACAAAGATGTAGCCAAAACGCCGTCCTCTTCAACTAATAAAAAAGACAACGAAAGCAAAACACTGCAAGGTGAGTATGATATGTCTATATTGGTCTGGTCCCAGCACGTAACTTTAATTGCTGACTGTACTTATTACCAACAGCAAAAAGGCGTAAGAGATGCGGACAGTGCACAGGCTGTAAGATAAAAGATTGCAGGCAGTGCAAATTTTGCAAAGACATGCCTAAATTTGGTGGGCTGGGAAGGAAGAAGAAACCATGCATTTTGAGAAAGTGCAGAGGCATGCCAACTGCTAACGATGAAGGTAAGATATTGCACTCTTGCAGTAAATACAACTTATAACCCTAGCTATTTGCTTTAATATCCTTAGTGCAATCAAAGGAATCCCACTGCACACAGCCTGATGGCGACCACAGTCAAAACTCTACAGGGAAAACTCCTCAACAACTGACTGGCCGAAGAGTACATTGTACTACGCCAGATGGTAACTGCTTTTTCAGAGCTGCATCCATTATTTTAAGTGGTTCGGAGGACAACCATCTACGCATTCGTCATTGCCTGGTTTGCTTTATCGCAGCAAATGCAAGGATTTTCTCACCACTTGTGATACAATATTCCAACTTGGATGCACACATTAAGACAATGATGCAGCCCTGTGCATGGGCAACCCAATTGGAAGTAGTAGCACTGGCAACGTATTTTCAGGTGCCTGTTTACATTTTCAAAGGATCCACTGGTCAGTGGGAACGTCATAAGCCACTTTCCAACTTTCAACTCAGCTCTAAGGAAAGGATCATGACGCTTTCTGGTGCAGCCTCTGAACTAATGAGATTTGAACTCTTTCACCGACTGTGTCACTATGATGCTGTTCTCCCCACACATACTTTCCTTGATCCCCCTTCTCTTTCCTCTGAAGAATACTGGATGGTTCTGGACTAAAGTCTATACTAGCTATACTTCTGTAATAATCCATACAACCCTTATTCTTGCAACACTATTGTTCACCTGTTTATTTCCATTGGTCTGTCACTGTGCGTCGGAGTCGGACTCGAGTCGGACATAGCGCAAGCACGCGGGGAGGTCCCTGCTGTTTATTACATAATTAATGATGACGTATGCGGCTTTCACCCGGCACCTTACGCGACCCTTATCATTATCGTACGACCGTCACCCGCGCGCCGCGCTTGGTCGCACGAAGTATGTAGGGCTTCGCATTCGCATACATGGCTTCCGTGACCGCAAGAGAATCACCCGCGCGCCGCGCTTGGTCGCATGAAGTATGTAGGGCTTCCAATAGCGCATTAGCATACATGGCTTCCGTGACCGCAAGAGAAGAAGCCGACGTCAAGGAGGAAAAGGACACCATCCGTCAGGTGATCTTTAATTCCCAGGCTCTCCCCACTAAGAGGGGGGAGGGCCCTTCTTAGCGGGGAGAGCCTGGGAACGAGGCTACCCAGGTAAGCAAGAATGGGAAGCATTTGCCACAATTGTCTCCACTACACAATCTGCCAGAGACAATGATGATGCAATTATAGACTTTTCTAGCCAGCACGACGTTCAGCAACCTGGAGTAGAAACTCTCAGAGAAAATGTCATAGAAAAAATGGAAAACTTTTGTGGCTACCAACAATGGTGTTGAGATAGCAATGACACAGCCCTAATGGAAAAACTGAACCAACCAACATCCACTAACTCACTGGCAATGTGTAAAAAACTACCATTTGAAGCTCATTTGGTCGATAGAAACTCCAATGTAAGCTCTCATGCAAACAGGAAATATTATGTCATCACTTTTATATCGTTATTAGTGTAATGTCATGTTGTTTACAACAAAAATTGATAAACCATAAGGGTGATTGTGTACACAAAAAATTGCATGTTAGCCTCTTCCAAACCAATTCATTGTTTCTCACCCCTAAGCAGAAAACTAGATGTGGGTTGGCCAAGAATTGAAGACTTTCAATTACGAGGTCATTCCTGTGTGAATAATGTACAACGCTGCCTTTGTCATTTCTACACTTGGATGAGGCACAGTAAGCAAACAGCAACTTTACTTCTTACTAAACGCCACGCCAACTTCGACACAAGTGCGAAGGGGTACGCGCGCGTGTGTACGAACTGCGCATGCGCAATTGTAGTCCTTGGCATACTGCTTGCTCAGGCTCGCCCCACAATGCCCTGCATTCCTCTAGTTAACATCGATGGCTGCAGCCTAGCCAGTGCAAACGGGCGCACTAAGTTCACAACATCTGGTGCCCATGACGTATGGCAATTACATAACCTCAGAAGATGACCTTTGTACCCGACCGAAAAGCAGTGAGTAGCTAAGTCAAGGTTAGTTTATAAATGAGTCTGTTGGTTTGGGACTTGATTCCTCAGACAGTGCGAGGGACTCTGGAGCTAGCTCTGCAGCTTTTCGGTACAAAGGTCATTCTTCTATGATGATGTAATTGGGGCGAGCCTGAGCGAGCCCCACATAGACGGTACAACTGGGCGATTTCATATATGTATTATCATCATTATCGTACGACCGTCACCCGCGCGCCGCGCTTGGTCGCACGAAGTATGTAGGGCTTCGCATTCGCGTACATGGCTTCCGTGACCGCAAGAGAATCACCCGCGCGCCGCGCTTGGTCACATGAAGTATGTAGGGCTTCCAATAGCGCATTAGCGTACATGGCTTCCGTGACCGCAAGAGAAGCCGACGTCAAGGAGGAAAAGGACGCCATCCGTCAGGTGATCTTTAACAACAAAGAATTTAAGCAATAGCTGTGTGATTTCAGTGAACTGTACCCAGGTGTAGCCTCGTTCCCAGGCTCTCCCCACTAAGAGGGGGGAGGGCCCTTCTTAGCGGGGAGAGCCTGGGAACGAGGCTACCCAGGTAAGCAAGAATGGGAAGCATTTGCCACAATTGTCTCCACTACACAATCTGCCAGAGACAATGATGATGCAAATATAGACTTTTCTAGCCAGCACGACGTTCAGCAACCTGGAGTAGAAACTCTCAGAGAAAATGATGTCATAGAAAAAATGGAAAACTTTTGTGGCTACCGACAATGGTGTTGAGATAGCAATGACACAGCCCTAATGGAAAAACTGAACCAACCAACATCCACTAACTCACTGGCAATGTGTAAAAAACTACCATTTGAAGCTCTCATGCAAACAGGAAATATTATGTCATCACTTTTATATCGTTATTAGACATGTTGTTTACAACAAAAATTGATAAACCATAAGGGTGATTGTGTACACAAAAAATTGCATGTTAGCCTCTTCCAAACCAATTCATTGTTTCTCACCCCTAAGCAGAAAACTAGATGTGGGTTGGCCAAGAATTGAAGACTTTCAATTACGAGGTCATTCCTGTGTGAATAATGTACAACGCTGCCTTTGTCATTTCTACACTTGGATGAGGCACAGTAAGCAAGCAGCAACTTTACTTCTTACTAAACGCCACGCCAACTTCGACACCTCGACAAGTGCGAAAGGGTACGCGCGTGTGTACGAACTGCGCATGCGCAATTGTAGTCCTTGGCATACGCTTGCTCAGGCTCGCCCCACAATGCCCTGCATTCGTCTAGTTACAATTACATTATGGCCTGAGCACCAAATCGGATCAGATCAATGCAGATGTGCGCCCCCCGGTGCAAAATACCGCCAGACTAGTAGCGATAGTCGCGATCGCGCCATCATCGCGGCCAGCCTTGTTACAAGCGCTGGTGGCGGGGGTGAATAGAGAACGAGGCAGCTAGTAAAATTATGTCCGTATCACGCGTCCTTGTGTCCCAACTCACTGCCTGTTTCCTTCCTCCCTCCAGATACCAATCACTGTGACTGGGCACCGGAAAGTTCAGACCGACACAATAAAGGCCTACCAAAGGCAACAGCAGTACATCTACCACCACTGCCAACTAGGTAATGTCACCCCTGGAAACGCGCTCCTTATCTCTGTGTGTCTTCTCCTGCTACCATTGTTGGGGCTAGCAACTGAACATACAGGTAGCAACCATGTACCGAAACCACCGGCCAGTTCACCCCTGTCACGTGACCTTCCACAATTATTCCCGCCTGATTCTGCCATCACTGAGCAACGTACTACCAGCTATGGGCATCCAGCACGAATTAGCGAGGTCAAACATCGTGTGCCTGTCATCCCACTCCGGCACTTCTCATGTTCTCCCCAGCCAAGCTACCATTATTCCTTTTGGTCTCGGAAGGATGGTTGTGGGGGTAGTGGTGGCACTACTGCTACTGAGAAGTGGTGATGTAGAGATGAACCCAGGGCCTGTCGGTAAGTGTACTGCCTTAATGAGCCTATCAATGTCAGGCCCGTAGCCAGGATTTTCAGAAGGGGGGTTACATGGGTGTCTGATGTGTATGTATGCATGCATAAGCATGGGAGACTATGGGCGTCTGGGGGCATGCTCCCCCAGGAAAATTGGATGCTCTGAGATTGCTCCTGAGGCCATTATGAGTACCTACATGGCCTGCATAGTATTGCATCCAGTTTTTGCCTGTCATATATGGACATTTGCTAAGCCAGCTCACATCGAATTTCCAGGAGATAAGGTACTATGGTTGGCAGAACAGCAGGTGGGTGAGGGCAAATGGTGAAACAGTATGCAGAGAATGGAAAATGTCAGAAGGAAGAGCATCAAGCTGATACGACAAAAGATGTCTACACTGAGACCATAGGCGCCTGCAGAGCTGTGTGGGTACCCGGGCAAGACTTGGCTACGCCGCATTTGATGCGCAATTGCGGAAAGCGTATTTTGTCACTACACTGTACGCTATACGTACGTCTGTGCGTGCCTCACCTGTCCAGGAAAATTACATATCTTGTGAGGAAGCAAATATGAAGTGGTATGGCTACCGCGCTGCAAAGCATCCCTAACGCGCAAAGCGCGAAACATTTTGCAATTTACGGAGTTCAGGAAGCGCTCACACTGCTTTTCATGATCAGCTGACGAGTGACAGTAGTCTTTCCAAATGATCGGTAGGGAAACTGTAAATTCCAAGGGTGATAGGGCTGATCTGGAAGGTCAAGAACTTCCTCCAGGTTTATAAGCATGCTGTCCAGACGTCGACTGGATGGCCCCTAGTCTCGATCTCCTGCCCATATCTATGCGCCCCCGTCTGAGCACTAGACTAGTGCTGCCCGGAAGTTACGGTGTTAATTTATATTTGCGTATAGCGTAAAAAGTGGTACGGCTAGAGCCATACCGGCTCCTCCGGCCCTAAAGTCCATTACATTTTTTTGCCATGGTTGGTGACGACGTGTCTTCGCATCCGGTCCTCGTGATATGAGTAGACGCACGATTCGAAACAACCCGGGCAATGCCCGGGTATGCCCGGGCCTGCAGGCGCCTATGACTGAGACTATACCATAATAGACCATATGTCTCCACGCGTTTTAATAAAGATTGTATGGCTCCAGGCTATTCAGTTGCCACTTACTTGCCGGCAGTGAGTCACTAGAATGATAACTGGTGAACTCTCAAGCGCATGAAATGATTTATTTACGCACGTATTTACGCACGTCCTATTTTCACAGCGGCGTAACACTTACATGCTCATTTGACATTCATCCGCCAGTCCTCCATAAACAAACACGGTGCATAGCAGCTTGTATGGACAGCAATGGCAGTGAGGCTAGTAGACAAGTTACAAACAGTAGGACACTTAAAATGTATAGCTATAGGTGGCGTATGAAAGTTTGAAGGCCGAAAGCGGGGTTTGAGTGAACCCCCTTGTACCCCCTCTGCATTTGGGCCTGAATGTTATGCCCATTGGACAGATGATGGGTGGTTTGACTGAAGAGGGTGCCCCAATAGTCAGGAATTTGATTACCTCAGACTGCATAGTTAATTTGTGTGGTAATCTCCACGTAATCCCACCTTTGTTGAGGGGATTGGATTACAGGGTCTGCCCCAGGGGCAACTGAAGTTTTGATTAGTCAAATTCCCACCTTACTACACTACAGCCCAATTTGAGGGTAGTGGGGCATAACATTGATAGCGCATTAAGTGAGTGTGAGTATATACATACCAGATTCCAAGTGCTAATATCTGCTCAGACGCAGGAATGATGTTGGATTAACCCCACATACAGTGACATTATTTTTTTATCTTCCAGGGAACAAGTTGACCCCAGATGACCTTGGTTGTGTGCTGGAGGAGGTTCTGGATATGTCTGCACAGTGGTACCCCCTTGGACTTCAGCTCAAAGTGAAAACTGGAACACTGGACAGGATCTATGCTCAGTTTCGTGATCCCAGAGACCAGCTCCGGGAGATCCTCAAGACTTGGTTGAACACCAGTAACAATACCAGCTGGACAACTCTTACAGATGCTCTCAGGAGTCGAAGTGTTGGAGCACATCTGCTTGCTAGTATTCTGGAGACAAAGTACTGCCTGGTGGAGGGAACTGAAGTGGACAAACATATGTATGCCTCTGAAAGCCAGCCTGTGACTTACATCACTCCTCCTCCAATGCCTGAGCAGCAGATACCCACCTCACAACCACCAGTGGCACACGTGCAGGAGGGTAAGTGAAACTGTGGTATGAAACTGCTAAATCACAATGATTATTTTTATCTACACATATTTATTATCTCTCCAGGTATTTCCTCTCTCATCAGCAATTGCAATCTTCCTGAGGCATCACCTAGCTTACATCTCATGACCACATCCCCTCCCACACAAGTGGATACAGGTATGCCATCTGTAGCAAAAAATGACTTGAGATATGTATTGCAGTAAAGTATATGCCAGAACAATGTTGGAAACCTTCATCACTGCATGTACTAACCCTTATTTATGCTGTTCTTACTTTTTGTTTACTTTGGTGCGTCAGATATGCCTAATTTCATATCGTGAGCTACGAGTCTGTTGACATAAGACCAGATACACTCTGAATACCCACCACTGTAAGAGCAAAACTTTGCTGCAGGGCTTGACACACACATCAAACATGTTTACAAAGTACATAAAAGGAATGACTCAACACTTGTTATGCTTCCCCTAAGTTGTAATTAAGTGTTACATGATGTCTCCTTAGCAATATGGCTGCCAACAGTTACCCCATTCAGAAAAAGTGTTTAGCATAGTTCAGCCCTGTTTCTTGAAGTTAAGTGTCCAGATGCGGTGTGAAAGTAGTCTTTACTTGGAAGTTTATTATGAGGTAGTCAACAGGCTTCACTCCCAAGCATTGTCAGGAAAATCTATAAAAACTGATTTTTGAGAGGCAAAAGTGTTTAGCATAGTATAGCCACAAAACTCCGAGTTAAGATGGTGGGTAAGCTATCCACGTAAGTGCAATAATTGTTTCCGGTTTACGCCCACCATTGTACCACCAGGCCACAGCTGGCATTTCTTCTTGAGTGAAGCAAACAACTGGAGCAGCTGTTTCAGTAGCTTATTGAAAAGCTACGTAGCCGTACTACAAGCGACAAAAGCAAGAAGGCCTGAGAAGTTTCTACGTTGTCGATCGCCATACACCAATGGCCACGCCCACCAAGAAGGCCATGGATACATTTTTTTCGTGACGCTTCTTGTATCAGGTAAGCAACTTTAGCAACTCTCTTTACCATAAACAGCTAACTCCAGTGGTTACTCGAGGGGGTAGTGTAAAGTATTTTTGACTAACGAACGCTGGGGAGAGTTCGTACTGCAAAACGCCACAAGATGTGACTTTGCAATAACAGTTTCAACTCGCCATCTGTTAAGCTTTACAGCTTTTGACCAAAACTTTACGTAGCCCCCTCTAGCGACTGTTGAACTTTCTTCACGCCAAGAATGGAGGATGTGGCTCTCGAACCGTGCGATTGAAACATAATGAAAAATTGTAAAACTTAACGACTGCTCTCAGCGTTATTTCTGTAGCATGGTATCAGGATTTGTTACGCAGATAGTACTTGCCATGCATTATTTGAATGTCAGGATTGGCTGTAAGTGATTGCACAACTAGTGAGATGAGACACTTTATATATGACAGATAATTCATTGTGAAATTATTTACCCACCAACTTAACAGGATTTACTGCAAAGATGGATTTGAGATAGGTTATAAACTTTTGTTTCAAGTACTTTTCTTGGAATAAGAATCTTCCTGGAAGGTATGAGAGCGCTTTTGCATGAACACAGTACCTTTCAGCCATTTTAGTGACATGTCATGGGTGGGCGTTCCTTTCATGATGTCATTAACCACAACGTGTGTCAGGTGAACAGTATGGCTGCTGTCTTCATCCGCGTTCACTGGCTGTAAGGGCTGAGTATGAAATGTTCATGATAGAGCGCACTTTGCTGACCTTGTGCAGTACTGTTTGACTCCGAGGACTCACTTCCTGGCTGCTGGGGTGATCAAGGAAGTTGTGAGTTGGCTCTGAGAAGAACCAGTTGTAGTTGACTTGCTATGTTGTCCACAAAGCCAAGTTATTCGAAGTTCTAGCTAATAATCAGTCCGAATACAAGAAATTCTAGCTGGCTGGTGTTTATTTGGCATCGTTGTGCACATCTGTGACATCACAATGGCACTTCTTAAGTATGGCAAGTATATAGAGAAGCTAAAACTCGCAGTGCAGGTCGTGTACATGCAAATAAAGATGATTTGTACCGTTTATATATATAAACAAGATGATTTACTTTATAGTTTGAAGTATTTCAAAAGTTTTGCTCTCTTGCCTTGGAGACTGTACACATCATAATCTTTGTGTAAATTTTCTGCATCTGTATAGGGCTGTCAGGTGTTGTTTTCCAGGAGTTTTTGCTCAATACACCCATTCCAGAACGTATTAGGATCATGGACGACAAGTTTGATCAGCTTGTTGACAAAGTTCAAGATGGAATAGTTGAACAGAATATTCCACTGCAGAGACTCAAGCGATGCATCACACGGCTTCCAGTTTCCATCAAATACCAACACGTTGCTTTTGTTAAAGAAAACTTGAAAGCTATCATCAACTCTGAAAGTATGGAGGAAATATTTGGGGTTATCAATCTGTACTGTGACTTTCTCAACTACACACTCTTAGAACACATTGTATCCAAGTTTGGAAATAGTGACACAAAAGCTGCCATGGCCAAGTATTTCTGCGAACTGGTTGCATTTCGGAAGACCACAAAACTGTCAGATTTCATCTCCCACTGGCCGTGTACAGGAAAAGTGCCACCTGATATGTCCAAACTTGTGACCAAGATAGAGAAAGAAATGGAGAAAGATTGGTCCAACTGCACCCTGGAAGATGTGGAGGAGTTCAGAACAACACTCACACAGAAATTTCTGCTTCCGTCCTTCACAATACTCCTTAAGGATGCAGAGGAGGGTTGTATCTCCCTCACCTGGGTGATTCCTTCATCAATTGTGAAGCTTCTCTCCAAAGACATCCACAACACCAAGCTGGACTGGTTCAAGGAACACCACATTGTGAGGCTGGCCATTGATGGACAAGACCTGTACAGCTCAGCAACCTTCACATACAGCACCTTCCTCAGGAAACTGTACACCTCTCAAAAGCATCTCCCAACCTTCAGCTCCAGTCTACTGCCCCAAAAATTCCTCCCCTTCAAGCTAGCCAGGATTACCAAAGAGAAAGTCAGCGCAGATGAGTTCACAAAACGATACCTACGAGGAGACATGGACGACGTCGGCTCCCTTGGGACTGAGTTTTATAAGAAGTCTCCAATCAAATTTGAAGAAGTTGGCAAACTCTCAAGTCATCATCGACAAAAACTGATTCTGATAGAAGGAGCCCCTGGTGTGGGCAAAACAACCTTCAGCTGGGAGTTCTGCAGAAAGTGGGGCAGGGGTGAGATTCTACAAGACCATTCCCTTCTCCTCCTCCTCCCACTGCGGGACAACAAGCTGAAAGAGGCCAAGACCCTCTCAGACCTCTTCTACCACCCAAACTCAGAGCTCCAGCGTGCAGTAGTCCAGGAGGTCACCAGCAACCAGGGCCAGGGGGTGGCCATCTGGCTGGAAGCATGGGACGAACTGGATCATGAACTACGAGAGAAGGCCTCTGTGTTTCTCGACCTCATCTATGGTAGAATACTATCTCATACAACCGTGTTTGTCACAAGCCGACCCTGGGCCAGTGAGTACCTCAGAGAGAACTGTGGACATCGTATCTTCCAGCACATGGAGATCCTGACATTTTCAAAAGACCAGATTGAACACTACATCAGCAAAGCTGAAGCTGAAGCACAGCCTAGTTCATTTGCTGCCAAATTCACTGACTATCTTTCATCTAATCCAGTAATCAAAGCAGCTATGTACACACCTGTCACAGCAAAGATGGCAGCAAAAGTGTTTAGCTGGAGCCAACACGCTGAGTCACCCTCTCCCACCACTATGACTGAACTCTTTACTGCCTTTACCCTCAAGACCCTGGTAGACCACCTCTCAACACATCCAGTGTACCACAAACAGCAGTTGAAGGTCACCACCTTCAGTGATCTCCCCACAGACGTGTACAAGCAATTCCAGACCCTGTGCAAAATGGCCTATGAGGGTATACTGAACAGGCAACAGTTGGTTTTCTCTAAGACCCATCTTCCCACTGGGTTTGCCCCCTTTGGGCTGATGCAGGAAGTCCCTCAACTGTACACTGAGGGCAGAGCCTCCTCCTACCACTTCATTCACTTGACTCTGCAGGAATACTTGGCTGCCATTCACATCTCACTGCTACCTTCACGTGATCAGACGAGACAGGTTCAACAACATCTTCATAGTGGCCACTTCAAAACAACTATTAGATTTTTGGCTGGAATAACAAAGTTAGCAAACCTATCTCCTGATATTACCTCCTGGTTGATGGAGAGTGGCGATACTAAACTTAACTACTTTCACTTTTTGTTTGAAGCAAAAGACATTTCAATAACTACCACAACTCTGGGCTCAGATGAGATGGATGTCTACTCACACTACTCCTGGACTCCCCTGGACTACTATGTGACAGGCCATGCCATCGCTCATTCCAGCTGTCCCTGGAGACTGAACTTTTGGAGCTCTTCCATTGATGATGAAAAGTTTGCACTGTTTTCCCAGGGATGTGCCGCCCCTTGGGGAACTGGATGCAGGGGCCACATCTCACATGCTAACTTCATGGGCAATGACATCACTTCCAAAAGTATACAGTCATTTGTTAACTTCCCCCCACATGTCCTACAGGACATGAGAGTGCTATACCTGAGTATCAACAAACTGAATGGGAGTGCATGTGACCTGTTAGCCAAGGCAGTACCATCAATGTCCAAGTTAGAGGAGCTTTGGCTCAACAACAACCCAATAGGATGTGGTGGTGCTGTTGAGGTGATCAAGGCACTCTGTGGCAGTGGCATACTACTGTCACTGTCTAACACTGGGATTGGTGGCCCAGACTGTGTGGCTCTGTGTGAACTACTGAAATCAAGTCACTCACTTCAGTACCTTCACATTCACCGGAACAACTTATCCTCAGAGAGTGTAGCCAGCATCATCACTGGACTCATTCACAACAGTTCTCTGACAACACTGGACATTTCAAACTCTCACTTTAGTATAGCAAATGTTGACAGCTTAGCATCAATACTTAGAGACCAGTGCACATTGGCGCAGTTGTGGTTGCAAGACTGCCACATCAGTGGACAGGGTGCTAGTGAACTGGCAGCCGCACTCTGTAAGAACTCAACTCTGAAATGTCTCAACCTGGATCGAAACCCCATTGGTATTGAGGGAGCCTTCTCAATGTCCGACATGTTACAACAAAACACATCACTGGAAGAACTTTACCTGTGTGATGACTCAGTCAAAGAAGGAGTTCACCGGCTTATTAACAGCCTCAAACACAACCGGACTTTGAGGAAACTGCAGCTGTTAAGAAAGTACAAGACAGAGACCATTGACCACAGAATTCATTGGGAGTGGAGGTGGTGATAGTGTAACCCAAAGTACCATGTATTGAGTTGGATGTTTACTTTATGTATAACTCATACAATTCCGAGCAATAAACTTCTCTAAGCACAGTTGACAAATGTTTCCTGTTTCAACCTTTAGTACACCTTGCACATGTATACGTTGTATTTGTCCTGTGAGGTACACTTGCATGATCCTCACTGTATGCCTGAACAAGTGGACAGTTAATTCCCATGTAACCCCAATTACAGGATATGCATTACATGAATGTGATATGTGGAAAAACTATCATCCAATTTTTTACAGTCAGGTATTTCCAATTAGCGCCCAATTTGCCTGACTGCTTACTGTGAGCAAGTATTTCCAATTAGTGCCAAATTTTGCCTGACTGCTTACTGTTGTCAACAAGCACTTCCAGTTAGCCACAATTACAGCTGTGACACACAAATGAGATGTATGGAAAAACTACCTCCAACTTTGCCAAGTCAGGTACTTACAATTACTTCCCAACTTTGCCTGACTGCTTACTGTCAACAATTAATGACCAGTTTTACCGAACTGCTTACTGCCGACAAGCGTGGCTGTTAATGCAATGAAGTGCATGAGCATATGTTATATCGATATGATACTCATACGGTCCACATGTGGCCTGCGGCTATTGTGTTAAATTACAGCATCAAACACATACGGAATGACGCATGCCAGATGATGGTGATAGAAAAATTGCAATTCAACTTGCTATGTGGGGCTCGCTCATGCTTGCCCCAATTAGTTGGCAGGTATAGACCTACTGCTGCTGAGTCTTGCTCATGAATATGACAGTGCATAGTCTGAACCATACATTTTGCTGTTGTTATTGTTGTTGTTGTTGTTGTTGTTGTGTGTGTGTGTAGGGAGGGGGTATGTGCATGAATGTGTGCATGTATTGTGTGTGTGTGTGTGTGTGGTGGTGGGGGGTGTTCAGCTTCCTCTCAGTGCTGGGTCTGAGCAGCTAGTACAAATAAGGATGGTCATGCATACATAATTTCTGCATTCTTGTCCACAGACTTGGTCAATAAATGGCCTCTGACTTCACATGTGAGAGTCTGGCTGTATATATACTTAAAGTCACAAAAAAGTTTTCTCAATGAAAACAAGCACATGTAGGGATGGAACCCTCAAAAACCAACCAAACAAGATAGGAACAACACCACAATACTTTTACACCATCCCTACATCTTGTGCCATTTTGCCAACCACGTACACCACAAAACCCTTCAAATTTTAGTTTTTAGGGTTTGTGCTTTTAGTTTAGTTATAGTTAGTTTTTATTTAGAAAATACTTTTGGTTTAGTTTAGTTCTAGTTTCCCGGTTTTACAAAATTTTTAGTTAGTTATAGTTTCAACCACTGAAACTCTAAAACTCCTTACTAAAAGGTATTTAGTTACACTTATTGTTGAAAACAGGCTGTATTCTGTTTTAGTACAGTTACGGTTTCTTCTTGTACGTCCTTGGACGTTTTAGTTACAGCCCCCAAGTTAGCAAGAAAATTAGTTGTACTTTTGGTTAACTAAATTTTAAAAAGGCCATACTAAAATATATTTAGTTAAAGTTATAGTTAACTAAAACAACACTGCACACCAGCTACACCCACAAACCAACAAACAACCTTTCTCCCTACAACTAGCTACCTACCCCACAAACCCTTCAAACACACCACCATGTCGTTAACTACGGACCGACCCAGTACTGCTCACACCACAGCCTTCCACTTACAAGACAACCCTTACCTGCCATGCCCAGCAGCTACAAAAGCCCACAACATACGCAACCCACTCCAACATGTCACACAGACTCAGCACTGATCTTGCACCCCACAGCTTGTACATATTAAACTAGCTAACCATGCCTGCCACACTCAACCGCAACAAAGTTACAGCCACCCACAACACAACCCACTCTCCATACACAACAACATGCACTACACACCCAGTACTGCTCGTTCCACAGGCTTCCATGCCCAAGACAACCCTTCTGTGCACACAAGTAACAAACACAATGCATAGTCGGCAAAATGGCACAAGATGTAGGGATGGTGTAAAAGTATTGTGGTGTTGTTCCTATCTTGTTTGGTTGGTTTTTGAGGGTTCCATCCCTACATGTGCTTGTTTTCATTGAGAAAACTTTTTTGTGACTTGTTTGCTTTGTTTTTTGTTGGTTTTGTTAAAGAATGGAAGTCACCAGCATCCAGAGCCTTGTCTATGCTGGCAACACCCAAGTGGCTCCTTCTGGCTGTGTACACATGATCCAAGAGTGTTCTCAACACACCATAGTGGGTGGATGCCGCTGTGAGGATGCAAAGTTGACTGCGGCATCCCCCATCGTTGGAACAGACTAAAGGGTGACCATGTAATTGTGTGACACCCCAACCAAGGTCGTCCCTACTAACTACTCTGGTGTAGTGCTGGTTTGGACACCCATCATCACATGTGTCTAAAGCACTTCGTAGTTCATGCATGGGTTTGTCAAATGCCTGCCTGAGGTGAACTATGGCAGCAACTTCTGTATCCGTTACCACCTTACACTCACTATGACAGTTCCATTGCTTGGGTGGTTGATCCCCCTCAGTCTTGGCACTGTCATTTTGTCTGATTTCATTAGCAACTACACACATGCCATTCCCCTTAATGGGGATGGCAGAAGGCCTCTTTACAGGGTGGTAGGCTGAGTCATAATAGTAGGGCTCAGATCCTGTGGTATGACAACCTTCTCCAAAATCATCTCGACCTTTCATAGTAAGCTTTTGGACTGCTCTTGTGGTCTTGAGCAAAGTACCAACATGCTCTTTACGAAGTTTTAAGGCTTTGTTGCACAGTTTTTTAGCTGCTATTAGACTGACAGTTTTGACCATGCATTTTGGCAGTCGCTTTGCTGTAGTCTTGGACTGTTTCTTAAAAGCTTCTACCAGCTCCAACTTAGCCCCAGGGTTGCTCAATAGGTGGTGCTGTATTTTCTTCACATGCACTTGTATTACAGTACCCTTTGGTTCTGCTAATGCATACCTGCTTCTCCTGGAAGCACATATCCCCTTTCCATGTTTTGCATAGTACCATCTATACCACTTGAGCTTGGCTTTTGCAGCCTTCAAATCAGTCATACGAGCTGCTGCCCTTTTTTTGTCAGGGTCCCTCCAATAACTACTATGGGAGGATACGCGGGAAGCTGCCCTTCCTTTCTCAGGGTCCTCCCAATAGCGGGTATGGGAGGACGCCCGGGAAGATCCCCTTTCGAGTCATCTCAGGGTCCTTCCAATAACGAGCACGGGAGGACGCCCTTTTCGTCTCAGGGTCCTTCCAATAACAGGCATGGGAGGACGCCCTTTTCGTCTCAGGGTCCTTCCAATAACAGGCATGGGAGGACGCCCTTTTCTTCTCAGGGTCCTTCCAATAACAGGCATGGGAGGACGCCCGGGAAGATGCCCTGTGTTTCTCCGGGTCCTTCCAGTAATTATTACGGGACGCTTGCCTTTTTTTTTTCTTTGCTTCGCAGGTAGTTCTGCTTGTCCTGCGCTCGTTTCTTACGGACATTACGCATATTGCGTTCGATGTAAAGTGCAGCACAACCACGTCAACTGATCCACGAAACCAGATTTGCAAACTGCAACGCTCAATTCTCACCTTCTCTATGAAGTACTGAACTACACGTGCTCAGTTGAACTCTGGTGACGTAATTATGAACAATCGAGCAAAATGGCGTGTAGCAGCTAGCGTAAGTGTGAGATTATCTGAGAATCGCCGACAAGTTTGAGTTCTTTCTTTTAGACCGATAAGTGGCAGGTGCAATACCTAGTGATTTACCCTGTTCTTTTGCGTTTGAATCGTTGTAAAAGCTCCAGCCGTTATCATGCTATCGCGGTGAGAGGCAGAAGAAAGTCAGAAGATAGACGATTTGTCCGTTTTGGCGACTTGCCGGTCTGGTGCTTAGCGATACTTTCCAGCAAACTTAACAGTCTTTTTGCTCATGAAAACAATCAATAATGCCTGATATGGCTCATACAGGCCTTTGACTAATCTAACGAAGACATTTCGAGCATGTAATTTGTGCACTTTTCATATGGGCGCCATTTTTTTTCGGGCCCATCCCTACATATGGCGTACTACCGTACGCCATGATTTGAGTTCTTTCTTTTAGACCGATAAGTGGCAGGTGCAATACCTAGTGATTTACCCTGTTCTTTTGCGTTTGAATCGTTGTAAAAGCTCCAGCCGTTATCATGCTATCGCGGTGAGAGGCAGAAGAAAGTCAGAAGATAGACGATTTGTCCGTTTTGGCGACTTGCCGGTCTGGTGCTTAGCGATACTTTCCAGCAAACTTAACAGTCTTTTTGCTCATGAAAACAATCGATAATGCCTGATATGGCTCATACAGGCCTTTGACTAATCTAACGAAGACATTTCGAGCATGTAATTTGTGCACTTTTCATATGGGCGCCATTTTTTTCGGGCCCATCCCTACATATGGCGTACTACCGTACGCCATGATATATATCTGATTTCATGGGACTACTTTGCATGGTTGCTGACAAGCTGAAGATACAGTGGTTGTAAGGCTTGTTTTGATATTGCACCAGTTCTACCAATATTTACTGCAACCATTGTAGCTCAGTGCAACAGCTGAGCTCCAAGATGTCTCTACCTGCATGAGTTCGCTTGAGCAAGGGAGCAAAGTAATTGTAGTTCGGCATGCATAAGCAGTACACATGGTGCAATGGCACAAAATTTGCTGTGTTTTTATCACTGTGTGTGTGTGTGTGTGTGTGTGTGTGTGTGTGTGTGTGTGTGTGTGTGTGTGTGTGTGTGTGTGTGTGTGTGTGTGTGTGTGCTTGTGTGTGCTTATGTGTGCTTATGTGTGCTATGAGGATTTGTGAAGCATTATCTTTTTTACATCTTCAAACTTGGAAATTAGTGATAAGGGTGACTGGATCCACTTCAGGATAGGGAAGTAGGGTAGGGTGATCTTGCTAGCCTCACTCTAAGGGTTCCCCATGCATTTTCTGATTTGCATCCACAGAGCAGTGAATTAAAACGTTGCTATTGTGAATGCAAACCAAACAATAAAAACGGGGGAGGCCTGGTATGTAAGGCTCAATCTTGTATCCATGCATGCAGTGAACGTCTCCCAGCATGTCTAGCTACCACACTGTAGGACCACTAAAAAGATAAGATCACTGGACTGTGCATGACGAACTGATACAGTACTAAATGTACCAGGAAAAATGTGTACTGTTTCTCAATGTCCTCACTGTGGCTGTTGACAGTAGCTGACAAAAAATTATGACAAACAAATGTACAACAAAAAACAAAAGAAAAACTCCAGTTTTTATCATTGTCACATTTTATCTTTTACTTCAGCATCACTGTTGGATCTACTCTGGCACTCACTGAAGGCACACACATCCAAGTAACCAGCCAAACTGGCCAGGTTCTGTGACATCAAACTGGTCAGCTCTGAGAATGTTGGCCTCTTATTTGGATCCATGTACCAGCACTTAAACATGATGAGATAGCTGTAGGACAGATATAAGGAATTGCCAGTAAAGGAGCCCAAACTGAACACAAATGACACTCTTCACAGTCCAATGTGCACAGCAAAAATATGCAGAATCGGTATACACTGCAATACTGCATTTGGGTAAAATTATATACAACTACTGCATGGAGACATTGCAGATTGGCTACTTTCAAGGTCAATAGGTTGACTTGTAGTCAAACACTCAAGCTCTTGGTTTGCAGTGAAATCAAGCTGTCAAGTATCCAAATTAGTCTCGCGGAGCCAGACTCTCACACGAAAAGCGGGAGAGAGTCTGGTGACACTCGCATATTGAGTTGGTGCTAATAGGCCACGGAATTTCTGTGGGCGATAATTGACCATAAGTAGGTTAGAGCGGCAAAGGTCTGGCTTCAATGTCACTTCCATGACTTCCCTGTAAATCGCACACCTGTTCGCACCTACTTAAATACCTACTGACTTGCTGACAGTGCAACACCAACTCAATATGCGAGTGTCACCAGACTCTCTCCCGCTTTTCGTGTGAGAGTCTGGCGCCGTGAGACTATATCCAAATGGTCGAACTTTTAAGACCTTTGTCTTTACTGTGACCATAGAAGGGGTGGTTTCTTAGAGTCAATTGTAGCCATGGCTACAGGGCTAGTAACTCTGAGAAACCACACCTTCGCACATTAAAAAAAATAACAGTGGTTGACCAACCAATTGCTTTTTTCGACCACAACACTAGTTCAGTCACAGTGGCAACCTTGAACTTTGCTATTAGTAGCTACAGCTCACCTTGCAGCTTGCTTGTTCATGGGTACAACTCCACCCACTCACGCATGCGCAGTTCGTTTCATGAACTTCGACTAAGTTCGAAAAGGGTGCGTCAGATAGAAATTCGCAACGGGGTATAAATGAGGTGCAGTATGCTCCATAGACACTGCATGTGGAATTGCCATCCAGCAAGGTAGCTCTGCCGCCATTCTTTGTATCTGAAGTTGTAGAGGGGCTACAAATACTGACCTATGTTGTAGATATTTACTGTGATGATGTAAGATGACAGGGACATACCCATACCAGTACTCCTTGACTGGACTTAAAATGTTCCCACCAGAAATAGTGTGTGAATTGTTACTCATGAGACCAGTTTAAGTCACTGTCTGCCAGAGACTTGGCAATTGGCAGGGACATACTCCGATGATGTACGATGACAGGGGCATACTCTTCAGTAACTGGACTTAAAATGGTCCAATGAAATAGTGTGTGGGGTATTACTCAGGGGGCCATTTTAAACCATTGTCAGCCAGGGACTCAGTAATAAGTAGGGACTTACTCTGATTATCTTAAATGACAGGGGCATACTCTTTAATAGCTTGACCTAAAATGTTCCCAAGAGAAGTAGGATGGCATAGAATATCACGGCAACTTAACTCAACTGTAGTGACTCCATGGTTTACCATTTTATATACTTCTAACCACGGTTGTAGATCATGACCACTTCAAACAGGCAATGGACACCACACAGATACGGCCAGCAACTTTCAGGCAGATTACATCCTACAAATTATGTAAACTTCAGGATTTGAGTACAACCCTGTCCTTTAATTTTCCATTGCTTGGGTGGCTAAGCTGTTGAACCTCATCCAAGAAAAAAGTCTGCCCAGGCCATTTCTCCCACAGAACCAGGTAACAGTAGTGACTTCAATGCTCAAATTCATATACTAACACCACCAAACATGGATTTATAGCTATAGCTACACTGTCCCCATGATCATGAATTTGTTGACATAATTGGCTTTGCATAATTTGGTTATTGCTTTAATCTGGTGTATTTGATGTGGAACCAAGAAACGCTGTGTTCATAGAGTAGTCTTTTTCATTGCAGTGGCTACAGAGCGGGTACCAGAACATAATGTGACCTCCTTAGAGAGCCGGCGTAGGATGACATGCACACCACAGCTCGGTTGCAATAGTTTCTTGCAGAGAACTGGTAGTCTGTGGCCACATTGGGTCATTCCCAGGCTGCTAAGTAGGAAAAGTATTCAGTGTTGGTGGTGATCCTGATTGACCAACAGGTGAAACAAAACTGCATGCTGCCATTTATCCAACTGTACACGTCTCTGGAAAGCATGTGGTGAGTGTTTCTAGTACCATGCTATTTGTTTTATCTTTGCCACACAGCCTAACATATGGCGGTAACAGAACAGGTTATTGACCAGACTCTCTGTGTGTCAAAAATGGTCTGCCTGGGAACATGAACCAGTTTATAGGAGAATCGCACACTCACTTTCTCTCACACACACACAGTGAGAAAGAAAGAGGGACAATCGCTGAAGTGATCCTGAAATGGCAGAAGCAGTGCTAAAAAAGCTAACTGAATGCATCCTAAAACGTAATTCACCTCATGCCTATAGTGATCAGAAGATCACAAATTCAGTACACAGTTGCAAGACCTTTAATGTACTTTGGTAAATATTTATTGTCTGGCAAATAGAATCATCACTGTCTAAGTGCATTTTGTTAAAGTGTACTCCATACTTAGTCGCATTGTCATACCCTCTTGAAAAGTGTAAAGGTCTGGTGTTGTGAGACTAAATTAAATGTGAGTAACCTTTCTTGTCACATGGGGCAGTGATTACTACAAAAAGAATGTCATAATTATTAGCATTTCTAAATCTGGATCTCAAGATGCTAATCTCTCAGTGCCTGTTCTGTTCTCTTTTGGGGTATAGTGTGCGTCAGACTGCTTCACACATGAACTAGCATAAACTTGGGGCTTAGTCACTTGTTCTGGTTAGTACCCAGCTATATACTGCTTGCAGTTTCCATTATGGAAATGGAAAACAACATCTTGCTGGGTACATGACTGCATGCCCTGACTTAGGCTCATTTCCCAAGCTGCACTAATGTAGGCTTGCAGCAGACCATGCAGCAAGCAAGATATGGCTCTCACATCTTGTCAAAGTAACCTGTAAATGAGGACACCTCCCTAACTGGGATCTCAGTAGGTAAAGGTTTAGTTCACAAGCTAGGGACAAGGCTGGGAATGTTAATAATGAACCTCCTGGGGTCTACACAAGATTCCAGTGTTAGCTACATAACTTCCTTGCTATGAAATTATGCTGCACAACCTCTTTAGACACAAAACAGACTATTTGATGTCTTGTCCAACTGGTGTTTTTTTGTATGCTGCATGCATTCCAAATGAAATTTCATGCCTGGATCTAGTCTTTGAGCATGTAATGCGCACACATTACAATTTATGACACCGTCACACCAGTGAGCCCCACATTTCTACATGTTGGTTGGTTCATTGTTGAGCCATTTCTGGAGAAACCGATTTGACAACTTGCTTATTAACAAATCCAGGGGAGAGGATTTGCTAGACAAAAGCATCCTCTACAAAAGTTTCATGTTGAAGGGGTTGTGAGTCCACCCACAGTGGCTCAAACTTGCAAAACTGGTGTGTGTGAATTGGAGTGTAGTCTCATACCATTACTGGATGGGGGGAGAGTTTATTTCAGAAGTAGACTGCAGAAACTGGGATGGTTTCTGTGGGCAGTACCAAGAAAAGACTTCATGTTCTTGTGTTTGTGTGCATGGGTCATTCATGCTACCTAATGCACCAGTTGACCTCAAGACGTATATACTCTACCTACGTATATATACCTTGGAACCCAAGAAGCACTCGCACAATCCAATGCGTTATAGCTACTATTTTAGGAGACCCGAAGAAAACTTGACTCAAGTACGCTGAAATCAAGAACCAAGTGGCCTTGTTTGTAAACTACAGTTACAATAGTTTCTATGACCTTTGTTCTTCCGAAAATATATACATGTACAGCGAACCGAAGGTTATGTGCCAAATATGTGATTTTTATATAAACATACCTTTAACAGATATCCCGCAAGTGGTCCATCTATTTTTATACTCTACATTTGGTAACTAATCAATTGCACTAGTGCTTGCTAAATGTACTTGTCAAAAGTCACTTCAAACTACATGTATCAATTATTCTCTATGGGAAAATGTATTGCAACATAAAATAAGTGCTACTATAGTCTCTCGACAGGTATAAACTTGAATGGTCCAGGCATTTTTACAACAAGATACATCAGTACCATTAGTTTCATAGCAAGGCTTCAAAGTTACTTGAACCAAGTCTCGCCCAATTTTTGACACTTAACTTGCACCTTCGATTTTTCCGTCCGGAGCTCTATTTACAGTGGTTTCAATTATCTTTGCAACAAGCGCTCTCAAGCAATTAATCCAATTTGTGGGCATTTTGCATGACTGTATAAACAGCACAATATTTTCTCGAGAAAGTAGTAGCTAGTCTGACCATGCATAAGACAAAAAGTAGCTTTACGCTTTACAGTGTTTTGCACTGACCTTGCAAAATTTGATTACTGGCTAAGACAAACCACAAAGTAGATTAGGTAGATTAGCCTTTACATGTAGCTAATGACAGGCCCACCTATAGTTTGTAGTATGGATTCTTAAAAATGTTTTGTGCTGATTAGGGGTGCGAATATTATGCCAGCATAATTTCGAGCATAATTGACCCTTCAAAGCAACGAGCATAATGCCGGCATAATTCGGTTCTTTTTTAGCCCCGTGCGTATTGCGCATGCGCAGTTTCCACATGACTCGATAGAAAAAAATGGCCGAACGCAACGAGCTCGGTTGTAGTACTAGTAGCCTGTCTGATAGCTTCTGGCACAAGATTTACCACAGTCTCGAGCGATGGAGAAGAGGTTGAAGACGAAGATGCCTCCGTTCTTGAATTTTGTAACCTTTCTGTGTGTTTTGTAACTGTTCTATGTGAAAATGTGTTTTTGTGACCTAAGAAAATTATTTTGCTTAGAAGCATAATGGCTTATTTGCGGAGCATAATTGGCATAAATTGTGAGCATCAAAGCATAGCATAATTCTCTGACTTTGGAGCATAATATTCTCACCCCTAGTGCTGATTCCCCTGAAGAACTCCAAGCCATGTTAAACATCGTGTGCACCTATGCAGGGAAATGGCGATACAACCTCAACGCAGGCAAGTCGTTTGTGATGGTCTTCGGAGAACCCCCCCGCTCAAGAACCCATGCAAGGTCCTCCAGGAATTGGTATCTAGGGAATGAAGAAGTGGAAGAAGCAGACGAAGTACACCACCTGTGCGTTCTAATATTGCAAGGTCAACCCAAAACACTGTATGACCCATATTGCACAACCACTAAAACCACTATACTATATACATGTATACAGTCGTGCAACTGGCCTGTGAATACTTTTTTGTGGTTTATTACTGCATTGTTCAAATTCAATCTTCATAATGGTCTTGGTACTGTCTGCTTTACAGGGTACATGTACAAGTTCAATGATAAAATCTCGCATTCATGAGCAAAGCACCCAGGAAATGGCATGAATGCAAAAGGTGAAAATGAATCAACCTTCATTGTGTTGGGATGAAGTCACAAACTGATGATCTATGCCAGTTGCACTCTCAACAGCTGTCTGATTTCTCTTAATGTCAACAGCCCTAGTACTATCAAAGTCGCTTTCACACATGGTTCTCAACCTTTTGCGTCTGGTCATATCCAGTCTCTCATCTGAAACTGGGTTGGGCATGTCTTGGAGCAATCTGTTGGTTGAATACCAATCATGGTATTGCTGGAGTAGACTCTGGGCTTCCTTGCATTCAAACCTCTCAATGATTACCTCGAGGAGTTCAGTGTTCATGTAGTTGATGTAGTCGGGGACTAAGCACTCCATGATCTCGGAAACACTACCGGTACATTGCAGGATATGCTGATCTATGTAGAGTATTTCTGGATTCAGTGGGTGACAGTGGAAACGAAGGAACCGCAACAACTTTTCTGGCTTCACCAATGATTCTAATATATCTGTAATCCTGTCCATTATTACAGCAAAATAACTGATCACTCTCCTTTGTTCTTGGCGAACAATTTGCTGTGGCTTTAATACTTTAGTTGAGCTGCTTGACTCAGACTTTTCTTTACTGCTTGAGTGCATTAGTGCTGGCAGCTTTTCTTCTGTAGTGCTACTTGGCAAGAAATCAAAATAGCCAGAACTTCGAGCTGGTGACTTTTCTTCTCTGGTGATAATAGGCCAGATATTGTACTTGCCTGCAATCTCTGTAGCAAGGACACTTTCACCAATGTTCCTGAGCGCCCCATGGAGAGCTTCCCATGTTGGGTTCTTACAGTTACTAATCCAATACTGTATCATCTCAATACACTGCATGACTTGAGTGTCATGTGTCTTTTCAATGGAATCCAAAGTGTCCTTACTGATGTTTAGCTGTAGGCCAAGCAGGTACCAGTTCTCAAAGTGTCGTAGTTCAGTGGACAGCTGACCCAGGGTTGGGAGAGTAGTGTTGGCACTTTTTGGTGGCAAGAGTGACAGCTGGCTCAGGGTTGGCAGGAGTGACCCTGTGAATAGATAAATTACACAGGCACATTTTCTGCATTCTGGTACTTGCACACTTCACTGCATGCAAAGTTAATAACCAGTTTCTGGTCCAAGAGGTTAGCATAACTAGACACAGCACACAGCATTTTATTAAAACAAACAACAGCTGCTGCACTTTGCACAGCAAGAGAATAAGAGCAGGACTGCTACTTCCTGGAAGCCTCACCACTCCTTGCTTCACACCTTTTAGGATAAGCACAATGTACATTCCAGATTCCAACACATCACTGTGACCACTAGTGACGGAAGGATTCATCCAAAGTCTCCCTTTCTTGCACATAAACAGTAAAGCTAGAGAGCTACGTCTATAGTGTCACCAAATCCCCTTTGTTTTATGCTAGTGACTTTCAAACACTCTTCACAAGGTCTACCGTTCATCTACCATAATAATGTTCCAATCCCGCAGCACCCTGCTACCATATCAGACACGAGTTTTGACAGCTATCACTAGCTAGCAGCTTCAGTAGGGGTAGGACAAGCTCAGAATATCACCGGACTGTTAGGTCATTACTTGCATTCCTGAGCCAATTAAGCACACTAAAACCTGCAGTTATCTGCTTCCTTGTTGACTTTCACTCAGGGATCAGGCCAGGATCATCTTCATGATATATCTATTTGCAAGCTTGACCACTCAACACCATACAGATACCATTCTCTTTTCCCTGATGTGCTTCATAACCTCAGAATACATGCTAGTGTGCGGAAATTCAGTGGAGGTTAAATTTCATAAAGAGAAAGTTAACACCACAATTTGGGGTAAACGTGTAATTTTTTTCTCATGAGCAAAGTCTGTTACATAACAAACTTCCATACAGGACAGGTGCAGCAGGAGTACAAAGGGCATCAGCAGGGATCAGAAACTGGTTATTAACTTTGAAAATAGATACACGTGACAGCTGACAAAAGCCTAGTTACATATATTAGCTAAACAAATACATAGTTACACTTCTACACTTACGGTAATGATCTGACATAGCATCAGCAAGGTACACCAAAGATGGGTCCCTTCTCAACACAGACAGAAACTGATGTAAAATTGAAGGGTTCACCATTATCTGGTCCTCCACAGCAGCTATTAGTTTTGATTGCCTGTATGCTGATCGTGCTGTGAGTTTCACTGCTTCATCATGAACTCCTTTACTGATCATGTCTTGTGAGTAGAGCTCATGTGCCAGCTGCTCTGGATGTGGAATGGCCTCCACTAGTTTGCTGAAGTGAAGCTTGAAAACTCTCAGTTCAGGACTGCTATAGTTGGGTGAAGCAGTCATGCTTTCTCTGACTCCCAAACAACCAAGTCTGCATTAAATAAATAGCATTACAGGCATCAACACAGGTGGGACTGTCCATGGGAGTCCACTGTCCCTCCTGAGTGCCCCCATATCCCCCTGTCCGTCCTATCCCACTGTACCATGGGACAGGTGGGACTGTCCATGTGAGTCCACTGTCCCATCTGAGGGGCCCACTGCCCGTCCTAGCCCACTGTACTATGGGACAGGTGGGACTGTACATATAAATCAGCTGTCCTATTTGAGCCACATTATGTTCTATTCCTGTCCCACTTGAGTCCAAAGTATACAGTGTACCATGGTAGGTGTGTTTCAAAATTGTCGATTCCAAAAAGGCTAGATTGGGATGTGCCTTCCATGCAAACCATCTGTTTTAGATGGCTTACAATGGAACCTCTATAATGCAGACACCATTGGTGCCATCGAAAGTGTGCTGAGTAAAGAGGTGTCCCTACTTCGGAGGCTTCCGGTATATTTCTGGTAGACGTGGCAATGCATACTCGAGACGTTGAGCGTTTACGAAGGTGCATTCCAGAGCTCTACTTTGCTATATACTGGCGAGAAAGACTAACCAGAGGCTAGTATTATGCGTAGAAGTGCTATTATAATATCTAGTTGTTGAATCAATCAACAGTACTGGACAATCTTGTGCGAGAAGCATGCTAACATCTGCATAATTGAGTGGGATCGAAAAACCTGTCTGCTTTATGGAATAGCGAGGTGTCCATATTTGGGAATATTGTATTAATAGCGCTTCAACCGAGACCATGTCAAGTGGCCGCTATTGGGAGGTGTCTATTAAGGTAATGGGATACAGTCTATTCATGAAGGAATTTGACTATGCACATTGACATTTTTAATCCAATCTCATGGACATCCATTGGACAGGTAAGACAATCCCAAGTGGACTGAGGATATTGATGGCAAACTTGGACATGAGTGGAGTGGCCACATGGAAGAAAAGTGGCCTGGTATCAATTTTTTTGCACATACATGAAAAATCGCAATGGGGTATTGTTACTATTGTATATCATCGTCAACAAACGGTTGACTTTCTCCCTTACTCTAACCTCCGTGAGTCAGCCGATTTCTCCCATCTGAAAATGCCTGCCACCAAACATGCTCTGCAGAAACGATGACGAGAAAGCAACGAAAGGATTCAATTCTTCGCTTACAGGAATTATTCATGTATTCATCCACTGCAGCAAAACACTACGGCAATCTTACGCTTTGAAGTTCACCGATCTCATTGTGTATCATGACCCTGCACTGTGGCTTCCAGCAGGTAAACTAGAATTGGCCGTAATTATGCAGGTTACCAAGGGAACTTCACGCATGCACTAAGAATAGGTGCCACTTTTCCTCTCTTACGTAGCCTGGGTACGAGGCTGACTAGCGCATACATAAATTTGTGTCTGCCACTCCCCTTTAGTCACATAGAGGTGAGTGAGTAACCATTAGGCAGCCGGATTGTGGGCTAGTAGGGATTGGGAAGGCGAACAAGTTTATAGTGGTGTGTGATATATTATCCTTACTTTGTTTGCATAGGCTTTTGAACACACAATCCACATTCATTCGAGAGTTCGTCGCCTGTAGTATGACAAGTGAGATGCAAGGGATGAAAAGCTGGCGGGAATTAAAGTACACAAACGTGGGTATGGTTTCAGTTCTTTCTTTACGTCATAGCTACATGCGGCAAAGCTTTGTCAGAGTTGAATTGACAGTAGAATTCAACTATCGTGTGTGTGCACCCATAGATTATATAGCTCTTACCTATAATCTATGGTGCACCTAATATACAGCATCTTCTCACTACAAACATAGGTGGTATGGCACAGGAAGCCACTGTTTTTCATAAAAGGCTAGCCTCCTCTCTGGCTACGAAGTGGGACTACCCCTACTGCTCCATCGTGTCCTAGTTCAAGCTTTGGCCACGCGAGACTAGTCACCACCACCCATCGACCTGAACTTCTAAACTAATAATTTACATGTTTTGTCATTCTCTTACCTTGCTCAACACTTTGTTTTATATCACCTTGAACCTCTTCACACTGCCTAATGACTGCGGACTCGTGGACTCACGGACTCGCGGACTCACGGACTCGCACCGGAAATAACTTTACGGCTGGAATGCTTTGTTCTTTGCCGATACTGCACGTGCAACAGTGCTCAAACGAACCAGGGACTGCTATTGGAGTTGTAGAGGAGCTATAAACGCTAGCAAGACTTGTGAGAGACTTCCATCATTTCCCAAAAGGGATTATAGCTATGAACCCGATGTGAATCCTCAAGTAAGGTAGGGCGGGATGATTCTAGTCTCGTGCCCCGCCCGCGCGCGCCTCCCGGCTGCAATTCAGAACGATCCGTACGCGCATGCGCGTAATGCTTTTTGAAATTCACAGCGGGAAAGTATGCCTCGACGGCGGAGGGGTCCGTAGTAACTCACAACGGAAGCGTTATTCCAGGTAAGCATAAAACGAAGGAACGATAAGTTTTTGTCAGTACTTAAACACTACTTATACCGTTCGAGTGCTATTTGCCCTAGCAGACCTGTCGTTGCCAAAACAGTTGCTTGCTACGACGCTTAGCACCCTAGCCCGCCTTTATTACTACAATTTCAGAGAGGGTGAGAACTAAAAAAAACTGCCAGCAATAGTGTCAGTTCTCGTGGGAATGGCATTGCAAAGTGAGAAGCCACAAAACAGTACAATGTTAGCCGCGCACCTTTTGGTGCGGGATCCACTTTGTTCACCGCGCTTCATGCCCGATGACGTCATACTGACGTGTGACATCGACAATGCAGGCCAGGAGAGCACAACAAACGATGTCCACCACATTTACAAAGAAGAAAAAAAAAAAAGAAGGAAAGGATTCCATTCCCTGGCCCTAGCCCTAACCCTAACCCTAATTGTAACACTAAGCCCTAACCATTCGGCTACGAGGCACTGCTGACGAACCCCTGCACTGCACCGCCTAATGTGTACCGCGCTAATGCACCTACCAATATTATTACTTCCTATGCTACAGCTAGCGATACAGCGATACAGGGCAGACGACAGACGTCAGTATGACGTCATCGGGCATGAAGCGCGGTGAACAAAGTAAATACCTTTTGGTGCTATCGGCCCTATTAATTCTTTGTTTGCATATTTTGTTTGTCTACTTGTCTATTTGTTTGTGTTTGTTTTTGTTTACAATTTTCTTCTTTACCCAATGTTTGAGGTGATAGTAGAGTCACGTAGAGTCAAGTAGAGCCTGTGGTAGAGTACTTTAGAGTATCACATGATTTAGTTTTGTACAAAGTGTATACATGCTATCTGCACTCAGTGGTAGCTACAATTATTTTGGTGGTTCAGATGCTGGTCATCAGGAGAGTTCCCTTTCCGATCATCGAAGACCACAGGTTTCGGTCCCTTTAAACTCCTGACCCATAGCCCACTACAGAAATGGCGGGACCACTCCCCGTCTAAAATTTTCTTAGAGGAGTCCAGCACTTGGTTTAATTTGGAACACCCAGGCATCCTTAGCTATATTTAGTGTACCTGATGTTGACCATCATGATACGTAATTTTTCTGTCTCTAGTTCTGTTGAGCTAACTTTGACTAGTTTAGCCTGTATGAGTGCTCAGCATTTTTTACATTTTCAAACTTGGAAAAAAGTGATAAGGGTGACTGGATCCACTTCAGGATAGGGAAGTAAGGTAGGGTAATCTTGCTAGCCTCACTCTAAGGCTTCCCCATGCATTTTCTGAGTTGCATCCACAGAGCAGCGAAAAGTTAAGCAAACCAAAGAATAAAAATGGGGAGAGGCGTAGTAAATGAGGCTACAATCTTGTATCCATGCATGCAGTGAAAGTATCCCAGCATATACTGGTATATCACACTGTAGGACCACTACAAAGATAAGACCACTGGACTGTGCATGTCAAACTGTTACAGTACTATATGTACCAGGAAAATATGTATCATTTCTTAAATGTTCTCACTGTGGCTGTTCACAGTAGCTGACAACCTACGACAAATTATGACAAATAAATGTACTGTCACATTTTATCTTTTACTTCAGCATCACTGTTGGAATCCTCTCTGGCATGTGCTTTCAACTCACTGAAGGCACACACATCCAAGTAACCAGCCAAACTGGCCAGGTTCTGTGACATCAAACTGGTCAGCTCTGAGAATGTTGGCCTCTTATTTGGATCCATGTACCAGCACTTAAACATGATGAGATAGCTGTAGGACAGATATAAGGAATTGCCAGTAAAGGAGCCCAAACTGAACACAAATGACACTCTTCACAGTCCAATGTGCACAGCAAAAATATGCAGAATCAGTATATACACTGCATGTGCATTGTTATACAAATTGCAGCTTGTGTGCGTGGTGTGTGTGTGTGTGTGTGTATGTGTGTATGTGTGTGTGTGTGTGTGTTGTGTGTGTGTGTGTGTGTGTGTGTGTGTGTGTGTGTGTGTGTGTGTGTGTGTGTGTGTGTGTGTGTGTGTGTGTGTGTGTGTGTGTGTGTGTGTGTGTGTGTGTGCATGCGCAGGTGTCATGCATCTTTCTCACATGTCCCCAGAGCATGCAGCATTATTAGGTTTATTTAGTCTGTTCCCACTCTCAAGAAAACTGGGAAGAGTAACTGGATCCACTCCAGGATAAGGAATCTTGCATCCAGTGAAGAGCTCCCAGCATGTTACACCATATGACCACTACAAAGATAAGACCACAGGACCATGCATGGCACACTGATCTAAAGGTAATATTCATATTCACAACTCAACATGCATTCTCTCCATGTTTAAAAATATGTCAGAAGCAATGTTCAACAGAGTAAAGTGTCCGGCGTTGGTGAAAGTGGTGCTCTATCCAGGAAGAAAAGGGCCCTGCGTTGTATTGTGCAAAACAGAGGGCCATGCATTCGAACCTTGATACAACTTTCCTCCTAGTGTCATTAAGATACTTCAGCATCATGGAGTGAGCCTGAGCAGACTCACTTGATGCTGAATCATACCTTGTGTAGTAATGTATACCAAGCAGTAGCCCTTACCAGAGCCATACATGACACAGTAGGTAGCTTGCTCACTTTGTATTCTTATGTATGCATTTAATTTGTGTTACATCAACAGAGATTGTCAGAGATTCTGTTTCATTGCATTGTAACTTACCACATCTGACTTCTCGGAGAAAACACCTTCAGTCAGAGCTTCTGGAGAAAGCCACTTCACTGGTAGTTTGACAGCTCGATCTTTCTCCTGCCTGAAGTAGGTTGCAGAGTACATACTTTCAGAGAGTCCAAAGTCTGCTACCTTGATGATAAAGTTGATATCAATCCTGTGGAAAGTTTACACTTAGATTACATCATTTTTGATTACATTGCTGTCTAGCCACAGACTCAATCCTGTACAAAATTGAATTCATGTGAAATCAATTTTCTTTTTGGCTTTTCCGAATGAGATTATGTGTAGCCACTGACTCACATGCAGTTCCGTGCTGCAAGGTCTCGGTGTATAATCCCTTTTCCAGTAAGGTACTCCATGCCCTTAGCAATCTGAATACACATGTCTGTTAGTCTTTTACGGGCCACAGTAGCCTGTATATAAAGACACAGAGAAAACCAGACATGAAGTACAGGTTAAGATGCAATTGAAAAGGTTCACACAATATGAGGGGGCATCCAATGTGAGTGCATATTCATTGCTGCCATGGTGCACTCAGTGAATAAAAGTCACCACTGTTGGAAAGTGATAGTAAGTAACAAAAACCTCTTAACAAGGTCCTCAAATTAATTTGGACTAATAGCTGTATGCTACTTGAAAATCAACACAGGTTTTCAACGCCAAACACTTACCAGTTGATTATCACCACTGTCAATGGGTACCACAAGATTCATTTTCTCTTTCTTGATGTAGGTGAGCAGACTTCCATTGGCCATAAATGGCATCACAATATAGGGGGCGGGGCCAGCATCCACACACACTCCAATGACACTGAGGACGTGAGGGTGTTCAAAGCCATACATTTTCACACTCTCTTTTATCATATCTGCAACTCGGTTCTGATCAAAGAAGCCTAGGAATGAAATTATTGTGTGAAAATTTGTTTCAGCTCTATGCACAACCTAGATTTTACGCACAAAAGCTTATGAACTTGATACACAATACTGCCAGCATTACTACAAAAAGTGTATAATGCCTCATAGAAACAAGACAGAAATGATCACAATACTCTACCAATACCAGCTGATTCAAGAGATAACATTGGAATAAGCAAACATGCATAGGGCTTATGAATCTGATACACAATAGCATATCGTGTTGCAATGCTACCATGTGAACACAGACTATGTAGAAGTGCTGCATACAACAAATGAATCAAAATCTACAGATATTGCCTTCTAACCATTATTAAGGTGTTTTCCTAACCTTTCAGAGTTTTCACAGCCACAATTCCAGGATTTAACTGCCCAATTTTCACCCAGTGAGCTTTGTAAACAATCCCAAATTCACCTGTAGGAAGATACCGCTGCATGAAGCACTAAACTGTTAGTCTCGTCCCCAGACCAAATTTTTCAGACGCACGTGCACGCGCCCTGCAGCCTTTCTCGAAAAACAGGGTCTGGACACCTTCACTAGGAAAATTGGAGCCAGTTGAAATAAGGCAGTCAGTAACTGTAGGTGTTAATTGAGTAATTGTATGTGTTTAGCAACTAGTAGCATTGGTTTTGGCACTCAAGCTGGCCCTCTGTGATGATGTATAAGCGTAATTTACTTCCCTGAGCGATCTGATTGGTGTGACGTGTCATATGTTCATATAATTCCGCCCCTGTTTTACCAGTGAAGGTGTCCAGACCCTATTTTTCGACGAGGCCACAGAGCACACACAAAAAAAGGACAAGACTACTAAACTGTATGTTCATCTTGGGGTATGGTTTAAAGCATAGCAAGAATCAGCATGCAATATGGTGAATCACTTTATCCTTTTCATGCCTTCCAGCATGTAAAAGTTTGATCACATTACTCTTAATATTACTACTCTGGTTCGTCCAACCATAGATAATAGAGTGATTCTACTATCTATGGTGCAACAAGGTAATATATTTCTATAATAAATGCTGGACCTGATGGTATAGCTACAAGATTGCGTCAGTTAAAGTACCTTGACCCACTGCATCAAGTAGACGAATAGATCTGCTTGAGATGATTAGTTTCTTTGGCATATCCTTGGTGGGTAGATTACGAAGTGTCTCACCTTGTGGTTTGGGTACACATAAACAGAGATACAACACAGTGAAATATGACAGACTTTGATCAACAAAATTACTAGGAATTGATTCATACTTATTACCTCCCAGTTTATAGGCAAGATAGTTAATATAATGCCTGCATGGACCTCATATATGTAGTCAGAGTTGCTGAAAGATGAAGTATAAACCAAGCCTTACCACTTCAATACAAAATAGTTGCTGGAGTCAAGTACTTGGTTACTACAGTTGTGTTACTATATCGCCTTCTCATGTTGGAGTGTATTACTGGAAAGGGGAGCTGATACATGAGAATAGATTTCATCAGCCTCACACTGTATAATTATTACAACCACAGCATTCTTATAGTCACGAGGGTGTAATACAACCAAACAATTAATACGATATCTTAAAATTGTATGTTAGTTTTATTATTATTGCAATATACTTTTCTCTTACTATATGATAAATTTGATGATGCTCCATACTTGGCACTGGACAAACATCAGTTGTGTGTGCACATGGAGAAAGAGCAGATGAATAAATATCATGTGGCAAATGCTTACGTTGTTTTTTAATGGACTGTTATCACACATGAAAATCTCTAACAATTCCCAATACAGTCATTAAATAAATCCTAATTTGTTCATCAGCGGACTTGGGAACCTTTATGTATGCTACAAACCATATATCATGCTGCTTTCTCTCCCGGAAGTACACAACTGCAAACACAAGCGCTCCAATGCAGCACAGTAGAGTAACAATCACACCACTAGTCACTCCAATAATGACACCAGGAGACAGTGGTACTTCTGCTCATTGGAAAAGGAGAATTGCCAATGTTAGGTAGAATACATCTATACTCAATGCATGTGCAAGTATTGAGCTATATAACCCTCTTAAATGAATTTAGATGTTATATATACCCACTGTGCAGGATGTGTCACAACTAATTAACTTATCTGTGAGTTTTGCATTTGTAACAAATTTATATATACAAAATTTTGACACCAAGAATGGCGACAAGGCACACTAACCTCGACTTTCCAAAGAATAAATTGGAAAGTCATTTAGCGAGATGCTATAGAAGAGCAGCTTCTTGACAATTACATTGCAAAACTTCTACATTTTTCACAGAAACCACTTATTACTATGAACTACTTGTTGTGGTGGGAAGCCATGCATGAAGGCAATTCTGTTTCATATGTGCCATTAAGGGTAACAGAGGTAAGTTTTTTCCTCTCCCACTGTTTCATTAATTTGACACACACTTTGCCTCAAAACACTGGCCATGGAAGGTATGCACAGACAAGGAAAGACATGCAGGCAGATAGAACGAACATACATGAAAAGAGACAACGTACCCTCACATGAGCAACCATCAGAGGATGGCAGAAACTCAGGGTTACACACACACCCATCACCATTATTTTCTGACCAATCTCCACTCTGAGAGCATGTGAGTCTTGGCCCAGCTCCATTTTCTGGACTTGCATTTTCAACACATGTTCCATTCACCTCAATTGGTGTACTATCACCAATAACAGGCGCAATTGTCTCAGGGTGAGTTACCAAATCATCTGTCATTGCAGGACATACGTAGTAAAATACTAGCAGCCGATTAATGGTTATGCATGAATCTCTCTCCTGAATACCCAAGTAGAAACCAGTTTCTCCCCTGCCAAAGTTCATTTCTACTGAAGCATTCTCTCTGACAGTAGGAGTAAAGACATCCCTTGGAGAAATCAGGCTAACTATCTGGTAGTTGCTGAGAGTTCTAGCTGCTGTTGCATTGATGGTTGAAGTCTCATACTTGTGGATGGAAAATCTTCGAGTACAGTTGTTCATTTCTGTGCAAGAGTTTAGTGTAAAGTCTACCTGCACACTAACTTGTTGCAGTGCAGTACTATTAACCACCCTACTGATGTGCTGAGTGATTATCCAGTTGCCTTGACGGCTAGCTGAAAACCCACATACTGTGACATTCTGTCTGCAGGTAAGATTGGTCGCCTGGATCCACTGTGAAGAGGGAAGAATGTCACATGTAAATGCCCTGAATTCTACCACACTCACTTCAGGTAATGTTACCCACTGAACTTACATTTGTTGTAGTGTCAATACGATTATTGTCCACAGTTTGCCAGACTGCACCTGGATTTGGAGGCAGCAGTTCCTGATAGTGGCGTGAGTCCATCAGGGGCTTGATATCATGAGCATAGTCCAGGATATTCACTCCAGCACTAGGAAGAGTTTCTGTGCAGAATGGATCTGCATCTCCAGGTGCCTGAGCACAACTCCGTCCTGAGAAACTCAGCAAAACAACAAGCAGCCACAACCGTCTCATCTTGTTCCGTCAAGAGCGAATAACCAGTGGAATTGCGGCCCCGGGTAGAGGAAGAGCGCAATTTTTCCTATCAGGTAGAAGAATGTATAAGTTTACGCTAGCACTAACACTTAGAAGTGGGCGATGCTAGCCACAGACGATTCGATACGATACTGAGTAATTGCAAGGTATAATTTACATTTTGATACGGTACGATTCAACGCGTGAAACGATACTGGTCCCTCTGGGGGTCTAAGTTGCATTCCAAACAATGCCCTTTGCTAGGCTCCCCGTTCCCGCTCGCCTCGCTTTTTCCTACCTGCGCCGCGGCTGAACGTTAGCCGGTAAGTAACTAGACAGATGATGATCATCGCTAGGGGCGAGGTGTGTTGTGGCATGGCGCGGCGCGGCATGCTATAAGCGAGAGGGTGGGTCTATGCACGCGCACGTCCGTATGCATTACGTGTGCGCAAGTCTTGTCCAGAATGCGGTGTGGACGTGTTGTGTTTATGTAGAGAAGTGTGAAAAGGGGTTTGTGTGAAGTGACCGGCGAGAAAAACTAACGTACGTGAAAGCCAAGGATGGCGACACCGACAAGGAAGCGCAAGTAGCTATGAAGATGTTCGCTGGTCTCTCTCTCGTTCCAGCCTCGCAGTTCGTTGCGCAGGTGTCTCTGCTTTTCGCTTTCCCATCGTCGGCGTTCTCGGTCTTGTAGCTATCATCACTACGCACTGCACTGTTCACCACCACGCACATGAGCGTGGCAGCGTGGGCACGTGCAACGTATCAGAATCACGTGAATGGGATGGACACGGTCGGCCAAATTTGCTTCCTACGTACGCCTATGTTGAAGGATATAGCACATAGCCACAGCACACAACTGCTTATGATGTGTAGTGAAAGTTAGCACCCCCAGATCGGTCAGTCGGTCGATGCACGTGTTCCCATAGACCCCGCTAGTGTGGGGCTCGCTCAGGCTCGCCCCAATAAGTATCGAAATCATGAGGAACCATCCCTCACTGTCGTACTAATTCTTACAAACATTCCTTCTTTGTCTATACACCCAAGTTATGGAATGACCTACCTTTCGATGTGGCTGCCATCAACTCTGTGACTGTTTTGAAACAAACTGATCAATGCTCAGCTGTATACAAGACTTAAAAAACATTAAAAATGTAAAAAGATGTAGGGATGGCATGCCAAAAAGTAGGCAAACAAGATAGGGATAATGCATGAAAGCAAAGGTCAACATATTGGCAAAGCGCCATCCCTACATCTTTTTCACACTACAGTTAGACAGTGCATGGGGGTCTTCCTAAAATGTACCACAAGTTCACAACCTTCACTGGCAGTTCATGGCCGTAGCCTTGTTCTCAGGCCACTTCCTCCTCCCACGTGGTCTGAGAAGGAGGCTAGTATGACCTTGGTAGCATTATGTTATACGGAACCTCTTCAACAACTTAAGCAGTTAGTTGGAGTAGACTGCAGACTAGCCTCGTCCCCAGGCCTGTTCGACCTGGGAACGAGGCTAACTGCAGACTTGTGATAGTGTCTTTAAAGTATATGGCATGGTTCTAGCCTCGTCCCCAGGCCCTTTTCTTCACCCACAGGCCGGCTCATAACGAGGCTAATATGATCTAGCAGCATTGCATCAGCTGTAGTGTGAAAAAGATGTAGGGATGGGGCTTTGCCAATATGTTGACCTTTGCTTTCATGCATTATCCCTATCTTGTTTGCCTACTTTTTGGCATGCCATCCCTACATCTTTTTACATTTTTAATGTTTTTTAAGTCTTGTTTCTGTACTTTTTTGATGTTATTCTCAGTTACAGTTAGACCAAGTGTAACTGCAACACCAGAACTTTTGAAACGGCGTTGACAGTTTAGTAGTGGTTCCAGGCATGTAATAATTATGTGTAATACCGGTATAGCAGCTAGAACCTGATGAAGGGCCAACCACTCTCCCTACCAAACTTTGTCAAACAAATTTCATGATTCAGTTGTCATGACGACTGACCAGCTGCAGCACAGAAAACTATCATACTGACAACTGACCATCCTAGCTTTACAGTTCACTAAAGCTGTGAGTAGGCTATTTTAGTGTATAGCTACAAGTAGGTAGCGCCTTACCTACGTGGTGTTCATAAGCCTTGCCCAATGCCGCGGGGGGAACCCGGGAAAGACCGTGCCAGCCACGCGTACTGCCCGCTGGCCATTTCGCTTGTGTACTAGTCTCGCTTCCAGACCAATGACCTAGCCTCGAACCCAGGCTTTCCGTTCCGGATTGTGTCTCGCAGCTTTGGAGAAAAATCGCAAAGCTGCGAGACACAATCCGGAACGGAAAGCCTGGGTTCGAGGCTACCAATGACCGTGGTCTTTGGTCTGGGAACGAGACTTCGTGTGCGCATGCGTACAAAATTAGAAAATGGCGTCCTAAGCAACGGACAGCAGCCTCAGAGTGTTGTGAATGGCTTTGTTGACCAGGGTGAATTTGAAGCTATGAAGTTGCTGAGTGGTTGGGAAGCTGCACGCTGTGATGAGCATCCGTATCGTGCTAAAATCAAGGTGAGTGCTTGAACCGTTTTCGAGTTATCGTCGTTTGACAAGTGGTCTGAACAAAGAAGAAAGAAAGAAAGAATACGAAAAATGGCACTTTTGCTACCGCACACTTTTGCGTTTAGCTGTCTTCCGCGTGGGTTTTGGGCAACTATATGAGTCTTGCTGATCACAAAGGCACTCAAAGAGGAAGCCTGGGCGCTTAAATAAGCTTTTAGCGCGTTTGTGGTGAAGTTATACGGCTTTTGCTTAAGTATTGCATATATTGCGCGTCGGCGCCATCCCTACATAGAGAGTCTACCGACTCTCTGATAATAATACTATTAATTTAATCCCATTTTATGTATCGTTATGTCACGTTTGGTCACAAGATTTATATTAGCTATTATATAGCTATCTTCTTGTACAACCTGTGCCGTTGCACAAATTTATTGCTATAGAAAAAAAGTAAGCTTATCGATTTTACTGTCTAAGTATCGGTATCGATTATTGCGGTGTTGTATCGTAGTCAATAGATACATTGTGTATGCTTCCTGTGGGCCTTGCTTGCATGCACCCATCAACAGCTCGCCGTACCAGACTAAATAGCTGCCTCCGGCCCTGCAGCAAGGAAGCATACGCAGGGATCTGGGGAGATGCTCCCTCAGAAAAATTACGTGCTCTGAGATCGCTTCTAAGGCCATGTTCAGGCCAAATGATCGACTAGAATGTTTACTTCAGTCCTACCACTGCAGCTAGTGAAAGCAATTGAAACCCTGAAGTTGCCTGAAACAACCGTTTCACAGGAGCAGTTTTTCCAAACTTTCAATGTGAAAAGGCTTGCTCTGGCCTCTTTTTGAAGGTTGCCATCATTCGCAAGCAAACATGAATTGAGATTAAAGTTTATTTAAGTCACTCGGCTGTCTACAGTCCATGCAGCTACTTCGCGGAAGCGCCCCGCTGAAGCTCGCCTAGCGTCGGGAGCATCTCTCCGCCTCGCCCCCCCAAATCGGTGGAGCCCGGGGGGGGGGGCTGTCATGGTAAATATGGACCCCCAAAATTGGTTCCCCCGAACTAATTTTGTGATTAATAAGGACTCCACGGAACTTATTTTACTGAAAAATTTGGACCACCCGGAACTTATTTTACTGAAAAAATTGACCCTCTGAAAAATTCGGACCACCTTCCAGAGGTTCCTTCTTGAAATGAAGTAACTTGGAGTAAACAGCAATGTACAATGTACCAAGGTACACTGAAGTCAAGACAGGTAGTTGGTGGTAGCTACATCAATGCATGTATCTAAGTGATACCACTCTTTATAGCTGTTCCCCAGGTAGCTCAGCCATTCTACACTTGCAGTAGACATGGACTTCTTCGGTGGTCTTGACAACATACTTCGTTACTCTCTGCTTTCGGAGGACTGCTTCATCTCTCCATCCTCAAAGCATTGCCTGAGGTGTGCTCTCATGTTCCAGTGGTCAAAAAAGAACAGCTCTGGCTTCTCCTCTAGAGCAAGTGCAGTTGCGAACGCAATTGTGAATAGTCCACAGTCGTACAAGCCTGACTGGATGGGTACATCCATGAATTCAAGGATATGCTCTGGCTTCTCTGTTGCCATTACAGCAGCAATCTGCACCTTTAGGTGTGTCCCAGCACAAGAGTACAGGCTATCATAGACACGTACAGTTGGGTGAGATGTCCCAGTGGTGGAAATTGTAACCCAGTGCCCAGGCCTATCCAGTGTTCAAAATTTGAATTAACTTGTTGGATGGCAAAGGTCATTGTCACAGCTAACTGACTGTAGGCCTGACACTGGGCATGCCTTCGTCAGCAAGTTTTGAGCGGCATCGATGATCGAGTCTTTAAGCAAGGCAGTTGGACTGAGAAGAATTTCTCTGTCTGAAGAGGAAAGCTCTAGCTCGGGGATCCACATCTTGACTGTTTGCTTACTCTGGTGTTCCTTGACGCAAATGGGGGTGCTCTTATTGAGATCCAGGGTCTGTTTCCACTGCCGCTTCTTCAAAGCAAGTTTCTTTGTGTTAGTGTTGACGGCAGCCTCACTGATGGCAATCTTGGTATTGTTCCTCTGAACTATAGCTCGTCCAAAGCAGTGGCGTAGCCAGGATGAACAAGTTACGTGGGCACAGCATGGGCACACTCAGTGCGTGCGTAACACGCATTTGCTAGGGGACCTGGGGCATACACCGGCTATGAAATTTTTTTTAAAATTATATACTCTGAGATCGCTTCTGAGGCCGTTTTTGGCCACAAATACCATTCTTCAGACTTACCTGTATACTCACTTCATGTCCGCATGAAACTTGCGATCGCACATGCTAATAACTGATCTTTGACCGTAGCTTTCTACATTATTTTTACCCGGGCACCAGCGAATTTAACGTGGGCACAGGCCCGGGTATGCCCGGGTGTAGCTACGCCACTGGTCCAAAGGAGGCATCGGAGGTGGAAGAGGGGGGATGGACTCATCAAGATGGATCGACTCTTCAAGATCGATCTGGAGAGCTGTTTATCGCTGGATTAATTGGTGAGCTGGAACATAATGGTTGATCCTGTGTGTCAAATGTAAAACAGTGCAGTAAATGCAGCCCAAGGGATGGATGTGTTTTTAGTTAACCATGATACGTTTGGTCAACTTACATCAACTGCTGGAGGAAGAGATGGAAGTACCGCGTCAAATGCATTTACTCGGTCCACTACCTGCATAAACATTCACATCAATGCTTAAAAAGACTCGCCCCCTAGGCCTGATTCCCATCCCTCTCTTTGAGAGAGTAGAGACCTTTCCCAAGACAGCAATAATCGCAATGGACCTTGCCAGCGATGGTCCATCTTTCTACCTCTCCGGGGGGAACCAATTTTAGGGGGGTCCAAATAAACGTGACAGGCCCCAATACACTAGTGATATGGGGCCTTGAGGGCCCCAGAACTCTGGTGATATGGGGTCCCTTCAGTGATTTTGGGCCCTGAGATACATCTGCACTCAACTGAAAAGCTAAGTACATCAGCAGAGCGAAATGCAAAGGGACCCCTGCCTTTTGGAAAACAGAAGAGGAGAATAATAGACAGCATTCACAGTCAGGGTCATCTGGGCATGCAGAAACAAAACATTGTCTGAAAATACTTCCAGATACAGTGGTAGCTAACAGACACCCCTCAACAGCGGACACCCACATGCAATATAACGAACAATTCCAACGTCCCATACGTCAATGACAACTGTATCCAACTGCATGGTGTCAGTAAGTCCTCTCAGCCTTGGAAAGGAAGGCTAAAGCATTGGACATACACGTGCACTTTTGTGGCTTTTCATTCATTACTATATATTTTTTTCTTTCCACTTGGGGTGTAATTTGGGGTGTATATACGACAATAATTGCATCAAAGCAGTACAGTCACTAAACTGCACTTTAAAGTTGATACAAAACCGAGATCTTGAAAGTGTTTTAGTGAACAAACAAAAATAAAAAAAGAACTAAGGGAAATGTACCACTTATGAAACACTTAAACATTTAATTCTCTAACTTATGTTTAGCAATGGACCTACCCACCATACTTGGTACACAAGTAGTTTCATGGTAGTCCTAACTAGATCTCTAAAAACAGTTTGATTACACTATTGGTAACTTGACAACACTCATTAATGTATTAGCTTTTAAGGTATTAATTATGAAACACAAGTACCACTTATGAAACACTTAACATTTAACTTCATTAAACAATCACCAACACACCATTTTTGATACACAAGTTGGTCTGTAGTTGTACTAACTAGACGCAAATGAACTGGTTGATTGCATAAACAGTGAGCCTATACTAGTAATAGTTACATCCCTCTCTGGGGGGTGGTCGTTTTACACATTGGTGTCGGGGCGTAGCCTGACACCAATGTGTACGACCACACCCCAGGGAGGGATAACATGTTGCCTAGGCAACATCACTGTTTTTGTGGTACATGGTAATGTGAAACTGAACAACATTACTGATTTTTTATGAACCGTTTCATAATAGGAGTTGTTTCATAGTTAGTACCTATACCTTAGTACAAACCAGAAAGAACAAGTCAGTGAAGTGCAGAACCCTCGGCGCAAGCTAGATGATAAGTGTTTACGCTTGCCATATGTGTTCAGTTCTGTTCTTGCCTGTGCAATCAAGTCTGCTCACGTGTTTCAGGAGCTCTCTTCAGTATTCACTTCGCGGACTTTGTCTCTCTCTTTCCTCACTAATAACTCTTCCTCAGACAGTAAGGCTTTTCTACGTTTCATTGCGTTCTCAGGCTCCCCACAGCAGTACACCGTGCGTTCCTTTTCTTCGATGCGAAGGCATGGCCACAGTCACAAACTGACCTCTTCACGTGCTGACCACGGTATTACACTGTGGGCATACCTTTCTCAGATGCATAGACCTATTGCACTCCGTTGCATGCACTACGGTATTACACTGTGGGCATACCTTTCTGAACCTCTCGTAAAAGACAGTCACAAGCGTCTAACAGGTCTAAGTTCGACGGCCAAAAACCACAATACCGTAGCCTCGTTCCCAGGCTCTCCCCTCGCCCCGACGAAAAATATAAACGGAGGGAGAGAGCCTGGGACCGATTCGCACGTGATATCGCGGTAGCCTTGTTCGAGCAACTAATCAAGGGTACTAACTGTACCTCGCCCTGTACACGCCCACGCGTGTTTCTGCGGGTGTTTCTGGAAACAAATCCCTGCCCGACCCTATACCCTACCCTTGTTTCCAGAAACAATTAACGGGTTGGGGTAATGTATGTTCCCAGGCCTTCGCGCGTTCGTCACTTGCAGTACAAAATGAAAGGCACTGAAGTGCCAAACCCTCGGCGCAGCAGTGCCAGTATTATAATTACTGGAAGAAACCTGATAAGTAAAGGGCAGCGGGCATACCTTCGTTGGAGGCATACTGCCAATGGCCAATAATCGAACTTGCAAAGAACGCCTCTCCCAAGAACAAAATGGCCGTTAGCCACGTGGTCCAGGTTCATACGCATGCGCATTTTCCGCCGAGTAAAAAATGGCCGACTTATCATATAGCCGTACCAACAGGTAACGCTCTAGCTTCGCAACAAAGCATTTTCAGAGAAAATCGCTTAAAATTTTCGACCTTCATCCGCAGCTGAGAAGGTTAGTATCGTTTGTGGCACGAATAATCACATGAAAAGTGAGATGTTGAGTAATAGACACACACACACACACACACACACACACACACACACACAGACACACACACACACACAGACACACACACACACACACAGACAGACACACAGACCAAGTACCGTAACCCTCGCTGCGCATGCGCGCCGAGGGTTAATAATTCGCTCAGAAGGCCTGGTCCATTTCATCACGTGGTGTGTGCCACAGCTTACGTCACGACCATTCTACTGGAATCAATGATGTCATAGATGAGCTAGAGCCCAGTTTAGCGTTGAAAGAGGCCCCCAGAGATCACAGTAATGGTTCGTGTGAGAGTGACAGCCGCGTCGCACTCCTGTGTTGCTGAAGCAACTGCAACTGCCAGTCAGAGTATTGGGGACGAGGACAAAGTAGTCCAGGTCCAGGACCAAAGTAACTTCGAAGTGTGTCCTATCTGCCTAGAACCAATCGTTGACGCGTCTGACCAGGTGGAGGGCCACGACGCTATCTTCTGTGAAGGTGATGGTTGTCGGGCCTGGTATCATCGATGGTGTGCCGGTATAACCAAACAGAGGTACGCACTCTTGTCAGTGTCAGATGCCCCGTTCTACTGTCCGTGCTGTGTGATGGAGCAACAAAATAAAGCCATTATAGCACTGCAAGACACTGTCAAGACTCTCACTACCCAGTTGTCTGAACTGCAGGGAAAATGCGCTGAGCATTCCCCCAGTACTGCTGAACAGCCCTCTGATACTACTGAGCAGCCTTGGACTACGGTGGTAAAGGAAGGGAAAGGGCCACGGAGTCAAGTGGCAAGCAATAGTAGAGGAAAGGGCAAGGGAAAAGGACTTACTATCAGGAGTGGGGGTCGAAAGGAAGAAAATGCTTTGAATCATTCCAGTCCAACCCAAACAGGCAAGGGGGATAACGACAACAACGACACTGAGCAAGAACGTGACCCCATTGAAAATGGTAGTTCCAGTAGTGATCAATCTTACCAGGAGAGTTCTCCCATACGCCCGCAACAAACACGAGAGAAGGTGCTTGTCAAGGGGAAGAGAAGAGTGTGGGGGACTCTGAAAGCTGCCAGTGCTGCTACAGTAAAGAACACTATCTGCCAGCTGACAGGATCTGCATTGGACAAAGTGCAAGTCAAACGTAAGTATAAAAAGTTGAGGGGCAATAAAATCCGTTGGTGGCACATACTATCTGGCAGTGAGAGTGATCTTGAGGCTCTAGATAAGAAATGGGAGGGGGTGAAAGTTCAGACGAGCTGGAAACTAGAGTGCTGTTACATTGATGCAAATTTTCTGGACAAGGGGAAACAACCCACAACCTAGATGACTATGACTACATGGAGGGTGCAAACTCTCATTCTCTGGAAGGAGGGAATTACAAACCCAATTATTGTCTAAACATTCTTTATTACAATGCTAGAAGCCTGCTTCCCAAAATGGACGAATTAAGGGCACTTGTAGATATACAACAACCACATATTGTGAGCATTGTAGAAACCTGGCTGTCATGTGAGATTTCGGACAATGAAATATTTTTACAGGGCTACCAGGTATTACGCCTGGATAGAAATCGCCATGGAGGGGGAATACTGATGTTCGCTCATGAATCACTTGTACCTAAAGTAATTGCATGTGGCCCTTGCGACCTAGAGTTCCTTCTTATTTCTCTTTGTAATCATGTGAGTTCTTGTAAGTATCATGTAGGCCTTTTTTATCGACCGCCTTCCAGCGGCGTTCAAAGTTTACAGAGTTTGTGTACTTATTTTGAAAGTTTAGATCCATCATATTTTTATAATTTTGTACTGTTAGGGGATTTTAATGTGGATTTTTATAATCAGTCTCACTTTTTGTACCACCACCTAAACAGTATTCTTCATAGTTTTTCACTTCATCAGGTCGTAGAGGGTCACACCCACACCAGTCCTTCTGGTAATGCTTCACTCATTGATCTGGCCCTGGTCTCTAATTTGCCGCAACTTCACAAGTGCTCAATTGTGCCACCTCTGGCGAACTCTGATCACTCAGGTCTGGACATGAGTATAAAATGGAGGAATATCAGGAGACCTGCAACCAGTAGTAAGAGAGTTGTCTGGAAATATGCACAAGCAGATTTTGGCAAGGCCTGCTCACTCATTGAAGGAACTAACTGGGATGCCCTAATTAATAACGACATCAATGTGTCCTTGAAAAACTGGCAAAATAAATTTTTTAGTATTATTGAGGAATGTATACCTAAGCAGATCCTACCCAGGAGGAGAAATTTACCGTGGATGTCAAGAAACCTAGTTAGGGCAATGAGAAAACGAAATAGTCTGTACAGGCGAGCCAGGAAACACCGAAATCCTGGCCTCTTCAACCGCTATAAGGGAGAAAGAAATAGAATTGTACATGAGCTGAGAAGGGCCAAGAGGGATTATTACTTGAGAAACCTCAATCCAAACAATACCAAACAGTTCTGGAAGACCGTAAAACTGATGAATAATCAGAAAACTTCCATTCCTACTCTTAACAGGAATGGTATGGCAGCTAACGAAGACTCTGAGAAGGCCAACATGCTCAATCAATACTTCTCTGAATGCTTTAATATGGCTAAACCGCCCCTGGCTAATGGGGACTATTACAACATCCAAACCACTGGAGAATGTCCTCAAGACATACTTTGTACAGAAGATGAAGTTTTCTATATGTTGAATTCTTTGAATACCACCAAAGCTAATGGTCCAGATGGAATATCTGCACGAATGTTGAAAAACACTGCCCATAGCATTACTCCATCCCTGACAAAGCTATTGAATCTCTCTATTCAAAGTAGTAGATTCCCGGAGGCATGGAAACTTTCTTCGGTTGTACCCATCCCCAAAGGCAATGAACACGAAAGTCCATCTAATTACAGGCCAATCTCACTACTGTCAGTGACAAGTAAGCTACTAGAACGCCATTTCCATCAATTGATTACAGATCACTTGTCAGATAACCATCCTCTTGCTAATACCCAGTGGGGTTTCCAGTCTGCAAAGTCTACTGTCAGTGCATTGTTGTCCACCACCTACGATTGGTTGGAGGAAATGGAGGCAGGTAGGGATATCTGCTCAGTGTTTCTAGACCTTAAAAAGGCATTTGATACGGTTCCCCACCAATCTCTCATGGAAAAACTTGTGCAATTAAACCTAAATCCATTCATTCTTCAGTGGTTGTGCAGCTATCTTATGAACAGGCAACAAAAGGTTGTGGTTGGAGGAGAGGAATCAGGGACCATCCCAGTGATCTCGGGCGTGCCACAGGGATCGGTACTTGGTCCTCTTTTATTTCTAATCTACATTGATGGTGTTACCAGGATTCCATTGTCTGAGGGAAGCAAACTTGTGCTCTATGCTGATGACATGTTACTATACAGAAGAATTAGCAGCTCTGAGGATTTTAATATCCTCCAAAATGACGTTGATGCAGTCAACAACTGGGTGAACGAGAACCATCTCTGCTTCAACACCACAAAATGCAAATATTGTTGATCACACGCAAGAAGAGACCAAGACCAATGCATCCCCCTGCAATACTAATTAATGGTATACCTCTTCATATGGTGGATTCCTACAAATACCTTGGGCTACTCATCTCCTCTGACCTTACATGGTCACATCATATTGACTCAATATGTAGCAAAGCTAGAAAAATTTTAGGCTTACTCTACCGAAAATTCTCCCATGACACCGAGCCGCATGCCCTTCTGCAACTATATTTGTCACTGGTAAGGCCCCATCTTGAGTATGGGAGTCAGGTTTGGGATCCACATCTTCAAAAAGACATAAACCAACTTGAGAGGGTGCAAAAAATTGGACTGAGAATATGTGCTAAGCAATGGGACTTGAACTACAATGAGTTTCTGTCAAACTTTGAAGTACCCACATTAAATGATCGTAGGCTGTATCTCAAACTTACTACCATGTATAAAATTGTATATGACCTCCTTGTTTTCCCTCCTGTTTTTGTACGTCGTAGTACTAGGGCACATGTAAATAGTAATAGTTTTATTCAACCTTATGCACATACCAATAGTTTCTTGTACTCATTTGTTCCACATTCTATTTCACTTTGGAACTCATTACCTAATAGTATTACTAATGCACATTCATTCACTTCCTTTAAGTCACAGTTAAATACTCATCTTTATTATAATAGTTAAATACTTGTAATATGGGTGCATCTTTTATTAGCTTACTGCTACTGTTGTACCCTTTGCATATTGCATAAATTTATTATAGAGAAAAAAATAAAATAAAATAAAAAACTTTACCTAAGTGCTAAAAGTCTCGGCAGCGAAAGAGCACAACCTGCCATGTTTAGCTGGATAGTAGACGTCTATATTCAGATACCTTGGCCACATCGTGTTACTAGGTCGAACCTAGATTTCGACTCCTCGTCTTCTTCAGCTCGAGTTTACTATTGTAGTCTATCGTACGCGCGTGACCTGTTTCAGGTTCTTCCAACTCCATTTATGGTTATCTCTACAACCAATGCTGCAACACGGCGCGGCCATATCTGGTGTGACGTAAAACTACGGCTGCGGCACACATCACGTGATGAAATGGACCAGGCCTTCTGAGCGAATTATTTCGTACTGCAAGCGACGAACGCGCGAAGGCCTGGGAACGAGGCTACCTAAACAGTGGCACGTAGACGTAACAGCAAAAGTCGTGACGCAATTATGCAACCACGTGATTGGCTGACTTGAACAGCTACGATATACTACTGAAACAAGTGAGCTGTGACTGCGTCGGTGAGACCTCGGCACGGGTCAAACAGCAGCAACGGCGGAGAAGTACCCAGTACGTAGGAAAAACTTTGCCTATTTACTGTTACCATGTTCCGCTTTAAAAAATTGCTACGAGGCTATGAAGAAAGACTTTAGTTGGCTAGCGCTACACTCTGGCGTACAAAATAAACTCACAACCACATTTTAAAGCTCCAACATAGCTACACAACAATAAACGAGTTGTAGTAACAAACTCCTGAGCTGAGAGTACGTCGCGGCTCCTGCGCGGTCTTCACGTGAGTGACGTTTCAGGTTATTTAATGGTTAGTGCAAAGTCGTCGTGCCGCGATATCACGTGCGAATCGGTCCCAGGCTCTCTCCCTCTGTTTATATTTTTCGTCGGGGCGAGGGGAGAGCCTGGGAACGAGGCTAACAATACCGCGTGCTCCAAGTTAAGTGATCACACATTACCGTTACGTACATGTTACGGAGAGGTACACGGAAACATTGCACGTGAAGAAAATGGCTGACTTAGTCGCGGTATACGTAAGTTTATAACGCTTCTAACTTTTGAACTAAGCAATTTTAGAGAAAACCGGCTTTTTGCTTTTTTACTGCATTTTCCGCGCTGTACCCGCTGATACCTCTCGTTGGACGCCTAAAGGCGCGAGAAGGCAGAGTGGAGAAAACGGACACACACACAGACACACAGGTAGGGTTGGGCGGATTATGCTCAATTTGTTACCCATTATGCTATTCCATTATGCTCAAAATTGTACCAATTATGCCTTAAATTATGCCCGAAATTTGCCTATTATGCTCAAACTATGCCCATTTTTTCTGGAAGGAGCAAACATGTATGTTCGAATAATTATTTTACACTGTACAGAAAAAGTAAATTGAAACAGGATGGCAGTTTATCGACCATTCAACTGTAACATCATGGATGGAAAGTTCAATGTAGTCTACCAGACTCTGTGATTGCTGATCATTGCTCCCTTACTTCCCCACTTACCAACAGGGCATGGGACGAGATACTTCACGGTCTCGGACTGGGACACGGTCTGAAGACGAGACTTCCAGTCTAACACAGACACATTATGCTCAAAATGTACCTATTATTCCCGCATAATGCTCAATGCTTTCTGGTACCTACTATTCCCAAAATTATGCCAGCATAATCCGCCCAACCCTACACACAGGACAACTACTGTAACCCTCGTCGCGCATGCGCGCCGAGGGTTAATAAGTTAGAACCATATGATGGCAAGGACAAGGTTAGTGTCCAAGATATCAGTAGGGCTGACTGGGTGACCAGTGGTAGAACGGGCACTTCGAAGGCAAGTGACTGCAGAACGGAGCAGGGAAAAGCTGATCCTGCATCCCATTGTGCAGCTATATATAGGGCTGTGATAACTGATGTAAGTACTATAATATATAGTTCCAAATGACTCCAGATTCAATCTACAAGCATGCAAAGTTCAAAATAATACTTTTTTCTGGGGGATCATGCCTTCAAAATAATGGGTTTCGCATAACTGTGATAGTCCCCCTTGAAGAAACAATTTCCTACTACTCTTGTTAGTTTCCCACCTCTCATGGTATAGGGGATATAAGAACCCAGTGGCATGCATGTTGTCCTGTGTTTTTTGCTGGGGTAGTGGCTTTAGTTGATGTCACTTGAGCTCTGAGTAGCACTGTGGTAGGTTGAACTGTCAGAGTCTATTTTCTTCACTACAGTTGTACACCAGGTGACTCCTACAATGTAGTCCTCCAGTGATTGTGTATCACAGAAAGCAGGAATTAAGAACATAATGTTGCTTTCTTTCCCTGATGTCCCCTAGTTTGCAGCACTTTATACTGCACTTGAAACTAGTCTCGCAAGCCAGACCCACTTCCGAAAGTGGGTCTGGCTTACGAGACTAACTTGAAACATGCAGTGCACCTTCCGGCAACGAAATTTGAACTTTAGTGTCGTTGTATGTAATAGTATCTGCATTGAAGACTACCACACTGTAGCTTGTACTCTCTGCCTAGTGACCAACGTCCACGGCTCCACCCACCGGATGCGGCATCATGCCCTTCCCGATTTTTCGTGTGGGGCCTGGGAACGAGGCTAGCCTTGTACCTAATTTTGTAACGGATATCACCGAAAAAAACCGTATACTGTTTAGTGTACTCGCGATCCCCTGGATGGTACTGTGATGGCGCGAAGTGGACTGTATTTGCTCGTGCCACTCGTCGCACTGGCTGTCTACCAGCTTGCGGCGGGAGAGCGTTCAGGTGACGGTAGCGGTATGGATATATACAACTTCTCGAATTCCTCTAACATCTCTGGATCTCTAGTGCCTGAAGGCGCGGTGAGTACTACGTGCTGTAAATTATGCATCATTCTCGCCCCCCCTCTCGGTTTATAAAGCGTGTGTCACAAGCCTTGAAAAGCATCCTTCAGAGGCTTTGTAATTTGAAAAGGGCTCATGTCCCTGATAAACAGGCTGTGAGGAGTTAACAGGACTTTGTTAATCATGTATCATTGTATGTGTGTGTTTGTACTATGGAATGAGTTCCCCAATTAAGCCCTGAATTGTAGTCTCAAAAAGTCAGTTGTAGCCCATGGGCACTTTAACATGGCATTATTTCAACCCCTTCCTGGATAAAACGCTTGGAAGTTTAAATAAACCAAAGACCATTCTGTGCAGAGTTGTGCACACAACTCAAGGTCAGGATCTAGGACACTCCATCACTCAAGAAATGATTGCCTGTCCAGACTGAAAACCGTCTATAGTGCAAAACATGGATGGAGCTAGGCTCACGCACATTATGCTTCATTGCTATCCTATTATGCTATTCCTTTATTCCTGATAATTTTACCAATTATGCTCAGTTATCTTCCCCATTATGCCCAATGTGTACACAGCATTTACGAAACAGTTCTGATCGCGTAGGAGCCTTGAGTCGGTCCAGCAATGATACAGTCGACTCGGAGTGGACTCCACCTCCTTGGGCATACTACCTGAGCTCTGATATGAGCTGTTGCAAGAGTCAGACGTTGCGATCCTCGTGCTAGTAGTACCTAGCGTGAGCGGTATATACGTATACTACAGTTACTCAGTTACACGTGGGCATTGTTTAACTAGATTCAAAGGTTAAATAATTACGTAAGCGCTTGCGCTTACCTATTATGCCCGAGATTGTGCTTATGCTAATAGCCGCCTATTGTGCTTTAAATTATGCCGGCATAATGTGCGCATGTCTAGATGGAGCCCAACAAGGAGAATGGAGCGTTTTCTGAGCCCATAAATACCCTATATATCCATTGCCAACTAAGGCTTTTCCACAGCTAGCCACAACTGCCATTTTAGACTTTTAGACTAAAACCAGTTGTGAGGAAGCAAAACAAGTTTCAGAGGACACCTTTAAGTATGCTGAAGCCAGATGAAGTTGTGCAGAGCGAAGCTTACAGTGCTGTCAGAGTTGGAGCTAGCCTCGTACCCAGGCCACGTGGGAGGAGGGAAAAGTGGCCTGGTATCCACTGTTTGCGCATGCACGAAAAACCCCATGATTTCATGGGGTATCGTATACCATCGTTTACGAACCGTTAATCTTTACCGTATACTGGCGTATAGCTCCGAAGCACGTCCGTCTCGAGCTTATCCCGCGAACATGGCAGGTAAAAGCGAGGACTTTGATAAAGCGCTCAAGTTCGCTCTTTGTTGTATTGGAAAGGGAGATTTCATGTTGAAAGCAGAGCAGCTGGATGCGATCAAATGTATCTACGATGGTAAAGACGTATTCCTGTGGCTACCCACGGGATTTGATAAGTCCCATCTGCTACGAGACTCTGCCGTTTGTTTTGAACTACAAGCACAGTGACGGTGGAACCGGCGGTGGTTGTAGCGTAGTCCTTGTCGTGTCACCCCTTGTGTCTCTGATAATGGAAGCCATCGCCGCGTAAACACAGCTGCCACACTGCAAGCCGTATATCTAGTTTGGTTATTTCTCCGCATAACAACCACGTGTAACTTGTCCATAATCAGACTCGTTCGCGGAAGATTTCCGGAATCGTTCGCGCATGCGCAAACAGTGGATACCAGGCCACTTTTCCCTCCTCCCACGTGGCCTGGGTACGAGGCTAAGTTGGAGCAGAGTCAGTTTTCTGAGCGTTCAGAAAACTGACTCTGCTTGGCTCTGCTTGGTAACACTGTCTGCACACAATCACAACTACTTCCGATGTACTTCCAGTCAATCCAGGCCAGTCCAGTTCAGTCCAATATGGGTTTTAATGAAGTCCTTCTGAGACTAGGCTTGCTCATCTAGCTAATTAAACCACCACTTGTAGAGGTCTGGCTTCAGCCCACTCAAAGGTGTCCTCTGAAACCCATACATACTGCCATGGCAAATTGGTCAGGCACTTGCAAGCCAGCACCTAATCTCTCTCGGCTAGCAAAACTAACCAGCCCCAGTCAACTCCAATGCAGATGACTTTCGGGATCATTGTGTATGAGATAGCACTGCCCACCTCCCGTCACCCCAGCATAGCTAATGAGGCCTAGTGTTGACTGAAACATGCCCTACGCAGTAGTTGACTTTACATAACATCTAGGCCTCTCTTTTTTAGGGAGATGTGATCAATCATTACTCCTTACAGTGTGGTGAAAGCTCTGCCGCAATGATTAATTTTTTGCGAGATGTGTTTGGCTGCATGATAACAAATGCCAGTGTCACTCATGTTTTCAGAACGGAGACTTTGTGCTGCCATGTTACACTGGTCAACTTGAGTGACTATACGGTCACTACAAATTCACGGACATAATGGTTAAGTCAAGGGCAACCAAACCCGGCCTAGCCTGGTTAGTCTGAAAGCGCAGCATTTTGTTGGGGTAGGAGAAAAGAGTGAACTTCTGGGGACTGGAACCTGCGACCCTCAGCTTAGTACGCTGATTTTCTACCTTCGGAGCCGAGAAGCCCATCCTTTGGCAGTAGGCATTTTCTCTCATTCCACACGTAAGTCCTTCACACTTAGTAAACACACTGCAGTTGAATATTACAGATCGTGTTGAGAGTATCTTTGAAAGAGGTAAGCAAACTGTTTGTGGTATATCAACGAACCACTCCACACTGACTGAGACCTTCGGAGGAAAGCTACCATGTGGTATGACCTTTTGACTGACACCCACACATTTCCCCTTGTCCTGCCCCTTCCTGTTGATGCAGAGCCTATATTGAAAGGACAGTGGCAGACAAGTAGCTGAAGCATGTGTAGTAACAGTGGGTGTCACGAGGTCAGTTGTAGATGGTGAACTATCCCACAGCTGTCTGTTCTGGACCTCAGAGTGATCTTTGAACTTTGTAACTCGTTCATCATTGTGTACACTAGAATGGGTCAGCAGATAGTAAGGGCAGATGTAATTATCATAATGTGCAACAACAGGACAAATTTTTGAGAGGAAAGTTACCAACTTAAGCTCGGAAAATAACTTGCCACAGCACAAATTGACAACTACTATTTTTGCTGGCCATGACAAAAAAACCACCAAGCGAAACTTGTTGTTATACTCACTTTTGATACTGTGTGCTTTACAGCAAACAAGGTAGCAACGACACCATGATTTTTGTACACCCATTGTACCATTGTTACATACGTGGGAGTACAGGATATTAGTTGAATACAATTGTGATGTTTTTATGAAGTGCTTTTGGCTGCAGGTTTGTACACAAATGAGTTAACAGTTGTGCTACTGATATGTTGATGTGTGTTCCTGCTTGCTGTTGAAAGAGTGTAATTGTCATCCATGTAGATGTTGTTCATATCGGTATAGTTTGTAAGGAGGAAAGTAGTCAGTGGAGTTGTAACAATGACCAGTGTCAGATAAGACATATCCCTGTATTAGAGCCTGATAAACCGTATGGGGCACAATGTGTGGTTGTTCAATTATGTTTACTAACTATGTACAGCATTTACACTATAGTGCTAAAGCTGGCTGTAGAAACGATACATGAATTCTCCGCTTCCCAAACTGAAGATCTAGCCTTGTGCCCAGCCTGCCACACCCCATTCTGGCTGTCAGCATTTTGGAGTGTGGTTTTCACTGCTCTTCAAGTGCCCTCCTCAAGTGCACACTGTTATGCGCTCTTCAAGTGGATGCCCATTCCCAGGCTGCTTTCAGTACAGTTTACTGGGAACAAGGCTGCTTTCGGCACAGTTTACTGGGAACAAGGCTACTTTCGACACAGTTTACTGGGAACAAGGCTGCTTTCGGCACAGTTTACTGGGAACAAGGCTGCTTTCGACACAGTTTACTGGGAACAAGGCTACTTTCGGCACAGTTTACTGGGAACAAGGCTACTTTCGGCGCAGTTTACTGGGAACAAGGCTACTTTCGGCGCAGTTTACTGGGAACAAGGCTGCTTTCGGCGCAGTTTACTGGGAACAAGGCTGCTTTCGGCGCAGTTTACTGGGAACAAGGCTGCTTTCGGCACAGTTTACTGGGAACAAGGCTGCTTTCGACACAGTTTGCTGGGAACAAGGCTGCTTTCGACACAGTTTGCTGGGAACAAGGCTGCTTTCGACACAGTTTGCTGGGAACAAGGCTGCTTTCGACACAGTTTGCTGGGAACAAGGCTGCTTTCGACACAGTTTGCTGGGAACAAGGCTGCTTTCGACACAGTTTGCTGGGAACAAGGCTGCTTTCGACACAGTTTACTGGGAACAAGGCTGCTTTCGGCACAGTTTACTGGGAACAAGGCTGCTTTCGGCACAGTTTACTGGGAACAAGGCTGCTTTCGGCACAGCTTACTGGGAACAAGGCTGCTTTCGGCACAGTTTACTGGGAAGAAGGCTGCTTTCGACACAGTTTACTGGGAAGAAGGCTGCTTTCGACACAGTTTACTGGGAAGAAGGCTGCTTTCGGCACAGTTTACTGGGAAGAAGGCTGCTTTCGGCACAGTTTACTGGGAAGAAGGCTGCTTTCGGCACAGTTTACTGGGAAGAAGGCTGCTTTCGGCACAGTTTACGGGGAAGAAGGCTGCTTTCGGCACAGTTTACGGGGAAGAAGGCTGCTTTCGGCACAGTTTACTGGGAACAAGGCTGCTTTCGGCACAGTTTACTGGGAACAAGGCTGCTTAATTTTTCACTGGACAGACAGATGGACAGACAGACAAACTGGCAGACAGACAAAACTGGTTGCATGCTTGATAATCCCTGCACTTGCAGAGTAATTAAGGTTGATTGTGATTTGAATTGCTGCAATTGTTTCTAACCTGATTATATACTGATGTAGCTCACGCACTCCATTGTATTTATACAGAGTGGTTATCTCTTTCATGCAGGATTGTGTGTTGGGCATAGTACCATGCTCTCTGACGGTAAGTATCACAAAGGCAGTTCTTGAAAACATTGTACCCATTTATCCAGTTCCTAATGGTATGGGTGCAGCCAAGTTAGGTTTTAGTTCCGTTCCTCCAACATCCAACAGAACACTTCCATACCTTAGTTGTATGTGCTCCTGTACACAGTTAGTTTGAATACTTGGGGTGAGCCTGAACTAACCCCACACTAGTGAGTTGAACAGCAGATTTTCTGTACATCATAAACACCACAGCTTGGTGTTGGACATGAACAGTGCATAGGTTTTCACTCTGCTGACCACGAGATGTCGAGTGCTTCAGCGTGGGTGAAGATGAGATGTTTGGGAGGGGCAGCTGATCCTGAACATGAGCACTAGGCTTCGCAGTTGTTGAGGCTACTTAGGGAATTCAGATCACAGAAATCAGCAGCGAGAGACTACCGACATGCATGGTCTATGATCCTGGCGATGTACTGGTGAAGCCTTATAGCTTGGCAAGCGATGCTGCTCTGCAGTGTTTGCTCAGGCTCGCCCTCACGGTGTTCCACTAGTGAATATTAGCACCTTATTCACAGTATATATTATAGTTGTAGTATTCAAGAAGATATAGCCTCATTTCCAAACCCTCCCACTTGCTCTTGTCAACAAAGCTGGGTGGGAGGGTTTGGAGAAGAGTTGTACACAGGTTGGGGCCTCTGCTGTAACACTGAAACATGTGCTCCTAGTTGTGCTCGGGTGAGCAAACATTCTGTACACACTAGCAGAGGTCAAACAATCCTATTCCCAATTGTTGTCTTTGGCAGCCTGTATGTACACTTGTCTCTGTCTACACACGTGTCCAGCCTCTTTCTCTCGTAGCGCTCAAGGGAAGAGCCTGGGTATGAGGCAGGTCCACAGCGGGCATGAACTTGAGAGAAAGTCATGTTTAAAGACCAATTCATTTTGGTTGATCTTGTGTGTACCAGCTGATGTGTCTATTATTGTTATATACTGCCACAGATCACTGGCAATCTCATCTTGATTGCCTTCTATGGGGTGCTGCTTGCTGCCGCAGCCAAAATGATCTCAGGTGGGCAGATCCAATGCTGAATTTACTAGGACCAGTACATTTTATTTGTGCCACATGTTGAAGTGTTTAGATGGGCAGTGTACATGTATATACACCTGTAACTTGAATGAAAGTGTAAGTAATTGCTGTGTGATGGGGGCACCAGACACGAGTAAAAGTGTGAAGTGTGGACAAATATCAAGTACACGTAAACGAATATTTGACTCTGCATCTCAAATTCAAGACCTATGGCACAAGTATACATGTGTATAAGCCAGTAAACAGAACCAAACAACAGTCACATAAGTAAATTGGTACCACAGAGTTGCAGTCTCATTGTCAACAGTGCATTGGTTTTAGTACCCATACTTGTTGGATGTTGCTTAGCAACCAAATTTTGAATAATACGAAAGGGATTGGATGAAGGTGATAGTGGGTGTGGCAGGGGGTTGCTAGGGGTAACATCCAACAAACTAGTTACATTTCCTAGACAGAACTGTGTTTGCCTTTCGAACTCATGCTGTTCTGTCTAGGGAATTAGTGCTGAAACGAACAGAGATTTTTGCCAATCACTACCTTAACGATTGAATAATAAGTTTGTAATTGGTCTATGTGGGCTCGGTGTAACAAATTTGTATGTGTAATACCATGGCATAGTAAGTTTGTAATTGGTCTATGTGGGTGCGCACAGTGTTAATTATAACAATGTAAACTTAGATAAAATAACTACAAAATGGGAGGGGAGGTTCTTGTTCATGTCCACCTCCTCTGGTTTGAGGCTAGCTCTCTTCCTTGTGGTGATATTTCCAAAAGTTACAGATGGTACCAGGTATGCACAGTAGCTTTGTTGTGAGGCTGGACACAGTGGGAAACCTTTCTGCAATCTTTCTCCACCACTCCAGATGGTGCTGAGCTGCTGCTAGACTTGGGTCTGCCAGCAGCCATCATTGGTGGTATTGTGCTCCCCCTGCTGGGAGCAGTCCCTGACTCTGCAATGATCATTGCATCAGGTGCTGTTGGAAGTAGGGATGAGGCCAACAAAAAAATTGCTGTCGGAATGGGGTGAGTGAAGGGTAGACTAGTGGTCTTATGTAGATGAAATACCTCAAACCGATATGTGTTGGTGCAAGCTGTGACTGCAGAATTATTCGACAAACAGTAACATACAACGGAGCCACCTTTTTCAAAGCTCAAGTCCTGATGGTACGCAACTTTCTGGCTGTATGGCAACATGCTATGTGGTGTAGCCAGGAGCGTAGTCGTGCCATTAGCCATGTCCCTCAACATAAAGCCACCTAGTAACCTAGTAATATAACCTTCAGTAAGAGCAGTAAAACCTCTCTTATCTGGGCAGCATGGGACCCGGGGGGGGGGGGGATGTCCGTAACTTATAATTAGAAATGTCCGTAACTGAGAAACTGTATATCATGGCGTACGGTAGTACGCCATATGTAGGGATGGTACCGAAAAAAAATGGCGGCCACATTAAAAGTGCACAAATGACACGCTCGAAATGTCTACATTAGATTAGTCAAAGGCCTCTATGAGCCATATCAGGCATTACCGAGTGCTTCCATGAGCAACGGGACCGTCAACTTTGCTGGAGAGCATCGCTGAAGTACCAGACCGGCAAGTCGCTAAAACGGGCAAATCGTCTATCTTCTGACTTTCTTTCTTCTTTCTTCCGTCCGTGTGACTGTCAGCCAGGCTAGCACGATAACGGCTGAAGCTATTACAACGATTCAAACGCGAAAAAACAGCATAAATCACCGGGTATTGCACTCACTACTTATCGTTATCGTAGAACTCGAACTATTCTACAGTGATTCTCAAGCACTCCGATGTTAATACTTAGTGCTATACGCCATTTTGTTGCAATAACATTATTCATAGCGCATACGCCCCCGGAAGCTTAACTGAGCACGTGTTCAGATCTAGCTTACCGTGAACGATAAAGACAGCAACAGCCGAAGTCAGGTGGTATATAAATGCATGCAAACAGACATAGAGGGGTTGTGCATGTTTCCAGGAGAAGTATTATAAGGTATATATTGCTAGAGCTGCTGTAAATGAAAGTTTATCTGAGGACTCCCACAATGAGCACATGCAGTTTGCAAGTGCAGCAGTTTCTACTTCCATTTAGACCGTAGCTGAAGTCAATTTGTAATGTAGTGAGTTGCTAGTCATATAACCCACCTAGATACGAGGTATACTTGATGGTTAAAACACTACCTGGTACTTGTCAGCTAGTGTTTTAACCATCAAGTTATTCGTATCTAGGTGGCTAGCCACTGATATTCAATTTTTATTGTCAACTTTCACATTTTCAATTTGCTTGTTATAGTCATTTACAACAATGCATAGTACACATACAATGTTTACTGCTAGTTGATGGTAGCATTTTGGCTGGTGTCTTCTTAACATCCTCCTTTTGTGTTGTGCCTCTGAGTTTTCTCCAACGCAGCAAGTAGGACCCTATTGGTAGCTTGGTATACTCGAACTGCTCTAGTGCAGCTAGTAGCACTGAGTCAACAGTGCATGGCTTCATTCAAAAACTTTTGCACTAGAGGAGGAGGCCACAGAGACTGGTGGTTGTTCAGTTCCATAGACCCCTATATGCTGTGGTTTCAAACGGATTTAGACTATAGCTACTCACCATCAAACTGTTCCTGTAATGGGGTCTTACGACTCAATACCCTGTGGTGACAGTCTATGGAGAGTTTTTCGGTGAACCCATTAGTAGTCCACATGAAGCTTGCATGCAAAGCCTCATTAAACTCGTGCTTTGCACTTGGTTTCTATGAGGCTTTGCTTGGGGTTCTAAACCCCCCAGATAAAGAAGTTTGATGTTTGAATTGACAATTTCACTTAGAAGCATTTGACTTTATGACAATCCTTAGTTCTTTGTGAACAAAAAAGTTCTGTACTACCATACTGTACACACCATGCATCTTCCCCTCGGCCTACCCTTCCACGTCTCTTCTCTGTTACCATTCCTAATAAACTACCAAAAAAAAAAAAACCAGCAGGAACAAGTCACAAAAAAGTTTTCTGAATGAAAACAAGCGCATGTAGGGATGGAACCCTCAAAAACCAACCAAACTAGATGGGAATGACACCACAACAATTTCACACCATCCCTACATCTTGTGCCATTTGCTATGCACACCACAAAACTCTCTGCATGCTCTTAGTCTATTCACACCCACTAAATGAACACTGAACAATATACAGCCTTCTACATAAAAGACAATCCATATATGCCATGTCCAGCAGCAATAAAATTTCACAACATAACTTACCCCAACATACCATACAGACCCAGCTCATGCACTTCACAGTTTCTACATTCAAAACTAGCCTCGCAAGCCAGACCCTTTCCGTTCCACAGCACCGATCGCTTTCAGTATCGGCACGCAGAGGAACTAAGAATCGTCATAAATCCAAAGTGAAATTGTAAACCCAAACATCAAACTTCTTCCCTCCGCGTGCCGCATACTGAAAGCGATCAGCGCTGCACGGAAAGGGTCTGGCTTGCGAGACTACTTCAAGACAGACCATATCTGCCATGCTCAGTATAGCAACTACATTGCAGCCACCCACAACATAACCCACTCCCCATGCACATCAACATGGACTACACACCCAGCACTACCCACCCTACTGCCTTCCACAACCCTTCTATGCACACAACCAGCAAACACAAAGCATAGTTGGCAAAATGGCACAAGATGTAGGGATGGTGTGAAATTGTTGTGGTGTCATTCCCATCTAGTTTGGTTGGTTTTTGAGGGTTCCATCCCTACATGCGCTTGTTTTCATTCAGAAAACTTTTTTGTGACTTGTTGTGTATAGTCATGTACCCAACATGTGCCATTGAAATATTATGAAGTGAGGCCACTCAAATTTGATGTCCTCTTTTGTGGTCCGGGTCATTCCATGTCAAATCAACACAAAAAAATACCTGACCCTCATGGATTTGGACGAAACTTGGTTCTTACATAGTGTCTGTTGAGACATTCACCCATAGTCAGTTTCAGCGTTATATGTTGTATGGCTTCAGAGTTAGAGCCAGCCAAAAAGTCAAATTTTTGCCAAATTTTGGCTTACCCCTTTGTACTTAATCAACCATAACTTTAAGCATGATCAACTTTATGACCTACAATTTGCACCACTTGTAGCTCATAAAATTCCCTTTCATTTGGTATAATTATCAAGTATATCACATAAAGCTTGGGTCAAAGGTCACCACTAGTGTACTTTGACCTTTGCTCTCTCAAAAAAGGTTGTTTTGATTTGAATCAATTTTTTACTAAATGTTCTTTGGGGCCTTCTCTTTAAGTGCAGTAAAATTGGTTTTGGGACTGCCATGGGATTCGGAGATACTTGACAGAATGTAATGGCAGTTAGGGGAGATGTGCAAGTAATTGACCGTATACTTACCCGATAGGGGTGCATTTTGATCAGTATGACCCTCTTAAACATGACATGACAAGTAGACATAATTATGTGGCCAATGGATGATGACCAAGTGGTAGTTGCCATGGTTACAAGGTAATTTATTGCGATTTCCCTCCAATATGCAGCTCAATGCTACAGGTAGGAGGTAAACCTAATACCAAGTGATATTCCTGCAGCATATTTACACACTACAATGGTGGATGTGTGACCACATCAACAAGTGAATTCCTTTAGTATTTGTTATTACAACTCCATGAGCATAGGTAGTGCTTCCTAGGCCTTTGCTGCCTTCAGTTTCTAGGTTCTTACACACTATGCAAAACATGAAGTGTGGTCATACGTACACTGTAACATCAGGTGGGCAGAGGATATACACACACTTAGGGTGGTACCCATCTATAATAACATTTTTTGTATATATCAATCCCTAACAAAGCAGTATTGATACTATCTTCGTTGTGAATGCTCTTGCGTCCAACCCCTGGATGGATGCTAGAAGGAAGGACCTTGAGATCCTTCATCAGGCACCACCTCCCATGTGTCTAGTTATCTTCTGTGTGCCTGATGTGCCATTCATCTGACTAGATTTTCCAGGCCATTTGTGTTCTATTTGCATACTGCATGCAATCAAAGAATATGGTGAAGGCAATGGGAACATGTGCACTTACCTCATAAGAGCACTCATTATATGCAATGAAGTCCCACCTCAAAATAAAGAGCTTGAGCAAAAAATAGTGGGCAAGCAACCATTTTTCTAGAAATCTTAACTCTTGTTCACATCAAAAAAGGTTAGTATGCCCTGAGTACAAGGCTAACAGTTAGTGCATGCACCTGCCATGCAATTGCCATCTTGCCCATTCTGCCCTCAGATGAACTCAGTATCCATGCAATTAATTTTGTTAAGCGCCTTACCCATGAAACAGCTTTCTATCACTAGTATGGATCTTCCTACTGCAGTCTTGATACAACATTATGTAGGTTTATGACATGATCACACACTGAGCATATAAATTGATCTACCAACTTAATTTTAGAATATTGCAGCTGTGTACCAAGGAGCTAATTTTAGTACGGTAAAATTTTCCTGCCCTAGGTAAAGTAGTCATTGTGGGAAGAACCTAAGTGAACTGTAACATGAAAAATTGCTGTCACTTCTGCATGTTGAACGGCATTCAGTTGTTTGCTAGAGATTAACTACAATAAATTACCTTGTAACCATGGCAACTACCACTTGGTCATCATCCATTGGCCACATAATTATGTCTACTTGTCATGTCATGTTTACGAGGGTCATACTGATCAAAATGCACCCCTATCGGGTAAGTATACGGTCAATTACTTGCACATCTCCCCTAACTGCCATTACATTCTGTCAAGTATCTCCGAATCCCATGGCAGTCCCAAAACCAATTTTACTGCACTTAAAGAGAAGGCCCCAAAGAACATTTAGTAAAAAATTGATTCAAATCAAAACAACCTTTTTTGAGAGAGCAAAGGTCAAAGTACACTAGTGGTGACCTTTGACCCAAGCTTTATGTGATATACTTGATAAACATACCAAATGAAAGGGAATTTTATGAGCTACAAGTGGTGCAAATTGTAGGTCATAAAGTTGATCATGCTTAAAGTTATGGTTGATTAAGTACAAAGGGGTAAGCCAAAATTTGGCGAAAATTTGACTTTTTGGCTGGCTCTAACTCTGAAGCCATACAACATATAACGCTGAAACTGACTATGGGTGAATGTCTCAACAGACACTATGTAAGAACCAAGTTTCGTCCAAATCCATGAGGGTCAGGTATTTTTTTGTGTTGATTTGACATGGAATGACCCGGACCACAAATTATTAAAAATGACCAGGTAACCCCCAGTTGTACTAACACAAAGTAGACACTCAATATCCTTACTACTAGATCATTTGCCCCTCACTCACAGTCATACTTCACCCGCTCTCCCTCGTTAACGCGTTGTCTGTAAACCACCACTGATTCACTGTCAGTTTGAACTGCTCACGGTAGCACATGGTGACTATACTGAGGCTGAAGTACTGTCAGTTTGAATGCTCACGGTAGCACATGGTGATAGCCTCGTACCCAGGCCACGTGGGAGGAGAAAGACGGCCTGGTATCGACTGCTTGCGCATGCGCAGCCGTTTCCGCTACATTTCCGTAAAATTGTAACATTTACGTAGATTGTCCACGTGTAATAATATACGGATGAGATATTTGAAAGTAGTATACAACTACTATACTATACGTACAAAGCTGAAAAAGAAAGAGCTACGACAAAACAATGCACACTCACACCGTAAAATTTGGCAATCGTAAGTGACACCAACGGTGAGACTAACAAGATAACGGTGTAGTTACCCCGCCCTGTACCCAACTCACTTTGTTTACAGTCAAGCACGCAAATGACCTCGTAGCATACTGACTTACCGAAACTAGTTGGTAGCCGGAAGAAAGCATCTTTGCCCTCATATACACGGCGATTATCCTCTACATTCATGGAGTTGATGGTAATTCGACTGGCAAACGGCTGTATCATTCGATGATACGGAAATATATCGGACGTGTACGTATTGATTTTACCAACAATTTCCAAACGTAAACAGATTCCCAGGTTTTTCTGGGAATGATCGCGCATGCGCAAGCAGTCGATACCAGGCCGTCTTTCTCCTCCCACGCAGCCTGGGTACGAGGCTACACATGGTGACTATACTGAGGCTGAAGCATGATGTTGCTGCGATCTCACCATGTGGTTGCCAATATTCCCAGACTGAGTGCCAAAGTGTGGTTTGGGAATGAAATAAATAATGCACGAGAATATAGTAGTGGTCGCTAAGATACAAGTAGTGGTCGGTTAGTATTAAATGCTGGTTGCGCCTGACCATCGCCGACCACCGTGGGCAGATCCCTACAAGTACTTTAATTTTCAGATGTTACAAGTTGGGTATTTATAAGTTACACACTCATCCAGTGTTTGTGTAGGGTATATTGTATCCTGGGAAGCCATATGATGAAAGGCACCGCTCATGCATTAACTTGTATAGATTCCCTACCCACTGCAATTAGGAGGGAAATAAATCAATTAGGAGGGAAAATATATAATTCCCAGTCACAGAAATTGTAGTAAAACAAACATTCTATGCAATAATTGTACTCCATACAACAGTCAATAGTCAAAATCTGCATAGTGAACTAGTTCATCAAACTCCTTGTCAACTTTTTCAGCAGATTGTACATTAAATATTGGTCTGACATTTACAGTGAGACTTCCAATAGTGCAGTTGGTTAGGTCACCGAACAATCTACCCAGGCTTTCAGTTGTACCGGCAAAACGAGGTATCCACTTATTCAGATTTTGTGTATCAGGGTTATCGAATAGATCCTCAGGACAGCGATCCTCGTTTCCATCTCTTTGTGCACGTTCATTTCTGGTTAACATCCACTCGCGAAAACAGTTCAAAGCCCAAAGAGTATTCTTTTGTGTATTTGGCGGCACATGTCCTTTCATCACTGTCTTCATGTCATTGTCTTTCAGAGGGCTGCCAAAGCGCTTTTTAGTAGCCACGGCCGTGTTCTTTTTTGGCTTTTTTGAACGAGGTACTTGAAAATCAGGGTCTTCGTTCTCCATAGAGCACGCTATCACACAAATCCCAATGAAACTGGAGTCAGCCAACGACTTATACAGGCTAAAACACCACAAGGCTAGCTACAACTCGCCCTACAAAATCCAAATTTCATTTGAATGACGTCATCGTTGCTAGGCATTGCTTAGAAGCACAAACGACGTCATAGATGTTGCTTAGCAATAGCAATAGTACTGTTGCCAGGATACAAGCTAGTTAGAGCATGCCTACCAGGGCTTTACCCGGAAATACACTCAGTAATATTCAAAAAACCCTCGGGCTACACCCTCGGGTTTATTGAATATTACTTCGTGTATTTCGGATAAAGCCCTGGTAGGCATGCTCTAACTATAACTTACAGCGCCTTAGGTCACACATTTGTGTATACAATTTGTGCAGTTTCTCGTGATCTTGCACTAACAACAGTGAGATACCTCATGTCGAGCTTTATCCTACACTGTATGTATGTATGTGTACATACAGAACTGAATTTTGAGATCTGTTTTTCCTGTCTCTAGGACCTTGGCTGGAAGTACAATCATGCTGCTGACACTGCCATGGTTGGGTGGCCTCATCCTGGGCAGGGTGGACATCATCGGTGGTGAGGGAAGAGACAATAAGTGTAGCCGCTTCACCCTCAAGAGCTTCTTCAACCAGGTGTGTTTCATATGTGAACTGATCAGTTGATGTGAGACCAGCATCTCGACCAAGTTTCACCCCTCTGCCAACTCCTTCACACTAGCAGTGCAACTGTATGTCAAATGCTACATTAGTGCACAATATATCACTCTTAAGGATTTCCAGTCATCCACTGAGTCTGTGCTCTTGGTGGACAGGTGTATGACTTACGAAACGTTGTATGCTTTATTTATGCTGAATCGTCAACAATAAATCTTGTAGGTCCTGTATAGTCTAGCTCATGGTGATTACCATAAAAATATGGGGTGACCTCAAATTACAAAATCCTGCACAGTGGGTGACTGTGTATAACATTTAGGCCTAGGGAGATGTGGTTCATTGATTGTTACTGCATGCCTGACTGAATAAACATTTTCGGAATGTATTGACTTACCTGTGAATGTCATACCAATGCATTCCAGGGCGTAACTGTATTCCCAGATGTGACCTACAGTGCAATTGTGATGCTAATCACTGCAATACCCTACCTGTAAGTTCACACTTGTCCTTTACATATGTAATAAACACATCAGCTGCATACAGGGTTTCACAGTAACAGTAAGGGAGTGAGAAGTGTAAGGGAGGAGGGGTCGCTGGGGAACCCCTGTAGGTATTTCTTCATTGGTGATATACCATTGAGTACATAGTAAGTGCCATGTTTTGGGGACATTAGAATGTAGCAAAGTGGGGAGGGGGGTGCTAGATATTTAAACTGGACATTTATGGTACTCAGAAGTAATGTACATGTAGTCTCGTTCCCAGGCCTCCCCCATTTTTTGCTCTTCGGTTTGCATTCAGTATAATACACAGAAATGGAAGAGCGGCGAAAAACGGCCACTCTTCCGCTTCCATATACCCGCCCATCTATGAAGTCCATGCTACACAAACTGTGATACATTCTCAGGCCCAGAATCTCTCTCCCTGCCAATTTTTGTCCTGTGTTCTGTGTCCATAGCATTTCAAGAACAAGAAACTGCCAATAGTCAACCGATCGATCTTTGTGATGACCCTGCCTACCCCTCTATAGTACCTGGGACTAATGTATTGGAATTGTTTGCTGGCTCGTGGGTTATCGATAGGCCTTTTGCTGCAGACTGGCTTTTATTTTGTGCCTATAGGTTGTTCTGAAATAACTACTGACAGAGTTTAGCTGTTACATTTGCACAATAAATTGCTGTATCAGCAATCGTACTTCGACGAAGTGGGCCCTTACAATGTTACTTTTCGAACCTGTGCAGGAACTTGATATGGATTCTCACATGACTTGTAGTAAAAAAGACGGCTTTTATAAACTGCGTGCAGCTTTTATAATACTGCATGCAGCTGCAATGATAAATCATAGTTTAACTCACCACACTACTCACAAGCTGCATTTGCTATCTACGTATGTTGGCCCAACGTCCGGGCGTGATGCGACGTGGAGGTGCTTGAGGGGAATTAACTTACCAGGGCGGAGCCTTCAAACCAGGCTCCACCCCCACCTGGACCTGTCACACCCCGATTGGATGGAGAAAATCGAAAAGAACAAAAAAACTCGTGTGAGCAAGTAATAAAGAAAATCGTGAACGATGGCACTGGAACTGAGCCTTACTGGATCGCTTCGCTGACTGACGACTATAGCGCCTATGTGCGTGCGCATGCGCGGACAGAGTCCTGGCGGGCAGAGGGAGGGGGCACACCCAGGCATTCGTTCGTTAACTTGGGTTAAACTACATTTAACTCACCACACTACTCACAAGCTGCATTTGCTATCTACGTATGTTGGCCCAACGTCCGGGCGTGATGCGACGTGGAGGTGCTTGAGGGGAATTAACTTACCAGGGCGGAGCCTTCAAACCAGGCTCCACCCCCACCCAAGGAAGAGAGGGGGGGTTGTCAGCAACAGCACACCTGTTCTTCCCCCCAAGCACCTCCCTACTTGCTCAATGCCCCGCAGAGATAATAAGTTAGAGAATGCGCATGACATGTTCAACAATGAATCAGTGCAATATCACGAGAAAAACGAGCTAGCTTTTTCCTCGGCGTCCTGATATACGTCAAAAAGGCATCGCTGCTCCATCTACCTAGGGCCTGGATTGTAGAATCCTGGATGCCGGCACGAGCCGCCGCCGTCGCGGCACCTATTCGGAAGCTATGACCCGAATAATTCTGGTAAGGGATTCCAACCTCCCGCAGGACGCTCCTTATCCAGGTCACAAACTGGGTCTTTGTCAGTGGTGTTCCATTTTCAAAGCGGAAGAAAGGCCCAGAGGTGTCGCCTCTCCTCGTCACATATGCAATAACCGCCGTCGCTGGACACAAAGCGTCTGCCGTCCTACCCAAGAATACGGCCACACCTCTGCCAAACTGGTCACATTTCGACCGCTTCAGGCATACCCGGATGGATGAGGGGTGCTGTAAGGAGTCGCAGGCCACATCGCCCCATGCCAGGTGGACAGACGGATCAAAGGCAGCTGCCGAAGGTACAGTAATCTCTCCCGCCCGAAAAAACCCGAAGAAGCAAGTGACAGCCGCCGCCCAAAGCATAATAGTGTCAAAACTTGATACTGACGAAGCCCACTGGGATCCAATTTGGCGAAGAATGTCGGGAGTTATCGGCAATCGCGGACGACTAGGGGGAAGGTTACACTCCGCTCTCACGCGGCGTACCCCCATTTGAAGCAGGCGGAGGCGTGGCAGGGATGAATCATGGCGGGGCTCAGGGAGACATCTAGTTATCTGCGCGTGTCTTACTGCGGCCAGGTACGTTTTTATGGTTGAGGGGGCTAGTCCCTGGTTAGCTAACGTGGCTACAAAATAACACAATAGAGATTCAGTAACTGGAAACGGTGTTGACACATTAAACGACTGGCAAAATGGCATAAAACGCTTGACTGCAGCTCTGTAAGTTTTTTGTGTGGAGTTCGCTAATGCTTTCTCACAGTATCGCAGAACAATTGGGTCCAGGCTGGAGATGTCCAATCCTGGCTGGTATCCAGCAGAAGATCTGGTAGGTGGAGGGGCATCGGAGCTGGTAGTGGGTCCGCTGATGGCACCTTAGAACGGAAAGAGAGAAGCCGATTACGCGACAAATCATCGGCCAGAGAATTGTGAATGCCAGGAAGATATGCTGCTACAACCTCCAACTGGAAATGGGCTTCGAGGAAGAACAGGCATCGCAGCAGGTGCATCATGCTCGGGTCCCGGCAAGATCGAGAGGCGATGGCTTGGACAGCTGCCTGGTTATCGCATCTGCAACTGACTTGCGACCCATACCAGTCTCCACCCCAAATGGTGCACGCCATAACAACTGCCAGGAGCTCCTTGAAGGCAATGTGGTGGTGTTCGGCACCTGTGGGCCACTGAAACTGAAACCAGCTCGACTGAAACCACGCACCACACCCCCACCAGCCGGAGGTGTCAGACGTCACTTGAAATTTGGCTGGTGTTGTTGGTAGAAACAGCGCTACTCCATTCCAATGCGATGCGAAGGTGAGCCACCACCTGAGGTCAGCTCGAAACTGTCGGTTCAGTCGGAGCCGATGATGTTGACGCCTGGGAATGCGGAGCAGGTCGATCATTCGCCGCAGGAACGATCGCCCAGGACGAATGACACGACATGCATGGTGAAGAAGACCCACCAGAGACTCGAGTTCATGCCTTGTACACGCCTTCCGTCCGGCCCATGACTGCAGTGCTTGGTGGAGGCGAGCTAGCTTCTCTTCTGGTAAGCGCATCGATCCGGAAGTGGTGTCGATCTCTATGCCTAGAAATATAAGACGTGTAGTCGGGCCCTCCAATTTCTCCATTGCTAGAGGTACTCCCAGCTCCTCGCAGGCCTGGAAAATAACGTCCAGGTTACGCCCACACACTTGTGAACCCGAAGGTCCCATGGTAATAAAATCGTCCAAATAATGGTCAATCTCTTCTACGCCCTGCTGCCGGAAAATCCACTCTAGGGCATCTGCAACAGCGGTAAAGATTATGGGGGCCGAGTGGAGGCCGAATGGCAGCATGCCATCGATGTAGAGCGCCCCGCGCCATTGAAAACCCATTAAACTGCGGTCGTCTGGGTGAACCGGAACCAGTCTGTAGGCCGCTCGCACATCAAGCTTTGCCATTAAGGTTCCTGCCCCCAGGCTTTGAGCTGCCTTTGCTATTTTATCCACTGACGTATACTGGATGGAGCAGAAACGTGAGTCGATGCCGTCGTTGACGCTGGCCCCTTCCGGGAACGAGAGGTCGGTTATCAAACGCCACTTCCCGGAGGTGTGTCCCTTAGGGACCACACCCAGCCGATTAATCTGCCCTATAAGGATTGATCCTGGGGAGAAGGGGCCTAGGATGCGGCCAGCTGTCAGTTCCACTTCCAGATACCGGTCAATGACTTCCGGGTGCTGTTCCACTGATGGCATGTTCCAGCGGGCCGGTCGTAGCCGTCCAGAGTGGTCAAATCCAACCCGGAATCCGTGCTATAAGCCATCCATCACAACAGTTGCAAAATCCTTGTCAGGATGGGATGATAAGTTAGCTTGCCAAGCTGGCAAGTGAGCACTTAACGGTGATTTGATAACGCTCAGATTTTTGGGGTGCTCGCGCCCCTTTGGTAGCCCTGCAGCCTGCAAGGCATGGAGACTGGCCAAGTACCGGTAGCAACCTGAGAGGCAAATGCATATCGAATAAAATAGCTGATTACAGCCACCAAATGGTGGGTTATCACGCCCAAAGGCGGAGAGTATGGATCTGCACTAGAACATGTACTGTACAGGATATAATATAGCTGTAAGAACCTGGTACTGGCAAAAACATTATCAATGCAATGATGGTATAGGCTGGTCAATGACTGTAATTCCTGAAGGCTAAGAGAGGATTAGCACGTGGGTCACTAGAGCCTAGATATAACTAGGGTCCCTAAACTATGGTAGTTCAAATAAGCAGGAAGTGTCTCTGCTTATGCTCTGTCCCTGGTGGTTGGGGAGGGGGACCTTGGGCCCTGAGCGGGTTGCCTCCGGTCACAGTCCGCTGCTGGGTGGGGGCGACTGCATCTAGCACACAGGTGGGCATAGCGGCAGTATTTGTATCGGCACTGGCTTCCCCCGGGCCTGTTGAACAGCCTGCATATTTGAGCCACAGGGGTTGTAGAGGTGCGATTCTGGGGGAAGGGGCGGTGCTGCTTAGTGTCGTCTGGGGCATACGAGCAGTCGTGGCTTGCATGGCTGTCTGATAAACAGTACCTACAGCGAGGGATGGCCTTGGCTCTACCCGTGAAAGCTTCGTTGTAAAGTACTGGGTCTGTGATCCCCCAATCTAGGGATTGCCGGTTTGCCGCCTGCCTCCTAAAGGCCATGTCATACGTGGCCCAAGCTGGGCCTTCAAAGTTCCGACTGGCACGGACAATGGTGCGCATGTAAGCCATAAACTGTGGCGCTTTGTCTGGGTAGCGGACCGAAGGGACTGCTGCTAATGTGGCAAAACAGTCTATCCAGAGTGAAATGTCTGTAACCAAGCCACGTCTGGGGCGCCGATCATGGCAGCAACTTATTGAGGTCGTATCGAGGTGCCAAGTCTCAGGGAGCAATTCCCACATGTCGATGTAATCTAATGCCCATATTTTTCGGACCAGCTTCACTGGCACAGCTGAGAACCCTGGGATGCTTGGTGTTGGTGGTGGCTGCACTGCAGGTGGTGGGATAACAGGCAGGGTAGGAGACACAGCAGAGGGTGCACCCTGATGTGGTGGGCGTGCCTGCGCCATGGCTGCTGCCGATGGCAGGGTGTCAAGGTAGCTTGCGGCATCTGGGAAGGTGGGCATAAATGCCGGGCAGGTAACAGTTGACGGTGTGACTGTGGACCCTGCAGAGGGGTAGGACCAGCAATGCACATATCCAGTCTGCAGAGAAAGGAAAATGGACCACTGCATGGCTGCATGGGCGGGTGCTTGTCAGGCATTGGCAGCAAGAGAGCTGACTGCTATGTACCCCTAAGTAAAATGACTGTCTCCCGTAACTTCGCCGGGGAAATGGTTACCAGGCAATGGCAGCATCCCTGTTGCCACTGCCAGGACGAGGTTGCCAAGAAATGGCAGCAGTGGTGGTTGCCAAGCAGTGGCAGCATTTGGGGAGGAGGGGGGGGGGAGGCATTATCAGGACCGGCCAGACACTGGCAGTGTCGCTTGGTCCCCTATCGAGATGGGTAGTTGCCAAGCAATGGCAGCCACTGTCAGGGTAATCGTGGGACGGGTTGTTGCCAAGCAATGGCAGCATCTCTGTGGCTGCTGTGTGCTCCATGGTGAGCATCAATTCAATCATGGCATCGGCCAGGCGTACATGCAGTTCCAGGCATTACAAGGTAACAGTGTACTTCATCAATGGAACAGCCAATGCGGTGGACGCGGGAGGGGGAGAGTTGTGTCAGCCTGCATGGTCTGCGTTGCCTGAGGGTGTCTCCGCCCAATACCATTCAACTGGGTTACTAGACTAGACCCGCCCTTAAACTAATTATTCGGAGATGGCGGGCAACACCAAATACACAAGGCCTATAACACACTTACCAGGCCGGGAGGCAGCCGTCGTCAGAGCATGGGGGGCGGCTGATGTCGGGACACGAGAGGCCGATGACGACTCGGGGAGCTCGCTATCTGTCGACGGAAGACTCTGACTTTGGCGACTCGTAATCAACTGGTCGATCCAGTTAAGTTGTTCGGGCGTGAACGGCGGGGCGTCGGCTGGCTCGTTCACAGAAGGATCGGGGTCCATGGCAGGCTGGGAACATGAGTGAGGCTGAGGAACGGTCATGAACGATGGCACTGGAACTGAGCCTTACTGGATCGCTTCGCTGACTGACGACTATAGCGCCTATGTGCGTGCGCATGCGCGGACAGAGTCTTGGCGGGCAGAGGGGGGGGGGGGCACACCCAGGCATTCGTTCGTTAACTTGGTTTAACCCAGAGTTAAACTACATATTGTATTAATATTTGCACAGAGTGCATCAAGACATTGTAATGTATTGATACAATGTAACCACAAAAAATTCATTTTGATGAAAAAGTGTGGGTGACCTCAACAAGCACTGTATGTGTTATATTGCAGCTCCGATGTTGTATTGCCGCAGTGCAGATGTGTACAAGTTTTCATGTTCCCATCCTCCATGCTAGGATTGTGCAGGGAGCAGACTGGCACTTTGGCGCAAGCAATCTAAATCCTATTCAGCCACAGTACATCAGGAACGCGGCCCTGGCCACCTGCATCATTTGCTTTGTCTTCTTCATCTTATACCTCGCACTGCAGGTAAGAAAAAAATGTGTACTAATCAAGAAATTAAACCACACTCTCTTTATAAACAAGCCTGGTTGGTCAAAATGTTCAAATGGTGTATGGTGCAATATTATTGGAGAGGTGCCATAATTAGAGTGCCTACAGTAGATATCTGTGTGGCCCATCAGGATCTACAGTAGTCAATATTAATGAAGATGCCCTAGCTAAGATGTAGAAATATCTTTCTCTGCTTTAAAGGGACGTTGTAACTATTTTGGAGAACACGTTTTAGTTAGAACTATCCTTTATGCTCCTGGCAAATAGCTGTATTCATACATGACATATTTTTTACTTTTGTTCACCAACTTCGACCTGGCTTGTTGCATCATGGACTTCAGCACTGAAAGTTTAGTAAGCCAGTCATAGAAGTGTCAAAGGCTTATAGTATGTTTGTCCGGTTGTAGTTGTCAGTATCGCTCTTATTTCTCTAAACAATGTGCTCTTACGAGTCTGAAGTATTTTTTCCTGCTCCAAACAAGGCACCTTTGTTGATGATAGTTATTTTTTAACGGTGCCTTAATTAGAGAGCTGAATGGGAAGCCAAGTCGGCAGCATTTGTCGGGTTTAGGAACTGGTTAAATTCACAGCATTGAAGCAGTGCTGCAAATGATGCAAAACCATCTACTGCATACCTCTAGTGTTGATGTGTCAGCAATGTTTTTTGCTTTATTTCACAAGTTCCATTTTTATAAAATTGGACAGAGTATATGTGCACATCAAGAAGCTCTCATTTGTTACAGACATGCTATACAATAGATTCATATCTTTAGCCTCTTTCCCAGGCCCCACCCAGCTTTCTGTCACTTGCAGTACGAGGCTACCACCAAGCCTGAGTTTTGTGATGACTATAGGTTACACTGGTTATATCCCTCCCTGGGGGGTGGTTGTTTTAACACATTGATGTTGGGCATAGCCTGATACAGTGCTTATGATAACTGTCGGTCATCGGACAATTTCCGGGTAAGATTGTTGTGTGACCGACCATGTGCCGACTTGTTCGGTGAGAATGTCCGTGGCTAGGCTATAGACAAGTAAAATTAGTACTTTTATAGTAGCTGAATTGCACATTCAGTGCTGCTCAAGCTGAAATACGTTTATGCCTAATGTGTCCCAAGGATTTGAGCTACGAAGAACAATCGATTGATTGTTGCCGAAACTCCACCCACCAAGTTGTAACGCTTGGAACTATTAATGTATTACTGGAAGACTCTTGGATATGTAGTATTGAGGGGCATTAGCTACATACTGGTTGTTATTTCGTGCCCATAATTGGTATTTGAAGATTTATAATAGCAAAGGTCGAATGCCGGGGTGGAAAGACGATAAAAATTGCTGAATCAGCAGTCGTACTTGTGTAAAAATGTCAGATCAATTCTCGAGTTCGTCAGATCAAACTTTGCTATCTTCTGACAATGAGTCAGAATGGTCAAAGAGTTATCATGAGCACTGTGATATCAATGTGCAAGACCACCTCTCCCCCCCCCCCCCAGGGAGGGATATAACCGTTATATAACCTGTCACGTAGACAGCACCACTGCAGAAGAGAGATATGAGTAGCATTCTTGTTTGTTTCTTGGGTAGCAGGTCATATTTACAGACCTGATTGCCATCGTTCAACCTCCTCTCTTCATAGTTAGTCATTGCACACACATACATGTGACTGTATTGGTAATGTTTGGTGCAGGTGATATACAGTGTGTCATCGAAACGAAGAGATGCATTGAGGAGGGAAGAGACGTGAGTAAGATGAAGAGTATGTGTGCATGTGTCTGGTTGTCATTCTTATCTGCTAATGATGTGAGTTCTGTACACTAGGCAGATGTTTTGTCATCGTGGGGCAAGCCTGAGTGAGAAGCCGGTCAAGTTTGGTCTGCTATGGTAGTAGTTGATTGGTAGTTTGAGCAATGCACCTAGCACGATCCCTCTCGCTTCGCTTTCTCAACCTTTCACCCTTTGTTCTGCTGTCCCTGCCGCACGTCGAGCTCTATCTCACGCATTCCTGCAAAGTCGCCAATCTTCCTTCTCCTGTCCATGATGAGTTGAGAGCTCGTCTGAAAGTGCTCTGGTATCCATGCATGTTCAAACCAAGTAGCGACAAAACGCAAGCAGAATTCTGAAATTGAAGTTTGAATCAGGGCTCTGAAGCAGAACAGGCAAACATTAACCACATGTACTGTTTTAACATTTCTGTCTATTCATTATGCGGCACGAGCATTGTTTGCACTAATAGATGCCATATATGGAAAATCCACTGTTCAACTCGCTAGTGTGGGGCTCACTCTGGCTCACCCCAATTAAGTACATTATGTATATATGCATGTGAGAATATGCATATGCACGTTGTTTGTGTGTTAACTTGACAGTTGACTGTTGATTGACTAATGTATGTGTATGTGTGCATGTGTGATCACGTAGACTATGTGAGCATTAGATAGCTTAGCTTAATGATGTTTGGGTGCCTATTTTAGGCAGCCATGTAGGTTTTGTGTAGAGAAGTTGTCGACACAATAGTCTAGTAATGTTATCATAGCTGTTACCCAATTAAGTATTGTGGTCTTCCCTCCCTCCTCATACTCTCCTAGGATGAAGCGTCATGTGGTGAAACAGTTCTACTTGATGAGTCTTCGGAAATTTCATACCAAACCAGCGAATGATGGGGAGGGGGAGGATGAAAAGGAGGAATCAAAGCCTATTCTGACTGGTGAGTGCACCGTGAGTGGTTGATGAACCTATTTCAAGGGTTTTAGCATGTGTTACTGTTGACCATGTGACTTCCAGCCAATAAGGTGTTTTGAAGCCAGCCATGTGACACCCTAAGAAAAAAAAAAATGTAGTAATGAATGAAAAACCGCAAAAGTGCATGTGTATGTCCAATGTTTTAGCATTTCTTTCCAAGCCTGAGAGGACTTACTGAAGTTTGGCCGGCCACAATGCGTGGTTGCCTGTAGGAGCTGCTGTAGCTACAAGCACTGAGCCCTGTAGCAGACCTTGGTGGTTGCCTAGTCTCACACCGAGATGTAGACTACATTTCATCGAGTGGGAGCAAAACATGCTGCCTGGGAGCAAGACTCCCTAGAGCCAAGCCTGGAAATTGTGTCTGTGAAAAGTATTTACACTTAGCCAGTGAGACCTACAGATTATATGAGACAAGACAAATAGAGTCTAACTTAGTCACCCCATGCATAGCATATGTAAAGATGGTAGCCAGCTTTTTGAGGTAGGACATTTATGTGCTTTTAGCAACTGTTTTCATGCAACAGTCATGGCTTACGGTGCTTCCCGGCTCTAGCTTTAGGGTATGTTCCAAAGGCTTGCTCCATCTCTATAACTCCTTTGCAACTCCAGATGCAGATAGCATTGCCCTCAAGCAGTTACTTGTGCTGGTGCCGACCACTGGTCGTGGTTTCCTGTTTCGATTCATTTCACTGTTTCCTTTCCGGGTCTTATAGCTTGCCTTTGTTTATCATCTCGTCTCTACATAGCTTCAGTTACCACCAATTCACTTCACTCAACATACAATGGCTATGCTTGTCATTAGGAGCTAGATTGTGTATTAGCCTCGTTCCCAGGCACTCGAAAAATCGGAGGGAGCGCCTGGTACACACTGTTTGCGCATGCGCGGCTCCCCAGGTTTTTCTGGGGAACTTGGAAACTTCCGTAAAATCTACTCCGTTACACTAACCCCGGTTTGTCAGTCGATTTCTCCGGTGTGAAAGATGCCTGCCATTGACCATGCTCCGTCGAAACGATGACGAGGAAGCGATGAAAACACTCAGCTCTTCGCTTGCAAAAATTATTCACCCGTTTGTCCATTCCAGGTAAACACTGTGGCACGTGAATGATGTAATCTTTCCCTTTGAAGTTCATTGATCGCCCTGAACGAGATGATACAAGCCGTTGCTGTCAAAGTGATAGCATTTTCGACATTAAAACCCCCCGAATGTATCTCACAGAGAGCATAACTCTGCAGTATGGCTTATCAGCAGGTAAACTGAAATAGACTGTTTTGTCTGTGCATGGTTAGTGTAGTATGCAGGTTACCAAGGTGACTTCGCGCATGTGCGAACAGTGTGTACCAGGCGCTCCCTCCGATTTTTCGAGCACCTGGGAACGAAGCTAGATTGTGCATCTAACTCTGATTCCCTGTTCCACTAACCTAGCTAGGCTTCCACAGTGTGTGTAGCTAGTGGGTTAGCTTAATGACTTATTTATGGCAGGACAAGCTGATTTGTCAGTAGGCCACTACATTGACAGTGGAACAGCTACTGCTGTCTCCATCTAAGTTGTGTAGGAGCTAAGAACACCACGCAAAGCCTTTGAGAAACATTGGTTGGTATTCTAAAGAAGCACTGTTGCCATCAAAAGCGCTGTGGATGCGCGGGATGTGCTGCGGTGTGGTAAGCCAGTAGCTAAGCGCACACTTCACCAAACTGTCAAAGTGACTTGTAGCTCAGTATAGCTGTGCTGGATCGATAATCTAAATGTGTAGATGATAGATGTAGCTTGTGAATGGTGTACATACCTTAGTCTTTGTACAAGGCTCAAGAGTAGCCTCGTCCCCGGCGCGCGCGAAAGCGCCTGGTACACACTGTTTGTGCATGCGTTTAATCTCCCCAAGATGTGGGGACTCCGGGCTATTTTCTGATTCTTCCGTGTCATGTGACGTCAGAGTTCGGACTCGATATAGTAAACTTGTCAGGATAATATAATGGTGTGTAATGAAAGTTCGGATTTTCAGCAAGCGATTTCTCATGCCCTTCAGCGACTTGCGACCCCAAGTATGGTTCTCCAAACTTTCAACTCTCCGCTTGCACTTCGCACACATGAGAGATTCGGTAAGCCGTCGTCATCGTTCAACGTTATATCCCAACAGAGCGCTTATCCTTGATGCTAGTCTTTCTTGGCTAGCTTTTTTACCAAACAGTGCTACTCTATGGTGGCTATAAGCCACAGAGGATCTGCAAAGGCGGCACACCGATGCCATTTTCGCTAACTGGGCCACGTCGGGATATTGGATGTTTACTACTTAAATTTCGTCAGAGCACACGCCCCTAAACAGTGTAAACATCATAAACGTGAGCAACGCCATTTTTAATTAACCGGAAGCACATCAGTGTGTACCAGGCGCTCTTTCTCCGTGCCGGGTTCCAGGCTAGACTCAAGAGCTGCAAGTCGCACATAATGTTGGTGTGGTCACTGAAAGGACAATGCTTTTGATCGTAACTCAGATTAGCAGTGGTTAAAAAAAAATTTGCATATGGCCGGGTTCTGCAAATACAAGTACCTTCATGCTAAAATAGCTAGCTTGCCCATTGTGAAATCCTGTGTGACTGTAGGCCACTTTCGTGGTGGCAAAATATTTCGCATTGTGCACTCACCATGGATTAGTTCTCAGCCTTAGTGCTTTAACCGTAGATACTTCAATGATGACTGCTTCCAGCTGCCTGGTCAAAGTTGAGTAGGTCCTGTTAGCCTAGTCTCATCCCCAGGCTCTCTCCTCAAAAACGGGGGAGGAGAGAGCCTGGTAACATCCACGGGAAAAGTTGTTGACTTCCGGCGCCTTGCTCTGGCGGTACCAATCAGATTGCAGAATGAAACCACGTGTACACGTGACATTTTGTCCACTCAGCAAAAAATTGTCAACTCGAAAATGGACTTATAAACGTAGACTACACCTCGAAGGTTGGTGAAAAACAGTTTTCGGATGTGTGGAAGGAGCGCAAGTCCAGAGAGTCCAAGATCGAAGTTCGCTGTAGTTGGTTTGCGGACCGACTAGCTCACCATACTTCGCAGCTCCGAGTTTACATGTACAAAGTGCGTCACGGAACTCAACAGAGCTGCGGATGCCTCGAAGACGAGGAGCAAAATTGTAAATAGCTTGCGCTACTACCAGGTATACTACCGATATTGCATGGCAGCTTATTAAATCACATGACAATTATTACCAAAGTGGGAGCGTCTTACGTTGATCACATGAATGATGACGCGCCGGAAGTCAACAGCTTTTCCCGCGGATGTTACCAGGCTCTCTCCTCCCCCCCGTTTTTGAGGAGAGAGCCTGGGGACGAGGCTACTGTTAGCCTGGGAGAGAAATGCTGAAATGGTAGGCATGTGCAAGCACTCATATGGCTTTTCACAACATTAATTTATGTTACCACAGCAGCTGTGGTAACATTACATCCCAAGTGGTTACACTGGTGGTTACACTCCAAGTGAAAAGAAAAATGAATTAATGAATTAATTAATTAATGTACAATGTGTTTTTGTTACCCCTTGCCCAACATTTGTCCAGTGCCTAAACCTCCCCTTTCTGGTAGTGCAGAACCTATCTCCATAGTTCATTGCACCTACTGACATCATATGTACCACACAAACCTGATACAGTGGACCCTCGCTAATCCAATAGCCTTGTACCAACGGCTACAAAAATGTGTTCAGATTACTGAATGTTTCTCAAAACGTACTGTAGGTGGCACAGTATCATACGTACTGTAGGTGGCACAGTATCATATATAGAAGGACAACAAAAGTAGCTAAAGTCATAATCAGTGAAATGTAACTAAACTAAGTTGAAAAGTGATCAGTTAGATGCTTCTTTTGATGGTGCTCAGTCTCTTTGCTGCTGCAAGCTCACATAGGTCACGTAGCACAGAAAGGTTATAAGCACTTTTATCCTGCCTCTGTAGCCAAGCTATGCAGCTGTCGAATATTTTGACAGCATGTCCATGAGTGATTGAAGGAGAGGAGGAAGAAGAGGAGGAAGAGGAGGAGGAGTCTGCTCCCTGCATAGCTACTGCCTCTGTCTCATCATCAGAACTGACAGCATCAGATGTGGGCTGATTTATAACCTTGGCAACAATCTCGGCATCACTCAGGTGTTCATAACCCCTGTCATTGGTGTCAGCCTGCAGCCACTCGTTGATCTCAGTCACATCTATATCTTGCCCAAGCATCTGGAAATAAGAGCTGAATTCAGTTGCAGAAGGGTTGCCGTCAAGGTCACCATCAGCGTTGCCACAAGGTTCCTGGCTGTCTTCATTGACGACCAGCCAATTTAGCTTTTGTGGTGATGAGTACTTCAAGAATTTGCTGACATCAATAGCTATTGCATCTGCCTCTCGTTCTGATTTTCTTTCACCATCATATATAGCTTTGAAGGTACTCCTGGTATTTCTTGATTTCAGGATGAGTTGCAGGAAAACGAGGCTCCGAGCGGGTACCCTTCATGGCCACCACCACTGGCGACACAGAGGAAGAATCTTCCTCCAAGAAAGCCAAACTGTCTTCTCCGTGATCTCGTTCCAGGAAGCTGCAATCATCACTGATACCTTCAGAATGTGGATTCTCTTCAAAAAGTCAACGATTGATGTACCACTATCATCTTGAAGAATGAGCTCTTCGAGGATCTTCCTTCAATACTGACACTTGATGGACACAAGAACACCATTGGCTGAATCAGAGATGTAACATTGGGAGGGAGGAACTTGGCAACAATTGTGCCATCTGCAGAAATGAGCTCATCTTCGTTGGGATGTGCAGAGCAGTTGTCCAGTAGGAGTATAGCTTTAGGTTCAAGATCCATCTCTCTCAGTTTCTCTTCCACCTTTGGGACAAACTGATGATGGAACCATTCTGTGAATAGAGCCGTATCAACCCAAGCATTAGACTGGTTGGCATACACCACAGGTAGGTGATCACGGCTAATATGCTTGAAGCAGCGTGGGTTCTTTGATTTTCCAATCAACAGCAGAGGGAGCTTTATTTTGCCTGTCGCATTTGAGCATGCATTGATGGTGACATGTTCCTTCTGTGTCTTGCATCCATCAGCAGACTTCTCAAAGTTGGCAGCCAAAGAAGTCTTTGGAAGAAGTACAGTCCAGTCTCGTCACAGTTAAAAAACTTAGTCGAGACTATGGCCACCATCCCTGATGAAGGCTTGGAAATCTGGGATGAATCGATCAGCAGCTGGCTTGTCTGCTGGCAGCTTTTCCCCCTGCAAAGATAGCTGCCTTATACTGTGACGTTGGCAGAATCTCCACATCTACCCAGAAGAAGCGGTGAACTCTTCGTAGACTCTGTTGCCTCGCACCTCACTCAATCGTTTGTGCAACTCATGAGCCTTTATATGCAAAACCGGTCCTGTGATTGGGATCCCCTCCTCCCGCTTGTACGTCACAGAAAAGCTGCTGTTTCCAGTTCTTCATTCTTCCCCAGCTTCATCACCTTTGTACCCATCTCTGTCATTTTGCACTTGTACTGTCGCAGTGAAGACTCACACTTCTTGATGTCAGTGATTGTAGACCGGCCAATTCCATACTCTTCGCAGAGCACGGTATAGGATTTCTTTCCGACCTCATCGAGCAGTTTCAGCTTCTGATCGACAGTTAGGGTCTTGTGCGCTCTCTTGGTCCTCGTTATAGACGCCATCACACCTTATACGTACGGCTTGAGTCGGCCGCATGTAGTACTGTATACGTTATTACATATTTGTAATATTGAAAAACAAATAATTACCGTATTCTATGTATTGTCCGCCCATGGGCGGGCCACTTAAGTGCTAGCTGAAAGAGGGGGGTGGGCGGATAATACGTAGTTTTGGTAAACACGATGTAGTATCCGCACACCCAGGAAGTTCAGCTACAATTATGTAATTATGTACTTACTCTTTTGTTGACTGTAAACAAATGATTGATAAATCAAGCAGAGTATAGACATACATATATATGTTGCGAACCGATTGCAAACTTGACCAGTTTGTAAACGGGCCACCGGTTTATAAACCGGTCAGCCAGTTTTTAAACTGGTTGGCCCGCTTTCAATAATACATAGCTAAGTGGTCCCGTTTAGAAACCAGGCCGAACGGTTTGAAAGCCGGCCGAACGGCTTGGAAGCTGGCCGGATGGTTTACAAGCAGCCTGAACGGTATGAAAGCTGTACAAGCTTGCCAAACAAACAGCCCGTGGCCCGAACTGCATGACGCGGCCAAACAATTTACTGAAGTATACCAAGCAAGGTAGTCTCGCAAGCGAAACCCTACCAACGCCAGCGCGGATCGGATACTGAAATCGATCCGCGCTGGCGTTGGTTGGGTCTCGCCTATGAGACTATAAACAAGTAAAGCTAAGATTAACATGAAAAAGAACTGACTAGCCTCGTTCCCAGATTGTTTTGCAGCTTCTCTTTCCAGTAGCTTTCATCGGCACACCTGAAAGACCGTTGACCACGCGCACGAGGTAGTAAGCCGTCCAGCGCATGCGCGGGCCCGCTTTTTGAGCACGCACGCCGGCTTATTGACCCGCTTTTTGACTTCGCGTAAACCTGACCGGTTTTAAATCCGGCCGACCAGCTTATAATCCGGTTGAACGGTTTAAAAACCGGTCAAAGGTTTGAAACCCGGCTGTAACATATATATACACAGGTGTTCTGACTTAGTCTTCAATATCTTCAAAACGATCAAAGTCCTCTACACCAGCATCTTCATCTTCTGTGTCATCTTCATCGTCATTGTCTGGTGCATCAGTACTGCTGGCATCTACTATAGGGACTTTATCAAGGTCATCTTGAGAGCCATCTTGAGCATTTGAGATCCCACACACAAAGAAGGATTTCCACAGGAGGCTAACTCTGATCTCACGCCAAACTTTAGACACCCAGTTGATGCCGTATTGGCTGCTTTAAATTCCCCATTTTTGTGAGGGTTCTTGGCTTTCTCATCCACTCCTCCCAGGACTGCCGTATTGCCTCCTTGAATGGCTTGTTAACACACTTGTCCATAGGCTGTGCTAATGATGTGCAGCCTCCAGGAATCAGGACAACTTCAGCGTTGCAGTCGGTTTTGACTAGTTTGATGTTGTCACTGCTCTGATGTGGTCTATACTGATCCACCATGAGAAGTCGGCGATGGTCCTTCTTTCCTAATATCAATCAGAGCCACTACTTGTACTCTTCCTTTGTCTGCCATCCGTTTGTTGTTGCATGTACTCGGATATTGTCTGGTATGCTGAGTGCTCACCAAACTTGATCACCTAGAACACCACCCTTCTCTTAGAAGAAAATAACTGCAGGCAGCTTCTCTCCTGCAGCCGTTGCTGCTAGGGCTACAGTGAAACCCTTGTGTTCGGCCTTTGTGGTTTTTATTCTGATGTCCTTCTGGCCTCTAACATTGTTGGTCGTGCCCCTTGGCTTTTTCGAGCTTTGATAACGCTCCGGCGAAACTCCTGGAGCTGTTCTGCGAAATCACCAGGCACCCTCTGTGAAGCATTGGTACCTGCTCACATGCCAACTCCGAACCGTCGCTTCCAGCATCGTAGCCACATATCTGAAGCCTTGAAGCGCTCTGAGATACCCATCCCCCCAGCGATTTCTCTTGCTCGCCGCAGCAGAATTTTGTTGGTCATGACTCATCCTTCCGACCGTTCGTCCTCTAGGAAGTCGAACACTGCTTTATCTAGCTCTGGAGACACACTATGTATATAAATACCCTCCTATATACATAACTTTTGGCCGAAGAAGGGGGTGGGCGAATAGTAGTCTCGGAACCAGACCCTCGAAAAATTGAAAAGGAGGATCTAGTAAATCAACTGGGGTGGAAGTGTACACTGCATCCGGTATGCAGGCGCACTTCCGAGTGGCTTTTGATTAGTATTCTGATGTGCGTTTATTAGAATTGCTAACAGCACGAGAGCCGTCTTCGCATTTTGCTTCGTTTCAGAAAGCTGTGAACAAGCGGGAAAGATTAGAACACTTTTGCGAGTGTCTGGTTCAGCAGAAAGCTCTAACTGCCTACGGAAGGTTCGGCAATTAATAAAATTCCTAACATTCCGAAGTGTACACTTCCACCCCGCCCCGTTTACCAGACCCTCCTTTTCGATTTTTCGAGGGTCTGGTTCCGAGACTAGGCGAATAGTACATCATGGGCGGATAATATGTAGAATACGGTAATAAGTTATTCGTCATTCGGATTTGCGAGGGTTCGGATTAACGCAATTCGGATTAGCGAGGGTCCACTGTAATAGATTTTCCAGTCGTTATTAATAAGGCAAATACTCTCATTTATCCACTGTTTAACTTTGTTGTGTGTAGCTGATACCCAGAAGAAGTATGCTAAGGTGTGGCGCATGCACCGTGGGGGTGAAAAAGCAGCTGCTGAAAGTGACACTGAGAAGGGGGAGCATAAGAGCGAGGGAGAAGGGGAAAAGGAAGTAAGTTGTTGTGTGTGAGACACAGTATGGCCAGATATTGCTTGAGTGTGTATATATACGTTTACATATTTACGTATATACTAAGTATTGGTATAATTATTATTGGCATAGTTGATGAATGTCTTGTTCATTGTTGGGCCAGGAGGAGGACCCAAAGTGGATGATCATACTGAAGTCTACCGTCTTTCTTGGTGTTGGAGTAGCCTTGGTGAGGAGGATTCAGTGTTTCTCCTAGCTATTACTGTAGTTGACTGGAAATTGTCCATCAATCTAGCAAAAGCAATAGGCAATGGCCTTCAAGTAATGCATTTCTTTATCATGATCACTACCTGATATATTATATACAGTAGTGTTGTACTGTGTAGGAGCGCCCAATCCCCAAAAAGTGCCCACCCCAACGTTTGGCTCAATTTCCTGTATGGGAGGGTCAAAGTTTGCTTGAATAAATGCCCACCCTGGAGCAAGCTTTGTGTGGATAATGGAGAACCACAGCTTCAAGCATGTGAGAAATACTATACCGGTTATTGTAAGGTAGTTTGCATAGACATAACTAATTCACCTAGCTGCACTATACCCATGGTAGCATTTTGCCGTTGATGTGTTGTGTGCTGTCCAGACTTGATCTTCTAAGGCTGGTGACTCCATTGTACATTGTTGTTTGTCCAATAATTTGCTGTTAATTCCAGTAGGGTGACAGATTCATGGGCATTGAGTCACTGTAAACACACATTTGCACACTTTCATGGTTAAAAGCAAACTTGTAAGCTGCACTCGTCGGTGCTCTTTTGTGAGACCACAGTACCGCATTGTCAAGCGCCCACCACTCGATTTTGACAGTTTTGTGGTTTTTCAAAGTCCTCCGTGTAACCGCCCACCACGCAAAATTCTTGTGTGGTGACTCGAAAGTTCACAGTTTGAGCTCACATGGAGTGTAGCTGCGATCATTCCGATGAGTTTCAGGCGCCACTACACCCGGCAGCAAGGTTTGCACACACCGGTCATAGCCTCGTGCGCAGCTTCTTCGCTTACAGTACGAAATTCACATACTGCAAGCGACCAACGCTGCGAAGCCCTGGCAACGAGACTTCGAGTTGGTCCGTTTTCTAGCAGGATACAGCTTTCTCTACTGCCGCGCTGGCCTCGTTTGCCTGAAAAAGGAAGCACGGGCAAAGCTACGACACGGGTCAATTCAGTAGCGCCTGTCAGCTAACTTCGGATCCGGGGTGGGCGCTTGCACGGGGATAGTTGGACTATTCAAGTACCTCCTCCGTGTAACAGCCCACCCCCAATTTTTAGTGCTTGAGCTGCGAGCACCCATGGGCGCTTGCCCGGGACATGATGGTAGTTATAGCTAAGCTACATATACTTGCTAGTATTGGCATGAGCACAAGAGGAGAGGAGCAGAGATATTTTTTAAGCACTGTGAACTTAACAGACAGCAGTAACTATCTCTATGCAAAAGGCATGAGAAAAGTTATAGTTTTGTGGTATGCTATGTGTAGATACTTGTCTATTTGTTCCATGCAGTTTAGGAATTTGCGCAATCCAGGAATTGCGCAGCACATTTTCAGAATCCTATTAATGCACAGCAATCTCGAGATTGCATAAGGTTCTTGCACAATCTCGAGATTGAGTAGACAAATTGCACCATCTCAAGATGGTGCAGTTTGTCTACCAATTTGTCTACTCAATCCAGGGATTCAGGATTGTCACTGTATAAACAGTCTGATGTCAAACTGCTGATGGCCCTGACTGTTCAGCTTGCTTGCTTTCTCCGTCCATCTCCCGCCCAGGGAAAGAGTAGACCTCAAAGAGCTTTCTCTAACTCTTGATACTCATCTCTTGCGTAGTTCCGAGCTGCTAAATGTCCCCTACTGTGGTACAAATAACTCATATACACTCTCTCGCATTATTACCGTCCATTTTCTCTGGTTGCACATATACCCATCAGTCAATAGCTAGCGCTATAGCTGTCGATTACACACGCATTATAACGTGCACTCTGCTTATCTCAAGATTGCTGCACGGATTCTGAAAATGTGCTGCACAATTCCAGGATTGCACAAATCCCTAGATTGCACGTGAACAAAAGCATGGCTGGAGACTGAAGGTAGATACTCAATGGTAGTGACACTCAACACAACACATGTCTGCACACACACACACACACACACACACACACACAATACATATCTGCACACACACAATACATATCTGCACACACACACACTCACACAACACATGTCTGCACACACACACACACCACACGTACATATACACACACATCATATACATATGCATACATTAGGTGACTATATTCTCAGATCCCATGGTGAATGCCCTAACTTCCCTCGCTAGTAAAAACAACACAAACTACTTTAATATGCAAGCCACCCGTGGTCAATATGTCCCTATCCCAGGTAGGTATGTGTACATGGGTGGGTTGGAATGGGATTATCAGCTGGCGAGGGTCTCAGTAGTAGTCAGTGCAGTTTAGAATACATTAGCCTCATTCCCAAGCCCGAAGAGGAGGAGGAGGAGAAAGGGCCTCCATTTGACATGCACTTAATTACCACCGATTTAAGCATGTTAAACTAGTCTACCTAACTAGCCTGAGTAGCACCTTGGTGAACGGCCTTGTATTGTTTATCAATGAAAAACTCTAGCAGAAAGGGCAGGCAAGGCAGTTTGTGTTCTATGACTTGTTTTCACCGCTGATAGCAACAATTCATGTTATGCTATAGGTCTCAAATTTGAGAGCTTTAATCAGAGGGCAGACTGTGTATGTAATCGTATTTGCTTGATATAAGTGATTGTTGTATTTTGAACCAAAGTGATAGAGAAAACTCATTTTGTAGCTTGTTTTTGGCTTCTCCAGCTTTGTAAACCGTACTGTGCAGCAGTCTATGTACACTAGTTGTAGTCCAAAATGCAGTTATGACATTTGTATAGTACAACCCCATTCCCCATGACAAGCACTAGCACTCAAAACACTAAACTGCTTTTCTTCTTCTGGGAGAATATGGGAACGCGACTAGGCAGAATTGGCCATACATGTACATATGAGAGCATCACTGCTGTGTGTTAACGCAGGTAATATTTTGGCTGGGCTATAACAATTAACCACCTTTCCCTCCCCATGTAGCGTTTTATCTGTCTTTCGTGATCACACCGTTTTGCTCCAATGCCAGTGAGCTTGTATCCTCACTGATCTTTGCCTCCAAGAAGAAGAAGGTCAATACTTCTCTCACCTTCTCACAGGTATGTATGTAACTATGAACTCTCCCAACTCTGTGCTATGTACCTACATAAGGTTTTTACAGTGGGTTCTTGCAGCCATTAATTTTGTTACTCAGATGTGGTACAACAAAATAGGAAATTTGAACTCCTTCTCTTCCCGCCAACCTAGCTGTACGGTGCAGCCACAATGAACAACACCCTCTGCCTTGGTATATTTGCTGCACTGGTATACTTTAGGGAACTGGACTGGTTCTACTCTGCTGGTAAGTAACAAAGCTATTAAGACAATCCTTTTCTTTTTTCCAGAATGTACGTACCGTAGGACGGGAAATTTTGTGGACATGAAATTTTCTCTATATTTGCGATTGGACTCATACCACAAAAATAAGAAATAATCATTGCTACACTGTGCGCGTTTGTCCGGGAAAATTTAATCCGCAAATTATTTCACTAATACATTGCAATGGTGCATCTGTGAATATTTTGGACCGCAAAAAAAATTCCCATCCTACGGTACCCCATAGCTACCAACTATGCATAATTTCTGTAATCGTGAATGTTCAAGAAGTTCAATATGTAGTATAATTGTACAATATCATGCTTCCTACTTGCAGAGGTGACAGTGATTGTGCTAGTTGAGCTGGCGGTAGGACTGATTGCCATCATCTCTGGGTTTGGCTACCGACATACCTATATTGTGAGTTCAGGCGATTATACTATATAGTGCTAAAGTCTTCATTTTATGGATTTAGACTACCTACCAAAAAATTGAGATGCAGAAATGTATGGGCATATTAAGTGAGAAACAATTCTTTGTGGCAGTCCTGGGTAGAAATCCTGATTTCATTGCATAATCGCGTATGAGCACTGTCCCTGAAGTTCTGCCCTATACCACTTTGAATGCAGTAATGCAATCAAAATATGCAACAGAATAATGTTTCAATTTTTACTGTCACATATAGTTGTTGTTGGAGTAAAATATGGGTTTGAAAGAAGAGCAACGAACTGAATAACAAGGCAATGCGTGATTTCTTGCTGATGGAACACTTGTTCTTTGTATGTTCACTGTGGTTCTGTTACTATTGTGTCCATCTCTGTACATACAGCTTGGCCTTGGGTTCTTGGTGGGTACCCTCTACTTCCTGTCCATCGGGGTGATCGCACTGCTGGAGAATGTTGCTCATTGGAAATGATCATGACTTATGGAAAACTGGAGAACCTTTAGAAGAGACATTCTACTGATACTATGTGTATGAATTAATGGTTTAGGTCACCTTGTCTCATAAAAGATACATGGAAGAACCTTAGAAGGCATAATTTGAGCCACCTTTTGATTTTGTTTTCCTCAAGTCTAAGTTACATGTAAATTTTCCTTGCTGTACATGTTGATTAAAACTTAATTTTAAGCACTACTAACAAGAGTTTGCTACTAATGATCAAGAAATTGATGCCAATGATGTGTGATAGTTTATCACCACTAAGACAGTACAGGTGCAGAGAGAGTGTTATTGCCCTTGGAATGCCGGGGCCTGACAGAAATAGGGTTTTAAATTGTTAACTTGAATTACTGGTTTTGGATTTGACTTATGAGCTGAGTAGTGGAATGATGTAGAGCTTGGAACTTTGTGCTGTCTGAGTGTTTATGCACCCCTTGGCCAAGGCATCTTTGCACATGCAGCATAGATTAACTGCATGTGCACTAGGCCTATGGCTCAGCTTCATGCAAAGTTCAGAACACCAACTTTACTTCACATGCTGCTTGTTGCAAATATGTGCAATAAATACCAGGCCAATTTCTCAAACTGGCCAGAGAATGATGCTGTGGTTGCACACATTATATACACAGAACAATATTTTCCACATCTGAGATTCAAGTGTTTGCAAGCATGTAAACAGCATAGCTGGATCCCTCATGCAGTAACAGGCCTAACTCCCTGTAGCATTTTGCAAGGGAAAATCTGTAAATTGTTTGGACTGGTGATGCATGCTTGTCATTGCTGTACATGTAATGTTAAGTGTTAGTTATGTATTTCAGCATGCCGGCATGCAGTTCCAGCCTAAATGGAAGCTGCAGGCACCTTGAGACACCATAGGCCCCTCAAGAACTACCGCAACCAAAGCAGGCACCAGAGGTATTCATACCACACCATGAACATAGTACATTAATAAACTTATAAACACACTTCGAAATACCAACAGCACAACAAAAATCGTATTATAGTTTACAAGATTTTGCACACCCAAATTTTGAAATGAAGCAAGCACAACATTACAAATTGTAACAATCTGTGCACCCACATATCACAAAGCATGGTTGGAAAATGGCACAAGATATAGGGATGATGCAAAAGTGTCATTCCTGTCTCACTTGATTGCATGCTTGGAAAACACTTTTTCACTTTTTCTAACGCACGAGCAGGCAGTAAATCCACATGCGTGAGGAATAGGACAGAAGCCCTATAAGTCATTTTCTACAGCATCTAGCAATATACGTACCAGGTGCTGAAAAAGGAGAGTGTGGTTCCAGTTGGTGTTGTAAAGAGGGGTAAGACGTACGTTTACTAGCACTGACAGCACCTGGAGCTTGTGCTACTCCCAGTGGTTATGTTGCATCTGTCCATCATATCCTATCACTTGCCACTACCACCGGTAAGTGCATTATTCCAACACACCTTACGTTTTTGCTCAGAGTGAAAATAAAATTTACGGGGAAAATTCCTGGGATTTATTTCTCGCTCTCAGGAAAAAAAAATCGTTTTTCATGAGTGCCTCCAGTCATGCATATCGCTAGCATTTGAGAGAGGAAGCAGTTAGTAGAATGTGAGTGTCTTTCTATAGTACCCATCAGGACATAGAATGTGCTCTAGGATGCCATGCCAAAATGTTTCATTTGTCTTGAATATAATAGCTCCATTTGGTATTGTTTCAAATCTTGTGACCAGAATTGTGTGTCTCCATTCCATTCTTCCTTCTATTCCCCATTGAGATACAGGATTACGTTGAGAGTGTGTTGCTTGTTGGGGAATCGAGGATGTCTTTTATAATCAAGGTGAATGGCTAGTCTTCCATTCCTAGGATGACAATGCAAACCTGATCCATGCAGGATCCATTGCTCAAGGCATGTCAAAGAGCGGACCTAGTCTACTAGCTAGTAACTGCTTCACTGCCTAATTCAGAGAAGATCTTTTGTGTATCTGGTCCCACACACAAAAAAGACAATCATATGCATACTCAACCTGGCATTCATGTGTCCACCATTCTTTGAAAACTCTTGGCAGGCACCATCCATCCTGACTGAGGAAATTGTCAAAGAGGATAAATTGTGTACACTCACTTTGAGAAAGCCCAGAAGAGACAATCAACCAATTACGGAGTTGAGAGGTGTCCGCTTCTCAGATGTTCGAAATGTATTAGTTTTATGGCAAAATCAATCAGGGTCAAGTGATCTGTCCGTCCGCTTTTCGGAGGGTCCGCTATTAGAGGTTTTACTGTTGGCAGCCAAAATTTGTCCAGGGGACCACTTTGCGATAGGACTGATTTTGGCATGACAGTAGTGACGTGACCAGACTTTTCTGTACTGCAAATGACAAAAGTCTGAATTGCATGGGTCCTGGGAATGTGGTTAATTAATCAACTTCTGAAGGTGAATTATTCTAGACAGACCGGGAATTAGGTTAATAGGATTGCTTAGGGTGGATTGCATGTGCAAAGGTACTACTGTACGAATGAGGTTTGGATATATACACGTTGAGAGAAAGGGGTGGAGCACGCACATGCGCGCGCTTATGCAATATTAAGTCCCTTGAGACTTTCATTTGTCTTCAAGATGCCTCCCAATGGTCCAGATGAGTGGCGTGCTAGAATAGGTCACTGGGAAAACAGAAAGCTGCAGTGGTACAAGGCGCACTGCGGGTCTCGCCCTCGCTTCCCGCTACATCCGGGACTGGTGATATCGGAGGCGCCTCGGTTGGTCGCCCTGCTGCTGCTCTCGCTGATGGGGAATGTGGCCACGGGCGTATGCGAGGCAGGAAATGGTGTCCTCTCCTCCCTAGGAAAGCTAATCGCCCAAGCCCAGTGCTGCGCGTCAGATAGACGTGTTAAGGTGTGGGTCACACCCCTTTTTTCACTGTTTCTGGCCCTATCCTTGTTGCTGTTGGTAGCCGGTGACGTGGAGACCAACCCGGGACCAATCAGCGGTGAGAAAAAGCGATGAATTAACTTTAATGAGACTATTGTGCATGATGAGATATGGTACTTCTTTCCCCTTAGATGAGCTTCTTGCTCAAGTCAATGAATCTGATCTAAGTAAGTTTATCAATGTAATGTCTTTTTACCTAATACTATAGCTTCATAGGTACGTACCGGTATACCACCTGTTAGCTACTTGGGCTACTGATCTGAGCAATCTGATGCTGCAGAAGCTGGAATAACTTCCTTAATCATATGGCTATATCACAGTCCATAGTTAAGCTCCATTAACAACAGTGCAATAAATGCCAAATAGTGTTGCAACATGTTTTTCTTGTACATGTAAACAGTGCAATAAAGTGTAATAGCTCAGTGATTGGCTGAACAACAGTGAAAAAGTGTAATAGCTCACTGATTGGTCAGTGACTTGTAAGTACCAACAATTTGCTGTAAACTATCTGATGTACTATAAACTTGTAAACTTGTAAGTAACAACAATTTGCTGTAAACTATATAGTGTACTATAAACTTGTATACCATAAACTTGCCTATCTCATACATACTCATACTTATTGTAGTGTACTGTCAACTTGGCAAGGTTTATGATTAGCAATCAATAGCATGTTTTCTCGTACAATTTGGGATTAATAGCACTCATGATTGGCATAATTGCACTCTGCTTCGCCTCATGAAACCATGCTATTAGTTATAGTTATTAACCGCTCACGAGGGCTTTAGTAGATATATAAGCACACCGCCCGAGGGCGCAGCCCGAGGGCGGTGTTGCTTATATATCAACTAAAGCCCGAGGGTGCGGTTAATAACTGGCTTCTAGCCCGTTTGCGCATGCGCTTCAATGTGTTGCTATGTCAGCGGTGTGTTTATTTGTGAACGCAGCTGTTTTTCGAAGGTTGCACTAGTAGTCTAGCTAGCTTACAGGTACGGTAGTACTCAGTTACTTGTAGTAACAACCATTTTTGTCGTAGCTGCGACTTTGAAACCGTTCAACACTGCGATGGGCGACGACAGCCAGTCCGGAAACGGACCCGAGTGGCGAAGCCTTATGAGAATTGACGGCTATGCCGTGATGCTTTCTGCTGTTTTCCAACAGCGCTGTTGACAAATTATGTTTCTCAAGGCATCCTATGTCCATGAAACAAGCCTCAAAGTTAGCTTCGTAGCCACCGTGAGCACAGAGCGTTACCGGTTTGATTTTCGTCTCTTTTGGCCCGTTGGGGCTTGTCCGCGCGGCTTATTCTCGGACTGGCCATCGCTGTCGTCGACCCATTCTGTTATCGCAATGCTGAGCGGTTGAGAATGCACATAAAAAATTCTGCGTAAATCCAGGCAAATAAAGTTACCTGTACTTGATGCCCGCGGGATACAAACTACAAGGCTTTATCTGAAATATAATGCACTCTATTACATAGCAACCACATAGTAACGGGCTAGAAATTATACTAATAGCATTAGGGTTTCCAATATAATTTTATGTGACAATTTGGCAGATGCTAGTCAAAAATGATAATTGTCTATTACTTTGTCAAAGTGACACCATCTTTTGTGTGGATATATTAGAAGCATACTTACAAAATAGAAGATCAAACAAAAGTTTGTCAACTGTAGGTAGGCTTACTCTTTGGAAAGATGTTAGAATACATTTTGCAGCCAAACTATTGCAAAGATCATGATCATGTGACCATTTTTGAACCTACCTGTTGACCCACTTTGTCATCTGGCCCAAACAGCATAAAATTAGATTGGTATGGGCTTACTAGGGAGAGTATTCCCAAGGGCGGATCCAGGGGGGAGGGGGGGGGCTCCAACCCCCCCTCCCTTAGAGGTCGCCAAGGTGGCGTGGCCAATATTTTGTGATAGCAAACAATGCCAAAATCTGATCAGATGTGGACGTTCGAACACCATTCTTGGGCCCAGTAATGAGGCTTTTTCAAGGTGTTTCAAAGGCAATATATATCCAGAGCTTCCATGCTTTGCATGGGATGACCAAAAATCTCATCGACGTTCACACACCAGCTTTGGATTCTAGCGACTTGTTCACATTCGACTAGGTACCATTCATTCTTCAAATATCGATCTCATCGATGTTTGAGTAGCTATATACTAGTACAGTGTGTGTGCTTTGACAACTTGTCAATGTTCGAGTGCCATTTTGACAAGGGTCCGATCCCAACTAGAGGTCTTCAGTGAAGACATACCCCACCCAATTTCAATGTCAGCAAACTGAACTGTTTGTTACCCATGCGTGCCCATAACTATTGCAAATTACACAGATTAAACGTTTGTGGTATGCAGTGTACATCATATTACATAGGGTATCTACACTATTGAATATTAAAGCTGGTTGTAGGGATGGAAGATCAAAGGTTTTTATACTTTCCAACTGAAGGTCTACTCTTGTGCCCAGCCTGCCACACCCCCTGATGGCTGTCACCAAATATTTCCTGACCAACTTCATAGAGTAACTGACCAACCTCATAAAGTAACTGACTGACTCATCAAGCCCGCGTAGGAGCATTCAGGTTTTTTGACACTAATAACACGCCATATTTCACTCACCTGTCAAATGGTAGTCTCGTGCCCAGCCATCCACAAGACTAAGTGAATGCATAGCCTCGTTCCCAGGCCCCCGCCCAGCTTTTCACAATCCTGGGAACGAGGAGGCTGATGAACGCGAACACATACTTGGAGTCCGCCATGCCCGGTCTCCACCGTATCCAAGTGGTTGACCATATCAAAATGGTGGACAATAGCACTGTTAAATAGAAAAGAGCTGGAAATGCAGAGGAATGAACTGCTTTGGTCTCTATCAGGTACACATACATTTATTTTTTTCACTGGACTGACAAACTGACAAACTGACAGACGGACAAAACCAATTGCTTAACCCCTTCGCACACGCATGCGGGGTAAAAGTAGTGTTTCCAGAGCCTTAAAAAGAAGCTTTATTTTAGAGTTTTCTGCGCTTTGCGCGGGGGGGACAATTTAAGCACCCTCTTTCCACTTCCCCATCTGCCCCCCTAAGCACGCTCCATCACCATGTACCAGCTCCCCTTTTTTTAAAATCCTGGATCCGCCCCTGATTCCAGTTACCATAAATGTCCTACTAAATACTGCATTCAGTTGAAAATGTTATATGTGGTTGCACACTGAATGTGTACAACATTCAACTAACGTGTACACAATGATAGCAACTAACTTGTTTAATTGCATCTGTCTGTGATTTTGTTCCTACATGTGTTCCTGCATGATGTATCATGCAAAAATGCTGTGATTAGAGCCCCAATGTGGTCTGGCACATATACCACAATATTATGTGTCACATCAGAATTAAAAATCGTCGCAGGATTGTGGCAAGAAAACAAGACAGGTCGAGCTACCTACACAGTGGCGTAGCAAAGGCCGGGCCTGGCTGGGCACGTGCCCGGCCAAAGCACCATGTTCGTCCCACTCATGTAACGCGATCTCGTGCGAAGCGTGCGCGAGTGCTAGTGTTGTACTGCAGGTGCACGGCCAATACCAATGACCTGGCTACGCCACTGTACCTACATACAGTAAATGGATGATAGAGGATCTCTTGCTAATCCAATGCTTTGAGGTGAGGCTTGTTATAATAATGTAATGAAAAAATAACACAGATTTTCAATGCAATGGGGAGTCTGTTGCAATTTGGTTATTGCGCTTCCAGATATATACCGGTATGAGAGTACTAGCCTCGTTCCCAGGCCACTCCCCAGATCTTATCTCGCAGCCTTGGAGAAAAATCGGGAGAAGGCCTGGGGGCAATACTACGTCACGGACCGGAAATGGTGGACTCGGTTAGTACGTAATGTGGACTCGGTTTCGTAATGATGGCAACATGCCCACGCATTATGCGGCCAATACAGCAAGCGATCGAATAGTAAAGCTTGCCTAGGCGTTTTGCCAACAGCTACAGACTTCGCAAGCACCAAGTCGCTAGCGAAGGATGTGTAGACGTAAGTGGAAGGCGTTATGCGTGTACGTCGACTGAGGAAAGCAGCAGGCTGAGGGCAAGCGCATCGCTCCGTGTCAAAGTAAGTGTCTGCACTCGGACCACTATCCTCAAGGAGGCTCAGAGCCAGGGCTGAACGACTTAGATAACTTGTACATACCTACAAGTAGCCTTGCCATCTGTTTCTTCGACTTGTTTTGACACGGAGCGACGCGCTTGCCCTCAGCCTGCTGCTTTCCTCAGTCGACGTACACACATAACGCCTTCCACTTACGTCTACACATCCTTCGCTAGCGACTTAGTGCTTGCGAAGTCCGTAGGTGTTGGCAAAACGCCTAGGCAAGCTTTACTATTCGATCGCTTGCTGTATTGGCCGCATAATGCGTGGGCACGTTGCCATCATTACGAAACCGAGTCCACATTACATACTAACCGAGTCCACCATTTCCGGTCCGTGACGTAGTATTGCTCCCAGGCCTTCCCCCGGTTTTTCTCCACAGCTGCGAGATAAAATCTGGGAGTGGCCTGGGAACGAGGCTATGAGAGTACTTTGCTGGAGTGTGCAATTGCAGTGTACCAACAACAGATTTCACTGTTTGCCAAAACTTTGAGTGGCAACCAGGAGCTCTATATGTAGTGATGTCAGAATTTCCAAAAGTATGTAAATATTCTTCTACACAGGCCATTTCTCCACAATGCCTTAATGTATTCACATCAAATTTGATATAGAGGTTCCTTAGAGGCTTGGGCATATTTCCTTGCACAGCTTTGTTAAAATATATGCCTCGATCAAAACTACACACAAGTTTTTGTCACATCTCGCTACTTTTCTGCAAATTGTTGAAGTATTAAGACATTTTGTGATGCTGCTCACAGTCACTTCAATATTCAAGAAAGCACAACCAGTTCTGTATACTAGAGTAGTTGTCCAATGGGATGGTACAGGTTTTTGATTGGAACCTTGCTACAACTTCCCCGGAAATGCAACTATTTATGGCCACAAAATGCCGTTTTTTAAGCATTTATCAAGCCTAGTGCAAGGATTATACTAGATATCTAAAATCCACAACCTTCATTGGACTGAATAGGTACAGACTATCCTTCACAGCGAGTTTCATTCTGATCGGGCTTACAGTCGCTTCCGGAAAGGTAGTGACTGGAATATTATGCTAAAATGACGTAGAAAAAATTTGGCAAACCAGTTACATTTCGAAGACCATACCGCTTGTTGTATTCACCCAATCTCATTGATATGGGTACCGTTGGAATCGCCATTTTAAGCTCTTTTCAAAAATAAAGGTTGTTGTTGTGATAAACGAATTTTGATTTTCACCCCGACATCGCTACTATATGCATGGACAACACAGGCTGCTTGAATACACAAAAGTTGAAATGATCGCAATATCCTAAAGGAAAAGTATGACAGAAGATATTGTACATTCATGCATGTCACCTAAATGACAGTAACGTAGTCTCGCGAAAAAGGGCCCAGTATCAAATATCCGCCCACCCCCCATTATTGCTTCAATTTCCTGCAAAGGTCTAAAGTTTACTCCAAAAAGCGCCCAACCAATTGACCTCGTGCGGAAAGTTTTCAAACTGTCCAACATGATGCAAGGTTAGTCTATAGTTACACAGAAAATGATGTGATATAGGTACTAATGTACAATATCTAAAAGTCACTGTGGCAGCTTCTGAAAAACTCTGATTCGCTTTTTTACGTGACTATATAGGTTTGCCAGTATAATTAAAGATGCCGCGGAACTTTGAATCCTTTTCCTGGAATGTTAGAATGCTGCCGCTTGTCTGTAACTTTGCATGTAGGCCTAATTGTGTTGTTCCTCTCCAAAACGCTTTTTCGCAGTAAAATGCAGCGATGTTACAAATATCCACCCACCCCCTTGTCTGAGCACAAAGTAATGTGTACCGCCCGTGGGCCCTTTTTCGCGAGACTACAGTAGTTGCAACTTCATGAAAGAGGTGTCAGACAAACAAAGACTAAGCCAATTCACAAGCCAGGGAATGAACAGTACTATTTACTGTTACGTAGTTATGCAGCAATGGCACAAATCACTAATTACACCCCAAGATGCAACTTCTGGTGGAATGGCGAAATCCGCCTCCGTGGCCTACAAACGGCTTGCATCCCTGCTGGCAAGGAAGCGAGACCAACCGTACAGCCTTGTGATAGCCTGGCTACGTTGCCATCTGAGTTTTTCACTCTTGAGGTCAGCCATCACCTGTCTGCGAGGGGCCCGTTCGTCTTCCGGACACGCCGCACACAATGGGCCGGTTGACCTAGTAGTCAGCGAAGGTCAAGTGCCCCTTTAAAAGCTATGAACTAAGTCGTCATTTTTCACACAGTTGTTTTCTATATATTTTTTATTTCTCCTTTGTAGTTTGCTCTATACGTATTATCACTTAAAGGACCCGTGTAAATAACTAGGAATACGCATGCGCAGAGTTTGCCTCGCGCAGAAGAATATCCGGAAATATGCAAGTAGATATCCGTTGTAACCACGTGTAGCGTGTAGGTGCTAGGTGCTGGAGACGAGATAGAGCGATGAAGATGGCAAAGCGGTCGTCTGAAGAGTTTCAGAAAGTGAGCGTAGTGTCATGCGAGTATCTGTCAGACTCTTTCTCCTTTGCCTTACTCTCTTCTGATGCAGTGTCCCTTTGTTTCCGTCTTCGCTCTCTAGCACGATCACGCTTTGACTTCTTCTGCTCCATTTCGGCTCTCGGACGATCTTTTTCACACGTCGATCCCCTCCTGCTCCCACCAGTACCATGTGGCCCCTGCTCCGTTTCGGCTCTCGCACGCGCACGATCTTTCGATCGCCTCCTGGTCGGACCAGTACCACGTGGCTAGTAGTCTGCGGACGAGACCACAGAAACCGCGCCCACGCAATTAAAGTGTGACGGATATATATATATACATACATACATACATACAAACGCGAGCTGACTACACAGCACGATTAGTAGCCTTGCGCTAAGGCGCTCAGCAATTACACCCCAAGATGCAACAGGACCCGCATAATATAATACTAGGGATACACATTGTGCAACCTCGCTCTGCGGATGTCCGTGTTTGCCCTCATTTCCCAAAATATTTTTCTACGTTCCCAATCCATATAGACTCTATCCTGGGAACCAGACCAGTCTTACCATGTCAAAATGGCTACTGGTGTAAGCTTGAGTTGATAAGAGCAAAGAGCGTGTTAGTCTTACGGTACAGCTGCAATTTGTCTGCCGTTGGTTGCTCACAGGTGGAACTGTCATACCAGTAAGTTTGATAGCTGTTGTCCCTACCGTTCTGGAGAAATCCGTGTTTTACGGATATCTCACTGCTGCATCTGTTTCCTTTGGGCTACCGACACAGTTTGTACACTGTTGTTTAGTGACAGCTAGAGCTTTCATGTCTGAAAGTCTGACAGTGATCTGTTAGACCATTGTGGAGATATCGGAGTTTTTAGGCCAACTTCCGGTTTACCATTGACGACGACGAAAAATCTCAATGAAAGCGGGTATAGCCTCGCTTCGCTCAGAACTAGGGATACACATTGTGCAAATGGACCTCGCTCCGCGAACGTCCGCGTTTGCCCTCGTATTTCCCAAGTATAGTTTCTACGTTCTCAATCCACGTCTCCTGGGAACCAGACCAGTCTTACTATGTAAAAATGGCTGCTGTTGTAAGCTTGAGTTGGTAGAACAAAGAGCGTGTTTGTCTTATGGTACAGTCGCTATTTGTCTGCCATGGGTTGCTCACTGGTGGAACTGTCATACCAGTAAGTTTGGTAGCTGTTGTGCCTACCGTTCTGGAGAAATCCGTGTTTTGCGGATATCTCACTCCTGCATCTGTTTCCCTTAGGCTACCGACACAGTTCGCTCACAGTTGTTTAGTAACAGCTAGAGCTTTCATGCCTGCCAGTCTGATAGTGATCCCGTAGACCATTGTTGAGATATCGAAGTTTTTAGGCCAACTTCCGGTTGACGACGACGACGACGACGACGACGACGACGAAAAATCTCAATTGAACCCGGGTATAGCCTCGCTTCGCTCGGAATAACTACACAGGCCAGAGGAAGCGTTGGACATCCAATCTGAGTTGATATTCATTAATGGCATGGTGCACTTACCCCAGGAATGAAACTTTGGTACACCAACAACTCTCCCTTCACCAGCTACACCACTGTCACCCCTCACAGCGACTCCCGAAGCGATTTTTCCGCTTACGTGACGTCACACGTTCAATATACCTACGTATAAAATCATTGCTACGTGTATTAAGCGTGCTACCGTGTTCGGGCTAATATTACGCGCGTAATGCGCGAGTATAAAGCAGGTGAAGGCGTGCTTGCTATTTACGATTGATAAACTGATGTCTGGCTCCTCCCTTGAGGGTAAAGCTTTTTTTAAGAAGCCACAAAACTCTGAACCCTAAGGCTTTCTACTTCAGGTAAATAAATCCTGATCTCTAAAGCCTTCTACTTCTGGTCTTGTAGCTGAACTTTGTTTTCCTAAAGCATACTAACAAACATGTTACCTACGTATAGCACTGAACTCTAAAGTGTTCGAGCCAAGGTAAACCTGCAGCACTAACCTATGAGCATCTTGGGGTGCGGTTACTTTGCTCGACAAGGTAAAAACAAAAGTGTGATCTAATATAGTCCAGCAGAATTAAAGTAGTCTCTTACAAGATACGTCAACTAACCACCATGATACCACAGTAACAACTAGTCTGCACTTACAAATGGACTTACCAACATTTGCTCTTAATTTTTGGCATTGCTATTGATGAGTATGTCACCAACTGCCTTGAAGCACTATGTGTATCTCTTCTCTCCTGATAATAAGCATTGCTATTGCATGTAAAGTGAAGTGAAGCTTACTATTGAATGTATATGTCTAAGTATTCTGCCAACCTACAACAGGTGCTATTTGTTGCTAATTGAAGCTATGTAGAGGCGAGATGATAAAGCCAGCTCCGTTTAGGGTTGACCAACTAGGCAGAAGATGGCCATGCTACTATTGTATATCTGTATCTGAGTTGTGTATGAGCTAAGAACACAATGCAAAGCCTTTTGAGAGACATCAGTCAGTGTTGTAAAGAAGTGCGTTGCCATCAAAAGCGCAGTGATCGCATGAGATGTGCTGTAGTGCAGTAGCTAACTTAGCCTCGTACCCAAGCTGTTCGTAACGGCCTGGGTACGAGGCTATAGCTAACTGCGCACTTCACTGAAGTGTCAAAGTGACTTGTAGCTCAGTGTGGCTTTGCTGTATCGGTAGTCTGCTACCAGAAAGTTGTGGCTACTAGATCTAGCTTAACAATGTACCTACCTTAGCCTTTATTCAAGGCTCCAGAGTTGGGATGAAGTTTGTGCGGTCACTGAAGTGTCAACACTTTTGATCATAACTCAGAAAATCACACATTCTCGTTTTTAGCAAATGTAAGTACCTTCGTTTGGCTACTATAAAATCCTGTGTCACCATAGATCCAGTTCGTTGATGGCAAATGTTGGGCCCTGTGCAGTTGCCATGGATTAGCTCTCAACCTTAGCACTTGCACAGTAGATACTTCATTCCTTCAAGCTGTGGTGTCAAACTTCAGTAAGTCCTCTCAGGCTGGGTAAAATCATTGGGCACACGTGCACTTAGGTGGCTTTTCTTTCATTCATTTATTCATTCATTCATTACTATAAAAGTCACAAAAAAGTTTTCTGAATGAAAACAAGCACATGTAGGGATGGAACCCTCAAAAACCAACCAAACTAGATGGGAATGACACCACAACAATTTCACACCATCCCTACATCTTGTGCCATTTTGCCAACTATGCTTTGTGTTTGTTAGTTGTGTGCATAGGAGGGTTGTGGAAGGCAGTGGGGTGGGTAGTGCTGGGTAGTGCTGGGTGTGGAGTGCATGTTAATGAGTATGGGGAGTGAGTTATGTTGTGGGTGGCTGCAATGTAGTTGCTATACTGAGCATGGCAGATGTGGTCTGTCTTGAAGTAGTCTCGCAAGCCATACCCTTTCCGTGCAGCGCTGATCACTTTCAGTATGCGGCACGCGGAGGGAAGAAGTTTGATATTTGGATTTACAATTTCACTTCGAAGCGTTTGAATTTATGACGATTCTTAGTTCCTCTGCGTGCCGATACTGAAAGCGATTGGTGCTGTGGAACAGAAAGGGTCTGGCCTCCGAGACTAGTCTTGAATGTAGAAACTGCATGTGGAGATGTCATGTTGTGAAATCTTATTGCTGCTGAACATGGCAAATATGGATTGTCTTTTATGTAGAAGGGTGTATATTGTTCAGTGTTCATTTAGTGGGTGTGAATAGACTAAGTGCATGTAGGGAGTTTTGTGGTGTACATAGCAAAATGGCACAAGATGTAGGGATGGTGTGAAATTGTTGTGGTGTCATTCCCATCTAGTTTGGTTGGTTTTTGAGGGTTCCATCCCTACATGCGCTTGTTTTCATTCAGAAAACTTTTTTGTGACTTGTTCCTGCTTGGTTTTTTTTTGTAATTTATTAGGAACGGTAACAGAGAAGAGACGTGGAAGGGTAGGCCGAGGGGAAGATGCATGGTGTGTACAGTATGATAGTACAGAACATTTTGTTCACAAAGAACTAAGAATTGTCATAAAGTCAGATGCTTCCAAGTGAAATTGTCAATCCAAACATCAAACTTCTTTATCTGGGGGGTTTAGAACTCCAAGCAAAGCCTCAACCAAGTGCAAAGCACATGAGTTTGATGAGGCTTTGCATATAGATCCATAGATCCCAACGCTGTGGTGTCAAACCGATAGATACTCACTGTAAAACTGTTGCTGTATTTGGTGTCTTACGACTCAATACTACATGTATGTGAGCTCTGTGGGCACGAAGTCTGCAGAGAGTTTTTGGTGAACCCGATAGTAGTCCACATGAAGTGAGCGAGAGCTGAACAACTGCCAGTTTCTGTGGCCGCCTCCTTTAGTGTGAAAGTTTTTGAATGAAGCCACCATTGACTCGGTGCTACTAGCTACAATAGAGCAATTCGAAGACCAAACTACCAATAGGCTGCTAATTGCTACGTTGGAGGAATATGAAGACTCGGCCACAAGACAAAAGGAGGATGTTAAGAAGACACCAGCCAAAATGCTACCATTAACTCTAAGTAAACTTGTATGTGTACTATATGCATTTTTGTTGTAAATGACTATAACAAGCAAATTTGAAATGTGAAAGTTGAAAATAAAAAATTGAATATCAGTGGCTAGTGTTCTAAGTCATATAATCCGCCTAGATACAAAGTACTTGATGGTTAAAACACTAGCTGGCAAGGCCGACCAGGTAGTGTTTTAACCATCAAGTATACCTAGTGTCTAGGTGGGTTATATGACTAGCAACTGACTAGATTACAAAATGACTTCAGCTATGGTCTAAATGGAAGTAGAAACCGCTGTACTTGCAAACTACATGTGCTTAGTGTGGGAGTCCTCATATTATGACACATATACACTTTCATTTACAGCAGCTCTAGCAATACATACCTTATAATACTTCTCCTGGAAACATGCACATCTCCCATGTTTTGCGTTATACTATATACCTGACTTTGGCTGTTGCCGTCCGAAGTTCATCTTTCACGGTATAAAGCTAGTTCTCTGAACACGTGGTCAGTTGAGCTTCCGGGGGGGGGGGCGTAGTTTCTATGAATAATGTTGTTGTAGCAAAATGGCGTATAGCACTAAGCATTAACATCGGAGTGCTTGGGAATCGCTGAAAAATAGTTCGAGTTCTACGATAACGATAAGTAGTGAGTGCAATACCCGGTGATTTATGCTGTTTTTTCGCGTTTGAATCGTTGTAATAACTTCAGCCGTTATCGTGCTTGCCTGGCTGACAGTTACACTGACAGAAGAAAGAAGAAAGAAAGAAGAAAGTCAGAAGATAGACGATTTGCCCGTTTTAGCGACTCGCCGGTCTGGTACTTCAGCGATGCTCTCCAGCAAAGTTAACGATCCCGTTGCTCATGGAAGCACTCGGTAATGCCTGATATGGCTCATAGAGGCCTTTGACTAATCTAACGTAGACATTTCGAGCGTGTCATTTGTGCACTTTTAATGTGGCCGCCATTTTTTTTCGGGGTCATCCCTACATATGGCGTACTACCGTACGCCATGATATGTTTTTCTTTCCACTTGGGGTGTAATTAATGTCCACCCAAACTTTTAATCACTGCCATGTTTTTTTTTTATCATTGCTCAAGTAGGGGAAGTGGTACGTATTTATTCACTGAAAGTAACTGTTGTCTTACTATGCAATGCCAATACTCAGCTGAGGAGGACACTCGTGATGTGTACCATGAAGTGGTTAGTCTAGCTGGGAGCTGGTCCAGTATGTGCCTCGCTTTGGGACTACTACCTTCTGACCAGAGTGCAATTGCAACTGCTCATCCTGGAAACCCTCACAATTGTCTTCAAGCAGTCATTGTCAAGTGGCTTCAGAAAGGTTATGACTACCAGAGACATGGTCGTCCTACCTGGAGGATGCTGGTCAAGGCTGTGGGTGATCCGGCTGGAGGGAACAATAGTGCTTTAGCAGAAACTATGGCAAACAAACATCCAGGTAGGTAATTTTCTGTTGTTTATATTTAGTCTCACTGCCTGTTTTTTTTTCTGCCTCCATTTTTGATTACTTGACATACGCAAAATTGATGCTGTTTTTTTCTTACCATGTGATCTGTGGCAGTGATAATGTTACAGGTTCTAGACACAGTAAGTCATATTTCAGCTACTGAGACGCTAGAGAAACGAGACATGTTCCAACTGAGAGAGAAGTCCTAAATATATCAATGCAGGTTTAAAGCATAACTGCTGATCAATGATGGTTATGATGCAAGCATTGCAAATCCAAGAGTGGCTTCCTTTCCAATTTTGTCACTGTGGATATTTCATACATGTCACTCAGCAACCCTTTTGAGTTATTTTCTAGCTTGGATATGTTTTGTATGCTTGATATGGTCCTATATTGGTCCTCATTGCTTCATGGATGCAAAATCAGTCTCTACATAGCTTAGCTATGGTTAAGGTATGTGACATCTATGCTGTTGGTAACATGGTAAGAAACCCCAGGCCTTCTCCCTTCATTTTCAAACAATCAAAATCAAGTGTGGAGGACAGAGCAGGCATTTCACACCACTGTATGTTATATAGCAATGGTACTGTCCATTTGTAAAATAGTGTGTATATGCTGTGTGTATACGGTGCTGCATGCACGTGTTTGTACAGGTGTCTGTGTGTGTGTGTGTGTGTGTGTGTGTGTGTGTGTGTGTGTGTGTGTGTGTGTGTGTGTGTGTGTGTGTGTGTGTGTGTGTGTGTGTGTGTGTGTGTGTGTGTAGGCCACAGAACCATATGACACCGTTGGGTAGATACTGCACTCCTCAACAGCTATTCACAATGTGACTGAGAGAGTAGTCTCAGTTCTGCTGTCAGTAGTAGCAATCAGTCATAGAACAAAAATTTTAGCTTGATGTCCTTTACCGGCAATGATTGTACTTCTCATAAACTACTCACTGCTACTGTTTGAGGGTGGCATTTATATTTTGCTCAGTGCTTCCCACTATGTTGGTATTCAAGGACAGGGCACCTGATCAAGGAAATACCGTATAGCGGGAAATTTTCGAGGGGTCCAATTTTCGCGGAAGAGCAATCTTCAAAGATTTCGCGGTCTAATTTTCGCGGATGGCCGTTCCAGAACTGCTCCGCCCACAATACCTGGTTGACTCCCCCTCTTACCGCATGCGCGCGCGGGCTCAAACCGGCCGAAAAACTTGTGAAAGATAGTAGGAGAAATGGCACGCGAGTCGCTATGATCAAGGCTATGGTCCGTGGCTATCACGTGTACAAGGAAATTTGGTGTGCTGCTGTTGGAGAAGAGCTATCTTGCATGAGAGAAGTGGAGAACTATCGCGATCCGTTCGCTGTAGCAGTGGTAAGATCGGGAGTAATCATCGGTCATGTCCCAAGAAAGATATCGTCGGTATGTTCGATGTTTTTAAGACGAGGTGGGACTATCAGCTGCAGAGTTACCGGCGGCAGACGCTATTCCGAAGATCTTCCTGAAGGGGGATTAGAAGTACCTTGCACGCTGACACTGAGAGGATCTCACGGCGATGTCGATAAGGTCAAGGTGCTACTAAAAGTTGACCAGCTGATCGATCGAGCAGCATGCAAATCACGATGGCCATGCCCCCTCTTAATTGCGTGCGAGAACTTGCGTATAGGTTTTTATTTCGCGGGTTTAATTTTCGTGGTTTGCCAATCAACCGCGAAAACCGCGAAAATTGGACCCCTCGAAAATTTCCCGCTATACGGTATGGTATGCATACTTGGATATGTATTTTTGTATGTTGTTCTTTATCACAACGTAGTCAAAGCTTCCACCAAACCTCCTCCTGATCCAAGAGAGTCCCATCATCTATGCAGGGAGTTTGCAACCACATTTACAGAGTTAACTAAAATTTTGAACACGTATGTACACATTTCTGAGTTGAAGGAATTTTTGGAGAGCTACTCCCATCCCCTCTATCCTGAGCAACATTATGTTGATCCAAAAATCTATGGAAATGCAACAACAACCAAGGAAGTACTCAAATCTCTATTTCCTCAGTACATCAATTACATGCATTACTACCTGCTTGAAGATATAGTTGTAACATTTGGTTGTGACAGAGCAAAGGATGTCCTACAACAATACACTGGTCAGAAGTACAGTCGTAAGAGGAAGCTCAATGGTCTTCCAGGTCCCATTACTGATGGGGAAATTGAACAGTTCCATGGTACAAAGAAGTTGAAAGTACAAGTGGAGGGTGATACAAGTGATGCAACTGTGGAAATCATTGATGAAATACAAAAAGCACTAGAAAAGGCAAGTGGGATAAAGCGAGCAGTCATAACATATGCTCTCTATGACCCTGGCTCTGTCTTCCTCACTTTCCTTGTTCCTGAGTGCCTTGTCCACATCTTCCACGAGTTATCTAACGAGGATCTAGATGTCCTGGCAGATAGTGGTGTAATGAAGTTGGAAATTGATGCACTAGTAATTAAAGACATTCAGCAGTACTCTCCTGTACAAAATAATGTAGCTGAACTTGAAGTAGCAGCTGAAAATGGTGCTCTCACTAAACCAAAGGGACTGGGGGATTACCTCAAGAAAAGGGCTTCAGAAATGACACCAGGGAAATGCTCACGACTTCTCAAGATGCTGGGTACTACTGACCCACAAATGCTTCATGATGTTTGTTCTGAAGAATTTCTGCAATGGTTTGCCAAAGATCTTCATGATTGGAAGAAACTTTCTCATTATTTCAGCATCCATGAGCAGAACATTGAAGAGCTTTTACACGGCCACCCAGATGAGATCAATCGGAAATACCAGGCTCTTCTATACTGGAAGAGAGCAGAAGGATCCACTGCCACCTACTACAACTTGCTAGAGTGTCTGATACTTCATGGGAACATTGGGGAGGTGGAAGCATTGCTGGAGAAGTTGGGAGAAGGTAACTGACGAAAATAGGATCTGTATGTATGTGTAGAATGTACATGTCAATGCTTTGAATACCTCTTGTAGGGCCTGTGGTGCTCCATGCTAGCAATTGGCTGAAGCAACAGTACGTGGCTTATGACAGTTGGCAGCAATGGAGAAAAGTTCCCAACCTACTACAATTTAACCAGAGATTGGGAGAGCTGACCGCAAAAGCCAGTCAACAAGTTAAACAATTAAGGAACATGGACTACTCCAACTGCTATCTTGATGTACAAGATGAGTTCCCTTCCTGTGTTACTCCTGTTTCTGTGAAATCCCTGGTAAATGCATGTGAAAGTTGTGACCATTCATGGTCTTCAAAATGTATTCTAATTAAAGGGGCACCTGGTCAGGGGAAGTCATTTCTGTTATCGAAAATATGTAAGTACTGGGCTTTAGGGTATGGAATGAGAAGAATTACTCTCTTATTTATGGTAAACTGTCGTCAGTTCCAAAACAGAAGAATGACACTTTATCAGCTGTTATCACAACTACTTACTGTTGAAATCCATAATATATGCAAGTGGATCATGAACAGAGAAGGGAAAAATGTGGTCTTCATTTTAGATGGATATTACCACCAAGAGAAAGGTGATGTTTTTTGGAACTTGTCTTCTCGAAAACTCCTTCCAAAGTCTGTTGTGGTAATAGCATCCACCTGCACACCAAATAAAGTTAGTGTCAAGGAACTTGAGCTTCTTGCTCTAACTGAAAATCAGATCCACAAGCAGACAACCAAAGTTTTAGAATTGAGTCCATCAAAATTGGAAGACTTCTATCTGTATCTCACTAACAATCCTGATATGAGGCTGCTAGCATCTAACCCGGTGCACCTCTACTCTCTTTTGTTTGTTTGCAACAACCTTATTGGTATTCCCTCTTCCAAGCTTCCTGTCACATGGACTGAGTTGTACACAAGCATGACACTGCTGCTATTGCGATCAACATTTTCAAAACTGCAAGAAATCAAGATACCACATGACTCCTTAGATTGTCCTCCTAACACTGTTGCATCATTTCTTCATGAAGTATCAACTGTGGCTTTTGAGAATCTCGCCAATAAATCTTTTACCTTGGCATTACCAGCAGCAAGATCATACGGCCATGTGAGTGGCTTTCCACTGGTACATATTTGTAGCAATGTGCTGTACCACAGTGAAAAGCAGTGTTTCCAGTTTTCTTCACTACTGCTCCAGCAATTTTTAGCTGCACTGCACATTCATGGCCTGCCAATAACAATGCAAACAGAACTTATGGTACAGAAATCAGAACATACCTTCCTCTGGCAATTTTATGCTGGGCTGCTTGTCTCTGAATCATATGACAAATTTCAAGTTCTAAAAAAGGTGTACCAAAAAGAGACAATGAAAACTCTGGCAGATTGTGCATATGAAGCTGACTGGGCATGTGACATTCCATCAGTTTTCAAAGGCAACATTCTAACAGCTATCAATATGCATCACATAGTGGGTTTCAAATTTTTACCAAATTTGAGTTTCGATTGTTGTTTCCTTGGGAGAGTAGCTGTCCTTCAGCTGGCAAGACAAGTGCATGCATTTGCTCAGTGTGGGCATCAAGGCTCCAAAGTGACGTAAGTTATGACTGTGTTCTTATCAGATTGTGATGTCACATTGTACCTCTAAGATACTGTATAGTAGATTGGAGAATCTCTTTGTATTTTGTAGTTGATGCCAACTGTAAAATTGGAATACACAAATAGTGTACTGAATTGTGCTCGCATTTTAATACGTGTACTGTATGTGCACTTATGCATACCAAAAAAAAACACTTATGGTACAATGGCTGCAGAACCTCACTCCCCATTGTGTTCATGTGCTAGCCTATCACTGCCTTTCACTAATGGAATGGAGGTAAAAACTCCTGGGATCAAATGTCATGTAAATGATGCTAGGTGAACATGAGGTAGACACAGGGGGAAGGACTCGACTTTAAGAACACACTAACAAATTTTTCTATCTCGAGCTTAGAGCGTATTTACTGAAGTTGAGCCCCTTCCTCCAATACATACTATACTAGTGTCTACTTGACAACGTTTATGTGATGAGTGATCTCAGGTCTTTCCTGGTTTCACTGGTGTTTCACATAGTATAAAATAAGGCCTAGGAATGAGGTTAAGCAATTGCCTTCTTGGGCTGTTACTATGTCACATAACAATGTATGCACTTACTTCTGATCTGCTGGTCTCACATGGCTCTATATAAATATAAGGTGAAATGTATTACTTTCTGTGGCTGGTGTGGTTTAGCTCTAAAATCCTGTTCATTTTTGTTTGTAATTTGGAGAGATTGTCATATGGGGAAGGGAATGATGCTAGAAAATCAAAAAAAGTAGATGCCTAACAGAACTGTTCTGAATATATAATTATGTATGCATGTACTTCTAATTTGCAGTTTCAGTGATTGCATTTTCTCATCTGAAGGTCTTCGTTCAGTTGCAACAGCACCCTTTCAGAAGCTGAGGTGCGAAATAAGAATAGAAGTCATTGTGCAAACATGCTCCTACTATGAACATGAAATAGGCAATAGTGCCTGCATGCTATGAATAGTAGTCCATGCAATTTACTACAGACTTGATGGACTCTCTACTGAGGACCTTTGTTCTTTTGCCATGGGTCTGAAGAAGTGCGAACGGGCCAAAGGACTGAAGTGTTTGGAGTAAGTGGTGGTTTCTTTATAAAGCACTCATGCCTGTGTTCATGATGCTTATTTCAAAATTATGCTATCTAATATCCCGATTTATAAGCACTCATACAAAAATAGGCATCCGTTACTCTGCAAATGGAAGTGGAATGCTGATTCAGTATTTTTTTAATATGACAGCTAACTTTCACTTTTACAGTGACTATTTGGTTGTAAGCAAGCTATCAACATGAACATATCCAGAAATTAGCAAAAATCTCTTTACCTTCAATTGCTTTGCATTGGTGGGCAGGGGTTGGCAATGCTTGATCGATTGCTGAGTGTATCTATGGTTCTTTAAACATGGGAATGGAATTAGCAGGAGAGAAACTGTAAGCCTAAAATACGTCTCGGCTAAAATGTTCCCATACAACTGTACACTACCATGATATTACATGCATTTGTTAGCACTCCCTGATTATAATCAGGAGCTTATGAGCGCCGGTTCGCGGCATGAAGGAGCGTCAAACTACCATACATTAGTTGGTCCCATCCTCTGCCGAATTTGGCGCCTCCAAAATGCGCCTTATAAGGTATATTTGTAGCTGCATGTGACAACAGTTAAAGCCAAACAGGTGGCTATTGTCACAGAGGGTGGGCTCTTGAGAATCCATAGTAGTCAAGGTAGTAACCTCAAAGCTCATTAGCACGAGTAGGTTAAAACCATATGAGGCGGTACAGGATGGGTGCTGCGCTTTGCAGGTAGGTTGTCACAGGGAAAGAGCAGCAGTCATCTTGTGGTTGATTAATGTCTTTTGAAGCCTATGAAGTCCCAGTGATAATTGATTGACCTGGTAAGCCACAAGATGAGCGCTTTCTGTTTCTTTGTGACAACCTACCTGCAAAGCGCAGTATGCTAGTCTGACGCTCCTTCTCGCGTAGCGGTTCATAAGCTTATCTCTAAACCCTAAATTTTTTTCACTTGAGACTACTTTTAGCATATACATGCCTTTAAAGCACCATATCTCCATTTCTGTCCAAGCTCTGACTCCAAAATTGAACCCAAGTCCACTTCCAGCCTTTATAAGCAGACTCGTGACCTTGACCATGCCCACTCTTTAACGAGCATACAATAGTCAGCACTCTCGGCTGTCATACACCCGCTCAGAGCCCAAGCAGCCTTCCTTGCCAGAAATGAACCCCCTACAAGGTGAGAGTAGTGTTTTCTAAGCCTATCCATGCAGCCAAGGCGAGAATTGGCCCAACCATGACCCTTTGACAGCCAGCCACAACAGCCACCATGTGCATGTCACAGTACAAATGACCCCACCTACTTCCCCCTGTTTCACCCTTTCTGCTGACGCAGAACCTGCATGCCAGCACGCAGAGACTATCTTTTCTGCGCTGTGCGCAGTATGACATTATCAAAAGTGTACTATAGGGTTTAAGGTGGCACGGTCGTCACTCGGCGGAGGTTAACGAAAACATAAACCTGGGTTACAGTCAGGACCAGGGTTACTCCTAGTTCCAGGATTAGGGTTTGCTTTAGGGCAATCTTGCTTTGCCTAATTTTAAAAAGGGTTTTAGTAGCTCATTAATATATTCATGAACCCCAAATTGCCACTCGATGGACACATCTACACGCTCACTGTAGGTAGCGTCCCAACCACCAATGTATCTCAAAACAATCTATGCCAGCTTTTGTTCAAAGCTACTCTCAAGTCAGGCTAGACTCATGTTTGTCACTACTCTTGGAATGGACAACTTTGACTGCACCAAAATGAATGCACATTTTAAAAAAATTCACAGCTTGTCTACAGGAGGGGCTCATTCACGAGTGGAAGCAAGCATTACTAGCCCCACCTCTCTCCCTTATGTCGCTAAACAACTCACGGCTCTGTTCCACACACAGCCACCGTTCAGCTCCCTTGGCTGTCAGACTGTAGCACCAACGATAAATTGCGTATTCTAGTTAAAGCCCATCCCAGCACTTGAAGCACCTGGCCACGGTCACCAACTAGGCTAGGCATACGGCCGCGAGACCTGGGCCTACTCAACAAACACAGTCTTGGCCACTGTGGCCTTTCTGCTTCTTCTAGACGCAAGCTTGCTTTCACAAGCAGACATTACGCACTACTCACAGCTACTGACACTACAGCACTCTACTAAACTCCTTCTTTTTTATTTTTTTTATTTTTTTAAGTCGATCTAAGCTTATTTTCAAAGTTCCGACCACCACATGAAGGGTGCCGCCAGGCCACATCTTAACTAACTTAATTATAAACTGATTATTGGATGGCAATGCCGACAGGAAACGGGGAAAATCCCCAATTTTACGGACCGTGAACGGTTTGAGACTCTCAAAACGGACTGTGCGCTAAAATTTTAACAAGACAAAGAAGTCTATCAGCTTGGATTCCAGGTTTGTTGACCTTAAAAATCCAGGGTACTATGCCACCTTGCCACCTTAAGGTGGCACAGTACCCTGGATTTTTAAGGTCAACAAACCTGGAATCCAAGCTGATAGACTTCTTTGTCTTGTTAAAATTTTAGCGCACAGTCCGTTTTGAGAGTCTCAAACCGTTCACGGTCCGTAAAATTGGGGATTTTCCCCGTTTCCTGTCGGCATTGCCATCCAATAATCAGTTTATAATTAAGTTAGTTAAGATGTGGCCTGGCGGCACCCTTCATGTGGTGGTCGGAACTTTGAAAATAAGCTTAGATCGACTTAAAAAAATTAAAAAAATTAAAAAATTAAAAAAGAAGGAGTTTAGTAGAGTGCTGTAGTGTCAGTAGCTGTGAGTAGTGCGTAATGTCTGCTTGTGAAAGCAAGCTTGCGTCTAGAAGAAGCAGAAAGGCCACAGTGGCCAAGACTGTGTTTGTTGAGTAGGCCCAGGTCTCGCGGCCGTATGCCTAGCCTAGTTGGTGACCGTGGCCAGGTGCTTCAAGTGCTGGGATGGGCTTTAACTAGAATACGCAATTTATCGTTGGTGCTACAGTCTGACAGCCAAGGGAGCTGAACGGTGGCTGTGTGTGGAACAGAGCCGTGAGTTGTTTAGCGACATAAGGGAGAGAGGTGGGGCTAGTAATGCTTGCTTCCACTCGTGAATGAGCCCCTCCTGTAGACAAGTTGTGAATTTTTTTAAAATGTGCATTCATTTTGGTGCAGTCAAAGTTGTCCATTCCAAGAGTAGTGACAAACATGAGTCTAGCCTGACTTTGAGAGTAGCTTTGAACAAAAGCTGGCATAGATTGTTTTGAGATACATTGGTGGTTGGGACGCTACCTACAGTGAGCGTGTAGATGCGTCCATCGAGTGGCAATTTGGGGTTCATGAATATATTAATGAGCTACTAAAACCCTTTTTAAAATTAGGCAAAGCAAGATTGCCCTAAAGCAAACCCTAATCCTGGAACTAGGAGTAACCCTGGTCCTGACTGTAACCCAGGTTTATGTTTTCGTTAACCTCCGCCGAGTGACGACCGTGCCACCTTAAAGGGATAATTATAAGCACTGCATGATTTTAAGTATCTATTCTGGCTGCTATAATTTTGTAAATAGGTACCAAAGCTTAGTATCCGGAGTTTTACAATAGCTCTTTCTCACTAAGAAAAGGTCCATGTGGGATTTATTGTGACGTGCATGTCTGAATGTATGCACGAACAATGTGTTGCACTAGAAAATCAACTGAGACCTGAATATAATTTTGGGTTCTGGGTATGTTAGATACAGATCCAATATCTCCGCCCAACCCACTGCCAAGCTTCTGGGAATAATCTTTTCACAAGTCTACCAAAGACACGTCAGTTCAGTGATTATATAATGGGAGGGACTTAATTCCTAGGGTGTTCTCACTGTTAAGTGACTGCAGCTGGCAGGCACTTTACACTTTGTCATTGAATCTACCACTGCTGGTATCTTGCAAGTAACAAAAGCTGGGATTGGAAGATCTACGTAGATATGAGGCTAAGAAATTTGTCTGTCAGCATTAAGTACATTGTGTTATCTATCATCCAGTGATAGTTTAGCAGGATGCTGTGTATCAGATGAAGCAGCCAGTACAATTGTTGTGGCCCTGGAAAGTAATTGTTCACTGCAGATACTTGGTTTCTCAAAATAGTTTGGCATGGTGCAGGATATCGAGTAAAGCAGCCAGTGCAATAGCCAAGGCCCTGCAGACTAACCGTTCACTGCTGACACTGAAGTGAGTTCCAGTAAATAATGTCACTTGAGCATTATGTACTGTACAATAAGATTGACTTAACCTAGCTTTGTTCCCAGGCAATAAGAAGGAAGTACATTTTGTTGTGTGTGATCAGGGTAAACACGACTTAATCACATGCATGGAGAAGGACTAAGACTGACACTTACACACATTTAAGCGTAAGCAATTTCAAGACTGCTAGTCTTATTAATGATGATTACAGTCAGCACTATATGGTGATTATACTTTCCCACACAGAGCAGGTTGATTTCTTTGGTCATGCAGTTTACATATGCTTGCTAAACATTACACAACAAATTGCTACATTTGTTACCATTCTGCCCATCAGCTCCTGTGTCTGACTCACTGACAATGTACTACGTTAGTTTACATAGTGATTTATGCCTGGTGTAGCAAATTTTTTTGCACCATTGTAGCCATCTGTATACAGATGGCTACAAATTCTGTGCTCATGATCTGGCCCAGATCATGAGCACAGAATTTAATGCATGCACTTGTGCATATCCACGCCCAATTAAGTTGGGTCTACCTCACATCTACTCTTGACTTCACACAATTAATTAATTACACCCTCATTGCAGGGATTCAATATCAGTATGTGTATGCCAGATTTTTTTTTTTGTACTTTAAATTGTGCATCTCCCTTTATGTATGCTATGGATCTACCTCAGTTAGTGACAGTATTTTAAATGAGGACCATGCCTCTCAGTATTAATACAGCACAAGGTTTGCTACAATTTAATGATTTTTCCATTGACTGGTAGTTTGGCAGAATGCAGAATATCAACAGAAAGACTCGTTCTAGTAGCTGTGGCCCTGAAGACTAATTCCACACTTCACACTGTAAAAACATTTGGGTTACTTCAACCACATTATGGTCATCTCAGTTGCATGCCTGTTGTGTATGTGACACGTTACAAACTTCAAGGGATGCTTCCAATTTGATTGAAAGCTTAAATGTAGTTGAGACCTTCTCATTTTTGTTAACTTAGTGACTTCTTTGAGAAAGCGTAGCTATTTGGCTACATTCCTGGCATTTCTACCATAACCATGCAACCAAGGAACTCCTCCAGGGGCGGATGTGTAGGATCTAAGAAACACCAAACCTTACCAGAAATGCTGATTTATAGGCTTTCTGCAAGATGATCCTAATTTAACAAAAGGGAGAAGCTTCTCAACTACACTTTGATTCAAATTGTAAGCATCCCTTGATGAAGTTCATAGCTAATGCTTCACGTACACAACAGGCATGCAACTGAGATGACCAAAATATGGTTGAAGTAACCCAAATGTTTTTACAGCACAGACATTGAAGTAAGTTCAAAAGACAGTCAGGTGGCACTTGCATGCTACAAATGTATGGACAGTGCGTTACTCAGTTATGTATTGATAGTGTCCTACTTCCAAAAAAAAAAAGAAATTGTTAGTTGACAACTTATGACATCGTTATAACATCAACCTATGACTATGCGAGAACTGGATACATGCTGTTTGCGAATACTAATTGCAGCTTGCATTGTTAAATTTTCATTTCCCCTTCATGCACTAACAACAGACTTGAAGGGAATGCAATTAAGGATGCTGGAGCCATTGCATTGGCTAATTCCCTGAAAGTGAACAACGGTTTGATAACACTAAGGTACGTGCAACTATGTAGGTTCCACATGTATTAGTATTAGAGTGGTGAGTATAGTACAAAAGTGTCAGAGGCACTGCATCTCAGATGTATGTGATTTGGGTTAGTCTCACATTATGTGTATTGTGTGAAAATCTCTTAAAACACATCATATAGACAGACTGACAGACCGAGAGGCATGCAAACTCAAGTTTTTATGCTTGACAAACATGATTATGTGCAGCCACTTACATAGCTCTTTTGGAGTCACTTTAGGGATGGGAGACAGGAAGTGACACAGGAGTTGAGACAATAAAAGCCAGAAACTTCTCCTGCTAGAGCAGAGACAAACCAGTCACTCACACTCACCTCCTAGTAGGACTAATTTTGCAATTGAACTATGTAATGCTAGAGAATGTACATGACTTACATCAGCTTATAGTGTGATGCTTGACTTCATGAGGTGTTGATCACAGATCTAACTTTATGGCATTTATGAGATTCTAGTCACCTGTGAATATAAATTACACTCGGTAGCATACACAACAATTTTCTGACTTCTGCTGGAGCCATGGCCCTGGCCAAAGCACTGGAGCAAAACAAGACCCTACAAACATTGAAGTAGGTTGCAAACTGATTGATGCTTTGCATGAAGAAGACACTTTGTATACCATATGGGCAGAAAATTTGGTGGAGAATTAAATTTGGCAGATGGTGGTTGGACAAGCAAAACGTTTAAAATTCTGCCAAATTTTTGGTAAAATATCAAATTGTACCTTCTCTGCAAAGGAGGTACAAGCAAACAGGCCACTGAGATCTTCCTGGGTACATGACTGACAGTAGTCCCCCAATCTAATCACTGCTATTGCATATGGCTCCCACTCACATGATAGCGCTTTTCTCCCAGACTTGGCATCCATGTGCTCTTGTAGACGTGATGTCCTCGTACACAACTGTCAATTGTCATCTCCATCTCGAATGCGTTCAATTTCACACTGGCTGGCTAGTGTTACAGCTAACAAACCAAACTCATTTGAACATGTGCAGCGTACGTCCGCTTAGTATGCATGAACAATCAATGAACCACATCTTTCTAAAAATATAGGCCTAGATGTTATGTTTCAATCAATACCATGCATGCATGTGACGTGACATCACGCACGCTGGCTCATAGAAAAATCGCCAAATTTAAATCTGCAACATTTTTGGTACATGACCATATGGAGCAATCTGCCAAATTTTCTAGCCATACAGTATTGTTGGTTTGGGCTGCCTGAATCATATTACAATTGGTTCCAGTTATTGTTACAGAAAGGAGCTTGTCTTTTCTGTTGTGACAGCATCTAAGTGATTTAGCTGTGGTTGAGCTACATCTGGTATGAAGTAGTTTGAAAGGTCTTACTGCATTCGAGGCTACAATTAATATGTCTTGTTTGCAAGAGTGATGACTGTAGAGTAGACAACATCTAGACCTTCCTAGCTTGAAATTAACGTCGCAAAACAAATGCACCCTGGCCATCTACATAACACCAGGATTTGTCATTTGCAGTACGTAGTTATCTCGCAAGTGAGCCTGGGCTTTATTGCAAATTTTTCATTTTAAGTCTAGAAACTAGACTTACAAAAGAATTTTAAGCACCAAAACACTTCCTACTTATTGTTTATTTTACAACTCAAATATTACTCATCTATAGTCTTGACTGGGATAAATATAAGTGGACTGGAATTGGGGACGAGGGAACAACTGCATTGGCTGATGTTCTGAGGCTGCCAACCAAGAGTTTCAAAATGCTAAAGTAAGTAACTCTACATGCATGGTCAGTAGGTGGTTTAAGAAATAATATGCTCATACTTAATCCCCAAACCCCACCAGATTGCTAACTCCAAAGTGGGCAGCAACTCCAATACAGAATATCAACTACATTTTTACCGTATTGACACATACACACAATTTTATTGCTATAACATGACAATAATTCTGGATTTTTATGCATGTCCTGATACAGTAAGAATATTTAGGGAAAGCTGTTGGTGAACAATAGCCTATACTAAAGCACCTGTACTAGCACCATTTGCACCTGATGCATGGCAAAATGCCACAGCAGCAAAATTACACAATTTGTCAGGGGTGGTCTATGGTAACTCAAGTATGTTGAGGTGTAATTATACTCCACTGCAGCCTCAGAGACAATGGTCTGACTTCCACAGGAGCCATATCTCTGGCCAGAGCACTGCAACAAAACAAGTCACTGGAAGAATTGGAGTAAGTTCCAGTGTGATTCACTTTACTGGTTTTTCAGTGGGTAGCAGCAAATGTGAGCTTTAGACATTATGTGTGTACACATCATACATACATTTAGCCTTGTATCCAGACTCATTCCTTTAGTAAAAGGCTAGACTCTGCTGTAGTCTTCATTATTATGTAAAATGTATCCATGTGTTGTACAAATGAAGGACATAGCGCAAGCAAGATGTTACTGATCTATGCTGCCAGCACGGTCTATCAAAAGTAAGTTTTGGAAACTGTCATGGTTATGTATCTTGATCAGAGAGTGCTTGTTTACCACTTTGTAAGCGAATTTCCTCACTTCCACGAAGGCCGCTTGTTTTAGATACCTAAGATTCAACATGTGTATATCTTCTGATCTGGTCAGGTTGGAAACAAAATTGAGTTTAGGCAAACTATTTACAGAAACTTTTTTGTGAGTCTTCTGCCTTAACCACTCCAAAAGGACATTTATATAGGCTTGAGTCAGTGGCTTCAAAAAAAATAATGCACTTTTGCGGTTATTATGGAGCAAAACTTCCATGTATCAACTCAACTTGTGTAGTGTTTCCAACTCTTCATCTGCTCCATTTTGATTTGCCTGGAGAACAGTTTCTCACAATTTTATACTAGCAAACCACATACTAATTTCTACAGTTATGGTAAAATACATAAGTACAATAGGAAGTCACTTATCCAAACGCGTTGGGACCGGAGGGTATTCAGATAACTGAAATGTTCGGATAACTGAAGCATGACAGAAGGCGTCCATATAGTGCTAGCCCACGTGACAGAAACGGTACACAGAGTGAGCTGCTGCGTTAGCGCTGACGTGCTGCTGTCACCGGTGTGCAATACATCTCCTGTGTTTTCAGCTGCCATACAACGGTAGAGCGAGCCCTGAAAGAAACACTGGATATCGGCCATTTGAACAGCTTCCCTTTGACGAAAGTTGCCGGAAATGGTGGGTGTGGTTTTGCTACAAGCGTTTGGATAACTGAAGTTCGAATAAGTGACTTCCTACTGTACTAGATATATGTCACATCAAACTCACTTTTTATAGAAACAGTTTAACAATGCTTGGTCATACACTGAAATGTATGTACCAACATACCCATATCAAAGCTGGCTATGTTCACTTCATGTGATAGATCCTATGAAAAAGTCAATTGTAAATGTTGATTCTACATGGCCTATTCACAGCTAATAATAGCATGTACCTGTGTGCTTATTTGTCTATTAGCTGTTTCTTCACTACTTGCACTAATCTCTGAAGTACTCTCTTCAACAGCCTTGAAGTGAATGGAATTGGAGATCGTGGAGCCACTGCACTGGCTGATGCTCTGAGAGTAAACCAAACCTTGAAATCACTGCAGTAAGTAACTACTTGGGCATCGTACAAACATTATCTCCAAAGCATAGGGCAAATTAAAATAAATTGAATGCCAGAGTGGAATAACCCATAAACATTTAAGTTTGCTCCTGCCCCACCCCCAAAACACTTAACTTGGGGATACTCTTAAAATGTGTTTCAAGAGCTGCAGAAAATTTAAGAATTTCAAATTTCAGCTATATGGGTATTCATGTTTTTTATTTCATTTGTGGGCAATTCATGCAATTTCCAGTACTTGATATGTGGGTTAGCTAGTCCACTCTGGTTCTCAGCTCTTATTATATATGGTTGGTCTAGGTGACAGTACTGTGGAACCCCTTTACAACAGACACCATTGGGAGCCAACATTTTGTCCCTTATAGTGAGGTGTCCCTAACTCAGGGGATCGGGCTGTTAAGCACAATGGGGCTACACTTTCTGAGCTTTCCTTGCTATATGCTAGCAGGGAAGGCTAAGCAGAGGCTAGTACTACTGTATAGCGCTAAATTTTCGAGGGTCTAAATTTTCACGAATGGCGTTTTTTGACGATTTCGTTGAAATAATTTCGCGATTTCGCTGTCTAAACCATGCGCATGCCGCACACGTAATGTAGTATGGGCGTGGCATACAAGCAAATTCTACGCACTGTCATACCATCGTCCGCGCTCGAGCTCGCAGCTGTCAGTAAAACAATGCCTACTTCCAAGGTATCTCTTTGGAGAGCGTCCCTTGCGGACTTGGCAGCATAGCCCCGGGATGTTGTCCGTCAATGCTGTTGCCTGTGAAAACTGTAGTTTACATGTCAAAATTTTTCGTTGAAATAATTTCGTGAACTATTGAAAATTCACAAAATTCGCGAAATTAAGACCTGCGAAAATTTTGCACTATACGGTATGAGTAACACCGCTAATCTAATAATGTCAAGTTGTTAACTCCAGCAGTGATGGTGGTCAATCTTGCTGAAAAGGTCGACGAGTGTCCACTAAATTAGGGTTGTTAAGTATTGTTTGCATACAATTGGGACCACTTAAACTGTCCCTTGTATGGAGTAGTGGGGTGTCCACTGTTCAGGGGTTGCTTAGTATTAAATAGACAGTCGGGACATTCCGAATTGTCGACCTGTTGTATTGTGGGTGTCCGCTGTTGAGGGGTGTCTGTAAGCAGGGTTCCACTGTAGTTCCTTTGCGACCTGACTCCCTTGCATGGGCTGAGAGAAATCAATGCTTGTAGCTAATGTCACTTTCCTCACAGTTTGAAAAACCTGGGCTACGTATATGCAGTCAATCATAGTCCATCATACATCTGTTGAGGTGCAAATGATCTTGTTGGCATATTTCTTCTGGACAACCTGCAGAATTATGTAGCTTGATTTCTTGTAGCATGTGACATTTTCTCCCCATACAGCCTTATTCATGTATGTGTTGAAAACTTTTTCTCAACAGCTTCAACATGACACTACATTACACTTTTTTGCAATAAATGTGCATGTGTGCATGCATTTGTGTAAAATGTGAGGTGTGGGCTCAGTTACTCCAGACCTGACATGCAGTTAGATCTTAACCTGCTCAAATTCATTCAGACAGAAATTAAGAAAATGACAATTACTTAGGGAGGGACTTGAACCTGCGACCTGGCAACGGATATAGCCATCCTCTAGTCAACTGCAGTGTGTAGTGCACTGTTTGCAGTATGTATGTCTGCCTGTCTGTCGGTCTGTCTGTCTAACAATCCATAAAATGTATGCTCTTCTACAGTCTTGGATGGAATAGAATTGGAGATAAGGGAGCTGCTGCACTGGCTGATGCTCTGAAAGTGAACTTCAGTCTGGTAACACTGGAGTAAGTAACTACTAAATACAGTGCTCTAAAGCAGGACAGCAAACTTTTCTACATGAAGTGTATGTAAAAAAATGCTTAGCAAATGCATATATGGTCCCAGGACAGTCCAAAATTGGATGCAATACTCTGTGAGCCATGTAGCTACTATAGTACTAAAGCTCTCAAAATGTCCTCAGAAGCAATCTCAGAGCATCTAATTTCCTGGGGGAGCATGCCTCCAGACCCCCCTAGTCTTGCATGCATACATACATACACATCAGACACTCATGTAACCCCCCTTCTGATAATCTTGGCTACGGACTTGTTCTGGCTCAGCATAAAACAAGCCCAACCCTTTCTTGAATGATCTTTATTGCAAAGGGCACACTCTACTTTTGAAAGCACTCACCTATTTATGCTGTAGTAAAAGAAGCATTGAAGAAGCAGTATCATAAAATATGGAACTATGATGAATGAGGGCAGACTGTTCGATCTGATTATAAAAGTTCCGTACTCCTTGAGCGTTATGTTACCACATGCTACGATTATACAATGATAGTAGATCTTGGACTTTCATAGTTTTCTTCAGGAGTTGCCTGAGTTGACAAAATACACTCACAATCATGTGAGACCTACTTTCACACCACATCTCTGGACTCCTCAATAACAGAGTATCAAACACTTTTTCTGAATGTGGCCAGGACTCTTGGCAGCCTTAATCCTAATGTTGAGTAAATGTCACATGATGCTGTGGAACTTAGGGCAAGCATAACAAGTGTTGAGTATATATCTCATTTTATATGCACTTTGTGAACAGATTTGTTATGATTGTCAGGCACTGCAGGTAAAGGCTCAAAATCAAAGTTTTGCTTTCTTGCTTTGGTGAACTTTGGCTACGTTATACAAATATCATAACCAAATAGCTAAATCTGTTTGCTGTGACCCAGTTCTATGGGCTTATTGACACTTTACAAGTGTGGATTTGTTATGACATAGAGCAGAGATTCACTCCATTCATATAAACCACCCTTTTCCTGATCTGACAAAAACATTCTGAATGCCAATGCTCTGCATGCTCATGTAGTCATTCTTGATGTAAGGGTTTGGGCACGATGATAAAAGTAACCCGCCCCCCTTGACACCATTATGTTAACTAGAAATTTGTTGTGTCTCAGCTCTAGGCGTCTGTGTTTCTGCATTTCGTTAAGCATGAGATATTCCACCAATTGTCACTAATGTGATCTCAGCCTGCACAGTTTGTTGGCTACTCATGTTATAAAAGGAAATTTGGGATGAAAAACAACTGCCACTGCAAACTAAATTCTTTCAATGTGCCATGTTGACAAAGCACTGAAGTCAAAACAACTCATGAAGTCTTTTAGATCATGTTTCCTCTTTCTTAATCACTTCACTTATAGCTGCTGGCATATAGCATGCATGGACAAATGAGACACATACGTACCTAAAGACTGCTCATGTAGAAAATATATATCACCAGTCTATCTTCCCAATGGGCATGGTAGCAAAGTAGCTATGGTGGACCACTTTAGAGATAATGAAGACCATGATCAGATCTGTCACTTGTATTGTGTAGACAGCAAGACACTGATTATTGAATGTTTACATTCTGCACTTTAGACTTGGATTTCTGTGTGACATTTCAGTGAGCACCAAGCAACTGCTTAGAGGCATTAATCAAATTAATGTTAGTTTCATGTAGTTTGCTATTGTCTAGTTTCTCAAGGATTGAAGAATATATACCAGTAGTTGTTGTATGGTCTCACATTGTATGATGTTATGTAACTATATATGCTACCAGTTTCTTCTGTGTCCTGCATGCATGGGGAAGGAGTGGCAGGATTTATATAATACAGAATGATGAACCAAAACCACAAAATGACCCATTCAAGAATGGGGCTTGGTATGGTTTACACCAATAAAGGTAGCAGGCCATTTAGGCCTGTATATACATGTTGATTTCACCCTTAAGCCAGTAGATGTACATATATTATTTGTCCATATTGGACAAAACTACTCTGCAGGTGCAATTTGCCGTGCAATTTGCCTTGCAATTGGTACAAACTACATGCACACAGGTAGTACATTGCAGGTACATGATCTTTCACCACAAAATAATGGAAAGTTGGTGAGCTTTGCAGAACAGAAATTCACACATACAGGAGAAAAATACCACAAAGATTCATTAATCATGTAAGAGAGGACAGCCATTGAGGGGGTGTTCTGGAGAGTTCCCCAAGTGAGTGCAACAACTTTCTATTGTGGGGTATATAGTAGCTTCTGAGGAAATGTCTGTCAGACTTTGACATGGCAGGATAGTGTCTTCCTTTGCTAGGTCCGAGACAGCGTGGTCTGCCACCTCTGGATGCACAGTAGAACCCCTTCCTTTTGTCATACCTTGGTGGGTGGAAAAATTGGGACCATCTGACAACACCTCATCTATAAAGGAATATAGCCTTGTACTACGGTGAGGCATATAACTCTGCCTGGAATCAAGTCTAGGAAGGGACTTTACAGTCTGAGGGTAGAGGCTATTTTGTTCATGATAATATGAGTGTGGAGCCTATTTGAGGGCAGCAATAATTCAAGAATGCCGAGTAAATACAGTATTTAAAACTTTGAATGTTCACAGTTGTCGGAACTATGGTACATGCATACATGTATACAGTACCCAGTGTGCACACATCCAGTCACAAAGTTGTTTCCCAACCCAATGACATATATGACATTCAACACACACTGCACTAACTGGAGCAGCTTCAAGTAGTTGACTTGAGGTATTTTGAGGAACTTCTGGACACTGTCCATCACTTGGGCAGGTCGCTCCACCAGCTCATCACCATCAATGAACAGCAACTGTCAGCAGTGCATGTGAGAGAAGAGATCACTGCTATCACTACTAGCAACTAGCTCCCTTACATGAGAGTTCAGAATTCTTTCACAATTCAGCTCAGTTAAGAGTTGGTTTGCCACTCGTAAACATAGATATTACAAGTACTTCCAGAAGTGCCCAGAAATTATAGCCTCGTTCCCAGGCTCTCCACTCGCCCCGATGAAAAATAATTTTTATTCTTTGTCGAGGCGAGGGTTGAACCTGGGAACGAGGTTACGGAAACTATCAAAATATATGCCTAATGAAGACAGACTACGACACAAGAGGGAACAAGAGAGGGCAATGTCAAGACTCACATACTGGCATTTCTTGTCTGTTGGTCTCTGTTGTCCCCCCTGACTGCTCTCTGAATAATACTTGAGACACACTGGAAGTACTGTAGCTAGTCCGCACTCCCACAACATACAAATTATATTCCCTGCCACCATACCTGTTTGGGTTGGAAGTGTTCTAGCCACCTGGTGATGTGTCGGTGGTACTCTCCTGGGAGGAGACACTGCGACCTTAGGGACAACACCCTCCCGTCTGTGGTGGAGGTGGGGCTGGACCGAATGATCTCTGAGAAGGAGTGGCGGGTGGCAGTGGGGTTGTGGTGGGCAATCATGTGCTGGGATTAAAATCAAAATGGCTGAGTGTTACAAACAACCTTCATGTAACACAAACATGCACATACACACACATACACCCTTACACACACAGAGACAAACATGCACACAGATACACATGCACGTTACACACACGTAAATAAATGCAAGTATACATACACACACCTGGTACCAGGAGTATGCTCTCTTGATAGGATCATGTAAAATGATTATCAGTTTAGCCTCTGGAAGTAGAGTATGAGCCCTGTGTAGGGAGGCAGGGAGGGAGGGAGAGAGGGAGGGAGGGGAGGGAGGGAGGGAGGGAGGGAGGGAGGGAGGGAGGGAGGGAGGGAGGGAGGGAGGCAGGGAGGGAGGCAGGGAGGGAGGGAGGGAGGGAGGGAGGGAGGGAGGGAGGGAGGGAGGGAGGGAGGGAGGGAGGGAGGGAGGGAGGGAGGGAGGGAGAAAAAAGGGAGGAAAGGGAAGGGAGATATCTTGGGATGTGCAGCAGATTAGCATGTCAACATTTCCTCAGCTATGTGTGTGTGGTGTGTGCTTGGGGGAAGGGGTTACCTAAGAGGTGCACGTGGGTGTGTGAGGTAGGTGGCACTCTTCTCAAACAGTTTTTGGGATGGAGACTTTGGGTACGGGAACTGGTCCATGTACCTGGAATGGGAATGGAAATTGGAAATTTTAGGAGACCAATCTTGTTTTGTAGATGGGACAAGTACTAACAGGAGAGCATAAACCATACAAAAACACATCCAATATGCATGTATCACCTCAGGATTGCTGTGTGATGTGTATGAAATATCAAAAATCAGCTAATGCAGTGAGAAAGAAACTAGTTTACAAAGGCTGCATTGCATTCACCCTTAAGCTTCTCTGTAGTTAAAGATCTCCGTGTATAGAATGTTAACTTGTGACATCATCTGTGCCACGGATCACGTGGTAAGAAACCCCAGGACTTTTCCTCTATTCTTGCATACTGGAAGAAATCAAAAACTGGAGGTGGGAAAGGCCTGGAACGTTCTGAACACACACAGTTCCCATCTCCCTTATATGTACACACATGCAGTCACACTCACAGCCTCCCACACTCACAGCCTCCCATACTCACAGCCTCCCATACTCATAGCCTTCCACACTCATAGCCTCCCACACTCACAGCCTCCCACACTCACAGCCTCCCTGCTCACAGCCTCCCACACTCATAGCCTCCCACACTCACAGCCTCCCTGCTCATAGCCTCCCATGCTCACAGCCTCCCACTCTCACAGCCTCCCACACTCAAAGCCTCCCACACTCACAGCCTCCCATGCTCAGCCTCCCACACTCACAGCCTCCCTGCTCATAGCCTCCCATGCTCACAGCCTCCCACTCTCACAGCCTCCCACACTCAAAGCCTCCCACACTCACAGCCTCCCATGCTCACAGCCTCCCATGCTCACAGCCTCCCATGCTCACAGCCTCCCACTCTCACAGTCTCACACTCACAGCCTCCCACACTCAGCCTCCCACACTCACAGCCTCCCACACTCAGCCTCCCACACTCACAGCCTCCCACACTCACCAGTCAATCCCATACTGATAGATGGTATCATTGCTAAAGAACTGGATCTCCTCAAAATGGTCTCGAGTGTTCCTATTGGACACCATATCACTATGGAGATTGAGGAATGTGTAGAGGGCAGTGGTGCCAGACTTCTGAGGACCGAGAATGAGGAGAGATGGGAGCCGGGAGCAGTTGTGACCCTGTGGCCAGATGTCCATATGTCGACTGTCTTTGCAGGGGGACTGTGTGTGTATGCATGCATTGTTTGAGTGGATGAACATACCATATAGTAGGACAACTTCACAAGAGAAATTTTCCTCCAATTCTGGTAATAATATTGCAAGAAAAAATGTACCAACCTTGCCCACCAACTTATGGTGCAATGTATCACAGGATTTTGCTGATTCTTAAATTCATCATCAAGAGGATTTAGCTACATATTGGTATTTACCTAGAGTCTACAGCTTACATGTAGGTGGAGATAAAAGTTTACCTGTTACATGTACATGTATGTTCGTAAGAAAATAGATGCACATACACACAATTATTTTCATTGGTTAAATATTTTGCTAAAATGACTGGTGAAATTGGTAACAATTTCCTGCCATGCAGTGTAAGTATGTGCATGTGTGGGTACGTGGGCGCTGTGTTGGGTGTACAAATAGGATAGGAAGGGAAGAAGAGGAGCAAGATCATTCTTTTGTTGAACACTGTGACTGGGTGGGTTGCTTATGTAGATAGAGAACTGACTTTCCAGATTACAAAATACAATGAGTAATCCTACACATCAGCTCAGTGAGCTCACGTACGGTCCAGACTGGCATTTTGTCTTCAGGAAATATCTCAAAGTATTTTTTGCCAAGGGTCAAAGGTCGCTCGGCTATCAGCTCCAGTTGCGTCCATCTCCTCACAAATGAGAACAAGGCATTAAATAGATACAGAGCAAGTCGGTCATGGGCAAAGTTTGAAATATGGGTCATGAAAATAGATACCTAGTGTGTGTGTGTGTGTGTGTGTGTGCATGTGTGTGTGTGTGTGTGTGTGTGTGTGCGTATGTTGTGTGTGTGTGTGCGTGCATGTGTGTGTGCGTGTGTGTGCGTGTGTGTGTGTGTGCGTGTGTGTGTGTGTGTGATGTGTGTGTGTGTGTGTGTGTGTGTGTGTGTGCATGTGTGTGTTGTGTGTGTGTTGTGTGTGTGCATGTGTGTGTGTGTTGTGTGTGTGTTGTGTGTGTGTTGTGTGTGTGTGTGTGTTGTGTGTGTGTTTGTGTGTACATATAGATGTGTGAAAGCATAATAATGTATATACACATGCAGGTATGACATCTACATCAAGACTGCTAATGCATTCTTGGATAAGTAATGCGACTACATACACTACAAGCTGATCCCTAACTCACGGGGTTGTTAAGCAATGTGTTGAACACCTCTCCTCCCTCTGCAAAGGAGAGCAAGTCCCCCTTCCCTCCACGAAAGTGGTCAAACAGAAAGGTGTGAGTAAACAACCGGCACATCCGTCTGGGAACAACCTAGGAGATTGTATCATGTTAGTCATGTCATAGTAGTATGTATGTGTGTCCTATCTGTGTCTGTATGAAACTAGTTTTGTCACTAGAACAAATTTTTTGCACCCACCCTGCAGCCTTGTCGAAAAATTTGGTCTGAGGATCAGACAAAAGTGTAAAACTGCATACAGCTGTTTTGTCTTATGTACATGAACTGCAAGGGACCTTGTCAGCGCAGTGGAGGCTAGTTACAAGACATGAACAATAATAGTCATACGCTACTCCATCTCTACTCCTATCATCAATTCCCTTCTACCTCTCCCTCCCAACTCTTCCCACTCCACCCTCCCTCCTGTCCCTCCCTTCCTCTTCCTTCCCCTCACTCTCAACTTCTCTGCCCACCTCCCACTCCACGCTCCCACAAGTCCCCTCCCCTCCCTCCCAGTCCTCACTCCTCCACCTCTGCACCAACCTCCTACTCCACCCTTCTTCAAATCTGTCCCCTTCACTCCCCCCCAGCCCTCACTCTCCCACCTCTCCACCCACCATTACACCTCGATGTATGAACCCTCGTCTCATGCGTTCTGGCTTCAGGTGGGGGTACTCCTCGGTGGTTGTCATGGTAACATTCCACATGGTGCTCCAGGCATGGTAGAGGTGTGGGATGACAGGGTAGGTGCCGGAGTGATGGGGGGAGACCGTGTAGTGGTTGGTGAAGGCAGGGAGGGAGTGAGCCTGGTGAGGAGGTGGAGGGTGAGGGAAATGATGAATGTGTGTATGGAGTAGTGAATGAGCATTACGCCAGTAATAACTGCGTGCATGCACAAGTGGCTTGATTACGCAATAGTCACATGATAATGGAGTCAGAGCTGTTGACGTGAGTACCTTACCATGGCTGTCATCGAGCAAAAACATTTGGAGCGACCAGTAGCAACTTTAAGACTATACTTATAGAAGCTTAAAATCCTCTGGCATGTACTGTGTTTATTCATCGGGCATTTCATGGGGCATTACAACAAGAAGTTCAAGTGAATAATAGCGGAGCTATGAGAGAATTTTGGATAGAATGACAAAAACTCTGAGTACTAGCCACTAGCCTATACATGTGGATCTGCAGAAATGTAGTGGTGTGTGCAGGATTAGTGTAGGGTGACATTTCACAATACATGAACCTACACACACACACACACCTGCATGTATACATGATATACACACACGCATGCATGTGCACACACGCACACACATACACACACACATGCACATGCACGAACACATGCACACACACACACACATGCACACACACACACACGCATACACACACACACACACACACACACACACACACATGAACACACACCTTAGCAAAAACCATATTCTCTCTGAGCGATATCTTCAGCTTGCCTTCATTGACAGTGTGGGGCTGGAGGTGATGGTAAGTGTGGTCAAACCACCAGAAGTGATCAGCATACTTTATTAGCTCCTTATCCCCAGCAATCTCATCCACTGTGTGCGTGTGTGTGTGTGTGTGGTGTGTGTGTGTGCGTGTGCATGTGTGTGTTCAGTGGAAGGTGTCCAGGTATAGTGCATTATTTGAGAACATCATTTTAAGGTAGCAAACTGCTCGTTCTTTATCCTACTTTTCCTGCCATTCTTCCACTTCCTCTTAACCCCCTCCTTCCGCTGCTGCTCCTCTAGTTTCCTAATCACCTCTTTTCCTCTCCCTCCTCTCCTCCTCTCCTCCTCTCCTCCTCTCCTACCAAAGCAATCTTTACCCTTGCAGTACTGGTGGTATACCTTCTAAAGAACTTCCCACAAGCCCACCAGTTAGCACTAGCCTCATTCCCAATCCTGTCTTTATTCCCACATTGCACAGAATCAAAGATCCCACTCCCTCCAGTACTGACTCCCGCAAAACCCACTTTCCCTGCCTCCAACAAAACTCACCTCCTCTTACAGTACAGACCCACCTGTTCCCTTGCAGTAGTACTGTCCACAGAAACCAAGGTTGAAGGTGAAGTCAGGAATGTAGCCTCTGAACTGTTGCTGTGCTTCCACCAGAGCCTGGAAGGGAGGGGACGTGAGGGAGACAGACACCATACTATACATAGTACTATACATACACGCAATACATGTACAGGAAAAGTCAACATGAATGTGCCCAAGTAAACTAAGGTGCAAGGTTCATGAAATATACAAGCTGCCTCATTAGGCCTATTAAAAGGTACATGATGTAGCTGAAGGAGTCACTTGCTGCTAAAGCGTGCCATGATAAGCTATGAAATCGGCAGTGTGCTGCTCACTGGGGCTTGCCATCAGATGATGAAGCAACTGCTTAGTACCAGAGTGCTGTGAAAATACTGTACATCCACCTATACTGTACATCCACCTATACTGTACATCCACCTATACTGCACATCCACCTATACTGTACATACCATGTTTACAGTGCTACACAATGTAAGTGGGAGGTTGTTTTTACCTGTACGTCACTGGGAGTCATTTTTCTTCCCTTGGGAGCCACAAAGATATCATCAATGTCCACCATCACCCAGCGCTGGCGTCCAAACCTCAGCACAGGGTAGTGAGATGACAGATCCCGAATCACATCCAACAGCAACAGCTTTATCAACCAGAAGGTGATAGGCCCTCCGATGAACACCTTTCTGACTCCGTCCACCTTGCCCTTGTCAGATATCACCATAGGAGAGGTGGCATACTTGGAGTCGTTGGTCTGGTATTTCATGCTGAGAAGGACCCCAAAGTTGGACTCTATGTGACTTTGCTCTTCATTTTTTTTCTTTTTACTACTACTCACAGTTGCATGAACTTGGTGGTCTCTGGTTACCCGGGTGTTTTCCACTACCATTTGTAAGTGTCTCCGAGACCTGTGATGTTTATCATTGGTAACATTGTCTACATGCATATTAGCCATGTGACTGTGTGCATTAATCACATGACCTTGTTGACCAATCATGTGATCCCTGCCCTTCCGATGCACAAGTGGTTCAAACACTTGCCAGAGTGTGTTTGCAGGTAGTCTAGTGATCTTCTCACCAGATTTCACATAATGAAACTTGTGTGAAGAATTGAGCTTCAAATACTCAACTGTTTCAGCGTAAACAATACGAGTTCTCAGATTGTTCAGAGTCAGTTGTCTGCCATTAGTAACCCCAGGCTGGTCTATAGCAAGCTGTGAGATGAAAATTAGTGAAACGTTGTACTGTCTACAGTAGCTGAGGTACAGCTGTCTTTCACTGTCCGTCCAATTGAAAAACATGGCCGCCACATCGATGACAATAATCAGTGAAAATCTGGCAACTTCCTTCCCTCCTGATAGCATTGTAAGAGCTGGTTGGCTAGCAACAGAGTGGGAATACAATGAGAAGTCCACTCGCTGTGATTCTAAAAATGCCTTCATGTGTCCGGCCGTTCGCAGTGAGCCACTGGTGTAAACCAACAACACTTGTTTCGGCAAACTTTTCTCAGCTCGGTTTCTTATGACATGAGGCATTGACTTGTCCTTCTGTGCTGAAGTTTTCCCACTATCCGGATACTCACCCGTATACTCCCGTAAACTGGACCCATGGAGATTGTAGTAGACAAACGCATAAACTGCGACCACAAACAGCACCAGAATGACCAACCTGCGCAGTACGGAGAGAGAAAACTTGGACCTGAAACGGTTCTTCAGGAAGACAACCAGGAGACGGTGCTGCATAGCCGTGTGCTAATGACAGTATTACGTACTGTGTACTAACACTGTTTGGACAGTTCTAAAGGGTTAAACCAGAGTGGGTGGAGCTGCTAGCGCCGCAGCGCCGGCGCTGTTGCTGTCACGTCTACGTCTGGGATAGCGTCAAAAAATGATTGAATGATGAATCGAAGAGGCAGAGTACAGCTAAATCTGAGGGAGATTACTGAACTGCAAAAGATCGTGTTACCCAACGTGCGGCCCACAGGCCAAGAACTGGGTAGGGGAGCCTTTGGCACTGTGGAGGAGGTCGAGATCCCAGGAGCTACCTGTGCTGCCAAGAGAATCCACGAGTCTTTACTGCGTTTGGGCAATGTAGGGGATGTGAAGAACATCACTGATGCGTTCGTTCGTGAGTGCCTTCTCATGAGCACCCTACACCACCCACACATTGTCCAATTTCTAGGCGTGTGCTTTCTGCCAGGCTCGCAACTCCCGCTACTAGTGATGGAGCAGTTGACAATGAGTCTGGACGACCTGCTTGAGACCAGCTCTCATGTTTCCTTGGCCACCAAACGCTCAATTCTAAACGGCATTGTCAATGGCTTGACTTACCTGCACAGCCATACACCACCTATCATCCATCGTGATTTGACAGCCAAAAATGTGCTATTGAATTCAGCCATGGTGGCCAAACTGGCAGATCTAGGTATGGCTCGTATTATGAATATCCAACCTGGCCAACTTGCTACCACCATGACCCAGGCCCCTGGGACATTGGTATACATGCCTCCTGAGGCCCTTGAACCAAATGCAAAGTATAATGCCAAACTAGATATCTTCTCATTTGGTGTTCTCGGTCTTTACACTTTGACACAAATCTTCCCTGTGTTGAAAGCACCAACTTATATCGATTCAGATGGAAAGATTGCTGCTCGCAGTGAAATAGACCGTCGCATTGACTATATTGAGCAGATTCACCAAGAGTTTGGACGTCACCACCCCCTTGTCCTGATGATTAAGCAATGCCTGCATGATGATCCTCGACGGAGGCCTACCCTAGATGAGGTACTACAATGGTTGAATGAAGCAAAGGTCAAGACTGATTATCATTATGAACAGATGAGTAGGCCAGAACTGGAGCAAGCTCTGATAGACAAGGAGGAAGCTTTGAGGGAGAAGGAGCAAGCTGTGACAGACAAGGAGCAAGCTTTGAGGGAGAAGGAACAAGCTTTGAGGCACAAGGAGGAAGTTCTGAGAGAGAAAGATGAAGAAATAGCACAGTTACGGCAGCAGGTAGGTATAGCATGTAAGGTGTTGCATATAGTTGTACATTTGTCTCAGTGTAAAGATTCAAAGTTTCATTGTTGTTACACTTAGCACGTTGGCTTGATTAGGTGCACGTGTGTATGCATGCTAGCCAACACACAATGTGACATGTACATCTTCTCCAGTGGGTGACTCTGTGAAATGTATCCCGCCTTTTTTCATGGAGATGTGGAACACTGACTGTTCGTACACAACAAGGGCATGCATGTGCAAGCATCTACATGACATACTTAGTAAACTTCAGGTCGCCCAGGCCAACACAACACACTAAGCATCATACATGTACTGATATTTTCACTGCATGTTAGTGGAACATCACTGCATGGCATGCTACAGTGGATCCTATCACCCCTGAAATGCTATCGGTCCTGTATAACCCATCCTGTCTTGGCATGTCTGTTGTGGTATACACTTGATCACCTTTGTATACTAGTAAATGCTGCTATCAATCCTGGGATGAGATGACTAGCTGAGTGTTCCAATGCATGGATATAGCTAGCTATTGCATCCAGATCAGAACGAGGAAGGATTGGACTAACATCACACCAACCCATGCAAAAAAATTTTCAAGATGGTTTCCAGATATATTATCATGGCATCATGATTTTCTTTTCTGTTCAACACATACTATGCCACAGCTGTCAACCTCTACTCTCAAAACATCAACAATTATGAAGAAGAGAACCAAAAAATTGTACAAAACTCGAGAAGACTTTTCCTCAAATGAGGACTATGGGCGATATGTGAAGGCTAATCTTCAAGTGGGAATGTATGTGAGGGCAATAGCTGACTATGAGTCTGTCTCAGAGGGTGACCTTGGAATCTACAAGCAGAGAAACAGTGGAAGACCTCCAGCACAGTTTGCATGGGATGGGCTGGGTGGAGAAACCTACTGGGTGTATTGGCACCAGGTGGTGATCCTGCCAAACCGGTACAGAAATCGAGATGAGTTTTCCTCAGATCAGGATTATGGATGGTACATCAAGGCTAATCTTCGAGTTGGCATGCAAGTGAAGGCGAGAGTGGGCTATGACTCTTTGGCAGAGGGCGACATTGGAAACTACAAGCAGACCAATGATGGTTACCCTCCAGCACAGTTTGCATGGGATGGATTGGGCAAAACCTACTGGGTGTACTGGCATCAGGTGGAGATCCTGCCAAATCCGTACAAGACCCGAGATAAATTTTCATCAGATATGGATTATGGACAGTACGTCAAGGCTGTCATTCGAGTTGGTATGCACGTCAGGGCAAGAGTGGGCTATGAATCCATCTCGGTGGGGGACCATGGAATCTACCAACAGAGCAACGATGGTTATCCTCCAGCACAGTTTGCATGGGATGGGATGGATGGTAAAACCTACTGGTTGTACTGGCACCAAGTGGAGCTCGTATCTCCAGCTTTAGATGATGGAGATGTATAAGGTACACTCTGATGTACATTATAAGGTAAAGTAGAGCTATTCTGATGACTGGGTAATTCAGACTGTCAAGCTAATATCTTCAGCATAATATGGTGCTAGTTGTTGAAAAACATTGGTCAGCAGGCCTGCTACGTACGCAGCTGTTTCAGCTGTATTTTATGCTATATCCTCCGGTGTGTATTAGAATTTCCTAACGCTTAAGATAGCTATCCCATTTTGTTATCTTACTTGCTAGATGATATCAGATAATACATTCCCTGACGATACATTGTCTGGCTCTAGTATCATGATAGTTGCATTAAAAATTGCAATGCTTCCTCCCAAGTATTACCAGTAGTATCTCTCACATATTATGTTTTCTATGGATAAGCTTGTATCACACTGAGGTTCAGTACATAATAAACTGCTGGTATTTTGTCATTCCATCTAGGTCAACCTATATTACAACTGAAGTTATAAACAACGTTATGGCATTACTTACTTATTAGTGTAGTGTGTTGTGTGAATGTGTGTGTGTCTCTTTTCCACCTCTGTGTTTATTGAAACTGAGAAATGTACTTCTTCCTATCACAGTCATGGGACTATATCCTTCCCAAGGTATAATTCACAGTGCATGTAAAACACGTTTGTTGGAGGCTGGTGACACATCACCTCCCACTGAACTAACTCTTCTCCAATACTGTGAATTAACACATTGACGGGCTCGGAACTGGAGTGAGGTAGTTAACAAGGACCACACTAATAGAGTTCTAACACTTGGTCAAGAAACATGGCCTGTTCTGCATTTCCTTGAGCTTACTGATTATAGTAACTATGTCAACAAACCTGTTTTGTGAAGTATGAGTAAACCCACATACCTTAAGTAATAATTTCCAGGATAATTGGCCAATGCTGGTTAACCGAGGGCTTGCTGAGGGCTAGGATGTTTACCAGGCTAGGAGTTTTGCAAGTTTCACTATAAACACCATTTACTAAACAAACTTTATTTGTCAGCTTAAACAAGTTGACCAGTTTGTTTTTACTCTGAAATGATTGCCGCTACAGTTGAAGACACAAATTGTTTTGCAGATGCATTACTGAATTGGAGGTGTGCCTACTGCAAATCTAGTAGACATATATCCTTATGTTGGGAACTTAGGAGGAATTGCATGCTTTATTAAACAAAAGACCATCATGTGCCTTCTTGTAGTCTCATGCCTAGACCCCACCCACGAGAGAAGAGGTTCTGGTGACATTCGGCAGATCCTGGGTTTGACTAACATTGATTACTTTCCACCCTCTCACAAGGAAAAGGGTCTGAGCTGGTTGCAATTGTGCTGAGCTGGTAATCTTCTGGGGCCCTCTGCCAATCACATTGCAGAAAACATAATCTGCAGTGCAACACCGGAAATCCTTGACTATACTTCAGCATGATGACACAGCACTTTTTTGGTGCGTAAATTAGTTATCAGTTCTCAACTATGCATACAGCAGGAATCAGCCGAATGTCACCAGACCCTCTCCTCACGGGTGGGATCTGGGCACGAGACTATAGCCTTCGATCTTGTCACTCCACAGTTTTATTAATGCAATCCCAAGAGGAACCTTGTGGTTGTAGCTAATCTGCTTGGAGCCAGAGATGTCCTGTGCTTCACACCACAGCTCATGTTTATAGAGACTCCATTGCTGGTAGATAAAAGGAGGAGGGATCTCCCCTGGGAACGAGCCTAGGGAGAGAGGATATACTGACATCAATCTGAAGTTGATTTTGTAGAGTTTATTTTGATTATATTTTGATTACTATCATCACATGGCACATCCCATTTGACTGCAACCACTTACCACTGAAGGTGCATGTCTCCTGTTGAACGATGACACTTAAGATCATGTATCATGGGAGGGGTCTTCTCTTGGAACAAGAAGAGAGAGACCTATACTTTTCTATAAGCACTCTATATACCTTAAAACTCTCTTTGGCAGAACTATAGCAGGCAGACAATGCCACCTTGTCGAACCAGACTGCACAACAGTCTGCTGTACCACCCTCATCAAGATGGCCTTTCAATCAACAAGGCACAAAAAGTAGATCTCCTTTGAAGCTTCGGACAAGTTTGGGGGCCTGTATATACAACTTTAGAGACTGTACAAAGCTGCGTGTGTGTGTGTGCACAAGTGTACGTATGTATACAACTACATGGGAAATGGGCTATACAATGTTTTCTTGAATTTCAAGATGTGTGCAGTATCCTACACAAGGTCCTCCATACATTAGACCCCAGTACCACTTTTCTTCTCCCTGTATTAACCTAGTGTACAAAGTATATACATGTAAGAGGGGTTGGGTTGCTGGTGACCTAGTGGTTAAAGCAATGCATGGACTGTGAACTGAAAGGTCCTGGATTCCAGCCCCACTTGAAGCTATCTCTCTTCTGGATGCACTCAGCCCTACCATGAAGTAGAGTTCTCCTTTGGATGAGACATTATAAGCTGTTGGTCTCTGGGTCTGGGCAACTTGTAGCTAGCTGCAAGTCTCAGACAATTAAGTGTGCCTCAGAAAAGGTATGATTGCATGCACGAGTGTATGTTGATCCAGTACTTCCAATCAGTTGATGTTTCCCTTGGGATGCATTCAGGGATGTATGGGATCTACACTGAAATAGCTTTATTGTCTCAGAGCAGCAGTAATTGATCTTATGTGTCTGTGCAGTAGCTATGGTAACACGTGCTCTTACAATTATTATAGTATATTTAATACCAAAAATTTAGTGTTGTACAAGTTTAAACCATAACAAATCAGGATCGCTATGATGTATAAAGTTGGCATGAATGAAACGACTCAAAATCTACATGACAGTCTGTGTGGTCACATAGTAGCAATTACAATCATGAGATGACAGTTGTCTGAGGCACTGCTAAGCAGGTCAGGGGCAACACGTGAAAGGTGGGCTTGTGAAAAGGGACAAGGAGGGAAGATGTGTAGCACAAAGCCCGTCTGCAGGGAGAGAGAGAGAATGTGTTTCATATTCACATAATATCAAGATCCAAATTAGTTCCAATTAAAGCTCATGCCAAGTAGTTACACATTGCACACTAAGTACATCTGGGGTACTTTTAAATAGAGGGGGTTATTTAGGGAATAGTCTTGAGAATATAAAGACTAATCACCAAAATACACAATGAAAAGCTGTACCAACATAACGCCAGTTGGTCTTTGGAGTATGTACGTGTACGTGTTGTGCGTTAATCTTGCTTCAACCAAGACTTGCCTGAGGTCCCTGAACATTGATGATGCCGGCAGCCTGCTTCTGCAGAAGATAAGTGATGAGGCTGTTCTTCAGGGCATGAGTCTGTGCGCGGACATCATTCGCATCCCTCCCACATGGTAGAGCCAGTAGCAGGCAGTGCTCAGTCTCATTCTATGGTAACAAGACAGAATACATAATAGTTACATGTACAAGAAGGCAGATGCACAGACATAGTTTTATGACCCAAAAGGCAGTCAAAATACACCCATTTACAGCACATGAGTGCATACCTATAAAATAAAGTCCACCCAGCTTGAGGTCAATGGAGGGCATAATGATGGAAAGTGGAAGGTACTGACTCAGGGTTCTGCCCACGGTGGTCAGCGATGGTCAGGCACAACCAGTACTTGACACTAACCGACTACAACTCACATCTTTGTGACCACTACTATATTCTCGTGCATTATTTAGAATAACTACCTGTTTCATTCCCAAAACACACTCTGGCACTCAGTCTGGGAATAACATTAGCAACCACATGGCGAGATCGTGGCAACATTGTGTCTTGGTCTGAGCAGTCACTATGTGTTACATACAATGCAAACAGTGCAGAACAACATGGAGTGAGAAGAGCAGTCAGTTTAAACTGACAGTGATCAGCAGACAGAAGGACTCACAGCAGGTGAAGTACGACTATAAGTGGGACTCATATACATGTACATGTACTTGCCTTGCCAGCATATTCTCCAACCCATATGTATACATGTAACATACGGACATGCATACATACACACACACACACACACACACACATACACACACGACGCACACACATACTTGCATTCTCCTGTCCACTCCCTCTAGTTGTGTCTGCTCCAGCCGCATCCTCTGAGAGATCCTGAGGGCAGGAGTGCGCTGGTCAGACTGCTGGGGAAGGCTCAGCTTTGCTAGGTTGACGTTTCCACTCAGGAAGTGGAGCTGAACTGCAGCCAGATCATTTTTCAGTGTCAGATGGCCCTGCCACATTACTGGGTAGCGCCTATGGAGGGTAACAGAAGGGAGGCTGTTATTTGCATGGATACATGCAGCTCTTTCATAACCACGCAGTTTATCACCACTCTCCACCACATCTGAAGAAGCACTGAACTTCTGTTAAGTCATTCAAGTACAAGTACAGGTCATTCGTAAACGTGGATGAGATCCACAACTTAAAAAAATACTTCAAGTTCAAAACCGGGAGTCCACTGACATATTCTGTGCAAACAGAAACTGCTACCTTACCTGAGGAGGTCCAGCAGGTTGTCAGCTTGCTGCTGTCCTGGAGGGGGCTGCTGTAGCTGAGCGTGGGGCTGCATGCTCCCCTGGGAGGGTAGGGGTTGGTGGTAGTGGGGCTGTGGGGGCTTCACTTGAGCTGGTTGAACCGGTTGCGGCTGTTGTTGCTGCTGCTGTATGTAACTTGGCTGGCCTGAGCTCTCCCGACCTTTCACCTGTGAGGAATACTTCTGGCTACCAGTAGAAGCATCACTGCTACCGTATCGCGATGGTGGAGGGTGAGAAGATGTGTGAGCCTTCTCCGGTTTCCTTGGCTTGGGTTCCTCCTTTGGAGGTGGTGGAGTGGACGAGGGAGACTTGGGGTGCGGCTCTTCCATTCTCCTCCGCTTTGGTTGCTGGTAGTTGTCTTTGTCCAGGTCACGATGTTTACCCTTTGGGGAGGGTGTCCGACTATAGACTGGCCTTTTGACCTTCCTTCTAGAGTCATACCTGTGACAGCAAGATTATACATTGCGTGTGTAACTTTCCTATTGAATCTAACAAGAAATTCCTCCAAAGCAAATAAGCTGAGTTTGTTCTACACCTGGATCACTAGTTCAATCTAGTTCATAGAACGGTACACATTACAGAATACTGCAGGACAATCAGCTACATAAGCTACTACATGTACACACCTGTCATCTGGATGGCGTGAGGAGCTTCTTTCACTCTCAGAGGAGTGTGATCGCTCCCTTCTGCGTGGGGGAGATCGACGAGGAGGAGGGGAGAAACTAGGTGACTGATGCCTCATATGCCTTCTTCCTGGGGAGCGGGAACGGGGAGGGGGTGAGGGAGAGAAGTGACGGTGGTGAGAGGGTGGGGAAGGTGGGGAGCCTCGTCTTGGGTACTTTCCTCGTGGAGGGGGGTCATAAGGTGGAGAGTCGTAGTGATGTCTTGGCATGCCCCGGTCTCGAGGGCGCTGTATCGGAGTCCGTGGTCTTGGAGGAGGTGATCCAGAGAATGGAGACCTACCTCTGTGTGGAGGGGAGGGTGGGTAACCTGGAGGAGAGCGGGAGTACCTTCGAGGAGGAGGGTAGTGACCAGGAGAGTAAGGCCTTCCTCCCCTGTGGTGCCAGCGCCTCTCAAGGTACTCTGGTGGGGGCGGAGAGTGGTAGTGTCGCCTCCTGTGACTGACAAATGCAGGAGGAGGGGAGGGGGTGGTGGGAGGAAGGTGGTGCCGCTTCTCTGGACGATCCCTAGGTTCTTTAGATTCACGATGCTTTTCTCTCCTCTGTGATGGTACAGACAACACTTCCTCTTCTTCTAACTGATAACGACGAGGAAGTTTGCGTGATTTTTTAGATGTGGCTACCTCTGTCTCCATAGCTTTGGTATCGTCAGACTCTTCTCCAGAGAATGAGGGCCTTGTGGCTGGTATCCTTTTCGCCACTGGTTCCAAATCAGGACTCTGAATTTTGGGAGATTTGTCATACTCGCGCTGCTTCACCACTGGTTTCTGTTCAGGTTTAGCACCCACACCTCTAACTGGCTTTTCTTTCTCCTTCACCTTGAGCTTAGGGGGCAGCACTGGTTCATCAACCGGTTCGAACTCACCGTCCTTAAAATCTTCGCCACTGCTCAAATCACTCTCCATCTTTTCCTTTACACTCGGCTTCTTCTCCTCCTGAACAGGACTCTGAGGGGTGTCTGGGATCGGGTCACTAGGGGGCAATTCTCTCTCCTCGCTCTTCTCCTTCCGTACAGGCTCTTCTCGTTGTGTAGACTTCTCCATTTCACTTTGTTTCATGTTCTCAGATTTGATCTCACTCTTGTTCTTAAGCTCCCCATTATGTGTAACGTTTGGCAGCTCCTCAGGCTCAGGTGGCTTAGGCTTAGGTTCTTTTTCCCTTTTCTCTCGCTCCTTCTTCTCTTTTGACGAGTGCTTTCCTTTTTCCTTGGTCTTGGGAGGTTCCTTCGGGGGAGACTTTGCTTCTGGAGACTGTGGTGATTTAGTGCGCTTTTTTCGTGTGGTACTCTTGTCTTCATCTTTCTCTGTTTCTTTTCCTTTCTTGGAGACTTTCAGTTTGTCTTTGTCTTTCTCTCGGTCCTTTCCTCGATCACTCTCTTTGCTCTTTTCCTTCTTCCCTTTCTTCACTTCAGAACTGTAGAATGAGTAAATACACACCCAATGTACACAGTATGTAGTGTACACAAGCTGCTGGTGCAACATGCCAAAGAACCCCCTTATACATGTACATGTATTAATAAACGCGTACATCAGTTTCGTACAGCTAAACATACATGGACAGTGAAGATGTATGATACATCAACTCACTGCTCACTTACCCTTCACTGGACTCAGATTCAGAAGAGGCCTCCCCGTCACTCTTTGCCTCCTCCTTCTCCTTCTTTCGTCGAGACTTCTTCAGCTTCTCCCTGAGGTCCCGAGACTTTTGGGTGGCTTTGATCCTCGTCTCTTCTCTCTTCTCTTCTTCCTCACTCTCCGATTCACCTTCGCTCTTCTCCACTGACTTTCCCTTCTCCTTTCCCCTGTCCTTTTCTTTATCCTTTGATTTCTCCTTCTTGCTCGATCTCTTGTGCTTTTCTCTCTCTTTACTTGACTTCTTTTTCTGCCGTGAACTTGAATCTTCGGAATCACTCTCATCGCTCTCACTGTCACTCACATGTTTCTTCCTCTTCTCCTTTCGCTTCTCATGTTCTTTCTCCCATTCCCTCTTTCTTGTAAATGCCCTCAGCTCTTCTTCGTACTCGTCAAACCCTTCTTCAAATGACCCATGTCCGTGAGAAAATCGTCTCATTCCCATTGGACCAGGCCCGCCATGATACGGATGTCTGCCACCACCATAGTACCCCATACCTTCATCCATGTAGGTGTTGTAGTAGTAGTCCATGGGTGGACCATGGCCATGAGGGGGATACCCCCCTCGTCCCATGCCCATCATGTGCATGCCTGGGCGTGGCATCATCATGCCTTCTCCTCTGGGACCTACACATTTAGCAAAGTTGGAAGAACATACAGGTAAACTAATAAAAGCTCTTATAGTTACTCAACAGTAGTATACATATACCTTACTACACAAGTTATAGCGTGCAATAATTATTGTGAGTTATTACACGAGTGGGCGCGGTATTTTCAGCTGAAGGTGAGCATAAAATGCAGCCCACGAGTGCAGTAACCATGATATGCACGCTAACGAGCGTAATAAAATATTTATTATCCACTACCAAAGTACCAAGTAACTCGCCGTTCAAACACACCAATTCTAATTAAAGCACATCATGGTTACTAGGATACCGTGTAGCCCCAGGGCCCATGCAATAACACACACTGTGCAATATTGTGTATTGCACGGCACAGGAATAGGAAAATACTGTTGTAGAAATATCAACTGGATAATAAATGTATATACCGACCACATTAGCCACATGTAAGTAGTGTACTAGGTTTGTGGTCAGTCTGCACCAAAGCTTTGAAGCATAAGTTGTGGTTCACTGTGGTTGACTGTGGTTCAACGTAACATGAACATATTTGGTAGCCATAGAGGGAGCTGTATACACTGGCCATATTACAATGACAGTTAACTAATCAAGCCTACTTGTGCCCTAGCTACAACACTTCACCAAGGAGACAGAGGTCTGACTGACAGTGTAAAAGCTTCTTCAATATAGTACATGTACAAACAGCCAGTGGACGACATTAATTTATAGTGGAAAAATTTCCTGCTATACTTACTATTGATGGGTATGCATGTAGCTATCAACTGAACATCCAATCACTAAAGAGAGTTTGACGTGTGTGTTACACAATCACATTGACCCACCTGGTCCATACGAAGGGTTGTACATGTCAGGCCCTGGGAATCCTCTTGGAGGGGGCCCTCCTCCCTCCAGCCGGGAGAAGAAAGCCAGCCTTGCATCACGGTTGGCAAAGTCCGTCTGACAAGACAAACAGCAAGGATCTGTTAGAACCTACATTCTCTTATATATAACTCTACCAGGTAGAAACCTTGATTCAATCTAATTAGCACTCAACTGCAGACGTGTAATTTGATTCAACGCTACATAACAGCTACATAAAATTAATACACTTGCTCATCATGCATACTGTACCTCAACTTTACTCGTACATTTAATGATTAGCCATTGCTCACCATCAGTGTAACATCAGTATACACTCACCTCCCCATGCACATGTAGACAAACATTATAAAAACCCATGCCATTCCATGTTTGTGAGAGTCCTCCAACTTGAACTGTAAGTACACATGTACACCTTACTACTTCCAATCTTACCATGAGTCTCTTGCTGTTTGCGACATAAGTTCCCCTGACTGAGTTGAGCGCTTCCTTAGCAGCATCAGCATCTTCATACTGCACCATCGCACAGCATCGCTGACGGTCTATTCCAAGACGTACCACCTAGGTAGATCGGAGGGAGGGATGGAAGGAGGGAGGGAGGAAAGAGGGACGAAAGAGGGAGGAATGAAAGGAGGGAGGGAGGTGGAGAAGGAGGGAGGAGGAGGGACAGAGAAAGAAGAGTATCATAGGAGTAACTCGGTATGATGCACATTGCTACATAAAGAAAAAACTGTTATAGTTATTAACTGTTCAGAAGGGCACAGCTTCTACCGTAGTCTCACAAAAGAGCGCCCACCCCCAACTTTTGGCCCAACTTCCTGTATAGGGTCCAAGTTTGCTCGAATGAGGGCCCATCCTGGAGCGAGCTTCATGTGGCTAATGGAGTGTGCTCGTGGAGTTTGAGAAGCACATCCTCAAGCGCCATGCATATCTGAGGTAAGAAACTTCGTGTTACACTTCACCGAATGTTACTACAAGGCAGCTTTGTGTAGATGAACGTAGCTAATGTAGTGTGCACCGCGAGCTAAACTATGCTCACATGGTGCCATTCAGAGTGTTGTGTGGTGTCAGGACTTGACTTTGAAGCCGCTGGTGGCTCCGCTGTACGTTCTTGTTTGTCCAATTATTCGCTTCGAGGGCATCAAGTAGCTGTGGGCGCTCTTTCACGGTTAGATGCAGTAGCACTCGAAAGAGCGTCCACCCCCCTCTTTGGCAGACTTGTAAGGTGCTCCGCCCATGGGCGCTCTTTCACGAGTCTACAGTATATCAATTCAAGCCCAAGGGTGTGGTTAATAACTGACTTCTAGCCCACTTGTGCATGCATGTGCTGCTATGTCAGCAGTATGTTTATTTATGAACACAACTGTTTTTTGCACTAATAGTCTAGCTAGCTTACAGCTATTCAGTTACAATGTACCTTAATTAATAACCAGTTTTGTCGTAGCTGCAACTAATACAACTCTGAAACCATTGGTCCACTGCGATAATGGACAAGTCCAAAAACCGGTCCAAGTGGAGAAAGCTTAACAATAAACCATGCCATACTGTGACATTTCCTGCTGCTTTCAATCAATAGTGCTGTTGAAAAATTGTCCATGCATGGAACGAATTCAAAGCCAGAGTTTGGTAGCCACCGTAAGCACAAAGTGCTACCGGCTTGGTTTTTGTCCACTTGAGGCTTGTTGTGCTTGTTAGAGCTTTTCCACACTGGCTTGTTCTCAGGCTAGCTATCACTGTCGTGGACTCATTCAATTGCCACAATGCTGAGTGGTTTAGAATGCACATAAAGCATACATATTTCTGCACAACCCAGGCAAATAGAGTTACCTGTAGTTTTAGCCTCGTTCCCAGGCTCTTGTGCGGGGGAGGAGGAAAGAGAGCCTGGTACACACTGTTCGCGCATGCGCCAAATTCCCTTGGTAACCTGCATACTACTCCGCTACACTAAAATTACGGTCAATTTCTGTTTACCTTCTGAAAGGCTGCACTGCCTGGTTATACTCCCTGTGGGATACATACGGGCGGTTTTGAAGTCAAAAACGATATCGCTTGACGGTAACGGTCTGCATTGCTTCGTTCGAGGCGATCGGTAAACTTCAAAGGGAAAGATTGCGTCAGTCACGTGCCGCAGCGTTTAGCTGGAATGGACAAACGCGTGGACAATTCCTGCAAGCGAAGAGCTGAGTACCTTCGTCGCTCCCTCGTCATCGTCTACACAGAGCGTGGTCAGTGGCAGGCATCTTTTATACGGGAGAAGTCGGCGTGCCTCGCGGAGGTTAGTGTAACGGAGCAGATTTTACGGAAATTTCCAAATTCCCAGAAATCCTGGGGGAACTGAGCATGCGCAAACAGTGTGTACCAGGCTCTTTTTTCTCCGCCCACGCACAAGAGCCTGGGAACGAGGCTACTGTAGTTTATGCCCAGAAAATTAAAAGGCTTCAACTAAAATGCGGTGTTACTTATTAATCAGCAACCACACAGCAATGCGATACACACACACTTGTCAGGGTCCGAGCAAATAGTATATTTTTTTGCAGTACTTTGTCAAAATGAGATTATTAAACCAGCACGGAGTTATTGCAGTTCACAAATACTTATAATTGGCCATACCATTCCAAAGTTACGGGCCTCTAAATGTACAAGTACATGCACAGTTCGACTAGCCTCGCTCCCAGGCCTACCCCGTTTTTTGTTCTTCGGTTTGCGTTCAATATAACACACGGAGGTGGAAGAGCGCGAAAAACGGGGAAGGCCTGGGAACACTTGTCACGTGAATGACGTCTGGTGGACGCGAGGTGGACGTAGGGGGGGCGGTGCCCAACTACAAATAACGTACTAGACGGGTTGGTACAATTTTACACTGTTTGGGTCTAGTTTTCTATATACTATAGGGAGCAAATAGTGTACCCCTACACTATTTGCTCCCTATAATACTATAGGAGACAAATAGTGTACCTACAGTACTATAGGAAGTGCATAACGACCATACACTATTTGCTCCCTATAATACTATAGGAGACACTATTTGCTCCCTATAGTATAGGAAACTAGACCCAAACAGTGTAATTCTATCCTAACCCGTACTAGACTTCATCATCGAGCGCTCCAACGATAGCCCAGACCTCAGACGTTCACGAGATCGACAGTACTTTGACTTCACCGGTAAGAAACTCTCTCTATGGTTTACTGCACACGAATTTGTAGTTAGGCACCGCCCCCCCTACGTCCACCTCACGTCCACCAGACGTCATTCACGTGACAAGTGTTCCCAGGCCTTCCCTGTTTTTCGCGTCTTCCGCCTCCGTGTATTATATTGAACGCAAACCGAAGAACAAAAAACGCCTAAATGGGGTAGGCCTGCAAACGAGGCTACAGTTTGACTGTATACTCAAACACACATAAATCCAGTATATACACATATGACTGCTGCATGAAATGGCGATACCATACACACTACAATCTTAAGTTACAAGCACTTGATCGTAGAATGTGCGATCAGATTATGCACACAGTGCAATGAACTGTTAAACTCGCGTAATGTAAATTTTACCCCAAGTGGTCGATTCTCGCTGAGAGGGTCACATATACAAGTCAGTTACATGCACAGTAAATGTGGAACAGGTAGCTGGATACATACCCTGCCAAACTTGGACATGTGTCTCTCCAGGTGAGGTTCCCCCATGTTGGGGTTGATACCATCCACCCACAGTGTCTTGCTAGGAGTCCCCTTGCCAAAACCCACCTGGGAGGAGGGAGGGAAGGAGGAGAGAGAAAGGGAGAGGGTGAGAAGGGAAGGAGGGAGAGAGGGAGGAGAGCAAAAGGGAGAGAGGAAGAGAGGGAGGGAAGAAAGCAGGAATGAAGAGAGAAAAGAGAAAGAAAGAGGAGGGAATATGGAATTTCCCCACTGGAAGGTTTGTTTTTATTAGATAGTGAAAATGCAAGGCATGTAGGTAATCAAGGTACTATCTTATTGCCACATATCCACACAACTTCCCAAGGTCAAACCAGTACCTCCACTTCAACAGACGCTGATTTACCAATAATGTATTCTGAATGGGGACACTCAACTGGGCATGACACTTGTACATGGATGTATATTGATGGTACATGTAAGTCACTCAATATAGGAATCTTTTTAAGATATCAGTAGACACACAAAACAATTATGTACCAGTAGGTACACACCCCTCACGTGCCTTCCACACTTACCCTGATGTTATTTCCGTGAACATTCTCTCCATCCATGTACTGCTTAGCATGGACAGCACTCATGAGATCATAGAATAGCACAAACCCATAGGTTGCATTCCCACTCATCTTCTTGATCTCAACATCCTGCAGAGGAGCAACACAATAGTGCTTTATTGAAGTGTGTTTTTAAGTTCTGCAAAGTTTTGTAGGGAACAAAAGACTCCAAATTAGAGTGAGTTCAAGGCCAGAATCACCCTCATAGCCTATACCAAATATCTGTGCTGCTGCCTTCAACTTGTTTCCACCACCACACATACATGTACACTAGCTTGGTTCCCAGGCCCCGCCCAGCTTTTCATCACTTGCAGTACCAGTGAAGTTGGAGAGGGGCCTGGCATCTTTTCTCACAGGAGCTAAAATTTTCACAACAGGCAGAGAATTTCGCATATTGTTCAGCCAACTACACACTCAACAATTCATGGCAGTCGCCCCTTGCTTGATACACATGGTAAGTTGATATCTTTCTTCACTGCACAATTAAAACTATCCTGACAACATTTACATGAGAAAAGATACCAGGCTTTCCTGCTTTTCCATACTATGGAGCAACGGAAAGCTGGACAGGGCCCTGGGAATGGTTAACAAGGCCCCCCATACATATACATGTAAGATACACACATGCATGCACACAGATACAAAGAAAGACATGTATACACACACTACATGCGCACACAACTCACCAGCACATCACCGTATCTCTGGAAGATGTCCCTCAGTTGAAACACACTAATGTTCTTTGGAATGTTGCCAACAAAGAGGGACCGAGTGGCCTGAGGATCAATGTCATCAGAAGGAGGATAGGGGCGTGGCATGTGCCCCCCACCCCCCATTGGACCGCCAGGGGGACCCATGCCATGAGGGTGGAGGGGAGGGTTACGGCCACCTGAAGGAAAGTCTGGAGTCCCCAGGAGGAGAAAAGAACCAATATGAGCTCCAATGGGATACAAGCTCAAATGTGAGCATGACTGTTCCCTACTAGTGCTGCAATCAGTCATTGAGTAAAGCCACTAAGTAAAGTCATGGTCACACTTAGTAATGTATACATGTATACATGACCACATGCAGGACACTAGTAGACAAGTGCACGTGTGAAGAGGGGTTAAGCAATCGGTTAGTTTTTCAGTCATTCTGTCCGTCATCAGGGAAAATGACTGAAACAGGGAATTTGGACAGGGTCTCCAGGAGGAAGAAGACACCAACGTAACTCTTGGTCCAGTATTTGGTACAGTATACATTGTAATGAGTTTATTCTATAGCCCTTACCATCCGCGTCAAGTGGAGTCAGTTTGATCTTGCTACCAAACAAGGCAAGTCCTTGGGAGTGACTGTACGCCGCCTTACACTCCTCCACCCTGCAGAAGACAACAGGTGTCTGAGTTATTTTGAGCTAATCCAGCTGTGATGTGTTTAAAGCATCGAGTATCTCTCCCTAACAATTCTTGTCCTGTGTTTGTAGTTTTTCAACATGATGAGATACAGGCTACTGAACATTTAGCTACCTATGAGTAGAATACCTTGGTAAATACAGAGTATGTACTTGCAGCCTGGTCGTGCTGGTCCTGTCATAAGTACGGTGGCACTTTAATTAGAACGCTATGTACAGGAGCTGTCTTACCAGTAGCTATATAACAACGCCAGGGGTCATCTATTAGCTAAGCTAGCTTTTCAGTATGGTACAGTGTGTATATAGCCACTTTATGTATAAGAAGGAGCATAAACCATAGGAAGAAGTTTGCCAGCAAACAAACTACGTCAGTACAGGGCTAAACAAACCAGTTTTCCAAGTATCACAACAATAAACAGCAATGTATAGTCTTACGTACCTGACTAACAATACCGGAAGATATAAATGAGCTCTAGGTAGCTTATATAGCTACCACAGCGTCAGACGAATGCCGAGATGCGCAAATTTGCAATTATTGTGGGCACGGCTTCCGTTCCGTTTCACCGTTTTGTTTCTCGACTTACTAACACCTAATACCCCAATGAACAAGTATTCATTTACAGCTGAAACAAACCGTTCTAAATATAAGCAATGCGCATCTAGTCCTAATCACAATCCTCCCTGTCCACATCACTTACGCCTTGAATTTGACAATAGCCCAGGGTGTATCCTGTCCCTCCTTCCCATACATCCTGACCACAGCCCCTGGCGAGTGACGAGTGAACTCATAGTAGAGACCATCCTGGAGTACACGCTCTGGGGAAGGGGCAGACATCATCCATGCACTCTTTAATGTATTTTGAAACAGGCATGTGATAATGTACTAAAAGTGAACAAATTCTCACAAAGTATTGGCCCAAGTACTTTTTCAATTAGCACCACACCTGGTCGATGTGCAAGCCCAGTGACTTTCAGGAACATGGTCTTCACTTCTCCACCTCCCTTCTTTTTTACCTTCTTCTCTCCTCCCTCCTTTTCCGAGTCACTGGAGCTGGATGAGGAGGAGGAAGAGGAGGAGCTCCGTCTTCCGTCACTGTCACTCTCGGAAGATGAAGAACTAGAGAAAACAGAAATCATGACACATTATTAAAATACCCAAGGAAAGAATTTCAATAACAAGCAAGTAACTACTGCTTCCAGGCCCTTCCTTATTCACTAATTGGCCTGTTGATTTGTTCCTCAATGTATTGTTATTTCACACGTCTATCAAAACATCAGGATAACAGGTAAACGTCATCATAGTTTTGTCCTCAAATCAAGACTATACCACCCCTCCCTTAAAATGCCTTAGTACACAATTCTCTTACCTGTTTAAACGTACATCAAAGGTATATACGAACTTTAACAATGATAACTTACCTGAACAAACCACCTCCTATACCCACATATGTAACACACAGCAAACAATCAAGCTGTACACAAGCAGCCTATACTACACTCTTTACGCAAGTAGATCTTGACAACAATGAAGCAACACACGACAGCAGCAATTTCAAACTCTTCCGATGTTGTAATGTTGTGTAAGTCTTCTTGATTCAAACAACAGTCAAGTCACAGAACAGTGTCACACTTCTTCTTTTAGCAGTGTTGTTAGGACATCCCATGATCTTAACTTGGACGAGCAAGCTCCTCTGTCTTGGTTGTATATACACACGATCATCCGCTTGAAGCGATTTCGTTGCTACAAGGTAACTGTCGCACAACTCACACACTAAGCACACTCTATCCTATCCCAATATACTAGCTGTACTATATCTTTTCAGCAAGCACACACTATAGCAATAGGAGGCAAATTCCAAATAGAGCACACCACCTGTGGCAAACAAATTATGTGCACACAAACTGGCAAATCTTCTAGCTGCTGAATGCATGCCCTCCCTTTCATTATACCTCTCATGGCCACGTGATTTGTCTCGCTTTTCTGGTTTCTCTGTGCTCAGATTTTCCTGCCATTTGCGCTGTGTTGCATCAAACTTTTCTGTTGGCTTTGACTTGAAGTTTGTTCGAATGTCACACCCACTGATCTTGTGTTTCGCTTCCTTTGCTTCAATAGCACTTTGTACACTGTAAAAATCAATGAAAGCAGCAACTCCAATGTTTGGGTACCGCTGTGGAAGGATCTTCACACCTTCAATCTTTCCAAACCTATCAGAGACACAACAATACAAGAACACCGATAAACAGATAATGTACGCTCTACAACTCGTACTTGACGAACTTAAGTTACATCTATAACTCCCCTTACTACCTGAAGATGCGCCATCTTCTCATATATCCCTAGACTAGACTACTCTCTTCAAATCTGTGAGGCAATCGATAGGATTATCTGCTCACTTTGAGAAGTATTCTTTGATTCCCGAATCGCCGATATCCTCAGGCAGTCCTCCGACCCATAAATGTCGCGAGGCAGCCATGGCTTGTGCCCGACAACCGAGAGCCCGCGAAACAATGACCGATTTCACTCTCGTTCTCGGATAGAAACCTAGACTGGAATGGAGCTCGCATTCGCTGACCACACCCACACCCTCGGACTCAGCAGCTCGGGACTGCGCTGCATGCTGCTGCTGTTCAGGTGACTAGCCGCAGGACGACGAGCCGCAGGATGGCATTCCTGAGATGGGCTGTCTTGGGCGTGCTCCTCTGTTTACTGAAACGGTGCACTACACAGCTCACGGTAAGCTATCAGGTTCTGGCATCATAGGTGTGCACATCCCATGCACATTTGCATACACGTACTGAACTAGGATTGAATGCACAGAGCCTACAATCAATCAATCAATCAAATTTTATTTACATGAGATATGCACTCATTCAAATGCTCCCTGGTCTCCTTTTCACGAGGAAGTATAACAGTACATCATACATGTAGTCACTTTGTAGGACATGGCCTTAACCGAAGCAGCATCAATTGTTTAGTACAGCACCTTCAAGTCCCAAGTTGCAATAGGTCACAGCTTACTAGTGCAGTCTTGCCAGCAAGAATTGTTAGTTCATGACAATGTTGAAGGAGAGGGGCAAAGCATTTCATTATTTAATACTGTCTGTTACACTCAGTACATAACCATCTGGAGGACATTATTGCAAAGGCATTACGAACAGTATTGATTTAAGCGAAAGACCACCACAAATAATGCGGACCCTTTTGTGAGCATCCAGTTTCCATGGTAGTACATCATATTGGAGAGCAAGTGTTCAGAGTGCGAAGGTCAGTAATGTTCTGTTAATGCGTGTTGATGTGAGTGACATGAATGTGTCGTACAGGGAGTGGTAAGTCAGAAGCATTTCTGCAATTGCTCGATGTTCCTTGACCTCCAACATGACATATTACCATGGCACCTGGATGCTCAGAAAGGGGTCTATTGCTTACAACACAGTGAAATTTCACATAATTCAACAACCACTATGTGAAAGCATTGTGTGCCTGTCTACTGCTTACTGTGATTACCATAGAAACTATCTTCCTGTCCTACAACATGGAATCTATTTTTGTTCTTTGTAAATAAGAAGCAATGTACAATGGGCCTCTAACCATCAGATACTTTGGTCTGTTAATGACTCAAGTTTGTGTTAAGTGTCTGTATAGCATCATAAAACCTGAAGAAAGTCTGTCACTTAAATGGCTTAAATTTCCATAGCTATTACTACAAGGTATAATTTTTCTGTTGCACTGCTGTGCAACAAGCACCTCCATGCCAAAGTTGTCTAACAAGCTGGGAAGACACCATACAAATGGTTCTGTGTGTGTTTACCTTGAAGTGCATGGTTTCTTTGAACTTGTCTCAGCCTCTTACCATACAACTCTAGTCACCCTTGTGGCAACAGCTGTGCACAGTGTACTCAAGTAACTTGAGGTTTAGGATAGCTCTACTGAGGTTTCACTGTGAACACTTGTATGGTGGACTACTACATAGTGCATACCACCGCATACTTGTCCTCAGACCTCCATCCAAGCTTTAAGCATTTACTGGTAGTAGCTAAACGACTGTGTTTTCTCCATTCAACTGGATGGTCTAAGGTGGCACAAGCTGGGCACCCAGATAACTGGGAAGAGAGCATGTGCAGCAAGTGTACAACATTATTGTGCACGACAATCTTCTGCATAAACTGAGCAACAAACTTTATTTCTTACTGCTTCTTCTTAGTAACATATCTGGAAACATGGTGAGCACTTCATTGTGTATTTACGTATGAACCATGACTGTATTTATGAGCACTGCATTTATGAGCACTGTGTAGTTATGAAGTAGGACCACTGAGTTGTTCCGTTTATCAACAGTTTTTAACTCAGGTAGCCATACAGGTCAACATTACCAGGGACTATAACTGAGCTAAGAGGTGTAATAGTAATTAAAGCAGGAAATTACTATACCAGTGCAATGATGTGAGTAAGGTAGAACTGACAATCAACTACATATCATCGATTTTACCCTACCAAACGTTCTTGTGATTTCCGCTCATGTTGCAACCTGCAGCTGACTGAAACGTACATGCAAGCCAGTGCCATGTTTGCAGCAGCCTATCTAAGCCACAAGTGATTGCGTGTATAATACGTTATGTCTGGCTTATATGGCATTCAATTAACCAGTGACATTGTCATGGCGTTGAAAAACTGAACAAGATCTCTTCCAAGTCTACAATATTGGACTGTCATGCTCCTAAGAGAACAGAATAAGCTAGTGTCACATAAGTGATGGTACATAACTTGTGTTCTTATTCGCACTCCCTCCTACCCCCATGTACATGCAGGTGGACCCACTAGGAAGTGGAAGTGGCTTACCAGGTCAGTGCTCTGTGCATGATAGGGGTCTGTCATGAATGGTTACCTGCCATGCCCACAAACATGCATGTGAGCAAAGCTAGCCCACAATGTAATTGCACCTGATAACATACCATCCATACCATGATGGCCATGTGTGTCCGTATGCTAGTGTCTGGGCCAATACCACTTTGTGGCATCTATATAGTAAAGCAAGGTCTGGCAGTGAGGTAAAACAAGATAAACTCATGGGTACAGACTTGCTCCAGGTAGTAGGCTCACTCTCACACTACTATATTTATAGTATACGTAGTACATACCTCTCTTGTTCAGCAAGTACAATAAGACTGATGTGTTTTGACTGCACTGTGGCCTTAGACCTGACCATCTGCTAGCACAGTGACAATGACAACACATTCACATAATAATGTAGTATGCAAATTTATGGGCAGGGAATAGTTCAGTATGTGGTCCTATATATAAGTCCTGTTCTGCTTCATGCATCAAGATGGAACTGTGCTCAGGGAATACAAGCAGGCTACCCAGACGTCCTGGTACTAGGACCCTCCTCCATCCAACTTATCTTGTCCTTCCCTCCTTTAGCTGAATGTCCTCCAGGTGACTACCAATGTCCCACAGTGGGGATATGTATGCCAGGGACCATTAGGTGCAATGGTGTGGAGGACTGCCCAGGAGGAGAGGATGAACTGCTCTGTGTTGACCCTGGGAGAGCTGGGTGCCGGCCCGACCAGATCAGGTCAGGTTCAACCCCACCAACCTTGAGTTGGGTCTTTGAGGGCTTGAGATGAGACTAGCTACAATGGTCCTGTCATTGTCATACACCAAGAGTATGTGGCCTGATTTATTAGAACTGGTAGCACCAATGACTCAAGTTGTGCACCACTCCAAGTCAAATTTAGATGTTGCTGATGAGGCCTGGTATTGGCCGAAACGCATCCTGCGCAGTGGGTGACTTTGCATAACATCTAGGCCTGTTTTATAGGGAGATGTGGTTCGTTGATTGTTCATGTGTAGCTAGTTGTCCATATTAAAATATTGGCAAGCAAGTACGACTCTAGCCTTGTACCCAGGCTATTCGTAGGCCCTCGGTACAAGGCTAGTATGACTCTAGATACTAATTCTTCTCACTCAAATGAACTGGGCAGTGATAAAGTTCTGGCACTGGGTCCTGTAGACCTACTTACACTATAAATTATTCCCCACCTTTTGTATGCCAAATGAAGACGACTGCAGAGATCCTACCGTTTGCTGGAGAGTGGCCTAGATGTAAAAGTATTTTCGGAGACATGCAGCCTATGAGTGATGTTGATGTGCATGTCTCATACACACAGTACACAGAGTGCATGTGCCAGTGATTCATCCTCATCATAGGAAGCTAGAACAGTAGCCAGAGCATACAACCATTGGTGGCACAGGGGTTAAATTAGAAGACGCTGTGTCCCTCATTAAGTTCCATAATCTTCTCCTGGGTGTACACAGTCAAAGAAGATGGAACAGTACAGTATGTGTCAATATAATGCTAACTGGGCGTGTATGGGAATGAGACACACAGCAAACTCTTCAAGGTGCATGCACTGAGAATACCACAAAGTTTACACAACAATACTATATACAGTGAGACTATCTCAGAACTTTGTGTACACAGTGACTAGAGATAAACAATACGTTGATACACATTGCCCTGCCTGGGCATGCATGAAGCAGAGTTAAGCGATTGCTTTTGTCTAGCCTTGACTTTGACTCACAGCTTTCAAGCTGTAAGTCAAAATCCGGAACGGAAAGCCTGGGTTTGAGGCTAGTTCATCTGCCTGTCTGTCTGTCCGTCTGTCTGTCTGTCTGTCTGTCTGTCTGTCTGTCTGTCTGTCCGTCTGTCTGTCTGTCTGTCCGCCTGTCTGTCTGTCTGTCTGTCTGTCTGTCCGCCTGTCTGTCTGTCTGTCTGTCTGTCTGTCTGTCTGTCCGTCTGTCCGGCTGGCTGTCCAGCATACTTACAGTTATTGCACTGTACATAGTTTTTGCACTCTTGCTTAGTTATTGCAATGGTGGTGGAAAGTTGTCGGTTTGTAGTATATTTACGGAATCTTAGCAACCACCTAGCATCTTATGGAGAAAGAGAAACAAGGTGCTGGATGTACTTACCAAATAACTAACACTGTATGTGTACTGTACATGTCTCACCTCATACAGTTGTGGCTTGAAGACATGTCTCTCTCGAGCAGTTCTGTGTGATGGAGTGGAGGACTGCCGTCTGGGACTGGATGAAAGGAACTGCCGTACGTTGCACGAGTGCATGTATTTTCTCAAGGCACTCATCCTATGCAGTATGGAGGCACACATTGTACCCACACAGTTTTAAAGCATAATCGGTAGCTGTGAACACAGGATCATAATGCATGAGAAAGGGAGCACAAAGCATACACTGTGCAAAATTTCACAGAAATTGAGTGGGCAGCATATAGCCATATGCACTAGCATCAGTAGTGGTAGTGGTGGCCGTGTTGCTTTGTTCCCAGGAAGGCTGAACACACCAGCAGCAAGTGAACTAAGCCTAAGTTCTCAAGTGTGGTGTAACTCTATGTGTGGTGGGTAAAAGCTTATCAGTTGCCAAATACCCATAGAACACCTGGATACTTAAGACTACAAATTGATGATTTCAACCATAGCCCCTAGACTTCTATATATCTGATTTGGATTCTATATACCTGACTACTAGGAAGATGCTTCATTGTGGGGTAAGTCTGAGCAAGCGTCTGTTGTCTTCCAAACACCAATTTATCTCTGGGCTACAAGAATCCCAAAAAAAAAGATCAGCGAGTGGCTAGGGGCCCTCAACACATTCAGGAATCACCAAAATACTCCAAGGAATATGTTGTGCTATAAGTTGGTGAGTGGAGTTTAGTGAAAATATATCTGTCACCAAAGTTTAGTGGCAATAGTGTGCTACCAGCTTTGGGCGCAATGGTGAAATATTTCTACTGTGAAAAGAGGTACGCATAATTGTGTGCCTTGAATCAACAATACCCAGGGGGGAAGAAGAGGTCTCACTTGAATGTCAATATGATGCGAAGCATACAAAATTTCATTTGAAGATGCTCTCTTATGCACTCACATACTCGCAACTCCTCCCAATGACCAGCAGATAAAAAGTTTGGACTTGGTGCCAAATAACACACAAGTGCACATACATAGTGTAGTTATGGGGTACTGTGCTGCACTGTTGTATTCAATCGTATATATTATACTTTCATATGATGAGTATTCCTTCCCTGTAGCTGCACCTCCCCCGGGCTCGACCTGTGCTGGCAACCAGTTCGAGTGCAGCTCATCCCGTCAGTGCATCCCCCTAGCAAGGAGGTGCGATGGCACTGAAGACTGCCAGGGTGGAGAGGATGAGAGGATATGTGGTGAGCATTGCAGATAGATTGATGGATGCTGTGTAGTCGTACGTTTTCAAGGGTACAGTATAAATTCATAAACATGATTTAGTATGATCAAATTCCTCTGCATGTGTGCGGATAACCCCGTAGACTTCCCTACATACTGTACAGAGTCATCCAGACCCACTGTACACCTACATAGCGTAGACGACTCGAATGGCATGTTAGCTATGAAGTTAGAATTGAAGTCGACAACTTTTTGTATCCTGCATCAGCTCCATTTGTCGTTGAAGTCATGTACAGTTAAACAGATCTGAGAATGTCCTACTTTACTCGTAATCATCTCACAAGTACACATTAATTTTAACCATTTCTCACTCTAACAGAGCTTCCACAGATCACCTCAGTGCAGCCCGCCCAAGTCATGGCTAATGCTGGGGAGAACATCACCCTTACTTGTGTGGTAGACGGAGACCCTCCTCCTTTCATCACCTGGAGAAAAAACCTGGAGCCTCTCAGGCCAGACAGGTACGTACATCAGGTTACTATGAAAACCACACACACAAACACACACATACACACACATACACACACATACACACACATACACACACACACACCACACACACACAAATACACTTTTTTGCTAAAGCGCATACTGCATTGTTTTAACGTGTACAAGTAAGGACTGTTTTCACTAGAACCCTCTAGCCTCGTTCCCAGGCCTCCCCATTTTTGTTCTTCAGTTAAAAACCTTCAATTGATAAGTGTATACTGCTTAAACCAGAAACGTTCATGAGACCATATTAGCTATAGAGTGATACTGCAGTATTCCCTCCCTCCCCGCTTGCAGACGAGTTGAAGTGAGGATGGAAGGAGGACTGGGAACCCTGACCATCTTTGGTGCACGGGCTATTGATAATGGCGACTACACTTGTGAAGTGGTCTCTGCATTGCATGGGACACAGCTCTCAGAAAGCAGCATCACTGTTAACATCACTGACGGTATGTTTCATTGCAACTTTATGACTGGCTATAGCACCATAAAGCCAACAGTAATATTTTGTAAACAGACAAATTTAGCACTGTGTTTGTCCATTCTGTGAAAAAAATAAACCCAGTGGGCAGTCAGGAGCAAGGAGCCAAGTTTCTTTGTGGCTCTACCACAAAGAAGACCAAACTACAGGTCACAAAGTCTATGTTAGAATTTACATGTAGCTAAGAGACGCCTCACCAGATGTTGTCATGGTTACACTGTGAGTTCAATGACAAAGGTGCCCACATGGTATCTGTAGAAAGTATTAGTAGGCACACATCCACTTGTTGAAGTGTCTTGAAGATTTGGATCGCTGGCTCCACAACAAGATCATGCATTTCTTTTTATTCAACAAATAGCTATCACTTGTGGCCTGATATTTGCCAGATCTAGTTATTGTTGGCTCTCGTGTCACATCTGTGCATGTCTCTTCCGTTAGGGAAACTTTTTTGGAGTAAGTGGTCAATATTTAAACACTACCAATAAATGGATGTTTGTACAGAGATAAACTATACAACACGCAGATACTTGGTGATATGATGGAAATTAATGAAGGTGGAAAGTCCACTGTACCTTACAATTGAAAAATAATCAGCTACGAAACAAGAATTTTTAGCTAGATGCGGTTCCCTGTTCTTTCTCTGCTTTTGGTAAGATTTTTGTATCCATAGAGAGCTGTATGTTGACTAATTACCCTTTCCCTTCCCCTCTCTCCCTTTCCCTCTCTCCCTTTCCCTCTCTCCCTCACCCCCTCTCTCCCTTTCCCTCTTTCCCTCTTTCCCTCTCCCCCCTCCACACCCTTTCCTCCACTTTCCTTCTCTAACCTACACAGCAACTCCCTTCCAATGTCAGAACCATGAAGGCACTCAGTTTCCGGAGGGCACCACCTACTACAACAGGATCATCTTCACAATGGGCCCAGCCTCCCAGGCAGCCGCTGATGTTATCTTTGTCGTGGATGAGTCGGGGTCCATGGTGATGGAACATGAGTGGATTCGCACAGAGGTGCATCGTTTGGATGCACAGCTTAGAGAGAGAGGGGTTGGCGTAGGGAATCGACAGAATCAGTTTGCCTTAGTTGGCTTTGCCCGAGACAGTCGAGACGATGTTCTTGGTATAGTTCTTTCACAGCTGACAACTCCAATGCAGTTTATAAGTGCTTCCAACCATCTTCAGTTGACTGGACTTGTTGAGGATGGATACGCAGCCATTGATTTTGCACTTGAAAACATTCCAACAAGATCAGAAACTGCAAAAATTATGATTTTAGTAACAGATGAAGACCGAAGCATACTCAGGCTGGACCTGTCACGAGCTACGATCGAGCAGAGCTTGAGACGAGAAGGGTTTATACTGAATGCTATTGTCAATCAAGGCTTCCTGTCTGACCCCCGGGACAACACGTCTCATGCTCTAGGTCTGGATGGCAACGGTACATCCTACATCATTGACCAGACTGATCCCGACCTCTTCACTTCCCAAGATGGAGGCACCTACAACCCGAATCCAGCATTTGGTTTTGAGAATACCTTCAGTGACTATGTTCAACTGGCTTTCGCCACGGGAGGTGTGGCATGGGATCTCAATCAGCTGAGAGAACGGGGCCTCTTTGCAGAGGCATTCACGAACGCATTCACCCAGGTCAAGGTGGATGAGGTGATGAATGTGTCACGGATATGTTTCAGCTGTTTTTGCAGCCTGACAGGCAGTCAGTGTACCAGAGTGGATGTTGAGGACTGCTCTGGAGAAGTCCCAGGTGAACTGCTGCTTTAGTTCTGGGAAGTTTATATCCGTGAACAATCTCTGTCTGTCACGATTTATTTATCTTGTTCCGCTCAGTTTGACGTGTTTCCATTACTCAGTGTTATTGCCTTGCTTTTATGGATTATCATGCACACACGTACACACGTGCACACACACACACACACACACACACACACACACACAGTGCTCAATGCTGTCGTCACACCTGTATCAACCACTGTATCCCCTGGTACGATGGTGACATTCCAGTGCCTGGCTTACACCAATGATCCCACAGCCTCCTTACAGTTCTCCTGGAGGTACCCACAGCAGCCCCCTGGTGCTGTTGTGGTGATGGGGGGCACCTTGACAGTAGTGGCTGCAGACATGTTGTCTCCTGGGGCGTACATCTGCACGGTGAACAATACACAAACAGGAATAGTTGTCTCTGCAAATGGAACATTGGAGATTGGTGAGGCAAATTGTGATGTGAAACTATGTGCTTAGTTGTAAGTCCATGTCAATGGCTGCATTGTGTTTGGTTTGTAGTAAGATTATATCTTTACTGCATTCTTTCTCTAATTAACTTCCTTCTCTTCTACTGCCATTTCTCATTCCCTTCACCCATTCCCTTCCCCTCTCCCTCCCCCCCCCCCCCTTCTCTCCTTCCTCTTCCTGCTCTCTTTACTTCCTTCACTTCTCCATTTCTCTCTCCTTCTCTCCCACCCCTTTTTTTCTCACTTCCTTCTCCCTTCCCTTCCCGCTCTCTCAATCCCATTCCTTTCTTCTCACCCCGTCCTGCATCCTGCTCACAGCTGCTCGCTGCATCCTGCCAGATGGTCGCACTCTTCAACCTGGGGAGAGTGCAATTGTTATCAGTGCTCCTACAACAAACTTGAGCCGAGCAGCAGACGTTATTCTGATTGTTGACGAATCAGGCTCGATGGTTATGGAACACGCCTGGATTGCTAACATGACACAGAGACTCGACGAAGCCTTGATGAGTGTTAACATAGGTGTGAATCCCCAGAATCACTTCGGTATAGTTGGCTTTGGATCAGACTGTGGCATAGGTGAACTATTACTGGGAAGAGTGGTTGCAAACAGTGAAAATCAGGTGTTTACTACCGCTGAAGGTATTGAAGAGTTCACGTTCAGTCTTAACACGAGCGGAAGGAGAGAAGACGGATACAGTGGGATAAAGACAGCGTTGGACAGCTATGAGTTTAGGGATGTTGCAAGGCAGTTTATTTTGATAACAGATGAAGATAGGGATGATGTGAGGCAGGATTTGACACGAGAAAGCATCCAAGCTATGCTGGTTGGAGCACAAACTTTACTGAATGTAGCTGTCAGTGAAGAGTTTATAGCAGACAATCTCAGAGCTCTTGGGATAGGAAGCAATGGAAATGCATACATCTACGATCCTTCAGCGTCTTCATTATATAGGACCATTCGGGGAGTCGGAGCTCCCATCACAGACAGTGCTCATGGCAGTACAAACCGTGACTATACACAACTAGCACTGGACATTGGAGGGGGAGCCTGGGATCTCAGCCAGCTACGCACAGGTACATATATAAATACGTATAGGCGGGTTTATAAAGCCGTATGCATGTTAGCCTGGACCCCAGACCCTTCAGTCTGAGACTCAAACTATATTGTATTTAAGACCTCGGCTCCAATTTCATCCATTACAGGACAGTACCATAATGTGCCCCTCCTCCTCCTCATTTTGTTGAGTCCAAAGTGGGGAGGGGATGTTTATACTGTACACCCATGGTATAATGCAAGGTCAACAACATTCACAACAACTTTACTGTAACTATCTGTGAAAGCAGTGACGTTGCTGGTCGTGTGCCATGGAAATCTGTCTTATAAGTCATCTCTCGTCACCAATGACGATGCACAATACCAGTGGCGTAGCCAAGCTGGGGCACACTGGGGCACACTGGGGCACATGCCCCACCAACTGCAGGCACGCCTGCAAATTATCGGCGCCGTTGTCGACCGTGATCTGGCGCTAAAAGTATATAAAGGTCTTGAAATCTAGCAGCACAGTATATATAGCTATCTGTATCTTCAGAATAACGAAGTCTCGTATGCTGCCCTGATCTTACTGCACGCGAGTTTGCCGTAAGTAATAAAGTGACGTTACACCATGGCGCGCACACATCCGTATTCGACCTGGGAAGCTCATAAAATTTTCTTGGGGGGGAGGGGGCATGCCCCCAGACCCCCCTACTTGCTTCTTTGCTTCTGCGCTGAAATTCTCACCAACCTAGTGTGCCGATGCTGTGCCCTGGCATCGGCTATGTCCTGGCTACGCCACTGCGCAATACTTCACTGCCTCTTTTGCAAAAAAAAAAAAAAAGTACTAAGGATTTTTGCAGTGGAGTAGCCAAGGTGGAACACACTGGGGCTATGCCCCATCGTATGTGACCTGGCTATGTGACTATTTTGTACTGCAACCAGCCAACGAGGCTAGTTTACACATTCAGTAGCCTCGTTCCAAGGCTTTCCAGCATTCAGTTTTCGATCACTTACAGTATGCAAAGAGGGAAGGCCTGGTATGAGGGGGAAGGTCTGGTCCATTTTATCACATGAATGACGTCAATGTCTACCTAGGAAAACAAAGGATCTGCTTTGTGAATGTTCAGAACTCCAGTGCTTGGGCGGACACTACACGAAAAGGCCTCAATCTTACTCTTTCGGTTGGGGATTCATTTCCTTCCTCTGTCTACCTAGCTAGACAGTGATGTCATTCACATTATAAGACGGCCGCAGTGAAGAGTGACGACAGTTGGAGTGCAGTAGGTTTCTCAAGTTTGGTTGACATAGCCTTGTTCCCAGGCCTTCCCACCGTCCAGTTTTTGACCACTTGCAGTATGCAAAAATGGAGGGGGGAGGCCTGGTCCATTTTATCTCATGTCAATGACGTTGTGTCTACCTAAGTAGACAGAGGGGGGGAGGGGTCCCCCATTGAAAAAATGAGTTTGGACCATATCTTGTGGTTTCTGCCCCAAGCGCTGGAGTTCCGAAAGTTTGCGAAGTGGAAAAACGTACCGCTCCTGGTTCAAAACAAATGACGCATGCGTTGTACCTGTCCCTGTCCCACTGTCCCAGTCTCTCTGTCCCTGTTCCTTTGTCCCTGTCCCTGTTCCTGTTCCTGTCCCTGTCCCCGTCCCCGTCCCCGTCCCCGTCCCCGTTCCCGTCCCCGTCCCCGTCCCCGTCCCTGTCCCCGTCCCCGTCCCCGTCCCCGTCCCCGTCCCCGTCCCCGTCCCCGTCCCGTCCCCGTCCCTGTCCCTGTCCCCCTGTCCGTGTCCCTGTCCCTGTCCCTGTCCCTGTCCCTGTCCCTGTCCCTGTCCCTGTCCCTGTCCCTGTCCATGTCCATGTCCCTGTCCCTATCCCTGTCCATGTCCCTGTCCCTGTCCCTGTCCCTATCCCTGTGCCTGTCCCCGTCCCCGCGTCCCTGTCCCCGTCCCCGTCCCTGTCCCCGTCCCCGTCCCTGTCCCCTGCCCTGTCCCCTGTCCCTGTCCCTGTCCCCTGTCCCTGTCCCCTGTCCCTGTCCCCCTGTCCCTCTGTCTTTGTCCCTCTGTCCGTGTCTCTGTCCCTGTCCCCTGTCCCTGTCCTTGTCCCTAAAACTGGTCTAATCGAAAAATGCATTTAACATTTCTACACCACGACTGGTCTAATCAATTCTGGTCTAATTGATATATATCCACCAAATTTGGTCTAAAATATTCAAATTGAGCAGCCTATAGTTGACTAAATCAACCAAATTTGGTCTAAAATATTCAAATTGAGCAGCCTATAGTTGACTAAATCAACCAAATTTGGTCTAAAATATTCAAATTGAGCAGCCTATAAGGAATAAAGTTGACTAAATCAACCAAATTTGGTCTAAAATGTTCAAATTGAGCAGCCTATAAGGAATAAAGTTGACTAAATCAACCAAATTTGGTCTAAAAGGTCCAAATTGAGTAGACTATAACAAGAACAACCACTAGAAGCACTAGAAGTTGACCATTTAGACCAACATTGACTGCAAAAAGGGTATGGTCAAATAGACCAACAATTGTCTCGTGACATACCTGAAAACTTTGTGGTAGAAGAAAGTGAAAGGCATTTACTCAATGGAGTATCAGTGGTTGTCGTAGCAGAGTCCTTCTATATGAAACTCTTTGTAATGTAACCTGGAGAGAGAAGAGAAAGAACCTATAATGTATTGCTGCTGTTACATGTGAAAAGTCTCTATGACAGCCCAGGATGTACACCACAAGATAGCCAACCATTCATTCTCTAGTTGCACAAAAACTCACTTCTTGTGAAGTAAAAGATTACCAGTGCTATGACTGGAGCTAGTCTCATGTGCCAGTCACTTTCCATTCCACAGTACTGATTACTCACAGTACCTGGCACATAGAAGAAGGGGTGCCGAATACTGGAGGGAGACGTTGCTTAATGCGTTATAATGATAAAGGGATTTGACTATTCCATGAAACCTGGTCGGACTGAATGTCAGTCAATCTTCCATTACATTTAGGCACGCTGTAAGCAATAACGAATTCAATGTAGCAGAACAGTAAGTACGATGAAGAATTCAAAACAAAACTGCAAAGTCACAGGCAGAGAGAGGCGTTAGAGTGCATTAGAATAACGACCATATATTCTTCCTGTTTAAATGAAGACTACAGCTATCACACAACATCAGTAGAAAAGAACGAAAGTATATTACTAATTTTCCTGATTATGTTTTTGTATATGCGCATATGGTTTATGTCATACCCAATCCTTTTACTCTACTATTAAAATTGATATGAGGTACATATTTCTTTCCCCCTCCACATCAGGTGGTACAGTAGCGGAAGCCTTCACAAATGCATTTGTGCAAGTGAAGGTGGTTGAGATCAGATCTCAGATGGAAGAGTGCATGAACTGTACTTGCACCCTCAGTGGAACATTAGTCTGTGTGTCCCTCCCACGTGCTAACTTCTCCGAGTGTGTTTCCACAGGTGAGTGGTTCACTACTAGTGTTTGTGTTCATGATTGCCATACATACATACATCCATACGTACGTACGTACCTACATACATACATACATACATACGTACATATATACATACATAATATGTACATACATATATACATACATACATACATACATACATACGTACATACCGTAGATCTGGAAATTTTCGTTGTAAAAATATTTTCGTGGTTTGCATAAACCACGAAAATAAAAAACACGAAATATATTTTACAACAGATAGTCAGCACATTTTTGTACACACAGTTTCACAGCACAGCTAGCTAGTTATTTCGCGCAAGACGGCCTCTTCTTTGATACCCGCAGTTGATTCATGGCAAACGCGTTACAACTTTCTGCTCAGTGTCCGATAAACCGTCTGTCTTTACTACCACAGTACGTGCCTACAGCGTTCTTTGGTTCTCTTTCCCACACGAATAGTTCACCAACAGCTGCGTGGTAGCTACAAACGCAGCAAACTGTTCGTACTCCACGTTTTCTCGGTGTGCGTAGTCTCATTCCAGATCACCAAACCTGGGAACGTAGAATCGATTTAATACCATCAAAAAAATTTTCGTGGGTATCCTAGACCATGAAAATATTTTTAACACGAAAATGTCCAGATCTACGGTATATACATACATACATACGTACATACATACATGGGGTCACCCCAGCGCAGCTGATGAGGCCTGGTATTGGCCTAAATGTATCCTGCGCAGTAAATGACTTTGCATAGCATCTAGGTGGGTGGTTCATTGATTGTTCTGAATCATTCATGCATACATACATACATATATACCGTATAGCAGGAATTATTTGCCAGGGAAAAATTTGCGTGACAGCTCCTGGAGGTAAGTCTTCTTCAAGCCACAGACTATACTGCGATTGATTGGCTTTCCTAACACATCCATGAAGTGTCTTGCTGCCGCTGAATCTCCATTCTCGCAGGAATACTTGCCTATTTTGGCCCTGATTTCATCACTCAGCTTGAGGTAGGGCCCTCTTGTCGATTTTGAACTCTCTTCCTCTTGTCGCCGAATGCTGGCAACAGCTACATTTGCTTCTTCAATCGCTGACGAAGGTAGCAACAACGACAGCGGTCCGGCTGGGTCAGGAAGATCCCCACTGGGCCCACGATGTGGTGTTACTTGGAAATAGCATAGTAATGCCATGACACACACTTCAACAGTCTGTTCTATGTAACTGCCTTCACATGTGGTGGAAAAAAATTTCACCAGGCAAAATAATTAACCAGGAAAAATTTTCATGAGTTAAATTTTCACCATTCCAAGCTAATGGCGAAATTGACGAAAATTTAACCCTGGCAAATATTTCCCGCTATATGGTACATCCATACATACACACACACACATACATGCATACATACATACATACATACATAAATATATACATACATACATACGTACATATATACATACATACATACATACATACATACATACGTATATACATACATACATGTATACATACATACATACATGCGTACATACATACATACATACATATGTGTGGCAGTCCCGTGTAGAAATCAAAGGTTATTCCGTCGCGTATTTCGATCGCATCGCTGCATTCAAAGCGCCGTATCGCTGAACTTCCGTCAAGGGTGGCGCTCATATGCGCTTCGTAGACTTATTAGCCGATATTCATGCATCTACGAAGCACATATGAGCCCCGCCCTTAACGCAATACGGCGCTTTAAACGCAGTGATGCGATCGAAATACGCGACGGAATAACCTTCGATTTCTACACGGGACTGCCACATGTATTGATAGTTACATTCCCCAGACAGAGCAACATGAGGCTGGAAGGCAAATACTGTTCCGTCTGGAGAATGTAACTTATTTGTTGGATGTTACCCCTAGCAACCCACTGCCACATGCATTATCACCTCCACCCAATCAACTTAGTGTTATTCAAGTTCAAAGATTTGGTTGCTAAGCAACATCCAACAAACATACAAACATGCACACTACAAACATCCAACAAACATACAAACGTCCATATATATATATATATATACAAAGAAGTGCGTAAGTAGCCTACTCTATTACGTCTTGTTTGTGTACACATATTTTCATGCAATAGTTGACTATTATTGTGATTTAATTAGCTTAAGCACATGAGTACACTTGATATGTTGTGATCCTCCTCCTTTCCAACATGTCTACATATTTTAATACACTAACAGACCCTCCACCTGCAAATGAAAGTGCCATTTGGGTCACAGTAGACCCAGAAACAGCCACTGTATCACCAGGTGTGCAGCAAACATTCACATGTGACGCCAACAGCACTGCCACACTGAGGTGGACATTCAACGGTGGACTGCTTCCTGAGAATGTCTTCACAGCTACCACTGGTGATAGGAACTCCACACTGACTATTATGGGAGCTACAACTGAGAACAGTGGTGTGTACGCTTGTCTGGGGCATTCTCCAAGTGAGGCATTCCGCGATGCTGCAGTTGCAACAGTGGAGTTCTATGGTATGTACATTCTACCATTATCAATTCACAGCATATATAGAACTGCATGAGGCCAGTTATTTTAGAGTGGTATCACCATTGTGCTGAGTGTGTGCATAAGCTCACATAAGCTAGGGGGTCTGGGAGCCAGTGGTTGGCCAGTTAATTCAGAGTGGTATCACCATTGTGCTGAGTGTGTGCATAAGCTAGGGTGTCTGGGAGCCAGTGGTTGGCCAGTTAATTCAGAGTGGTATCACCATTGTGCTGAGTGTGTGCATAAGCTAGGGGGTCTGGGAGCCAGTGGTTGGCCAGTTAATTCAGAGTGGTATCACCATTGTGCTGAGTGTGTGCATAAGCTCACATAAGCTAGAGGGTCTGGGAGCCAGTGGTTGGCCAGTTAATTCAGAGTGGTATCACCATTGTGCTGAGTGTGTGCATAAGCTCACATAAGCTAGGGTTTCTGTGGGCATAGGTTCAAACAGTAATGGTTACATTTTTGATCGGTAGTTACACCAGCAAGAACCCCTAAGCCCACAGCTGTTTGGGTAATGACACACAAAAATGCTTCCTTTGCACTACATACATATATGCAGACCCATCTCAGGACCTGATGCTTGAGTTGTTCCCACTGAGTCACAGAATTGCAACAGGTGACAGCACTAATTTCACATGTCGTGTTCCTAGTCCTGCGTCTTTCACATGGACCTTTGAAGATGGACCTGTTCCCAGCAATGCAGTACTAGACATAACTGCCACTGAGTCCATATTGACTATCACTTCTGCTGTGGGTAGCAACACTGGTGAATACACATGTAAAGTCAATAATACAGCAATTGGAGTGGTGAATGAGGATACTGCCTACTTGGATGTTACACGTAAGTGTTCAGTGAACTGACAATATCATGTTGTGATATCTGATTGGGTTTTAGATAGTTCTCATATATAGCATAATTGTAATACCTTTCCATGCTGATTGAATAAACAATCCACTAGCATTAGCCTCGTTCCCAGGCCACTTCCAGTTTTTTTCTCATAGCCATAGAGAAAACGTGATTTTTTCTCCACAACTATGTGCTAAAATCTGGAAAGGGCCTGGGAAGGAGTATATGAGTAGCTATCTGGATGGTTATTTTTAGAACCACCAGACCAATCTCTCTGTGGATATACCAGTCTACCATGATTGTAATCCTTACAGTTTGTTTTTTCTCTCCTACCAGCTGTTGTACTGCGGCTCTCAGTACAGCCACAGTCAACCACTGTCATTGAAAGGACTTTGGTACAGTATATGTGCAGAGTGGACTGCTATCCTGGAGGTGCTAATAGGTGTCCCATGTTTCCACAGTGGAGCAGGGAGGCTGGGGAACCACTGCCACCCCAAGCAAGGGTATGTATGTCACCTGCTTGTGTGATAACATGCGTGAATAAAGTGGCTCCCCTATAGGCAGATTAGCATTGTGGGGGAGGTAGCACTACATCCTGTACATATGTTGCTGCCACAATAGGTGTACAGTGCACTGTGGGTAGTATTCAACATATGTACTGCTGGGTCATAGTGACATAGTGGATGCAAATTTGCCAGTTTATTACCATGACTAGGTGGAAGTAGACTAGGTGGACGGGTTGAAGTGAATGGTTCAGGTCATATTGAATTAGGTACGTAACTATTTGTGAGAAGAAAATTGTACCCATTCTTGCCACATCCTTGATCTGAAAACATACAGTTACAGTTTGCTAATGGCTCTGTTCTTCATATGTTCTGCATAGTTTTTATGTCCATATAGGTGCACACACACACACGGGTGCACTGAGTGCTTTATGCAGCATATATACTACATGATTATACCACTGTTTTATGGTAAGATGCAAATTCCCCTGCTCCTTCCATTACTAGGTGATCACAACAACTGAGGTAGACGGATCACAGCAAATGGTGCAGGCCATGTTGACCATTCCTGACACCCAGCTGGCAGATGGTGGAGTGTACATGTGCACTGCTGGACAGGATGGGAGGAATGCCACTGAGCCACCTGAAACCATGGCTATACTGTGTGTCACTGGTAAGTTTAGTGTGAATGTATCGGAAGGCAAGGGAGAGTTAGCCTTGTTCCTGTCCAGCCCAGTTTCCAAATGGATGAGGAGGACCAAGGCTATATATAGGGAGCAATTTCACACTTTTGTAATGCATTAGCTCCATGAATGTGTGAGTATGTTTGTAAGCTAGAAAGTTATAGTTGGGTTAGTGGATTAGGCTCCACAGCGATTCTTAAAGGAGTGCTAGGGTGGATATAAAACGGCACATCGATGTGATGTTTCTGGGTGACAAGTGCTTCTGAACAAATATCATGATGAATCAAGCTATAGTAGCATAGAAATACAGTAGCTTACCATCAACCGTCTATGCAGTGGAATACCAAATATTGTAATACTACAATTGTATGCACGAGCTCTATTATGCATATTATGCTAGTCATTATCAGTATCATGCAACTATGTGCACACATGCATGCAAGCCACGTAATCAACTGTATCAGGCAGTTCAGCCGCTTAGTCAAAAAAACTGGCATCACCTTAAATTAGTGGATGGAGTCCGATTGTAGTTGTCGAGCACCTTAGTGTGAGGCTGATAATCGTGAAGTGTAGTCAGTTTGCGTTTGTATGTACGAGTGTACGTATGTATGTGTGTATGTATGTATGTATATATGTCAATGCGCTCTTGATGTATGTATGTATATCCATTACACTTTAATTTGTGTGTGAGTTGGCATGTGTGCACAGGCAATATAGACCTATACATGTGGTTGCGCCAACACTTGTGAACTTTTACTAGAATGTGAAAGTGCATACAAAGGGTGACTGCTTCAGGAGAGAGCAGGGCAAATGAAGAGGTGACAGACTGAGAAGAAGTGGTGTATACAGTGAGAATCTAGCAGACACATCTAAGGCAAACTTTTAGCCTACCAAGGGCACACCATTTCAGCAGTTTGGTGAACCCCTTTGTCTTTGGTGAGGAATGCACCACCTCACTGACATCTTTTTACAACTTCAAGCAAACACTTCGCCATCTTCTCACTTGCAACTTTGTTTTTTCAATCACACGATACGTGCTCTACTATACATAACATGTGCACAAGGCAAACTCTTAGCACATGCACATTTCTAGTATAATACAGTATTTAAAGATAGGTTTCTGATGACAGCAGAGTATTGACACTGTTAGATTCTGGGAATGAATTGGGCTAATCATTGATTGATATTTTTCTTCTACTTCTCTCAGAGGCCTTCAGGGTGGTGATACCAGAACCTCCCACTGCCATAGTACAGTTAGGGATCACCAGAGCCCTGCGCTGTGATTGCAGCCAGAATGCCACTCAGTTCTCCTGGACCTTCAATGGCATGCCTGTGAGGGTGCAAGGGGATCCCGACGAGACTCCTGGTGTCCCAATCAATGTGGTTGTGGTTCCTGATGTGTCACCACTACGATCTGTGCTGGTGATAATGGAGGCCACAGCAGAGAACAGTGGAACATATCAGTGTAGAGCAGTGTCACCAGGCGGAGAGGTGGCTGTGACAATGGTGACAGTGGCTGTAGGTGAGGTTTCGTATGCCAAGTTAGTTATTTGTTGAATTTTAGTGCAGTTTCAGCCCTCGGGAGAGAACATGCGTATTTCTTCACCCATATTTCTTCGAATAGCTGCATCCCTCAAATAGTAGCCGCACAATCAGGAGCTCTGAGCAAAATTAATGCTGCCCTCAAGTAGTAGCTGCGGCTACTATACGCAGCACACACACGCATATGCGAATAACTTCTGAAAATGGTCATTGGGCTAGCAGTAGAGCTGTTCATGTAAAACTCGATTTCACTGCTGACAGCAGGACTGAGAGGCTGCAACTTACTTATGACAGCGTCTAACAATCGTCACTGTATCACTCGTATGTACCTTATCCAGCTCGTCGTTGATGGCTGCGGGCTTTCCAAAGAAATAAACACCGCCCTCGAATAGTAGCCACACCAAAACGCGCAGTGAAAAAATAGTAGCCGCTGCTTCTGATCGAAGAAATATATATTAATTGGATGTGTATGTATATCCTTCCCTGTTTTGTAAGTCAGTACACGTAGCAAACTTTCAGATGTAGCTAAACAACACACTTGTGTGCACATTTGTCATAGAAATAATTACCCTTGATGAGCCTATGTACAAATTGTTACCCTTGTGATCAAAATTTGAGTACACTTTCATATCCTTAATAGCCCCGTTGAGCCAATGTATATGATGCTGCCTACAGTAGTGAATGGAATGTTTACAGACCTCAGTTTGCATTGATCACTACAAAAACAGACAAGGTCTGGGATCATTAATGACATGAATGACATCAGGTTGACGTAGGGGGATGGCACCCAACTGCATATATACATAGCCTGGTTTCTCCTCCTCCTCTTCGGGCCTGGGAACGAGACTACGGTATACACTAAACTTTGGACTCGATTCCTTACTGATTAAGTGACTGTGTGAACTCCCCATTCCTATACCCAATCAATTTGTTGTTCTTTAGTATGTGTTGACATTAATGTACAGAATACAAGTGTTTGCAGGTGGACTACAACCATCTCATGTCTACCTAACATCATTCACACAGTTAATGATCCCAGGTCATCCTCTACACTCAAATGTTCAGTGTGCAGTGGCCACATGATGTAGCTACTTCTGTCTTTGTTCATTCTGTAGAACCACTTGTCACCCCGACCGTAGTTGCAACCACAACCCTAGGTGTATCTCCAGCCACAGTTCCTGTCAGACCTACCCCTACAGCCACTCTAATTGCAAGCCCTTCTGTGACACCTGTGATTAGCCCTCCTATAGAGACTATAGTGCCATCCCCACTCTTAACTGATGTGCTCCCTTCTGTGCTACCCACTCCAACTCCCACAGTACTACCACCCTTCTCAGTGACAATATCTCCACAAACATTGGAGTTAGGCGAAGGAATGAATGGGACAATTCGATGTCAAATCACTCACCCAGATGGTTCATTTGTGTGGATGCGTGATTTTGGAAGTCTGCCAAGCAATGTTAATATCACTAAACCAAACTCATATACGTCTGAGTTGACCATTTACGACATGACCCAACAAAACACGGGAAATTATCAGTGTAGAGCAACCAGTTCTAGTACCATGGAAAGTAATACTGTCTTCACAACTTTGATATTCATAGGTGTGTGCTCTAGCTTACTTGATGAGCTTTGTCATAATTAAGTTTTGGCCATGCGGATGCTATAGTAGCTAGACATCATAGTTGTGAACTGAGTGTCTTGCGTATCAGGAAATGTGAGGATTGAACAATGATCCAAGTTGAAGTTATACCAGCCTTTTAGCTGTCAGTGTCAGTACAGAAGCGTATCTAGTAGTAAACTCACAAAAAGTCTAATTAACTAGCCACCATACTAGTAACCATTGTAAACAGGAAACGTTCACAGCCTAATCTGTGCTGTTGTTAATACACATACTAACTTTAGTTTTTCAATCCTCTTATAGAGACACTAGCCATTGTTGTTGGTCCACAAGAAAGCGTAGCTGTGAACGAGTCAGCAAGGGTTGAACTCACCTGCCGACTAGACTGTGGCTGTGGTGGTACCACTCTTGAGTGGACAAGGTACTCTGGTCTCCCGCTTCCTCCGTCTGCGATGGTGTCCCAGTCTGCTGGAGGACGGACCATCCTCCTGACATTTGAGCAGGCCACAGTGGATGTGGTAGGAGTGTATGTCTGCAACGCAACCAACGACCGCCTTGGTGTTGTCACAAAGCACGTGCTATTGAATGTGATTGTAAAAGGTACGATAATGAATGTAGGCAGTTACTTGAGTCACTAACCCCTTGAGGCAGGCATACAACCACAGTGCAGTAAATCAAACGTATGTAGCCATTGTCAGTACATGATAAAACAGCTATTTTAGAAGCATTACCATTGATTGAAGCATCATGCTGGAATTACAACTGAATGTATGCTCATTCTGAAGCTGATGAATGAATAAACACTAGACCACTATATCTTGTGATAATCCTGTTGCTCTCCTGAAATGCCACTCTGTCTCCTCCACCAGGTGACCAAAATGTTACAGTCTCTCCAAGCTCCGTTGAACTCCCAGAGATGAGTGACTTTTACTACAACTGCATGACAGGTAGTCCAGCTGTGTCCTTCCAATGGGCATTCAACTTTGTTGATCCACTGCCCTCCAATGCAATCCAACGAGACGTAAGCTCCGTGACTTCCCAGCTGTTCATTCAGAATGTCACACAGAGCAATGCTGGTGCTTACTTCTGCATGGCAACATACTCAGATGGTAACACCGTGAGTGCATTTGCACACCTGATATTCAGAGGTAAGATGTATTAATGTTGGTCCATGCATGGTCATTAGTGACAGTAACATGGTGTGTACGTGTAGTGAAATTGCTTTCTGGTTTGTTGTATCCAGTATCCAGTGTCATAAAAACAACACACCCGCACACATGCCTGAGTGCACACACACACACACTCTCACACACACACACACACACACACACACACACACACACACACACGCACGCACACACACACACACACACACACACACACACACACACACACACACACACACACACACACACACACACACACACACACACACGCACACACACTGAAACACACATGCATACACACACACACACACACTGAAACACACATCCACACATGCACACACACTGACACACCCACACCCACATTATCCTTGTTTGGTTATTCCCTTAAGTTTTTCCTTCTGAGCTACTGTTTCTATTACCGGTATCAGAAAGTAGATCTGCCTTTAACTGACAGATTCATTATGTTTAAGGATTTCAAGGAAACAAACTGGGTTTGCCCAGAAATAAGGTTACAAATCGAAAATAGCCATTTAGGCGACCTTCATGACATTGTATTATGTAATGACCGATAAGCTTGAACAGGAAGGGCAGGTTATAACAGAATCCACATTCAAATTAACACATGCCCTACTCATTTTGACAGAGTAAATACTTCAATCATCAGATGGTATTATCTGACAATTTCCACTGTTACACATACATGAGATATTATTGAGGCATTCTGCAGAATCCTGTATCTCATTCAAAACATGTTGAGGATACATTGTTGTTCTACTGTACAGGTCCCTCACCAACTGTTGCTCCTAACGAGACTGCTATATTCCTTGTTCCTGCTACAACTGTCTCACTACCCATGGGGGCTAATTTCATCTACACATGTGTGGCAAACATCCCAGTGCAGTCCTTTGTGTGGCTATTCAACTTTCTACAAGTGCCTGGGAATGCTGAATCAAGTAGATTAAGTTCTACAAGTTCACAACTGGCTATTCGTAATGTGACACAGTCGAATGCTGGCACCTACATTTGCTCTGCAACACTTGCAAATGGGGATGTAAAGCGGAGCTTTGTACAGATGATTTACCAAGGTATAAAACATACATCACTCATGCATAGTACAACAGACAATTGTGTGTCCAATTGGAACAATGACATTAGACTCTGAAACTGTTCGTGATAACATTTACCTAACACATGGCCTCTCAGTTTATAAACCAGAATACGGAGATGGTCTGGTCACTATCCTTCAGTACTGAGTTAGCTGCTTTAGAAGTTTGGTAGAATAATCACTCATCCATTTCTATAACATGCATACGTACCCATACATATAAATGTAATAGCTGTTAGTTAAGTCACTTACATACAAAAACATACTTTAGGTTTGGCCTGTTTATTTTATTTTCTGCAGAGCCTCTGCGTGTTGTTGTGACACCTTCAGTTGTAAATGTAACTGAGGGTTCACAAGTCCAGTTCAGTTGCTCGTGTGCCTGCAGTGGGGACATCACCCTCACATGGACAAGAGCTGGGACAGACTCCACCCTCCCAGCAACTGCCATAATCACCAGGATCAACTCAAGGCTTGTGTCCCTGAGCTTCGCAATGGCTACTGTAGATATAGCTGGGATGTACAGGTGCACTGCTACCAAGACTAAAACAGTACCAGATGTGCAAGAAGTCAGATTAGTGGTGATGTAGTGAGTGATGACTGTCATCAGTTCATGTAGGTGAGCGGACACATCATGCACTTTGTTTGTATCCTAACTTGGGTGGTGGTATCTTATTAACTTGAGGTGATGAATTATAAACTTCATCTTCGTTGTACTGCAAAATAATTATGTCACAGAAAGCCAGAAGGGAAAGTATTCTCTCTGCTGTGGCAGAGGGTGATGCAGGATGGCTGGCAGGACAAAACTAGTTGGCCAGCTTTGGGAATGTGATTTTCTGTGTACTATTCCTTATACATGTTGTGATGTAGCCATGTCTCTATTATGCCAGCATAAATTCATTATGCTTAACTGTCCTACTATGCTCAGAATTATGCCAGCATAATGTACACAGGCTCGGAATCACTATATAGACACACTTAAACAAAAACTCTTTCTGTTCTTCCCTACAGGTATTGACTTTGTAAAATTTGTTTCTATACAAGTCACAAGGCACATAAAAATGGAGTTCACCTGCATGTAGCCTATACATATAATCTGTTAACTCACAGTGCTGATGTCTTGAGCAGTAATTGCGTTGCAAGTGTATTCTGTTTGCTTGCACCATATTCACTGAGGCTAAAGTGTACTTTGTGCTAAGAATTCATGTTGTGGACACACTTTATAAATCTGTTGTGACATCTTGTGGATAGTGTAAATTTATTACTAAGCGCAATAGCAATAATTAGCCATATCAAATGGCTCCTTTGTAGGTAGATCTAGACTAACGGGGAGCCTAGCCTCGTTCCCAGGCCCGTGGAACGCAGCTAAGGGGAGCCAAGTGTTATGTAACCATTAAGTTACTGTGTGCACTTGGATTAGAATTAGTATTTTAAAAAATGGACTCTTTCTAAAGCCCTGGTCTACACTTGATCTAGATTCCACATTTAGCTCATCAGTCACTTTAATCTTAGCTTCAGTTCTGTCAGCTGTTCAGGCATCAAATTTCACACAAGACCATTCACTTCACATCCGTTCTGTACAGCTTCATGACTTTAACCCTAACTTGACAGTTGAGAAAATAAGTAATTTTAGATACCTGAAGTCCAAGAGTACAATGGCAAACTCTTTGATGTAACTCGGATTCCGTTCTAGCATAGATTGTTGCACCTTCAGTTCTACATTGGTAGCCCTAATGTACTTACCTGTTATAAAGTGGTGGCATCATGTAATTCCCTTCTGAAGTCACTGAGGGATTAAGGTGTATAATATTATCGGTGAAGGGAGTATTTAATCAGTCTACTCAGTTGTGCTTCCATTTCGTGATGAAGTCAGTCAAAAGGTGTGGCCTGTTGAGTACTCAACATAGAGGGACATATCCCCTTAGCTTGCACAGAAAGCATTTTAAGTTGTCACATACAGCATAATATACGGTCAACAGAAAGTTCAGTGTTACCATATGGTCACCACAGGGAATATGTAAGCTATCTACTGATGTGTCTCCAGAGTATTTTGCAATAACAGAGAACATTATAATTCTTGTAACATCTACATGAGAAATAACACCATCTACTGTATACTGGTTCTTAGCAGTAACTGTTGTCTTCTGCTCTCTGGGCTCACTCACATACGTATTTCCAATTAAGTATTGAATGCAGAATGCAACTGTTCAACACTAGAACTTGGTTATGCTGTCTGCTGGTCTCCTTGGAGTTCTACAGTGGTGGCTACTTTGCCAGCATGTTCAGACCCAGTCTTGTGACACTTTCAAGCACTCATGTAAGTGCATAGTCAGCAACCACAATGTGAGAATCCCATATCGCTTGATCACAATAGCACAACAGAAAAGGGTTCTAACCCCTGCCTATGCTTGTTACTAGCTATAGTTATCATAATGTGATGTTATGATTTACTTCAACTAAACTTCTAGTTTACTAATACTCTCTTCCAGAAACTTCAAGGGAATACCAAAGGTCAAGGTCATTGAGTTGAATTGGTCATTGGGCTCAAAGAAGTGGACACCTGTGGTTGAGTTAGTGCATGCATGACGATGTGCTAAGTTGCTACATTGCCGGGCATGATAATTTTGGATAATTTAATGCCTGTGTTCAAGCTGTAACCAGTATAAGAGTTTTAATTGGTAGGGTTCAATTCTTCAACCAGAAATGTTTCCTTCACTTGCAGTGCATTTGTAAATATTGGAATACAACCTACCTGTATGCTACAAGTCAGTGGACATATAATCAGAAGTCATTGACATGTGACCAATGTTAGTGCTGAGCTACTTCCGTGTAGTTCTCTTGAATGCCACACACACATACATGAAAATAATACACACACATGCATACACACACCATTCCGACAGATACTGACTAGCTTTGTCTACTCAACCTCAATCTTCTCTTTTCATGATAAAGTCAATCTTCTCTTAGATAGATAAATTTAAAATAGATAAATAAAATCTTATTTTGACACAGGAATGCTGTATCTACATATTAGTAGATTTTCATACAGGTCAGGAACAAAGAATAATAGTAACTGCACAGTAAACCAAAGAAACAAAACAATAACAAACAAACAACAAACAAAAAGAAAAAATATATAGAGAACAACTATGAATTATTATTACTATACTGAAGTAAGGCAGCCTTAAATTGTTTACATCCCTTAATGACTCTGATATTCTCTGGTAAATTGTTAAAATGCATGGCTCCTTGGAACTCAAAACTGGAGTGGTAAACATTAGTCTGTGGTCTTCGCAGGTGTAGTCTGTTTGACCCTCTGGTTCTGATATAGTTCAAGTTCGAATTTGGTGCGAACTTTAAGCAGAGGTAAGGAGGTGCCTGATTAGTGCAGCAACAATGGACCTGAGAAAGCATAGCATTGTGCCATCTTGCCTTTAGGGTAGTCCAACCTAGAGTCCACCGAAGCAATTTTCTTTTCATGATAAAGTCAATCTTCTCTTTTCATGATAAAGAAACTGGTTTTGAGTACATTGTACTTATGGTTTGTGGAGTGAGTTGCACATTATTTTTGTTTGCCCCCTACTTTGTTTGTTCAGGGCCAGCTAATATGCTGACTAAGAACACATTATTAACCCAGTTACTCCCTTCCCTCTCATGCAAAGTGCACAAGGAATGTCTTTTTAAAGAGAATGGCAGATACGTATCTTTACTGAGATAAGACAACTAAACTATCAATAATGTACTACGTACAGGTTTGTTGATGTTCAGGCAATGACAGTTGTCACTGCATGGAGCTACAAAAAAAGTTAATGCTACTCACGTGATGCTACTAATATTAGACAGGCGGTAAATATTACAGAAACCATACAATAATCCTTTCATTATTTTGAAGTCGTTTCTTTGTGCTCTCTTTGATCTCCTGTAGCCCTCCAAGTCTAGAAGGAAGAATGTAAATGTTTAACAATTAGTTCTGTTGTCTACAAAACGGTATCTTCTGATCACATCTGATAGTAGTCTTTACTATCACCAAAATGGCTATGTAGCAGCCACTTTGCCACCATTTTCCAGATCTATCAGAGGAATGCAGCTGGTGAGTTTGAGTAGATAACATTTCTAGTTGTTCACGTTAATTAGACTGTCCATCAGTAAAATGCGTTTTGTGGAAACCATGACTGGAAAATGACTACACATGCTTCCCAGCTCTCTCCCATATGACTTGCGAAACTGGGTCTTGTTATAGTTTCAGAAACATGTCCTATAGGTGCAGTCACGTGCAGTATGAATTTCACTAGAAGAGGAAAGACAAGCAAGCTACAGGAATGCTTTCCTGATCTCTATCACATCAGATTATACATAGTCTGAAACACATACATACAAGCAAACCACCTCCCAGGGAAGAATAACTTGTCGACTTCACAATATCAGGAAATTGAGAGTCACAGGACTTTGCCCCAATCTCAGCATAGCTCAACAAGGCAAGAAGCTAATGGTATATATCAAGTGCGGGTTGAGACCATGTGAAAGCAATATCAAGCAGTCAATCAGTGGACTGCCACCTTAGGCAAAAGATCAATGATTACTTTGTCATTACAGTAATAAAAAGTGTGTGCGTCTCGATATGATTGGAACATGTGGGAGTGGTTTGTTCTTCATTCCATTTTTAGCCAATGCAAGTCAGCCCAAATTCTCATACAAACTACATGTGTATGGTGACCAATCGATTGTATTGGCAAGCGCAGTGTTGTTGCTGTAGCATGATCCCTTATTTTGCTGTTGTACTTTGTGTATAGGTAGGTATGGGGCAAGGATAGCTACTTACTCCAGTGTTTTCAAGCTTCGGCTCACTCCAACAACAGTAGCCAGTGCAATAGCTCCATCATCACTGATCGCATTTCCTCCAAGACTGTGGAAGAGAGTACTCCAGTGCAGTAGTGAAGTATAGGATAGTGCATTATATACCTAGGTATAAATGTGCCCAATCAAGCCGCATGGGTTTGGCATCGCCTCAGAAAGATGCACTGGTACATTTCAATATGCTATGAAAAGCTATGTAAATGTAACAACATACAAATGTACAGCTGTATGTATAGTCCACTGGCATATGGTAAATCTGACCTAACATAGATTTATGTTATCACTAAGAATCACTGTGCACTAGGATAGTATTGCATGGGAGAAGTAATTGACGGCACGTTTGCTATCAATACATATTGCACTCATTGTAATTGATAACGAAAGCAAATTTCAGTATGTGGGTGCCTTAAATTCTTTATATATACTGGGTAGCACCAAGCTTAGTGTGGGAGAAGTAAGCAATACTTCTCAGAAAGACTCGTTTCACAAAGGGATCATCTAGTGACTTGGTAGAAAGCAAAATATTAATATATGCTCAGAACATTCTGCATCATGGCTACATCTTTTACAGAGAGATTATTCTCCACTGCCAGTTAAAACTGTCACAAACTTTGTAGTTGCGGAGGTCTGCTCGCCTTTTGAAGTCTTGTGTGTTTTCAGCTCCCATACAAGGAATGATTTGGTATGCTCTGAACAATTAACTGTCTACTTCAGTTTGTGCTACACAAGTGAAATTTTATGTAAAACCTCTCTTATCCAGGCAGCATGGGACCAGGGGGTGCCTGTAACTTAGAAATGCCCGTAACTGAGAAACATGTATATTGTGTATAGTCATGTACCCAACATATGTCATTAAAATGTCATGAAGTAAGGCCACTCAAATTTAATTTCCTGTTTGTAGTCCTACAAATGAATAAAAATGACCAGAAAAAAAAGTGTCAAAAAATGGTGTCCCAACCTCCTGGTTGTACTAGCAAAAAGTAGACACTTATATAGCATCTTTAGAGAAGCCTGTGGTTGCATGCTGAATACAAAGTTTATACAAGTATGCACCCCTGACCAGCACCCGCAGCTGACCAGAAAGAGTTTTGTGTGGCCAAACATAGTGCCGGTAGAAGGAGGTGCCTGTTAGTTAGAGGGCTGGATAAAGGAGGTTTTACTGTATTTGCATACTGGATCTTGTTTTGTGACCATATTAGGATGCAGTTTAAACTTGTAACAAAAGAGCAAAATAGCTTTTAATGGCAGGAAATGAAAATTTGGTACTTTGCCGACATAAACTTGTAACTGCCATGCTAGTGACATAGTTTTACCAATATCTAAAATGGTGAAGCAGCCACAAAACACCAGGCAAGCCTTGTGGGAGACCTCGATGATTGGCTTGAAAACTAGAGGTAAGAAGCACTGTATGAGCAAGATTGTGCATTTTAAGTAGCGACACAGACCGTAGCCTAGCAATTCACTGCAGCCTGTTTCTCAGGCAGCATGTTTAAGTGCATGTGCTTGGGTAATCATTCTGTCTTTCCACAAAGTACATAGCTTTTGTATCAACAGTGTCGATTCAACTTCTACCCATGGAGTAAGACCAACAATACTTCTTAGGTATCCCACAAGGCTTACTCGGTGCTCAGTGTTTGTTCTCCAAGTTTAGAAGGCCGAGAAGGCTCATATGTGACAACCATTTGGACACATTTATTACAACATTAACCTCACTGGTGAAGGTTGAGTCTGACTTGTGATAGTGTTTCTGTAAGAAATTGAGTCCTACAGCAAAATGAGTTTGCAACTTACTTCACTACTTCCAGTGACCTGTTTCTTAGTAGTGCTTCTGCCAGAGCTATGGCTCCAGTGTCAGTCAGACCACTGTCTCTCAGGCTATAGTTCAGACAAAAATTAACTTGAAATGGATCAGCATTAAAATGTATGCTTCTGCTGCAATGATAACTCCAGAGGGGCCCAATACAGGCTTCATTTAAATTGCACACCATAATGCATTCCTAATTTCTACACAGAGCATCTGAGTATAGTGGCTGGCCAATTTGATTATAGGCATTGTTGCCGCTTTTTTTTTTAAAGATTATTGCCATAGCAACAGAATATGGGGTTACCATTTGGAGCCATACTGTTGTAATGAAAACTCAATTAAGTTACCAACAATATAATGGCTTTAGTTGATTTATGAGTGTTCAAACTGTGAGTGCCAGTAGCTCCTAAGGCAAGTGTCCATGGATCTATGCTAGCCCTTCATTCCCAGGCCTTCCCACCTTCCAGTTTTGATTGCTTACAGTAAGCAAAAACAAAGGAGGAAGACCTAATTCATTTAACTACTGAATGACACTACAAGGAAAAGACTCGAGCTCCTTCTTTCGGCAGGGACCCCTACCTCTTTCTGGTTACCTATAGGTAAACTGAATGGTGGGAAGGCTTGGAAATGAGACTAGATCTCTGCTATCCAGGACAAGCATACCATTTGCGATACTTTTGTGTCATCCATGACTGCAGTACTACCCTATACTACACATGTAACTTGAAATGTTACTTACCTCAGTATTTTCAAGCTGTGGTTCCATCTCATAGCACCAGCCAGTACTATAGCTCCCCCATCTCGAGTCTTATTCAACTCAAGGCTATATAAGAAAGTACTCCAGAATTAGCACAAGCAATAAAATCATAGCCTCGTTCCCAGGCCCGCGCCCAGCTTCCTGTCGCTTGCAGTACGGTTAAGCGGGAGAGGGCCTGGTACATTTTCTCACGTGAGTGACGTCACGGGTAGAAAGGCGGTAGAAAGACTTTAATTGAACGTGGGCGAGCACGACTAAATTGCTCACTGATTGCTGGTGTGTGTCTTCACTGTTTTGGCTTGGTAAAACTCTCTGTCCTCCCGACTGTCTCGTGAATAGCGACATAAAAGCGCCTTCGTGCGCTGCTATCTTTCGACTCGGAATAGTCGCGCTCCAGCGCGTGCGTGCGAGCGAAGTTTTTTGTGGTTTACATGACGCCCACGTTCGCATAATCTGCCCTGTCCGTGATGTCACTCACGTGAGAAAATGTACCAGGCCCTCTCCCGCTTAACCGTACTGCAAGCGACGGGAAGCTGGGCGCGGGCCTGGGAACGAGGCTAATAAAATCAAGCATGGATGTTGTATTGTATCACTGTATCGCTGTGTTCATGAGCAAGGTGCCTCACTAGTAAGCACGATTTTCGTCTTGGAAAAGCACACTGGCAGGTTTCAGCTGCCTTTGTAAAATGTAACAAGCTGTGAAGAATTGGGGTGGGCCAAACATACCAAGCATTGACATGACCACAGAAACATATTATTACTTACTAAAGTCTCCTCATGAAAGGTTAAAAAATGAGTCTGAGCCAACACAGACTTATGTCATCACTCAGAGTAATCAAAATGGAAGAGAGTGTGCTAAATGAATATTTGAGTAAACGACCCATACCACCACAGACTTAATATCCACTGAGTTTCATTTTCTACAAGTCTTTTTCAAGCTATGGATACATTGTATGATCTGTATTTCCACTTCTGCTGTGAGCTAGCACTGGAAACTTGAGCAAAGGGTTCTTCCATCAATTCTGTTGGGGTTCATGACCTTGGCCACACCAAATCATTAGCGAGCTTACAATGGTCAGGCCTCTCTGACTAGCGAAAACTTCTCCTGACTGAAAACTGCCTACAATGCTAGAAATGAAGCCCCTACAAAGGCAGAGGAGCACAGTTTCTACACCCATTTGTGTTAAAAAGCAGAGAAATAGCCAAGCGAGTGCGGACCAAGGCCTTTCTACAGTCAACCAAGACAGCCACCATGCGCACGGCATGTTGTGACTATGCCTGCCCACCACTCCCTATCTCACCCTTTTTGCTAGTGCAAAACCTATCTTCAAAACAGATTGCACCAACTGATAACATGCAGCCAAAGCTGCATGATGAGTACACTCATTATCAGTGGTTAAAGGGTTAAAGTAGTGTAAAAAGGTGGTGGCAAATTACCCATGTGTTTTTATAATATCCACTATAGCAGACTCAGTGCTAGGATGTAGCTACACAAGAGTTTTTGCAACCATCACATTAGTTCAGTGCAAACTGGTGAATTAAAAATTTATTATGCAACTCACTTCAGTTCTTCCAGTGACTTGTTTTGTTGCAGTGCTCTGGCAAGAGCAACGGCTCCAGTAGAAGTCAGATCATTGTCTCTGAGACTGCAGCAACAGACGTTAATGCATCTAACAAAGATCCACATTTAATGCTTCTGCTTCCATGGTAATAACAATTCTCACAACCAGAAGCACCAACAATACCAGTATCAAAAATTAAATGAGGCATGCTATACTTCACATTAACAGTAATTATTTATTTCACATTAGCACTGATTACTTCACATCGGCAATAATTAATTACTTCACATTGACAATAACTAATATTAATTACTTCACATTGACAGTAATGACAATAATTAATTACTTCACTTTGACAATAATTACTGACAATAATGAATTACTTCATAGACAGTAATTACTTCACATTGACAGAAATTACTTCACATTAACAGTAATTACTTCATAGACAGTAATTACTTCACATCGACAAATGGGAGAAATGTGATTCAAAGAACTTGTGGGCTTTCATACAGGACAGCACAATAGAATGAGAAATATTTATTGTGGTATGATGATAAATCTTTTCTTCCATATTTGCAAAAACCATGGATGCCTCAGTAGCCATTGCTAGCAGCATCACTTTAGCACTAGATGAGAGTGACATTGAAAGAACTCAATTTGAAAAATCACCACTACAAAAAATAACCAGTTACTACACCAATGGTTTTGGGGTCAGGGATGAGATGTCCCTAGCAATCTGATTGTGAGGTTTATCACAGTAAAGAACTTCATTTGGCATGTGAAGAAGATAATCTTCTCAGAAAATTGCTAATCATTTCCCAATCTGTCCCCTCAATCTTCTCAGGTGCGCAGTCACTGTAACTTGCATCACAAGCTGACTTTCTCCAGCTTCATGGCTTCACATTTGGTGGTGTATTTCAGAATCAGTAGATGGCCAGAATTAAATTTCGTGGTATTATCACGGACCACCAAACTGCCAAATTAACTTCTCTGCCTTTTCCTGGTTATATGGTTACTTACTCCAATGTTTTCAAGTACTTACTTCAGTGTTTTCAAGCTGTGGTTCACTCTGAGTGCATCAGCCAGTGCAGTGGCCCCTTTGTCTCCAATTCTATTCAACTCCAGACTGTGGAAGAGTAGTCCAGAATTAGACAGTCAAGATGTAAAGAATAAGTAGGTCATGTGTTCACGAGCAAAGTGCTTCACATGTTGGCATATATAGCACCAGGCAAGTACACATGTTGAATATCAAACTCAGATAATAGGCTATAGTCCAGTGTCTGCACAAAAGATACTTAGAACTGCCCCAGGTACACTTGCTGCTTTGATCTCAGGCAATGTCACATTCATTCATAAACAATCATGCAATGAACACACTTCCTTTTTAAAAGGCAGGCCTAGATATGCATCAATTGATCCATAATGAACATCTCATAGAGCCACTTCCATTCCCAGTATTCAAGTTCCCATACAAAGCAATGGAGTGTGTTAGGCAATTGGATTGCAGGAATTGTTGATGCCATAACATTTGCACTGCTGGAATCACACATTATTGTGATGACAACCTCCTTACCAGCAGACTCTAAAAGTCACTTACTCCAGCGTTTTCAAGCTTTGGTTCACCCTCATAGCAACAGCTAGCGCAGTGATTCCCTTATCTTCAATCTTATTCTTTCCAAGGCTGTAAAAGAGAACGGTGCAGAATTAGTGCAAGTTACTTACTAGGTGTTTCATGAGCAAGGTGCCTAAGTAGGTTGCACAGGGTGCTCAGAACAGTTAAGGTAGCCTTAACTATGTAAATCATACACCCATCAACTTTTTTACATAGTGAATTTAACTGTAAATATCTCATGAACCCATGGCAGTATGAACATGGGGTTTGTAACAATGACAACAGTGATGCTCCCCGATTCTGTAAATGAAAACAATTTGTTGTCATGGCAACTAATTAACAGCAGCCGCACTCGTGTAAACAAGCCATTTGTAGCAATAAATACAGCAAAATGCGGAACTGAAGACGTAGCCTGAGAGCTAAGCCACTGTAGCCACTTTTACTACTGGTCATGGTCAAACAGAAGCACAGAGGCATGAAACAGCAATCCTTTTCACGGCTGCTATATAATTGAAAACAGGCAAAAATTGGGGCATATTCTGGTAATCCTTAACATATAAACATTAAGGCTTTCGCAGCACAGCATTAACAGCACAAATGCCACTTGGTTATGAAAACTTCAACTCCTCCTGTACACAGAAAAGCCATCAGATCTTGGTTCCAAGGCTGGCGAGTGTTCCGCATAAACCGCCAAAGACGATCAGTCATCATCGCTCGAAATGACTTGAGCTTTACTTCTGTCTTCTGCTCGCAGAAACACACAGCTCTCGGTCTCTGTGATATCCCTTCTGAAATTGGGACATACCTCCTTCACAATCAGCGCTAAATCAAAGCTATACAGAAAAGACTAACGGTCAGAATAACGATGACAAAACCAAGAAGCCAACAGTCGGCAGCCATTCAATTTCCGTAAACTATTGCAATATCCTCGCGTACTTCCGTGTTACGAATAATAAATTTAAGGCCGCCTTAATCGTTCTGAGTGGGCCTCAAAGAAGCACATGAGCACATTTACAAACACTGTAAATATTTCACAAACAGTAGTTTTGCAGTTGCTCTATAGCAGCAAAAACTGACCACAGTCAGCCCTTGGTATGCAAATGAGAAAAAATACTTCAGAAGATTACAGTGAATCTAATCCAACAGAAAATATGTCACTACAACAGACTCATCAAGGCTATAGTATTAAAGGATATCTTAGAATAAATGGCTAAATGTCCACTCTGAAGTATGTGAAGGCAAACCTTCTCATTTTTTGAGGTAGGGCTGAGTTCCTCCCAGAAAAGAAACTGGCTTGTGTGGCTAGAACATTGGTCCTTTAGGCTTTAATACATTTTGTTCATCCCTTACATTTCTTGCTGGATACTACAAACTGACATACTATTATTAAACTCAGTTTATAACTCACTACAGTTCTTCCAGTGATCTCTTTTGTTGCAGTGCTTTGGCCAGAGCTATAGCTCCAGTGGAAGTCAGACCATTGTCTCTGAGGCTACAATGGAGTATAATCAAAATTAAAGTAGATCTGCACAAATTCCTTGCCTCTGAGTCCGTTCAAATACTAGAAGTTCAATTGAACCTGTGCTCAGTTGGAAACTGCACAGCTCAGCAAGCCATAACTCAAGTTTCAAATTTCTACACAAAGTGTGTCTGAGTTATGGGGCTAACCCATTGGGTTACAAATATTATTGCTGCCAAGCAGTACTCCTGTTAACAGTTGACATCTGTACATAACTGATTGGATATCCACAAGAACTGACCGGACACAAATAACAACACAATGTACATAACGATGCTTAGTTAAGCATCCAGTAAGGCTAAAATGACATCGGTTACTAGTTGTAGTGTCTTCCTCAGATGGTATTGTGTGTAAACTGAAACTTCTTTGTTGGCCTGAGTTGAACCATCGTTGAGTTTGCTAAGTACCTTGGCAATTGGTACATACTCCATAATGTAGGACTGGTTCTTTCTGTATAGCTTCATTCTTTACTTGTGCATATCCAATTGTATCCACTTATCTACTTTCTTTGCAGTAGTGCTGCATTTTTTTCACATGGAAAGCATTAACAGCAACCTGAACAGGTCTCTTTCATCCAAACGTTTTGGTTCACATTTGCAAAGTTGGGTGGGCATGTGACTAAATTGACCGGAAATTGTCTGATGTCCAGATGTAATCAGTGGAAATAGCAAGGATGTGTAATACAAACAAAAGATGTGGTTACCACTACATTTGCATTATTTTTTATTTTTATTATTGCAATGTCAACTCTTTACCAGCAAAGATACTGATATGGGCTTCAAGCATGGTTTTTAAGTGTCCATACATAACATTAGTTAACACAACTTGTCTTCCCGGTCCTGCAGAGAATAATATGTCGCCAAGGCCAACCATATTGCCTTCTAAGGACCAGGGTAGTTACTTACCTAAGTGTTTTCAAGCTCTTGTTTACTCTCAGAGCAGTACCTAGTGCAGTAGCTCCATCATCTCCAATTCTATTAAAGTTAAAACTGAAAAAAGAGTACATTACAGCCAAGTAGTGTAATGAACACAACGCAGACTAATCAGACACTTGCACACAAGGACTAAGCCACCTTGGGTGTTGATGGGAGTTGCTATGCAAACGTTGAGGGTCACCTACTCAAAAGTATTACATATTACACCATTAGCATATTACTGTACAGATCCACACTAATGTAATGGTATTTCAATTCATTGCACTGTACATATTGAGGTGGGAAAAACAGCTGTATACACCAAGAACCATGCAATGCATAATTAAGGGTGTCACAATAATAACTGTATCTTGCAGTCATTCCGCCAGTGACAATATACGGACAATTATTGAAAAACGGAAAGTGTATACGTGCAGAAATTCCAACGTTTAATTAACGGCACCTTGTCTTCCGGTAAGTTTTCAAGGACTCCTACCAACAAGGGAGAAGCTGTAGGCGCTCACTCTGCCAGCGGTTTTATAGATCAAAGAGTCCACTATCGAGATCCAACGTTGTAGCCTCTTACCGCTTCGTGTAGGGAAGCCGTTGTACACGAATGGTTCAATCGCATCCCATGCAAGAGAGGTGCGGTTTTTCGTTGCACATTTTTGTTCGCCCCCCCTGAGCTGCATGAAACAGGTACCATTCGAAAGCACTGGAATAGGGCTACAAAATATGCAAAAAACTAGGCGTGTACACGAACTAGGGTCTGGGATTTACGCACTGGTATGCGGACTGAAAAATTGCAGTAACGTCTTCAGTTTTCAACTTGGATAATAGCTGACAGTACAAAAAAGACAACACACATGCCAGTTCTAACACTGCACATGCCTTTCATACTCCATAAAAAGGTAAGACAAAGATGCTGGAGTCTAAAGAATCATCCTAGCCTTTTGCAGAGCACCAGGGCATGAGCAGGAGTGGGAGACGGGGACAGAATCAAGGTAAAGATACATATAGTCTTGTCATATGGAAACTGTCTGAGGTAGAAGTGAAAATAGAATGCTGTGTGTGTGTGTGTGTGTGTGTGTGCGTGTGCACGTGTGTGTGTGTGTGTGTGTGTGTGTGTGTGTGTGTGTGTGTGTGTGGGTGTGTGTGTGTGGGTGGGTGTGGGTGGGGGGGAGGGGGGAGCATATACATGTTTATAATTCTATTCTTGATTTGTAGGTGCCATCACTGGTCTCCTCTCCATAGCTACTCCGTCCACAGCAAGTTCCTAGAGCATGACAGAGCATTGAAAGGATCTTGCACCGCCAAATTTACAAACAGTCACAGAATCAGAAATTCTTTTCATAGCTATGCAAAATGTACCCAACTGATAGTATGCAAGAACGGAGGGGAAATGCCTGGAAGATTTTTATCGCATGCATGTTCAAAGTGTCTACAGGGAGGAACTCCAAAGCATCTTGAGGCATGGATTGGCAATGTTCGTCCAAAGGCTAGAAGATGAAGCATTTACAAAGTGAATTATTGTTTGGGACAAAGAACAAGTGGTTCTGTTCCCAGGCCTTTTCCTAGCTTTTGCCTTTGGACTTGACTTGTACTCAAATGTGACAAAAGCTGGAGTATGTTTCAGTGCCAGGAAATAGCAAAAAAAAAAAGTAACACACAAAATCATTAGGTTTTTTTGCTTCTGTGGCTTTGTCCTTTATAAATAAACTCGGTCTTTATGTTTCCCAGTTTTACAGCTTCCCAACTTGGCGTAATTCTCTCTTTTAAAGCCTAACTCATCATGCTAAACACACTCAACTAGTAATTTACAGAGGCTCAGAGGCTTACCGCTGAAATAACTGCTGCAAATCACTTTGCCACTGCCCAGGATGGCTTTGCACGTCCTTTAGATGCTCTTAGCACAAAGCACAGCGACTCTGAGTGTCGTTACAAGTGCTTTTACGAATGCTGGCTTCATTGGCCGACATATCCTCACCACGTGGTGACTGAGTATTTACAATTTTTGGGTCCGCATACCAGCGTGTATATCCCATACCCTAGTTCGTGTACACGCCTAGTTTTTGCATATTTTGTAGCCCTATTCCAGTGCTTTCGAATGGTGCCTGTTTCATGCAGCTCAGGGGGGGCGAACAAAAACGTGCAACAAAAAACCACACCCCTCTTGCACGCGGTGCGATCGAACCGTTTGTGTACAACGGCCTCCCTACACAAAGCGGTAAGAGGCTACAACTTGAAACGTTGGATCTCGATAGTAGACTCATTGATCTATAAAACCGCTGGCAGAGTGAGCACTTACACCTTCGATCTTCTTGGCAAGAGACTTTGAAAACTCACCGGAAGACAAGGTGCCGTTAATTAAACATTGGAATGCGCCAGCGTTTTTACTTCCTGTTTTTCAATAATTCCCCGTATACTTGTCACTGGCGGAACGACTGCTTGAGCTATGTGCTTAGGTAAAGTCAGATACAGTGAGTTGACACAGCAGGCCTTTGCTTACATATGAAACCCTTTTTGTATACGATGAACAGTAAAATTTCTTCACGAATCTAGCGTGAGTTTGACCTAATGTAGAATTAACCTAACATCACAGAAAGTCATTGGAATAGAACTGATGACTGCATGCCTATACCATAGTGATAAATGGGTAAATGTCACATTATTCTTGCTTATACCGTATAGCGGGAAATTTTCACTGGTGCAAATTTTCGTGGAAAAGCGTCCAGACTCTTCAGAAGAAATTTTCGCGGTTTTTATTTTCGCGGAACGCGGGACGCTCTGACCACACCCCTACCGGTTGATGCGACATCTTTGGAGCGTCTCTTACGGTTTCGTTGGTATTTTGTACAGTAGGAGGCTGATTCTCCTTTACAGCAACCATTTAGAGGGCAGACAGACTGTAGAGAACCATCACGTTCACACGGTACTCAACGTACGCACGTAATGACGTCAGCAATTTCCGTCTTAGTTCATTTTTTCGCGGTTTTTATTTTCGCGGAAGCAGGTCTGTCCGCGAAAATCGCGAAAATTTGCACCCAGTGAAAATTTCCCGCTATACGGTAGCTGCTAGAAAATGGTTAAATAAATAATACACTCTGTTTACAACTCACTTCAATGTTTCCAGTGACCTGTTTTGTTGCAGTGCTCTGGCCAGAGCTATGGCTCCAGTGGAAGTCAGACCATTGTCTCTGAGGCTACAGAATGAGACATGAACACATACATATGAGTTAAACAATGTTCTGTGAGTCATAGTTTATCACCTTCTGTTTGGACATGTTGACTATGGTAACAAAAATGCAGTGGCCACCACTAAACTCAGATACTTTGCATGGAAAAGCTGAATGTACAAGGCTTGTGTTGGCTTCATAAAATGGAAGCTACCATAGCAAGAGAAACACGTAATTTGTAAATTGTGGTACCACATTTCTGTTGTTTATTGACAACTTCTTGCTGCTGGTATATGATTCACCTAAACCTAATTACCCAAGTCAGTTACCATAATGAGTCTAATTATTCAAACCATCCAATTATTCAAACACCCCCATTTTCCAGGGAAAATGATTAATTATTGTATTCCAAGCATTCGAACATCAACGTAATATCTGAATACCTACACCTTGTGGAGCTCGATTGGGGGTCGCCGAACATCTACAAGACTTAGACAGTCTTTGCAGAACTCCAACGCAGTTTGCTGAACGTCTACTAGCCTTCGACAGTCTCTGTGGAGCTAGAGTGAGGGTTACCGAACGTCTTCTAGCATACTACAGGCGTCTTCAAACGTCTACTAGACTACTACAGTCGTTTCCAAATACCTACTAGACTCCTACTGTCACTGCGGAGCTCAAACTGGGGAAGCCAAACATGTACTAGCCTTCAACAGCCTCTGCGGAGCTCGAACGGGGGTTAGAGAATGTCTACAAACATTCGACAGTCTTTACGGAGCTTGAATGGGTGTTGCCGAACGTCTACTAGCCTTCAACAGTCTATGGACTGGCCTAGTTATAGTAACTAGTAATGTTTATAGTGTGTTTGTGTGAACTGTGTTATTATAGATCTAATTACTGAACAATTCCGCTAATTGTTCGAATACCCCCCCTTTCCGGGAAAAATCGTTAATTAATGTATTCCATAGAATTCAAACGCCAGAAATGAATTATTTAATTTTGTAGACTCATTACAGTAAGTACCTAAAAAGTGCAGTTGTGTTCATTCCACTGCTACACTACTTCGCAGTTGTTTCAAAAATGAAATTCCAGATGTGAAATTATGTTGTTATTATCAAGCCCATAGGCAGGGCTGTAGCTGGTCAGGTTAGTTTGGTTTCAACCGGACCTCTCATTCATGGTTTGCTTGGCGTTGCCAATTAGTGCCATTGCTCGGTGGATTCCCACGCAAAGCCCACACACACACACAGCACATGTTGGGAGGTGACATGTTGAAACTTGCGAGATGGCTGTGAACAGAGCAAAAGCATCTCTTCTAAGTCTTCCTCCCAACAACTTTCCGTTCTTCCAAGCGTAACTTACGAGATTAGCTAACCATTGGGAAGCAAAAATCAGTGCTCTACAGCACAATGGGCAGTCGGAAAAGTAGATATTCATGCATGTGAAACTCTGCCATGTGGCCTCTGAGAAGCAGGAAGAAGAAAGGCTAATTTACATTTTGATTGTATAGTTTGCAAATTGGCTGCTATATTCTCCTAATGTTTTCCTTGCGTGTTGGAATACAACCTCCCAAATCTCAGCACCTGAATGTTGCTTCTGATATCTACATGAGAATCTTGATATAATTTTGATGTCTCTACTCATGTGTTGACTGTACAAATATAGGATTGTTTTACACCATGCCTAGAGAGTTTTCAGTCATCCCATACCCATGTGTTATCTTGTAGTGTTCCTACCTTCCTCAAAAAAAAAAAAAACACTCTAGCCCCATGATGCAGTACTCTAGACCACACACTATTTCTTGTGCAGCCTACATGCCATGGTATAGTCCAGAGCTTTTTATTGAATTACTATTGAAAATCAAACTTACTACTCTCAACACTGCAACTTGATCTCGTTACCACAACACTCTACTGAAATTTTCCATACACTCTTTTGTCACACATATCTACATTCACTCATACCTTGAGGAGGAAGGTGACATTACTTAGCATGAGTCTACCTGCCACATTGCCTTATAGGTTGGTATAAGGGCCAACTAGTTGCTTACCCCAGTGTTTTCAAGTTCTGATTAACTCTCAGGGCATCAGCCAGTGCAGTAGCTCCAGCATCACCAATATCATTCCATTCTAAGCTGTTGATCCAGAATGAATGTAGGTAGAGAAAACACACACTGTTATGGTATTTTGACCATTTGAGAACTATACAAGGGATAATATTTTTCGAAGATTGATTGTATCACGAAACAAATAAAAATATCAGCCCACCCCCCTTTCTGAAAAGTCAGATGACTTCCTTGAAACAGATGAAATAACTTACTTCAACTCTTCCAGTAATGTAGTTTCTTGCAGTACTTTGGCCAGAGCTACAGCTCCAGTAGAAGTCAGCCGATTGTATTCAAGACTGTAGTGAAGTATAATCAGATACAAACATGATTATGACAACATTCAATGTTTCTGTTGCTATGGTAATAAACCAAGAAAGTTGCCATCTAGAAGTGCTCATTAGAGCACTTACCCCGTGCATGTCAATGCCTATGTAGATAGACATACACATGTACGATGGTATACAACATTAATTAGAGAGCTTTCATAGAGTGGGCCAGAGGAAAGCTTATTATTGTGCGAACCAGCTTTTTGATAGAAAGTGTAAACTGCATGATTGTAAGCTTGAGTATATTCATAGCACTCAATATAGAACATTTTTGAATGAACAAATAAAGTGTGTGACATCATGTAAGCAGAAAAGCCCTTGTGAAGTTGTGGTGAGGATGATTGAGTGTGGTTCAGCGAGTGAAGGAAGTATACATATTCATGTGTTCCTGGGGTATATGTGCTCAGATTAGATGTCCATGGCTTGGCAATTCATGTGAATCATTTCTTGCATTTTGGGGTGTAACAAGACATCGTTACTACTGCATCAAGTTACCACTACATTTAAAACATATATCATGTTATATAACAAATTCCATACGATTACTTAATATACTGTGAGGAAAGTGACAGCAGTTACCAGTACCAGTCTTTCCACTGAAAGGAGATCACACTTGGACTAATGTCACCCAGGCCAACCACAGGTTTGCTTTATAGATCTTGGGTCTGTTAGGGGTCAGGACAGTGACTGTTACTTACTTTAACATTTTCAAGCTCTGGTTCACCCTCAGAGCATCAGCCAGTGCAGTGGCTCCCTCAGATCCAATTCTATTTGACTCAAGACTGTGGTTGAAGAGAAACAGAACTCAACTCAAGATTTCTTGTGTAATTACAGGTTGTGACGGTTTTCATATGGGTGATTATGCCAAACCCATGCAGTTTAGTGAGGCACATGGTTTGTAAATATTTATCTTCTCTATAATTAAGTCTACACCACATCTCAATACACTCACAGAATTTAGACTTTAATACTGCAGTCTTAGCTTTAGAGGTTAGTGATGCTTAGCTAAAAGGCTTTAAATCCAAAGGGAAGAGCCAGACATCAGTTACCTAACACTTTCATTATGAACAGCAAGGCATGTATTTACACTCACAAGTACACATATAGAGGAAGTTATCGATGTTCGGACACCAGCGATAATCGGACGCTCGTACACAAAGACTAAGCCACGCAGATACTGGGTTATGCCACTGAAAGGAAGGTGGAGTCCACCGTATCCGGCGACTGAAAAATGGAGCTCGATCGTCAATCTCCGCTTGTGCAAGGGGCGATTAACGTACAATTTCGGACCATACGATAATCGGATGAAATAATGTGTTTTCGGACGTCGCTTCCTGCTCCCTTTCTGAAGCAACTATCGGCAAGATTTCAGCACTGTTGGCAAGCTGCAAGACCCTGCTGCTGCACGCCTGATATTCGTCCCCGTAGCTGCCTTGGGCGCTGAGGGGTGTTGCCGAAAATTGAGTGGGTTGCTCCATCAATGATCGGACAGTGGATTTACGTATTTTTTCGCCGTGGACACCCCCAGCTATGCAATAGGCAAACAATACTAGTATCATTAGAATCCACAGGTCCTTACCAACGTAATGGTGCAAGTCTCATCTTTATGCGTTGCGTGGTTCTCGAGATACAATTGTTTTTTCGCCTTCATACGGGCCTAGTTACAGGAAACTAAATTTCTGAAGTACATGAATCAAGAACGATCGTATCTCGAGAACGACACAACGCATTAAGACGAGACTTGCACCGTTACGTTGGTAAGGACCTGTGGATTCCAATGATACTAGTATTGTTTGCGTATTGCATAACTGGGGGTGTCCACGGCAAAAAAAATACGTAAATCCACTGTCCGATCATTGATGGAGCAACCCACTCAATTTTCGGCAACACCCCTCCGCGCCCAAGGCAGCTATGGGGACGAATATCAGGCGTGCAGCAGCAAGGTCTTGCAGCTTGCCAACAGTGCTGAAATCTTGCCGAGAGTTGCTTCAGAAAGGGAGCAGGAAGCGGCGTCCGAAAACACATTACTTCATCCGATTATTGTATGGTCCGAAATTGTACGTTAATCACCCCTTGCACAAGCGGGGATTGACGATCGAGCTCAGTCGCCGGATACGGTGGACGCCACCTTCCTTTCAGTGGCATAACCCAGTATCTGCGTGGCTTAGTATCCGTGTACAAGCGTCCGATTATCGCTGGTGTCCGAACATCGATAACTTCCTCTACTGTGACAGTTGAACTATATTGTATATTAATTAGAACACAAGACAATTGTCTATGCCAAGATAATTAGCAAGTATTTCAGCTGTGTTGTCTGTCTTCTAGAATATTCTTAGACACACTATATAGTGCTGTGTACTTTTCATTGTGAGAGTCAGTCACAATCTCAGTCTACAACCTCTGTCACTGAGAACGCTTGTCGCGTAGCCAGTGTGAAATTCCCGAGAGCAGCGAACAGTACAAATTGGTGTCAGGAGTGGGATTGACACGGAATGGCTACCAGAGCAGCAAGCAGGCTAGAGGAACAGATGGCTGCCTTGCTGGAGAAAATGGACAGGCAGAGCGAGCAACTAGAGGACCTGGCCAAGTGACAGACTGAGCGCGTGGACGGGCTGGCTCGGAAGCAGGAGGAGACCGAAGAACATGTGTCTGCCGTGGAGAGCGACTTGAATTCAGTGAAAGCTACTGTTGACGGCCGGTTGAGTGTGGTGGAAGGATCTCTGACAGGCCTGAGAACAGAGCTGCACGAACGGAATTGTTGGAAAGACAAGAGCGGCTGAGGAAGGAGCTTCGCCACGAACTCCTGCGAGACCTGAACACACCGACAGAGCTACCGAAAGGTGGACTGAGCCCTACTGCCCCTCCGTTTGTACCTAGAGATGTTTTGGAGTACGGTACTACGGCGCCAGCTGCTCGAGGGCCCACTACCACCGGAGCGACACAGCAGCGGCCGGCTCCATTCGATGGAAAGTGCGCCTGGGACACTTACCGAGCTCAGTTTGAGCTTTTGGCCGACCTGAACAAGTGGAGTGACACTGACAAGGCAGCTCACTTGGCCATTAGTCTCAGAGGTGCTGCAGCCACGGTCCTGACTAACTTGCACCCTACACAGAGACGGAGCTACGAGGCTCTCACATCAGCGCTTGACTCCCGTTTCGGAATGGCTCACCAAACGGAGTTGAATAGGTCTCGGCTGAAGGCCAGGAGCCGACGCAGAGAGGAGACCCTCGCGGAACTTGCAGAGGATGTAGAGCGGCTAGTCCGCCTTGCCTATCCGGAGGCTGATGAAAGTATGGTTGAAGTGCTAGCGAAGGATCAGTTCGTGGATGCGTTGCCTGACGAAGACATGCGTCTGCGTATCAGGCAGAACAAGCCTACTACGGTGAGAGACGCACTAAGACTTGCACTGGAACTGGAATCCTACCAACTTGCTAGTAGGCAGAGGACAAAGTTAGTGAGAGGAACTCACCTGGAAGAGGGATCAACACAGCCGGAACAGCCAACTGTTACCTCTTCTGCAGATGGCTTGCAGCAACTGGTCGAAGCTATTCGGCAATGTGGAAAAGAGTCACAACGTCGGAGAAGCTACCGGAGAGATCGTGCCCAGCAGCCAAGTGTGAGTGGTATAATCTGTTGGAAATGCTAGAGGGGACACCGGAGACGTGACTGCCCGCAGTTACAGAATGAACAGCACGCTGCAACCCGTTCGGAAAACGGGAACTAGCGGGGCTTGCGGGGCAAAGCTCGGCTAGCAATTCTATAGCCCCTGTTAAGAGTAATGATAATTTTGTCATCCTCAAGACTGGTTCCATCAATGGAGCTGGTGATAGCCTCACTGTGTCTGGAACAATCAATGGAGCCTCCTGCGAGATTACAGTGGATACTAGCAGCAATATTTCTATTGTTAGGCCAGACATTCTCAAGGATGTTCCTGCAGATCTCCTCCAGCCAGTACACAGCTACATCCGGACTGTGACTGGGGAACAGGCTCCCATACATGGAAAAGGACAACTCCAGCTGGGAATTGGTCCACTTATGATTCCTCAAGAGCTGTGGGTTGCAGATATACAAGACCAGTGTATCCTTGGGCTGGACTTTTTGTACCCCAATGGTTGCCAAGTTAACCTCCGTGACCAGCTGCTAACCATTGGTGAACACCAGATCCCTTTGAAAAGATTGTCTATTGTCACTGACCAAGTATGCAAGGCTGTGCTGGTACGGAAGGTCTGTTTGCCACCCCTGGCCGAAACCATTGTGCCAGTGAGAGTTGAAGGAGCCCAATTGTGCACATGCAGTTGGCTTGTTGGAACAAAGCACAGACCCAACTCACTTTGATGATTTGTTGGTTGCAAGAACCCTGGTGGATACCACCAGAGAGAACATTCCACTGAGGGTGTTGAACCTCTCTCATCAACAACGCACCATCAGAAAAGGCGCTCAGCTTGCCGCCTGCAACACTGTGAACTATATTGTTGGTGCACCTTCACCTGCGGCCAAACAGATCTCTGGTCAGGTACAAAGAACTACCACTGTAGAGGAACTCCCTCCTCATTTGAAAGATAATCTTGCTCGAAGCGTGACAGGATTGACCGAGACCGAGTGTGTGGATGTATGTCAACTCCTAGCCCAGTTTTCTGATGTGTTCTCTGCTGGACCACACAATCTGGGGTGTACTGATCTCATCAAGCATCACATCGACATTGGCTCCTCAAAACCTGTCCGACAGCCTCCTAGAAGACTTCCCTGGGCCAAGAGAGAGGATGAAGAGAAATGCATACAGGAAATGCAAGAGCAAGGTGTCATTGAGCCATCTTCAAGTCCATGGTCGTCTCCAATAGTGCTTGTACAGAAGAAAGACGGCACAAACAGGTTCTGTGTTGACTACCGCAGACTCAATGAGGTTACCCACAAGGACTCGTACCCTCTGCCCAGGATTGATGACACCATCGATGCCTTGTCCGGAGTTGAGTGGTTCTCTACCCTGGACCTCAAGAATGGATATTGGCAGGTCCAGCTGGATGAAAATTCAAAAGAGAAGACAGCCTTCTCGACTGGCCATGGATTATGGCAGTTCAAAGTCATGCCATTTGGAGTTTGTAATGGCCCAGCTATACCTTTGAACGATTGATGGAATAAGTTCTTGCCGGCCTACCTCTATCCACAGCACTGGTGTACCTTGACGATATCCTGGTCCCTGGACAGTCCTTCTCTCACCAACTCACCAACCTACGGAAAGTGTTTGAGAGACTGAGGGCTGCAAAGCTGAAGCTTTCACCCAAGAAGTGTCTTCTCTTCAGGAGAGAAGTCAAGTATCTTGGTCATGTGGTCAGTAAGAATGGCATATCTCCGGATCCTGACAAAGTGAATGCTGTAATGTCCTGGCCTACCCCCACATCTGCCACGGAAGTAAAGAGCTTTCTTGGACTGTGCTCTTACTATCGAAGATTCATTCCGCACTTCTCTAATATTGCTCATCCTCTACACCAGTGTGCAACTACTGTGCCGTTCTGTTGGTCAACAGAATCTGATAATGCCTTCCATAGATTGAAGTTGTCCCTGACACAGGCACCATTTCTCACCTATCCTGATCCAGGTGCCATGTTCATTCTAGACACTGATGCAAGTGGTACCGGTATTGGAGCAGTACTTTCGCAAGTGTCTTCTCCTGAGCATTGCCCTAACCCTGAGCAAGAGAGAGTGGTGGCATACTACAGTTGTACTTAAGTCAAACCGAGCGGCGCTACTGTGTTACTCGCGTAAGAAACGTTTAGCAGTGGTGAAGTCAATCAAACACTTCCATGTCTACCTCTATGGAAGAAAATTCCTGCTCAGAACCGATCACTCTGCTCTGCAGTGGCTCTTGAGTTTTCGTCATCCAGAAGGCCAAGTTGCCAGATGGCTGGAGAGGCTACAGCAGTATGAGTTCACTGTAGAACACAGAGCTGGTACCAAACATAGAAATGCTGATGTCTTATCAAGGCAACCATGTCTGTCAGAAATCTGCAAGCATTGTGACAGACTGGATTCACTAAAGAAGCCACAAATGATAACCAAAGCCGAACTCCCAGAATGCCAGGGCAGATGGGAACAGACCTCCCACAATTCTCTTCCATTAGTTGCTACTCTCTCCTTCAGTACTGGCACAGGATCGCCAGAAGAACTAAGATGTGCACAGTTGAATGATACAGATATCAAACCTGTTTTGATCTGGAAGGAAAGCCAAGTAGAAAAGCCAGATTGGGAAGAGATTGCTCCCTACAGTCACACCACCAAGATATACATTGGCCAATGGGAAAGCCTGACAATAATCAATGGTGTCCTGTACAGACTGTGGGAAACTCCAGCTGGAGATGCCACATTAAAGCAGCTTGTACTCCCTAAAGCACTCCGACCCAATGTACTTCAACAGCTGCACCACCTTCCTACCTCTGGACACTTGGGTGTGGCCAAGACGCTAGGCCGTGTCAGAGAGCGATTTTATTGGATCCAATGCCGACGTGATGTACAGGACTGGTGCAGAAACTGTGATGTCTGTGCACAGAGAAGAGGCCCTCAAAAGAGAACCAGAGGTCCCATGAAAAAGTACACTGTTGGTTCCCCAATGGAGCGTATTGCAATGGACATTCTTGGCCCATTACCAACATCTGACAGTGGAAACAAATACATCCTTATAGTGTCAGATTATTTCACAAGATGGGTAGAGGCTTATCCCATTGCTGATCAAGAAGCACAGACCATAGCAGATGTCCTGACTAAGCAGTTCATTTGTCGTTTCGGTGTGCCATTGCTGATCCACACTGATCAGGGTCGAAACTTTGAATCTAAGCTTATGGCTGAAGTGTGTGAACTTCTTAACATCAAGAAGACAAGGACTACTGCATACCAGCTGATGGGATGGTTGAAAGGTTCAACCAAACCTTAGAGGCTCAGCTCTCAAAGTTTCCCGATCACAGTCAGAGAGACTGGGACCAACACATTCCTTTCCTCTTGATGGCATACCGGTCTGCAATGCACGACACCACTGGAAACACTCCAGCTAGAATGATGCTTGGAAGAGATCTCAAGTTACCTGTAGACCTATGCTTTGGTCGACCAGAAGAAGAACCCATTGAGTCCACAAATGACTATGTTACCACTCTGCAAGAAAGATTGGAAAGAATCCATCACTTTGCTCGCGAGCACCAAAACCTCATGACAGACCGTATGAAGCAGAGATATGATATGTCACTCAGGTGCCCACAGCTCAAAGCCGGGAATGCGGCATGGCTCCACAATCCCCAGCGCAAGAAAGGCCTCACTCCAAAGCTCCAACGCCCTTGGCAAGGACCATATACAGTCACCAAGAGAATTAATGACCTGGTGTACGGGATTCAGTTGAGACCTTCAACAAAGCCAAAAGTTGTTCACAGGAACAGACTATGGCTCTACAGTGGTGATGATCCTCCATCCTGGTTTCAAGGGCCCCAATGTCAGATTGACTCATCTGCTATTCAGTCAAATGCGGATAATCATGAACACCAACTCTCAGATGATCATGAACACCAACTTTCAGATGATCATGAACACCAACTTTTAGATGATCATGAACAACCACCCGCAGAAGATCACGAACAACAGTCCCCAGATGGTCATGAGCAACAATCTGTATCTCTCAGGAGAAGCAAACGATCAAGACGACCTCCAGATCGATTTGAATCCATGTGAACCGTTTAAGGAGGGGAGAAATGTGACAGTTGAACTATATTGTATATTAATTAGAACACAAGACAATTGTCTATGCCAAGATAATTAGCAAGTATTTCAGCTGTGTTGTCTGTCTTCTAGAATATTCTTAGACATGCTATATATTGCTGTGTACTTTTCATTGTATTGAGTCAGTCACAATCTCAGTCTACAACCTCTGTCACCGAGAACGCTTGTCGCGTAGCCAGTGTGAAATTCCCGAGAGCAGCAAACAGTACAATACTTATTTGGAGTGTATGCCATCACATAAGTGGAAAAATACTTTTCTGGAGTCACTGTGAGAGGAGAAAGGTGGTATAGCTGGTGAAGGGAGGTTTGTTGCTAACGAGTGTTACTGCAGGTTGGGCATGTAGAGGTGAGATAGCATGGCCATCTTCTGCCCAGAAAGTTGGCTGCCTATTGTGTATCTATATCTGAGTTGTGTAAGAGCTAAGAACACTGCGCAAAGCCTATTGAGAGACATTGTTTTGTGTTGTAAAGAAGCGCCGTTGCCATAAAAAGTGCAGTGCATGGAGGCAAGGGATGTGCTGTAGTGCAGCAAGCCAGTAGCTAAGTGCACACTTCACTGAAGTGTCCAAGTGACTCGAGGCTGCACTGTATCAGTAGTCTACTACCAGAAAGTTGTAGCTAATAGATCTAGCTTGTTAACAATGTACCTACCTTAGCTTTTATACAAGGCTCCAGAGCTGGAAGTCAGGATGAAGTTTGTGTGGTCCCTGAAGTGTCAACGTTTTTGATCATAACTCAGGTTAGCAGTGGTTTAAAACAAGTCTAATTTTCTCATCTTTAGCAAATGTAAGTACCTTCATGCTAAGATAGTTAGTTTGGTCACTGTAAAATCCTGTGTCATCATAGGTCCCATTTCATGATGGCAAATGTTTGGCCCTGTATAGTCTCCATGGATTACCTCTCAGGTTTAGTGCTTTAACTGAAGATACTTCAATGATAACTGTATCCGGCTGTGGTGTCAAACTTAAGTAAGTCCTCTCAGGCTTGGAAAGAAAGAAACATTGGGCCATAGATAGTATCTATGATTGGACATACACGTGCACTTTTGTGGCTTTTCATTACTATATATATTTTTTTGTTGTTCCACTTGGGATGGAACATTCATTCATATAATATTCATTCAGTGAATCCTATTTCATCCATTTGGGGGTATAATTTGCACTAACTCTGGATTACTCGTTATAAAACTTCACAATTTCAGCTCTTGGTAAGGCTATGTACCATAAAGTGGAGAAAGATTGCGTGATAAACACCAATGTGTTTTTTGGTTAATTTTAACTGCATGAAGGTATTATAATTTTGAGGGGCGTATGCCATCATGGTATAAGCCTCTTGTATGCCACTTTGGATGATCCTCTGCGGCTTATAGCCACCTATAGCCTTGCAAGTCAGACCACTGAATCTGGCTTGTGAGACTAGACAGACACCACACAGTAGTTTTGTTTGGCGAGACTATGATGGCACACCATGCAAATCTCATAATTTTAACTTTAGAAACATCAACTTTCACACACTTCAAAAGAAAAATCAGCCAGTTTGTTGCAACTTTTTAGCTGCAAGAAAGGGTTGTATATAAACTGCAAAAAATACTGACTGTGAACCTTTCATTATCCTGACGAGAACACTATCAAATAAAAAGTAAGTCTGACCCAAATAAAATTTACATCATTGCTGTGGGTCAATAAGTGGGCTCTTACTTCAGTTCTTTCAGTGATTTGTTCTGTTGAAGTGCTGTGGCTAGTGTTACAGCTCCAGTGGAAGTCAGATCATTGCGTCTAAGGCTGCAGTGAGGTACACACAGACTTGAACACAATTCAGTTAGGCTCTAGCTGTCTTATCAAATTACATAACAGTGCCATAGAAACCATAGCAACAATAGTGGCTTTGGATGCTACACTTTTCACTAATATTTACTGACTGTTTGCATACTAATTATATACAAGTTTTCATACACCATGTAGTCATTAGCTAAGGGTTCAATACAAGGCTTTATCAGAAGGTTTCCTCACAACAAATTCTAACTAAAAACCTTTATCACAAGGCTTGCTCAAAACAATCTTCAGGAACCTGACATGAGTGCATCTACTAATGCATGCCTTCATCTGCTTACGCCCATGTTCACCAAAATACTGTAACCAGCTCAATGCAAATAGCATTGATGTTATATATAGGCACATCGAACGTGTGATGTCATGTAAGTGTGAAAATTTCAAGGTAGTTTGCAGTGGGATCATCCTGGAAACAACACTACACAGCTGTGGAATAATGACTTTTGGAACTCACTTCAGTGTTTGCAGGGAATGGTTAGCCTTCAAGACCTCAGCTATTACACCGACTACTTTTGGTGATACACGTTCCAAACTGTCAAAAGGAATAATTGGACATAATGTGATATGCATCTCTATTGCCAACCTGAGAGGTGCATGGATCCAGAGGCAAAAAGGAAGATGTATTATGAGTAAGGTACTTGACTAAAGGAACAGCTTAGAAATGAGGGCACTCCAACTGCATACAATATACTTTTCATTGTTAACAGCCCCTCCTAAAAAACTTGACATACTGTGCCAATTAGATCTTTGATGCATAGCTTGATGTTTTAGTGCAATGTACCATACAAAACACACAAGTATCAACTGATGTCCTCATAAACTCACTTCAATATCTGTAGTGAATGGTTAGTCTTCAGGGCCATGGCTATTGTACTGATTGCTTCAACTGATATGTCTTTCAAACTAAAGGAAAAATTATTTGGATCTTCAGATAAAATTAATAAGATTTACAGTATTGTGGGGGAAGCATTGAGTAACATCACTGCAGAGGTAGCAATTTTTCTGTGCTATGTAGCATACAATGCATGTATCAACTGTTACCTTAGAATTTCTAATTATTCATTGACATAAAACAGAGGAGGAAGGACCATGTGGTCGTGTGGTATATAGTAACTCCAGGTCAAGAATTGTGGATACAGGTTGTTGCTACGACATCCTGTCATGTCCTGCTTCCTCTTTGACATAAAAACTACGTGGTAAGGGTTAAATTTTCATTCTAGTATTACCAGGGCATCACATCTGAATGGAGGTGTTAAAAGTTAGCTGTTTTGTTTTGCAGCGAATGGTTACTCTTCAGCGCCATGACTACTGCACTGACTACTTAACCTAACAAGTCCTTAAAACAAAGGAAACATAGTGGGAGAAGAATGCAAACTTAATATCACTGCAGAGGTATTCACATGCACAATATACTATAACTGTTACAATCAATCCTCCCTACTAGTGGCAGCTCTGGTGGCAGCTCACTAAAGTGACATAAGATCACACACAGTAAATTTCCTGTGTCTGGTCTGCATGTGGGTTAGTTTTCTCTGAGGTACTTGACTTAAGTAATCAGATGGAATCAGTATTTAGCATGCAACCTGCACTCAGTGGCTTCACCATCCAGACCTCACCCTCCGTGATGCATTTTGCATTTCGCTGTTTGTACACCATTTTCTTTCCCATTTTAAAAGTCCGGTGGCCTGGTCATTTTTAATTGACTCATAGGACCAGAAACAGGAAAATAACTTTGTGTGGCCTAATTTACAGCACAAAGTGCACAGTGACCATTCACTGTGGCACACAATGTACTATGAGGCAAGTCTCAACTCAGGAAATATTTGGGAGTATGTTGTTATGACTTATACACTTGCCATACTCTGCAGCACCACAATCAATCGGTACATCATACAAGGCATGGGGGAGGGGGAGAGGGGACCCTATAGCTCACCAGAGATGCTTAATGCCACTGTAATCATTACTCCAAGAGTCTGCAGCAAGGAATCTTGAGAATTGTTCTGTGGCTTGAGTTCCTAGGATGCTCTCATTGAACACTACTCTATAGGGGTCTTGCATGTAGGGAAGACATTGAAGAATACTGTGGATGTCACGTGTAGTAACTATTGTCCAACCAAATTCAGCTGTTTCAGAAGAAAGGTTTTCTTGCTGTTTAGCTGTCATAAATGCACTTTCAGAAAAACAATTTGCCATACTTTTAACATTTGTTTTATAATACTGCGTTAACAGTTTGTTACTTTCAGTTTCAACTCCATGTCCAGCAAGAAAATACCAAAAGTATGCAAATGCATTCTTATTTTTCAATGCCTTGTCTAGTTTCTTGTGATTGGGATTGAAGAGAGTTTCCAAGGAAAACAAAAAGTATTGCAGATAAGGCACAGCGGAGTTATGATCAAGTAGTTCATGGTTACACTCCTCAGCTTCATGAATGAGTGATTTGCCAATTGTTACAAGCAAGTCTCCAGAGTTCTCTACGACTTTCCTGCTATTTTCAAATAAAGTATTCTTGAGCTGAGACTGCAGTGAAATGGTGCCAACGTCTTCTTTGAACTCACCTTTGTGCCATTCATTGACTATCGCTATCAGTGATGTATACAGTTCAGTCCATGTCACAGGAAGATCATAATATGAAACATGGGCACAAATGTACATGCTTCCAATTAGGAAAATTGGTGATGAAACAAGACTTGCTATTTCTGGGTTTTCAGCAAGGTAGGTCAAGAAATCAACTGCTCTCTTCTCATCAAGGTGTTGAATAACTTGCCTACCAATTTGTTCATCAGACAGTCCGAGAATATCAAACTGGATGAAATTGGCAGGTAGAGGCTTAACAAAGTCTGAGCATGAAGTAGCAACAAGTACTGTGGATTTGGAGAAATTATTCCTGCCAGACAAGATATCATACAGCACATCTCTTCTTTTCAGAAGGAGATATGTGTGGCAAAATCCATCAAGTATGAACAGAATTCCATTTCCTTTCTCTTCTTCAATCCAGTGACAAACCTTTTCTCTGAAAACAGTGCAGCCTGTAAATTGTCTGTCAATTATGTTCCGTAAAGTGCAACCTATGTGAAGATCCCAGATGTTTACATACAGTACTAGGGAAAACTCTCTAAGTGCATAATATTTAGCCCAGTGACTACATACTCTGGATATTAGTTCTGTTTTACCACATCCTGGAGGTCCTTTGAAAATAAAAACACGGCTTTCTTTTTGTGTTATCTTGTTCAGCATGGACTTCATAGATATTACCTGGATTTTGGGGCGAAACTGGTCTATTGTCTCATAACATGAAGTATAGTCCAATTTAGAAAGCATACTATCTTTTTGAACAATTCCAAACTTTCGATTAAACTTTGATATTTTAGGAGCACCAGACCATAGCTTCTTTTTGGAGAGTGGGTCCTTCAGGAACCTCTGTTGTAATATTGCCTGTGCTTTTTGGACTTCAGTACCTGAGGCAAAGGAGGAGCACACACCATAAACAGAGATATGTCAAATCACACAAACTGCAGGTGCTGACCTTGAAAATGTAGTAGTAGTTTCATAGCGTCATCAACATGTCCATGTGTCAACAAGCACTCTAGAAGCCTCTCATAAGTAGCCGAGGTTAAATCAATACTTTTCCAATTGAGAAGAGCTACATATTTTTGCTCCTCTTCATCTCTTGGATACTTTTCTGCTAGATCCTCCAGATCCCATTGATTGATCCCAAGATATGGAGCCAAATCTTTCCAGCTTCCCATCATTTTTGCTAGTACTTTCAGGAAATCATTTGAACAAGTCTCTTGGAGCTTGCCACCTGGAGTACTTGCGATGAGATCATTCAAGTAGCTGAACTCTTCTTTACTCATTCGTTCTGCTTCATCTTCAGGAATAAATTGTTCGAGCCCAAAGCTTTTGGTCCTCACTTCATTCTCCTCTCTAACAGGTGCTATAGCCTGTAGAAGATCCTTGGACACTTCCTGAACATTGCTTGCAACTGTGTCATAGTCAACCTCCAACCTTTGGACACCTTTCCCAGCTAAGACGGTCAGATCTTCCTCACAGAGCTCCCCAAATATTCCACTGATAGACTTTGGAATCAGGAATGTGAACTGGTGTGTGGTGAATCTTCCTTCCCAGTAGGCATAAATGATGAAGTCTTGGTCAATTCCTGTGGCCTTCTCCACTGTATCTCTCAGTACCTGTACATCACCCAATGTCCATTCCATTTCACTGCCACCACATGTCACACGCAGCTTCTGAAATCCTCTGAACTCGATAATCTCTTTTTCAGATAGTGGATCTGGGAGAGTGGCAAGTTGTGTGTGGGGAGGAAACCTACTTGTGTATGACTGGACTGTAGACATTAACTTAATGTCAAAAGCATCAACAACTTTCCAAAGAACACCCCAGTTCAAGAAGTTTATGATCTGGGGCTGCAAAGCTGTGAAGATTTGAGGGACAGACTCTGCACCCTTCAGGAGCCTGGGATCAATGTACCTAGCTTCTGGATACAAAATGTGGCTGAAACCTTGCAGGAATTCCTTTAGCTTGCTAGTTTCTACAGACTCTTCAATTGATGTCCCTACTTCAAAAATGAGCTGCTGAAATTGTGAGTTGCAGTGAGTTGCTTTTGGAAGGTCATGACTTAAGGGAATTCGTTTCATTCCAGAGGCAGTGTAAGTGGATGTATTTGTCTTGGTCTCTGGTTTCGAAGATTGCAGGTTAATAACTAAATCATCCATCATAATTGTGAGGATGCCATGGTCAGCTAGGTCCTTCTGACTGTCTGCATTTAGATCACTAAATGTATCGACCACAGTTTCAGGAATTAAGTAAGTAAAAATGACACTGCCTGGGATTTGGTTGGTATAAACAATCATGCATTCATCAATTTCTGTTTTTCTACTAATGGCTTGTCTAACTCTTTCAACATCCTCCATAGTGGTGGTGTCAACATCCCCATCATACTTAACTTTGATCCTCTTGGTTCCAAAGCACGCTTCTGTCTCTTCATCCAGAATTGGGTGATGTATCCTTTTGAGAGGCTTGTTACGAGGAAAATTATCTTCATACTGTTTTAAAAGAGTCTTTGATTGCTCATCTCCAAATTTGTTCACAATTCGCCTCAGGAGGTGGGTGTGCATAAAATTGATGTACCTTGGATGAAGTACCTCAATAATTTCTCCAGGAGTGTTGCAGTGCCCATAAAGTTTGACGTCAATGTAACGTTTGTGGGTGCGAGGGTGTGAGAGGAAAGTCAGGAAATGCTTTAGCCGTTTAATGTTGACTGAATTGTCAAGCAGTTCAGTTACCAAGGCAAGCATGTCAGCAAATTCAGTGGGTGGATCCCATTCCTCATCATCACTGATGGACCGCGTTTCCAGCAGAGAATCTCCTGAACATTGTGACTCAGGGACATACTTAGTACTGTAGGAAATCTCTGCAGGTGTTGTCCTATTCACCACTATAGAGTGGAAAAAGTGTTTAATTGATGCACCTCCCCTCCCTTCCACACACACACACACACACACACACACACACACACACACACACACACGTACACACGCAAGCACACGCATCAACACATGCAAGCACACACATACACACATACATAGGGCACATACCAGATACACACACACTCACATGCAGCATGCACACATACTGTCTATATGCAAACCCTCATAATCAAAATTAGATTTGACCCAATAAAATAGTCTACCTCTTGCATGCACACGCCACCTAACACAATTAAAACCATCACAACTTGTGCCTATCACTTAGTACCCAACTAATTTAAGCCAGCTGTACACAAAAAAGATTAGTTATAACCGCCAGTAAGAAAAAGAAAGCCAAGTCAGAACCCAGCAGCGGGGACCATTCTTCCAAGAGACAAGGTACACAAGTACACTTCTATCATTAGCTACTGTAGTAATGTCAGTTCACTGGTGATAATCAATAGAACTGTAGGTAGATAAAGCCATGCAACCCGCAGTAGGACATGGGGGACTCAGACGAGTAAGAACCCATGCTTCTGCTACAATGCTAGCCGGACTCGTAATTAAACAGGCCTGAAAAGACACTAGTTATTAAAAAGCATACATAACCCACGTGAAAACCCATGTGCAACGCATCTCAACCAGAAGATCAGGCCGGACTCCGTATGGGAGTGGCTCCGCCCTTAATTCTGTAGCCAATCACAGGTCGGGAGTTTAAAAGGAGCCGAAACCTGTGTTTGTGCGATGACCATACTGGGAACTCCCCTGATGACCAGCAAAGTAAACAAACTCACATAGGAACTAGTTCAGCTCTGTATAGTATATCACTCACAAACAAGCAACTCCAAAGAAGAACTAGAGAAAAATCAATTATCTTGTTTTCACTGACTCAAAGTGCAATGAACACGTTCCCTGCCACCCTCCTTAACAGGAAGACTATCAAACACAAACACACACACAAACACATATTACACGTACAGGGCGGTCAGAAGCGGGGCTATTGGGGTGGCCTTGGCTGCCCCACATTTTCCATACGCTTTTGAAATTTGAACTTTGAACCTTGATTAATTTCGACGATGCTGTTTCACTTACTCATTCATTTCTCTCTGAACAGTGTTATTGTGAGCGTGCTGGACCGACACCACTATGCTTTCTATGTACCGTAATCTCTCGAAAATACACCCATTGCGATGAACTTAGGGGTGGGCGTATTTTCGAGAGTTGCGATATTTCTCTCGAAAATACACCCACCCTCACACGCAGTTAGTCTAGCCCTTTTGTTATTTGCACATGCAGTGATTCTCTTTTGTCATGCTCTTGCTTACGCAATAACATCTGCCTTCATTTGTTAGTCCCTCCTCTTGCACTGTGCTGCTTCTTCGTGCTTCTTGCTTAACATAACAGCATATACTGCGGCATATGGGTGGGCATACTTTTGAGAGAAAAGCACCCTTTGGAACAACTTCATTCAAAAAAGGGGGGTGGGTGTATTTTCGAGGGTGGGCTTATTTTCGGGAGATTACGGTACGTGGATGCACAATCATGTTTCAGGGGTATCGGCGCGAAGCGGCTAAGAGTAAGTTTTTCGGCCAGCCACTTCGTGGCCAAAAAATTTACTCTTAGCCGCTCCACCTCCAAAAGTCTTCCAACGGCCCCGATATACATACCTAGATGCTTTTTTGCCACAGCTTCAGCTAAAGCACAATTATTTCCTCCTGCTGGGTTATCCACTGCTTTCACTAGAGATCTCCAGGTGGGAGGACCATGTCTGCTGTGGTTGTAGTCCTTCTGCAGCCACTTCACCAAAACAGTTTGGAGACACCTAGCAGAATCGCCGCGGTGATCTGCCTCAATCATTTCCTGACATGATATTGGCAACTTGAGTGCAAGACACATGTCTGACCATCGTGCAGCTAAGGTGTACACTTCTTCATACACATCATGTAGGTCATCACCAGCTAAAGTAAATAAACATCTCAAAGTTAACAAGTATATGCAAAGTCTACTTGGCTAAAATAACCTCATAGAGAGTGGTTACCCTAGTTTCAGGGTTCATTAAACTGGTACGTACTATGAAGAGAATTTCCCCCTCACAATTTCATCAGGCTTTACTGAAACGAAGACTTACCACAGACAAGTCATGACTCTCTGCTTCTTTATGAAGCCTGATGGAATTGTGATGATGGATGGTAAAACGCTTGAGATTTCTCTTCATACAGCTGGCTACATAATGTTTTGCTATCGTACAACTCGTCAAGCCTTTGAAGACTCTGCTGTGTGACTGGATTAGTGTGTTTTGGAGGAATTGGCAGGCAAAATCCAGACAGTATTTGTTCACATTGAGAAAGCACACCTGCTTAAGTCTCCACTACATGCAATCATGCAGCCGCATATTTAACTCTTCCCCCCACATTGACCTCTTCTTTTGCTTTGGCAGGCACTACCAGGGGTACGAGATTGGTAGAAGCACAAGTGCTATAGTAAAACATGAAGGCTAATCATAAACAAGCAACTAAAGCCACGTATATACTGTAACTCTGAATTGAACGCAATACCGTAAGTGTTATATAGTAGTGCAAAAGTAGAAACACGCTTGTCAGAAACACAAAAGTGGAAACACACTAACAGAAAGTGACTGCACATTGACCGAATTTCCAATGTAATATCAAAAATTAAGTTAGAAGTGAGCTGACCAGGCCACCGCCCACAGCTGCAATCACAAGGTTTCCGCATATTCACAGAGTTGGGGCTTGTGTAACCAGACCCTTTAACTGCTCTGTAGTTTGTATGGTGGACAGGCAACTGTAAAAACAATTAAGGCAACTGTAAAACAAGGAAACATGAGGTCGAAACGTGACTGGAAATGAAAACAGAAGTCCAAACCTGACATAAAGTTTATTTATTCGGCTGATTGTGGGGGTAAACCTGAAAGTAGCTGCTTTATATTGCTCAGATTAGAATTCCACAGTCTGTGTCAGTAGCCAAAGACAGTTCTCACCAGTGGTAGGTAACCACAAATGCAACGAAATACATTAATGCATTCATCTATCCTGCTAGGGCAGCTAGTACATCTTAGTCTCATGTAGCCATTCTTGCTGTATCTGGTTGTATACATGAGACTATTTATAACCATGGATGAAATGCTGGCTAAGCTTCACACCCACGCCACAGTGACTTTAGAAGCTACTTCTAAGTTCTATAAAAGACAGATAAGCCAGGCTGCTCAGAGTCCAGCACTTGAGTGAGAATTAAGCACACATCAAACAACATACGGGAGCACAAATTCCTTATGGCTAGCCACTAGAGTTTGAAGTTCTTGTGTATCTCAGGCATATTAAGGCCTGGTCAATAATTTTGCGTGATACGGAGAGATTACGATAATATGTCATTGGTTCACAGAAGTGACCTTGCGGTTGCGTTGCGAAATAGCTATGTTTTGTGCTTGCTTTTGTGATTAAACAATCAAACTAGAACAATTAAAGTTAATAGTTGTTTGGAATCTACAGTGGATCGGTAGTTCATGGCACAGAGAATAAGTCTTCGTCCCCCTTTAAATCTCGTGCCAAGGTCATGAGTTGGTGTCGAGATGGTGATACCGAGACGGAGATCTTGCAGCTGTTGCAGGAGCCCGTTTGTGCCTTCTGGAGGAAGGTATCCATGTTTACTCTACAATTTTATTTTGGGAAATCGGCAGCAGGCTACTGTAGTCTTTGGGCAAGCCAAAAAGCGCCTGGACCACACCCCCAAGAAGGCCTCTTTTGTCAGTTCTGAACAAACGTAGCTATGTTTCAAGTTTCCCAAAACAAAATCAGGTAAATGACATTGTACTTAGCCTTCATGGAAAATTTCATGCTCCAAAGCACTCTCTATAACATCTCCGGAATTGCTGCTTTAGTACCCGCAACAGACAAAATGTCAACGACTGTACAGCATCACGTGATAATTGGGTGTGGTCGACTGTGAAGCCTTATGAATTCACACTGGTGGACTTTTGCTTGAGTGCAGACTAGAACTCTATGACACTTTTATGTGCAAAGATATAGCATCACAAACATTTTTGTCAAAAACAAGTCGAGCCAGGCCTTAATATACCTGAGATGCGCGCGCCCCTTAGGACAAATGACTGCATTGTATTTATGCCAGTGGTGTGACCATCTACTTGGCTGCTACTCAGTCGATAAACAATACTTACGGCCCCACAATGACAAAGTGACTAAGTCTCCTTAGTTGGATTGAAGAATGTACCCAGTGTGGTGCTAGTTCTGGCTTATCCATGGCCGTAGCAAGCGGTCGGGCTGGTCGGGTTTTGGCCCGACCACTTTTTCGGACTAAACGCGCACATGCATGCGCACTTTGTCTCGGAAAACAGCTGCCCATCATCGTACAAATTTCATTGACAAAAAGGCAACGTTGCGTTAGGATTTTTACTCGACGGCCATTCCTTTACTGCGACGAAGCCGTGCTGCCTGCAGCACGTTCGCGCAGCTAAGTTCATACGCGACACGGAATCTGACATGACTAACTTGTTCCCCAGGCCCTGTCCATGCAGCTTTCCATCGTTTGCAGTATACGTACTGCCAGCTGGGCGGGAGCCTGGGAACAAGACTACTCATTCAGCACTCCATGTGAATCAGAATCCTACTGCCAATGATCACAGCTAAGAAGAGACCTCCCAGCTATTTATTTTTTTGCTGCGGGGGCACGCCTTTCATCAGTGCTCGCGATAACGTCCGGTCATCGGACAATTTCCGGGTAATTATGCCACGTGACCGATCAATCTCGTAAGCGTGCGGACAAAATGTCTGGACAAAAGCGTACAGCTTGCTCTGACGAGGTTCCACCGGCGAAGAAGCGAGGGGTATCGGTGAAAACGGTTCAGAAGTGGATCACTGGGAGCGACAGAGAGATGAGTACGTCTGCATGGCTTAAGTACGAGAAGGCTGATCGCGACTACGTGGCGACGCTGAAGTGCTCTATGTTCAACGAGAAGCTGCGAGGCATGCGCAACTGCAACCCTGCGTTGTAGTTGGTTCGAAGAACCTGCGAGCGTCCAGCTACAAAGATCATGCTGCTACCGACATGCACAAGCGAGCAATGCTTCTTTCGAAGAAGCAGAGCTCCAGTGATGTCACTGAATACGCGCCGCTACAATCTTGATGGTGACGCTGCGCTGAAGGTGAAGCGAAAGTTCGACATTGCTTACCTGATAGCTAAGCACAACCTAGCTTTCACCAAGATGGGTCCTCTGTTAAACTGTAACTTTTTTTCAGACTCTGTCAATCACTGTTAGGCCTACATGTTTATAACCTCTGATTTATTATGTCGTGTAAATACATTAACTTTTGTGATGATTACTTATTAGGTGACAAAGAGTTTATTGGTTTTCCTAGGCTGTGAGAAGGGCCCGGTATGCATTTGAACTGCATTTATTTCATATGTCGGATTGTCCGGGCATGACTGGTACTTGTCCGATCAAACTTAATGATGTTCTGACATTACGTCAGAGCAACTTCGAGATGTTATCGTGAGCACTGTTCATATGTAGTTACTACGCGCACTAAGTTACGCGCAACCTGCGATCACTAACTCCTAGAGAGTATGTGCATGTAGCAACTATTGACATTCTGTTTGCTAAGAATTGCAGAACAGATGAGGTTTGAGGCTAAACATGGCCTCAGAAGCACTCTCTTAGTAAAATTTTCCTGGGGGAGCATGCCCCCAGACCCCCTCTAGATTCTACGTGCGGTATGTAAACTTTGGCCACACCACCTTCAAATAGCTTGCTACGGCCCTGTTATCTCAAACTCTTAGTGAGATTATTGTTACAAGGGGTAGTACTTATATGTCACCTGTAGAAGCGTTTGCGTCTTTCAAGCTTTTTGATCAGCAAAGTGTACTTGATCACTTGATCGGCGCTTGATTCCAAGGGTCAAAGGTCAAATTGGAGGCGTGCGTCCTTGATTGTTGATTTTTAGCAGTTTGGAGGTCACCTTGATCCCTTGATTGCCCCCCAAAAAGGTCTTTGATCGCTTGATTCAATTTTGATCCCAGTCACAAACACTTTTACACAAGACATAAGTGACTACCCCTTGTGCTAGACTGGAAGAAGACTAACTCCAGTTCCATTCCCATTTCTGTTCCTGAGTTTGTGTTTTCCAGATACCCTACAAGGATCAAACTGGCATGCACCTAATCCACTTACTCAACTCGGAGTCATTAACTTGAACAAGAAGCTCACCTACAGGGGAAAGAAGGAAGTTGAGTGCTAGAGCTATTACTAATGCACATCCCTATTACAATCACAACTCAATAGAGCTACCTTAGTCTTGCAAGCCAAACCCTTTCTTTTCAGCAGTTCCGATCGCTTCCAGCATCATATACTGGAGGGTCAGGCTTGCGAGACTATATAGTTAGCTACAGTACTTTCCCTCACCGCTGATTGGCCCCGGATTGGTCTCTACGTCACCTGCTACCACCAGCAACAGAGACAGGGCCAGAAACAAGGTGAAGGACAAAGGAGTGGCCCACAGTTTTCCAAGTCGACCACATCGAGTTTTGCAGACTAGCTTGAACAGAGAGAAATGCCGAGAAGTGGCCCACATCTTTCCAAGTCGACCATACACGAATCGGGCTAGATTACCCAGAGAGGAAAGCACACCATTTCCTTCTTTGCACACGCCAATGGCCACCTTCTCAGTCAGCGAGAACAGCAGCAGGATAGACATCAGAAGCGCCTCCGCGGAGATCGCCCGCTCTAGACACATATATAGTGGGACGCGCGGGCGAGACCCGCAATGCGCCTGGTACCACCGCAGCTTTCTGTTCTCCCAGTGACCTATTCTAGCGCGCCACTCATCTGGACCATTGGGAGGCATCTTCGAAATCGTATACGTTGATAACAACTCGACGACCACCAACCACACCGGGAATGCGTTTATTATACTTATGCACGTAAGATCGCCGAAATTGGAAAGAGGCTGTACCAAATTGAATTGCATGGGTACACCCCACTGCGGAACGCAACATGAGTCTACATCCTGCAGCAATGAGCTACCAAGGCTTTTCGATTTGCATTCGCCCAGAGTGTATGGTGTGCCCATGGTGTGACAACATATATATAGGAAAACCTTTATCAGAATTACTGCCCCTTGCACAAACTGTTGATCATAAAAGTGACGTTGCAGTCACGGTGGCCTAGTACAGTTGAATATATCTTGGTAGGGGTATGGGACACCCAGTACATGGGACTTAGAGTGCCCCCCATGACACCATATAGGTTGAAGTTGTCCTGTGCCAGTGTGTCCATTGGCCTGTTACTTTTATATAGGAAACGATTGATAGATCATTTTTGTTGTTTCTTGTTTTTGTTTCTTTGTGTCGAGGGGAGCACTATTATAGGATTATTATAGGATTTACTTTTGTGTACCCTGCCTCGTGCAAGATTAATTCAAATTCAAAATTCTTTTCTCAAAAATTACCTGCATGATTGCAACCTTGCCTCGACCACAGCAAAATGAGGTATGACATGTGGGTCTGTCATTGGAATTTTGGCCCTCATTGAAATTTTGGTACTGGTCCTAGGACCAAATTTTCCTATGGAAGTTATTGGTCCCCTGACCATGTATATATTTTTCTGGCAAATCGTCTGCTTTTGTCTTAGCATAGTGGCTGAGTGCCAAAGTGTGTATGCACCAACTCACTCACTGGCTACAGTGCAGTATTCTCACTATGCCTACTAGCTATCATGATAGCACAGGTTGGATCTCAAGGGAGACCACATTTTCAGGAAAACATGTTTCGGGAACCAAATTTCCAGGGGAAAATGATCCGGGGGATCAGAAATATAATTATGTCCCCGGATTCCCTGACAGGTCTCGTTCCAGGCGATGCGATCCCATGCTATTACTGGAGCGATCGGAACGAAGCTTAGCAGACTTCCTAGTCTCATGCCCAGACTATTTTGTGCGAAAAATAGTCTGGGCACGAGACTATAGACTTCCCTCGTGCTATATAAAGGTCATTGAACGGCTGTCCCCCTATTTCCTTTACCAGTCCACCTGAGAGGACCATGACGACGAGGGAAGAGACTGAGAAGCGGAAGCTGGCGGCCACCTCGCCGAAGAGCGTTGTCCCACCCGGGGCCATCCCGAGGGGAGTTAATTTCATCCTTGGAGGGATGGCAGGGTAAGTGAACCTGCACCTTTGGCCGTGATTTAGAGTAGGTATTTGTAACGTATCTGAACTGGTACCAGTTGCGGAGTGATTAACTGAAGTAGACTGTTCTTGTTTTACACAAAACTTAGGAACTCTTTGACATCGCTTTATTGTGTTGTGTGTTTGTGTGTGTGTACTGTCTGTCAGTTATGTCCTCTGCACACTGTACATGAAAGAAGAACTGTCTGATCAGTTTGTTGGAAAATATGGTGATGGATGTGTGATTTGATTGCTGAGTGTGCTGCAATTTGGTGGTCAAAAAATTTGCAAAACGTGAGATGTATTCTGCAACATGTTTTGGGGGTTGCTGTGGCATGCATGTATATACTTTCATGCATGTGCACCTTCTCTTTGTGGAAATACAACATAGAGTTCATCATGTGCATGACTGTGTACAAAATCTGAAGCAATGAATCTGGTATTTGACTGATTGCACATGTAATATGTCGAGCAAATTTGCATAGTTAGTGCTGTGGTGATCTGGTGGTATAACAAAACATCATGTACATGTACTTGGATGCTTGTATGCAAAGACTAAGTGCTGAAGCACTCATATCAAGTTTTCAGGCAAACTGTGGCCACCAATGGCACCAGAGAACGATGGTCTGACATTTTTGTCTGTGTTAGAAGCAATACTACTTTTTGGACAGCATCCATGGACAGTGGAGTTGGCGGGTGTGAATAACGTCAAGCCCTTCACTCCGCAGCAAAGTTGATGAAAGTTCCGAGCTGTATTCATAGCGTCACTTTCAGCACAGACTTGAAATGGCATTATACCATCGTTTTCCAAGGTTCCTGAAGTGACTGAATCTGCATGACTACTTCATGCATTCCTCAGTCAGTTTCAACACTTATTGCCACATATGAGCATCCAAATTGTCATGGTGTTTAGTTATTGATTGCTTACCCTTGTGCATGGCGAACTTGAATTCAAGTGCTTCTGCGTACACTCTGAAGAGATGAGGGCATCACTTGTTCCGTGATGGACACTGTTTTGTCCTGATTAGGAAACGAGGATATTATCCTTGTTTCTTGGCTTGCTTGTAATATGAGAGCCTTGGAAAGGCCATATAACCTGCCCAGGGCTGAGAGTAATGGTTGCCCACACAGAGGGTACAAGTGTGCACTTTATCAAGTTCCACATACCCAAGTGAACCACAGCTGTCCCAGATTGTGCACCACATACTGAACGTGGTTTCAGTACTTGCTATAAGCAAACCATCCAACACAGTACTGTTGGATGGTATGTATTGTAGGGTGATTGTACATCTGTGCTTGTTGCTCCTGCATGTGCAGCAGGAGTTTCAGCACATAAAAGCCCAAAATGGAAATTTGATTGGTCATCAACCCAAGAAAAGATGTCAACATTGGCAACCATGGAGGCAGGAAGCAATTTGCAGTGCAGGAAGTCATTGAAATGTTAGAAGTCCTACAAGTGTGTTTGAGTGTTTGTATGTTGATGTTGTGGCTTCATTGGATTTTGTTGGACTCTCAGCAGGAATGACCTTACATGTAGAGCTTCCTTTCATCTTTGGCTAGCTTCTTCAACTTGCAGTCTTCTTTCTTACATTCTTTCCCGCTTTATAGTCCAACCCATAATTAGATTGGAGTTGTTATAACAGTTGATAACATTCTTTACCATATGTATGTATGCAATCATGTATATACATATACAGTCATTCTCTCCATATAAGCTAGAGCCCCGCCCCCAGCACTTGATCACTTCCAGTATTCCAGCAAAGTGATCAACTCACTGGTGCTATGCTGTACCTGCAGACAGACAGACAGACCTCTTAAGTGTGTGTGTCTCTCGTTCATCGCCTTGTGCAGGTGTTCATCCGTGTTTTTCACACAACCCCTCGACTTGATCAAGAACCGCATGCAACTGAGTGGTAAGATAAAGGGGGTCCTTGTTTTCTTTTGCTGGCATAATGGTATAGTGACCGGCTCTGTTGTTGTAGCTCCTATGCTAGGTTTTCTTCCTCTCTGAACTGCTAGGGGGTGGGATACCTTAGCTGATATTGAGATCAAAGAACTTGAGTCCAAGTTTGGTAAGGATATTCACACAACATACAATACCATTTTAAGCTTTCTGTGAGACTAGTATCAACTACCCAGAATTGCAACATGCAATAAAATATGCAATAAGAAGGCCTCAGAATCACAGTGGTCTAGCAAGAACAAGTTTTTATTACCTGACATCATGCGCTGGTAGCATTACAGAACAGATTGGGTATCTTATTCAAAACAAAACAAATTCTAGGAACTCTCAATATTTTATCATCATATGCGCTATTAATCTGGCACATACTATCATACCAGGCATCATACCTGGAAATGTCACACTGAAAGCTATAGGAGCTTAACCCATTCATCATATGGGCTCACCATCAGGCACATATAGTACCGGTAGTATCATATGGTGGTGTGCATTTTAACAGGTGTTGTACCTGGTAATGTCAGGCTAATGACTATAGTATAGAGTCCATTCCTTATATCCACCTATGTAGTTATCCAAGAGTGCATGATGATGTCATTTTTACTGCGCAATAAAAATGACATCATCATGCACTCGTGAGTTAGCTCTTTGACTCCAAAATTTTAAAGCACCTGGTTTAATAGATGTTGGATGTGCTTGATGATGACATATGATGCAGTGAGAGAGAAAAACACTCTTTGTAAAATGGTTAGACCACTCTGGCTCTAAGCCTTGCGTTTGAATCTATCAGTATGTTGTGTGAGTAAATTGGGGTACCATTTTCAGATCCGGTCACCCCCTATTGTGCCAGTAATCAGTTTTAGTTGTAATCATGTGGCAATTACACCTTGCACACTCAAGGTAGACAGTTCCATAGCCTTCCCTTCCCCCTGTGTTCCATAGTCTTTTTACCCAATCTCTTTCAGCATTGGCCTATCTCCCTTGATTCTTCCTCACTGTAGCATTGACGATTCTGCTTTGTTCTTCTGATTTTACTCAAGGCTTGTTCTGCTGTGTTAGCACAGCTCAGTGTTACCACTTGTTAAAGCATACTGCCAAGGATTGTATAGTGACTTCGAGAATAGGACACTTGTTAATGGTAACTTAGATTTTAGAAGTGTAACTTTTTAAACAGCTTGGAACAAAGCATGGATCTAGTTGGGAGAAAACTTCTCTTCAACTTTGGCCAGCCTTGGCGATGTTTTTATCGCAAGGGTCTCAATACTGAGCTTGACTTCAGTGCTGTACATTGACATGTACCAGCATGATCATACCTGTCTAGCTTTTAGTTGTCTGTCCCGGAATACATCATGGTAAGGGCTAGGTGATGTACACAGGTATGTAAACTGTGTCATTACTAGTAGCTGTGGCTGATTTTTTTGTACAGTAAAGCATATGTAGGGTGGCTGCCACATGTTCTGTACATAAATGTCTACACAAGGTGGTATACTGACGGTGAGTAAGTGCTTTACCCACCCACCTTGCATTTGCATTCCATGTCAGCCTACAAGTGTACATGTTGAGTCTGAATGTGGTTGTTTTTCCAAGACCCACCACAGGTCGCTCCGGGTTGCACAGAACATGTGGCAGTCATTCCTTGGCTGTTTGGCACCACCCCACTGAATTCCTCTCTGATTGATTCTGCCTCAAATGTTTAACATAATGCTTACATCAACTTTTATAAAAGTAATTGGATTGCATTTTGTTTTCAAGATCTGGACAGAATTAACACCGTAGTTGTCACCACCAGTATAGCTGGTTGTATGAACAGAACAGTAGCTACGTTATAGTACACATCTACAGCAAGCTTGTACTGAGGAAGTACTTACTCTCCCCTCCCCTCTTGTCCGCCACTGTTGTAGCTGTGAATCAGCTTTTCAGATTTAGCTGGTTTACAATTTCAATAATACGTATATAGCAAAAGTGTAGATGTTCAATCACATGCATACCTACACAGAGCAACAGTGATATGCTTTCCATGAAGTAGCCAGTATCAATAAACTAGCAGTTATCTCAAGCCATAGCATTCAGTGGTGAGAGGGTGTTCATATCACATCCCTCCTCCCCCCCTCCCCTCCCCACTCACCCAACCCCTCACCTAGAATGTCTGCCACACTGTTTGTGCAACCCCTCGACCTGGTCAAGAACCGCATGCAACTCAGTGGTAAGCTTAGCAAGCTTTATTGTTCTCAGACCCAACTGCCTGACTAGTTGCAACTCAATTTCCAACTGCCTGACTAGTTGCTATTTTGTAGCTGGAGATGATGACCATGTGGCATGCTGAAGTGTATACTGCGTGATGAGAAGTGACTGTATTGGGGAAAGAGGAAGTACACAACTTTTAGTTAGCCTCAAATGCTAAGATCCGAAGCCATTGGCAAATAGTGTAGTGGAATGGCTCTAGTGACATTGTTAACCTCTAAACTCCTACCTGGTTGTTTTAGTGTCTATCTGATGAAATAGATACCTGACCACCTGTTCAAGTACAAAATATCTGGCTTGATGTTTGCTATCAGGTGATTCACAATCAGATGCTGATATTCACTTTTGGCTTGTTGTCCAGGAGATTTGGGAATGTGGTCTCCATGACAACAGAAAATAGGTCCATTAGTTAGTAGTTTCTTCATGACAATTGCAAGGTAAACAGTCTTCAAGTTTCTCCACACCAAAGCTGTCGAATTACTATTTGGCTGTTATTACTGATAGTGCACGTACAAGGCAGCTTGCCAATACTTTGCTGCTAGTAAGCATTTTGAACGACAGCTAAGAGGCATAATTCTGCCTAACGCTTGCTGCTGAAATAAGCTGCCGCTGAAGCAAGCAGCAGACTTGTACTCGCTACGTCTGAGTGTCTCAAAATCTGGCAGTCGGACATATACCTGATCTAGTGTAGCATTTAAGTCTTACATCTGAGGTATAGAAACTGGAGCTAGGATGACGCATTTTTTAAGCACATGATCTATAAAGTGTCACTCAATACCTCAATACTATACCACAACAAAGTAGCTTACTGTTTACCATGGAACATGGTTTTGTATCTCCTAAATCAGTTTCAATTCAAGATGATTGGAAGTGATTAAAAGTGATTGCTTACTAGCAGAATGAGGGGAAATGTTTGTTGTAGTTTGATTGCAACTGAGACATGATGCACTCCCTTTCTTTCTTCCTCCCAGGTGAGGGAGGGAAGGTGAGGGAGCACAAGACAAGTCTGCACGCCATCGCGAGAGTGGTACGGAATGAAGGGATCCTGGGACTGTACAACGGGTGAGGATACAACCATCTCCAGTTGCATGTACTCACCATGGACCACCATCTATCACAGTCTCTACTTATTTTGCATGAGTTGTATGCATGACGATTCAGGCATGTTGAGGTTTGCATACTATAGTTACTGCTGTTAAAACACTAGTAGTGCCATTGCAGTTGAGGGATTTACATTTTCTCATGCATGCTGTTGTGAATTTTTTGATGATTACTGTTATGTCTATAGGTTGTCAGCAGGATTGCTCAGACAAGCAACGTATAGTACCACTCGACTAGGGGTCTACCAATCCTTGTTCGACATGTGCTCTGGGTAAGTGAAGACAAAACACCATTCCTGGAAGTCTGAGAAGAACTGTAGTCTGACCACCCATGCCATTTTGTTTGTAGCTTTAGAATTTTTTTGCTTATTGTGTATGTCCTAAAGGCCTGGCAATAACCTTGCTGCCAGGTCTGTCAGTTGAGACTTCATCCACTCGGCAGTCAGTATGTGACTTGTGAATATGGTATTCTTGGCATTGTTGATATCCCGGGTGTTAGATTATATGACATTACATCAACTAGTACAGTTTGTGTGATCATTGTAATGCTCTTATTCTCCTTCAGGCCTGATGGCAAGCCACCTGGACTAATAATAAAGATTGGCCTGGGTATGTACAAGTATGTGTGTGTGTTTGTGTAAGTTTTGTTACTAAACAGACTGATATGGGCTGTTGTCAGACTGTTACATTGTGGGATGAGGACATGGTACAGTTTCAGGAACTGGCAACGAGGGCTGAATGCAAGGGCTGAATGTTTGCCATCACATACCACTTCTGACAGTTTGTGGAGGGATGTGTACGCTGACACACTTGGCCAGATGCATGATATGGTCAGCTGACATTCCTCAAGCTTCAAGCTTTACTGGGGGAGTTTTCTACAAGTATATATAATATCCTGTTTGGAAATGACCTTACCTGGACAAGTGGAAGGGCTGTGCTTTCCAAAGCTTCTGTGTGTGCTGGTGTATTACTGATAGCATATCTTCGTGTCATGTATAATATATCCTTCAGTTCTTGTATTTCATGTTGAACATAGCACTGTAACATCCTGTATGGAAAGTGACCTTACCTGCTTAATATGGCACAGCATACACTGAGGCTATAGAAAATACAGCCCTTCTGCTCCTCTAAGTAAGGTCACTTTCCCTATTGGATATTATACAAGATGAAATAGCAAGAAAACTAGAAGGATAAACACGACATGAGACTATGCTGTCAATAATACGCAGAAGCTTTAGAAAGCGCATCCTTTCTGCTTCTCTAGCAATGAAGCTGGAAGGAAGTATGCACAGCATGACAGTTACAAAGGATATGCAAAGGATACACTGCCTATAACATACCTAGCAACCAAACTATTATGCCGCATGATTGTTTTGGTAGAAAACTACCATGGATAGGCAGATAAAATTTCACTGTTATGACCTTCTGTGGATAATAAGGTGCTGTGAAACACTTTGAGCTAAGTGATTTTCCTGTGTAGTAAACATCAGGTGATCTTAATTGCCCTCAGGTATTTAGTTAGAGAAGCATCCCTCATGTGACTGCAGGTGTGTCAACATGTGACCAATCAGCTGTCAATTGCTGCATAGCACTTGTGTCACAGGTCACATCTTTGTAGAGTGGACATTCCACTCCACTCCACGTACAACATGTGGCTTGTGGGTTGGGTCACTGGGAAGCAGTCATGGGTTCTGTTTTACTGGGCCCCTGTTCATGTTTTCTTGAAACCTAAAACCAGTGTGGGGTTAGAGGTGTTCCCCTGAGGCTTAGCCCTCATGAGCCTCTGGTTCTAGTAGGTAACCATGGAGAATATAGTTTGACCACAATATGTCATCAGTAAGGTTGAGTTTATACACAAGTGTACACAAGTACCTGGTATACTAGGTTAGCCTCGTTACCAGGCTCTTGTACAGAAAGGAGAAAAGAGGGCTTGGTACACACTGTTCTTGCTGCATCAAGTTCCCTTGGTAACATGCACACAACTTTGCTACACCAAAGTTAGGGCATGTGTAAAGGCCGGACTGCCGGATCACCCGTATCACCCTGATCAGCCGGATCACCAAAAATGTGCGCAAAGAATCGAACAGGCAATTATACGTTTTTGCACATGCGCAGTAAACATATATTATTACACGGCTCTCGTTCTGGCCGAAATCTACTTTTGCGTAGCAGCCTCCAACCGTACTCATATGGTGTGACTCTTCTGAGGCAGTGGCACAAAGGAAGGCATTCATGAAAGCTCCACTACTTCAGAGGGACAGTTCTTGCGCATGGGGTAAGCCAGCTAGGGTACTCTGTCTACGACTGCGTGCTACACACACTGTTTGGTTTCAGCAAATTCGTGTTTGTGTACAGAGCTGTTTCAGCGAGCTTTTGGCATGCTTGTCCACTCTGCATGCGAGTAACTATCGTGACTTACCTCTGCCGCCTCTGGCAAAAAAAAAGTGGCTCAGCTACACCTTGGAGGTTTTTACATGTCTGCGAAGGCCTTAGACAGGTCGAGCCAGACAACCAAGACAGAATACTGCCAGCCTGATAGGTACAGAGGCCTACAACGTTTTCCTGTACAGCAAAAAGCAACAAAGAGGTGGGCAGAGCCTAGAACAAGGCTGATTACGTATGCCCAAGCAGCCCGTTTGATTTTTGCATGCATTTTGGGTGACCCGGGTGATCCGGCAGTCTGGCTTTTACACATGCCCCCAAAGTTACAACCAAATTTCCAAACTCCCAGAAATTGTGGGGGAATTGAACATATGCAAACAGTGTGTACGTACCAGGCTCTCTTTTCTCTGCCCGTGCACGAGAGTCAGAGAACAAGACTCGTCAGAGGTATACCCGTAGCTCTAGCTTTCTATCAGCCTTGTTCCCAGGCTACTGCTAAGCTGTTTGTCACTTACCGTATGATAAACAATGGGAGGTATTGTCTAGTTTATCACATGATGTAGAAGGGATGAGATCAGCCGTATAGCTTAGGCCATATCATCATGTGTTTGACAGCCAAGCACACCAGTGCTATTAGTTGTGCCATAATCAGCAGTAGCCCTGTTCTGGCCGTTTCTTGGAACTGTATGCAGAAAGCTGGGCAGAAGGAAAGGACCATATCATTGAACATTTTTACTGGAAAAAGTTTCCACTGCACATTGTCAAGGGGGTGTATACCATCTGGGCTACGTTGTTCATCCGACTCAATTACAGTTTGTATATATAACACCCACAATATCTTTGGGTGGAATTAGACATGCCCTAGACGTCTAGCTCATATAGATTGCATCTCATTGGTTGTTCAGGTGTGACAGCAGGGGCAAGTGGAGCCTTCATTGGTACACCAGCAGAGATCTCTCTCATTCGGATGACGTCAGATGGAAGGTAAGCCATCATACCTGCAGAGTGCATAGTTTCAATTAAAGCACACCCTTTCTAAGTGTAATGTCAACAGTTTACAAGTGTGCCAGTATTGCATGTATGCAAGATTTCTCAAAATGCTTGCATCATATCCTACTTGCTGGACTGGCATATGATAAACATGTTAGCTTTCAGTTACTCGGTTGCTTGAAAGATTCTCCCAGTAAACTATAGAGAAAGCCTTAAGTCCCAGTTCCACATTTCAGACAGCAATGTCAGAGATTGTACTGTCAGGATCGTATCCCAATCCTTCTTCACCTGTGGAATAAGACTACAATATACAGTCACCCTAGCCTCGTTCCCAGGCTCTCCCTGTGCGCGAACGAAAAATCGAAAGGAAAGGGGAGAGCCTGGTAAAATTTATCTCATGAGAGACGTCATAGGTACAGAGAACTTAATTACAAGTGGGCGAACGAATGAACTCGCCCACGCTTTATGGAGAGAATATACTCGTTCAGGTGTGAAAGCTTTATAGCTAACAGAACGGGACTAGGCAGCACTATGCTACATTACCTAAATTACGTGCGGGGGCACATCTACAATCCGCCTACGCTCAATTAAGTCCTCTCTACATTCTCTCTATCCTCTACGTCACTCACGTGATAAATTATTCCAGGCCCTTCACCACTTTTCCGTACTGCAAGCAACAGAAACTGGGCGGGGCCTGGGAACGAGGCTACAGTCACCCTTAGCTGCATTCCCAGTAGGTTGTCATTATGTAGTAACCTTCACAGGTAATAATGATCCTCCAACACTTCACAATTGCATAGTTGCGAACTACAACGATTACCATGTAAGTAGTGTTGGTACAAGTGTTGATTCAACAATGGCTGCCCATGTTCACAAAGGTCATTGTTGTTACTCTGTGCACTAAAACACATTCTCAGACTCAGCAAAGATTAAGGCATTTTGAATAACATATTTTGTCACATGGATGGGGCCATACGGCATAAAGAATGTCATAATTGTGTTTTTGACTCTTGGGACTCAAGCTTTTCTGACAATTCAAATTCCAATGTATTTACACCGCTTGACAGCAAGTTTACACAAAAGCTATTTAAGGGTGTTACCATAGGCCGGGTTTTGATTGCGTAGTAAATGAAGTACGTTTCTGGATTTGGAAGGCAAAATCCGAATCTAAAAATTGCGATTGCACTGGATCATGTTTTTAGCCACACAGATACGATAGGTGAAGCGTGTAAGAAACCAATGGTTAGTCAGAATGGCAGTTAGAGAGAATCGTGTCACTGTTCTCAGCTGCATATATTCCGTATGGAAGATCAATCTTCTGACGTGAACGATGTATACTTCTCTTCATCTTTGGTATGTGGAGCGATTGATACACAAAATGGAAGAGTCTGGCTTGTGAGACTGTTTCATCAGGAGTTGGAAGCCTGTTGACTGACTGTTAGCTAGACTTACTGCACACAAGTTTGCTGACACAAGCTAGGTTCACAAGCTACATCAATACCAGTCATGGCCACCATCAAATTGGGACACTGTAAAATGCAAAACATGTAATTGTGAAATAATGGAAAAATGGAATACCATATTTCCTTGATTTCTTCCCGCCCTTGAATTAACCCCGCACACGAGCACTCGCTTGAGCTGAAGAAAATTAACCACACCCTCGAATAGTTCCCACACAGTTACTCAGCTACACTCATTGCTGGCAACGAGGACGACTTGGACGAGTCAAATCGCTTGTCTAGCCGGTCTGTACTCATGCACTGTACTGCACTGTACGTACCTACCTAGTATTGTGCCGTACAAAGACGTCAGTCGTGTGCATTTCGATGGGGCACGCACAACTGGAGCGTACGCTGGACTAGGCTGAAGTTGATTGAACCCGCCCTCGTTTTGTTCCCGCCCTCATATTGTACCCGCGGGTAAGTACGGTCTGAAATTAATAGTACCCGCAGGAAGTAATCAAGGAAATACAGTAACTTTGATTGACCAGAAATGAAAATGCTTTGTAGTTACTGACACTGCAGGTGGATTGTCGGCAGTTAGAAAGCATTTTCATTTCCAGTCTATCAAGGTTGTTCCACTATTCTGTCGTTCTACATTCCACTTCTATTTAAGCCACTCGGCTGTCTACAGTTTAAAGTGTCTACCACAGAACGCCGACTGCCCGCAGCGACAATGGACACGCCAGCTACTTCGCAGAAGCGACCCGCTTCCTCACCTCTCACCGCTGAAGTTCGCCAGCCTACCGCTAGAGAACTTGATTTAGCTACTTGCATTCACTTACTGGCTTACCGCTGACCTGCTCTCAGCAGTTACTGTTCACTAATCTCGCAAGTCAGACCCACCAACCCCAGCACAGATCACTTCCAGTGTATGCATGCATGCCCCATGCATGATGCTGAAAGCGATCCGCACTAAGGTTGGTTAGATTGGCTTGCAAGACTAAGTGCTGTGACTAGTCAGCTATGAAATACATGCATGCGTTGTGTGAACGAACCACATCTCCCTTAAAAATAGGTACGGCCCTGCATTGTGGGCTGTAAACCTTGATAAATAATCCATCATTGTGGACTCCCAGAGCTATCTTTCTTTGTATCTGTACAGTTGTATGCTGGTATCCATGACTAGTGTGATGTGATGAACACAAGTAAATGTTACTGATTGACTTTCTCACAGACTGCCTCCAGAGGAGCGAAGAGGATATACCAACGTCTTCAATGCCTTGGCAAGAATTGCAAGAGAGGAAGGAATCGGGACTCTGTGGAGGGTACGTACAGTTAGCATTGATCCCAGGCCCCTCCAAAGAATTTGAGAACAGGAATGTGGCTAGCATAAACAACTGCTGGATGGGATATGTTTCTACTCCGACCTAAGTTCATTCTTAATACTTAACCTCTTAAAGGACCTATCAGCGTTCAGTGGCCAAGGTCATCAGAAAAATATTCCGTGTTCAAATATTTTCATTGGCCTGGATGGCAACAACAATTAAATGCATGAAAATTTGGTTGTTGATCGAAACGATGGTGCGAAAATATAGCCCAGGGTTATGACTTGCTTGTGGGATAAGTATTGTGACCTACAGATGCGCAGGTTATGCCTGGGTACAAGGGAACAGTGCTATCTAGTGTGTTCCTTTCACTATGTTGATTCGAGCCCATTTCTGCCTATCTACCGTCACAAGTGAGCGACTACTACACAAGATATAAGTAGCCTCAAATGTAGCCAGATCTTGCAAACTACTTCATGCCAGTGGCAGCACTCAGCTGTAGGTGAATCTCTCACATGCAGCATTACGTACTTTCAAAAATTTCCGCATCAAGAAAATATATTTGTGTGGTTTCTTAGGCTAGGCTACAAAGTGACCACCTAATATCGTTCCCCCCCTCCCTATTTCCACCTCTCCAGGGTTGTGGACCCACAGTGGTGCGTGCAATGGTGGTGAATGCTGCACAGCTAGCAACCTACTCACAAGCCAAGCAATTGCTGCTCGGCACTGGTAAGCATAAGAGCTAAACTATGATTTGATGAATTGCTTTTGCTACACATGAGCAACAGGGCAGGCAATCAGAGCATAGAAAAACATTCATGTGATGAGCATAATGCATGAACACAGGGTGCTATCAAGACCTTACTTGGACCAGATTAAAGATCTATTTCCGTGCTTTCTGTATATCTTGGATGGTACTCTTACAGTATTGAAGCAGAGCCGTTGTGTGCAAAGACCAAGGAAAATTGTTGCTAAGTTTATACTTTTTCGTTCAAACAGTTATGCAGACGGTTCACGAAATACACCATAATCATGGATATCATTCTTCTTTTTAGCTTTGATGTGACATACTGTCCTATCCTCCCTCCCGCACTCCCGCACACACACACACACACACACACACACACACACACACACACACACACACACACACACACACACACACACACACACACACACACACACACACACACACTCACTCACAGTATATTTCAGTGACAACATCATCTGCCACTTCGCTGCCAGTATGATCAGTGGCCTTGTGACTACATTAGCATCCATGCCCGTGGACATTGCAAAAACAAGGTAATCCTCATGGGCTACATGGATCAGTGGTTTGAGGTCTGAATGGGTGTTTACTGGCCAAGAACTCTGACTACTACAATGAGTGGGTGTGGTTAGAGTCATAAAATGGCTGCAAGTGTGTTTGAGTTCAGTTTTGAAGTCAAACCTCTAGAAATGTATAGGCCAAAAGTGACCTCTAAGGGACAGTGAGTCTCCAATAATCACTGTGATCTTGTTTCACAACCAGGATACAGACAATGAAGACGGTGAATGGTGTTCCCGAGTACTCTGGTTCAATAGTAAGTTATCAGTAATAGTTCAGTAGGTAGACTGTGTGCACCACAGTACTACAAAGAAACCTATTCATTTGGTACCAGTCATTTTGTGACAAGTAGACTAACTAAGGGATGACTAGTCTATCAACAGAGAACTATCATTACACAGTTGTGGTGGCCACTCCTGGTTGCAATGGGACTTACCCATTCCTTTTCTATTTCTTAGGACATTCTAAGCAAGTTAATCAGAAAGGAGGGATTCTTTAGCCTGTGGAAGGGATTTACTCCATACTACGCTCGACTAGGTCCTCATACAGTTCTCACCTTTGTATTTTTGGAACAGTTTCGCAAACTGTACTATAACTATAGAATACAGGACCAAAATGAGATTCATTGATAACAAGTACATTTCTTGTATCATTTCTATTGTTATCTGGTGTAGATGATTTTATTACTCCCAATATTATCCCATTAGAATAGATTTTGTATTGACACAACAACAACATCATAACAACAACAGTTTGTATCCATCATTACTAATTTTATATTATTTGTACTAGCGAGTGTATTTGGCACACTCACTGAAAGGAAGATTGATTTTATTTGCAGAGTTGAATGATGGCGAAAAAAGACATTGAGATCCAGCCAGAATTCGAACCTGTCCTCTGAATTCCGGTCAGATGCTCTTACCAACTCAGCCACTGCCAGAGCTCCAGGCTGGATCTCAATATCTTTTTTCACCAAGATTAATAATGAAATTCACGATGTCATGAAAATTACCTCACTAATGTTGCTGGGTTAATTAGGGCTGTATAAATACAGTATAGCACACTGGTGCCAACCTTCTGTTAAATGTTGAGCATCCATGTGCATGTTCAATAGGTTTGATATTGGATATCTTGTGCAGTCATCAAAACCTCTCAGACACTATATAACAGTCGTGTTATGAGATCTTTTCCTACTCTTGCCAGGGTGGAGAAGAGGAAAAGGATGAAAAGTTGTAAGCATTTCATGGGAATGCAAGCAGATTATTAGTAGGGAAGCAATCTCAATCCTAATCACATTTTTCACTCCAGTAAAGTAGTGTAGGTATTGGAATCCGAATTAACTTTATAGTATGGGTGCACAGAAAGCAAGTCTGCTCTAATTACAAGACTAGGGAACAAGTGAGGAGAGGAGTTAAATTCAGTCCCCCCTTTTTTCTCAACGCTCCAATTCTAAATTATGCACTACACTTTAATTCTGAAAAGAAAATGTAGATAACTGTCTTGAGGAATGTCACGTTATTAGCTATGTAGTCTAGCTGCAGTGTGGTGGTATTCAGGGATAGACACAACATCTCAGATTCTTTACATTTTTAGCTCGATCGATCCGTGTGGTTTCAATTTACTAATCGACAGTGCATAGTCAACTGCAACGGTCGACGCACAGGAGCTGATGCTTGTTCAGGGCCCTGTCTGTAGGGTCAGCAGGTGATTTTGGCCCCGGGGAAAATTTTAGGGGGCGGGACATCGATGGCGGCGCCTAAGTCATGGAGGTGCATGGATTGCTTTCCCAAAGACTTACTACTGCTAGAGCCGAGCAACAACTTGTGCACGGAGTGCGGAAAGGAAGGTACTGAGTTTACTGCAAGCAGATAGCTGTATTTATATGTAGAGTGAGACGTACGATCCGCAACCTTGTATGCTACGTACAAGGCATAAACATGTAATAATCATGCAAAAATGAATTTCTGATATGCAAATTGCAATGCCGCATTTGCCGGGAGGAAGGGAGGGTGGGAAACAAGCTGATTTACCGTAACAATAATGTAGGCTGTCTCTAAGGACCGTATAGAATACGTTAGCTACATCACAAGTGTAACGTAGCTAGTTGTATTTCTGGATGTCCAATTCATTCTATGCCCAAAGAATGGCCTCGTTTTTGGGTGGAGCTTCCGAGAATAGATTTACTATGATGCCCTCAAGGTTCAGGGAAAATTATTTTTCGGCTCCCTTTTTCCCTCCCTCCCTCCCTGTGTGTGAAACTCTTCATTGGATTTGCAAATATACATATACAAACCAATAAGGGGTGGAGTAGTCCAAGATCAAATGGTCAAAATGTTCTACAAAAACATTGCATGCATCACTCGGCTCCAGACCACAAAAAAAAAAAACTAAAAAAGAGCTTTAACACATAGACCACATACAAACACTGCTGTTAATGAATTCGGTTTCTACTACACCATATACTAAATGAGCCCAGCATTGCTCTCCTAGCTGATTGTACCATAAGGTCACGAGTCTGAGTTTCAGTTCTTTTCTCAACTTTTCGAACCCACAACATGTTGGGGAGGCCTCATAATCCCACCTCTATTGTGATCAACTTTGCATTGTACCCTGCATTGTGAATAGCAGAGAGGAGGTCCAGATATTTGTCTTCCTTCCGAGTCCGCAGCTTCATGGAACAGAGTGTCATAGCACACCGTCAGTTCCACCGGGCAGACTGACTGATCTTCGTCATTCCACCAGACAATGTCTGGTCTGAGCTCGTGTGGTCTGAGGTCGGTTGACACAATGTGGGAAGGGAAGACATATCACATGGTTGGCCAGATCCACAGTGCTAGAGGTAGACTCAGGGAGGTGTTGGGAGATGGTCTCGTGGAGGACAGTCAGAACAGAGTAATGCCTATCATTGTAGTGTCTCAAGTTCAGTGCTACTTGACAGAGATTTAAGACATGGACAAGGTTCTGGCTGTCTGCATGGCACAGGGGACAGGTGTATGTGGGGAAGCGTGTCATGTGCTGCATTGAGGATTAATTTGAAGGGTTCATCTGGGAGGGAGTGAACTGCTTCAGCCCAGCAGGTAGCTGTGTTGGAGTTGGAGGAGCGGATCAAGTGGCCCTGCCTTGGCAGGCTCTGGAGATTGTGCAAGCGAGTTTCTTCTTCTTCATCTCTGACTTGTCTCTTGGCAGCAGCGGCTAGTGCCATCCTTGACCGGGATGGGTCCTCTTGCATCGTCTGTTGAACCATGACTGCAGGCCGAAACTTCTTCCACCTCAGCAGAGATCTCAGACTGCAAGCCATTCACTGCAATCCTTCGCACACAGGGATCCGCCGAAGTCAGGATCTGACACTGCCGTGACACCTGTAGCCGCTTGTACAGGAAGGACAATGATGGCAGGTCGAGGCCACTGTCTCTTTTGGGGAGGTATAGGAGGTTGAGTTTGGCAGACTTTGCAAGGCCGGACCTCCGCTTGAGAAATCTTGTAACCATTGCCTCCAACTCGCGCTCGATCCATGATGTTGAAAACTCGTGGATGGTGAGGGGCCAGTTCAGCCTAGGGCAGATGCCAAGCTTATACAACTTCAATTTCTGGCACCGTGTAACTGAGCATCTGTCCACTGCCTGAAGCATCCGGCCGAGGGCTTGTTTGAGGTCAGATCTGGCTGCAGAAAGGTTCTGAGGTATCTGGATGGGCAGGCCGAGGAACTTGATGGTGTTGTTCCCCAAGAAGGGAAGCTTCTGGCCTGCGAGTGTGAGCTGGGAGTCCATGGTGTGGCCCGTGGAGCTCTGTAAGAGAAATAAACGATAGGTTAGTGGTTTTGATTTATTCCAACTGAATCAGATCATTTGTACATTAGTTACTTAGTTCTCTATATCAGAATCTTTCTCTATCCTGTGGGGTGTATAATAATAAAACCAATGTTGAAGCCGACACTGAGATGGACACTGTAGCTCAACAGACTCTGCCAAATTACCTAAACATCTAGTAAGTCTTAGTTTCCTCGTATTTGTAGAATCTGATGAAGACTACAGTCATCTTTGAGGGAGAATTGATATCAAAATTCATTACCTGTTTGAATTTCACTAAAATGCACAAACTCGCAAACCATCTAAACTATCCATTTGCCTACCAAATTGACTATACTAACTATACATGCTCTAACAGAATATTGATATACTGTACAGCATCCCTGAAAGGAATTCTAGTACATGTCTGCATGTGCATTGAGGTATCCTGTTAGGAAATGTCTGTGTAGCTACCAATAATTCGTAACCGAAAACTACCTACCCAGTAACCAACTGTACTGTATGGTGCAGATTTCCTGCAGGCAATGATAGGCAACAGGAAAGCAAAGGAGAAGTGGGAGGCAAATGTTCCCTTGTGCTGGGTACCTCCAAATCCAAAGAGTCCACTGTATGTTGATAGTGACATCATGCATACATGCAGTCAGTTTTAGTGGCATGACTGCTAGCTGGCTGTGCACTGGACTGCATTAGTAAACACTTCCTAAGTTCCGTACACAGTAACCCTTCAAGTTATCATAGCAACAAGGAGGTATAATATACAACCTATTTATCTGTCATTTGAGTTATTGTAACAATGTTTGTATGTAAGGTGTCAGATTTCCCCACACAAACAACATAAAGGGCATGATCAGTCTTGCTTTTGACACTAAAGGATTACTATGTGTACTGCCATTCTTGGCAGTCTGTGCTCAAATGAAAAACCAAGTTATAAACAATTAGTGGTCAATGGTATCAGTTCTTTGCAATCCAAGAGTCAATATAAGTACGGAATTTTGCTACCTATATGTGCTACCTATATGTGTGTGTCATCGTGGTTACGTGTTCAGCCTGCAATGGTGTCATTCTTCTACACACAAAACTGTGCTTACAGCAGAGAAATCATCAGAGCATAATCATACAGTGTGTTGGGAAGGAAATGTAGTGCAGTCACTATCTTCCAAAATGCTAACACCCACTACCCATCAACACACATGAAGCATGAACACGAAAGTGGTACACTTGACTACGAAGTACTTTGTCAATGTAACTTTGTCCTTTCAGTTAGGTGCAGAATGGCAGTGTAGTAATAGAAATCATTTCTGCATCACCTGTGTATTCATTTAGTGTGTGTTGTGAACAGTGGATTCATGCAAAGTATGAGAGGAAGGAGTTTGTTGATGGAGATGAAGCTGCATGTGTGAGGCAGCCTCCCTAGCTTTCAGGTTAGTCTGTCATGGGGATCATGCATGTACTAGCAAAAGCGTTCAAAAAACCATGAGCACATATAATTGCCTGCTTTTTTGTACATGTTTAGGAGGGAGGGTTTTCTGATGAAGAAGATGCGTCACTCGGATGTCTTTAAAGAAAAGATGGTTTGTACTTTCTGCTGAGTATCTTTACGTACTTCAAATCCTACCAAGTGAGGCTATAAGAAAGAGGGGAGGGCCAAGAAAAGGAAGGTACCAGGGAGGGTGGAATAGATATAGCTAACAGGAGAGTAGGGGAAATGGTGCTCCCCTACAATATTATAGTAGCAGTGTAGTTATTCTTTCTTTCTTTTTTTGCTGCTTGAGCACCCCACAGTCAAAACAACAATGTGCCACCTTGTGATCATTCCTCTCCTTTGCACAGGATCACTCCCCTAAGTGTACCATCACCCACCTGAATGTGACACTGCAGGGTCCTGGTCTCGACTACCATCACTGTGCCATGCTGATTGTGTTCAGAGATGACAGTATCAAGGCTTCTAGAAACATCTTTGTCCACTCAGATGATGGAAAAGTATGACTTCAGACCTAGCACTTATCTGCCTTCATGATGCTGCATGCTTTGTATACATTTGTGACTGCATGTGTAGAAGGTTCACTTAATGCTTTCAGTACATGATAAATCATTCATTACATACTGCACAATTGAGTAATATGAGCAGCAATTCAGCAAGTTTTATTAGCCTAGCAGTGTAGTCATGAACCACTGTTTTGAGGGCACACAGCGCATCGGTCATAGCTATAACTGCTGCAGCATGTGGAATAGGAATGTTCATAGATAGTGTGTATCCAATTCTCCAAAGGTTACACAAAGTTTTTGCCCCGTAGGAGATCATGGACTGGTACCTCTGGATTCGCATGGCAAGGATCAAACTGCTATATGTAGCATTTCCAGATCATGCTCCTGAAGATGTATGTGATGTTTTTGCAGTATCTCTGCATTACCACTTTCATAGCTTACTCCCCACATTGTTTCCACAGTGTTTCTGCAGCTTTCCCCACACCTCCTCACAGTCTTTCTTCATTGTTTCCGTAGTCCTGTGATCTTTTGTGCAGAGTGTCTTGTCAGTGTATACATATATACATATATACATGCATGCATATACATGTACACACACACACACACACACAGACACACAGAGACACACACACACATGCACATGCACACACACACACACACACACACACACACACACACACACAGACATATATATAGCTGAGGAATGTATGCCTATTTACACTTTTATTGGCAGGTCAAAAAAGGTGTGTTGTGTATAAATGTGTCTTGTTCACATTTCAAACTTTGAATCAATTGAGTGTGGAAAAGTGAGTGCAGAGCAATCCCAATCTGCCTTACGATAATGAGAGGAGGAGGGATGGTAATTAGTCTTGTCCACCAGACCCTCACATGCGGTCAGGTCACCATAGGCAGGTCCAAGTTCATGGACAACAATGCAACATTGATCAAATTATAGACATACTTCTATTTTTTGGTGACATGATTGATACTTAATGATGAAAAAATGTTTTATCTTGTTCATAGTTAACATAGAGAAAGGTTAGTTCTCATATCAAAAATGGTGCATGTGCACTAGACCAGTTCATTCTCTGACTTTACTACCTCAGTTGAGAGAGCTGTTGAGCCCTTGGCCAGACGCTAAGCATCATAATTGTTTACAAGGTACTGATACTGATGACAGCCAGGAGCAGTCAGGAACATGTCCACCATAGTCTGCATGTGTCACTTTTGAGTTACTCTAAATTTTCTGTATAACAACAATCATATTCCACAGGAATGTGACTACCTCCAACTGTGGTGATAATGTTGTACAAGTTTTATATAATTATGGGGGGAAGAAATATCATCATGTATATGGGTACATGAGATAAGTACAAAGACAAGCATATCATATATTATGTACAAATGTTGAAGACAGCCTAGGACACAAGGTGACTTCCGAGGGGAAGAACTTGGCAAGGCAACCAAAAAGAAAGGAAAACAGCAATACATCTACAGACATATATAACAGGCTATAAAGTGTAGAAATGTTTGTTAGAGTCCCAAAAGTACAGGTCAGGCATTTGATGGCACATGGTTCATAGTGACCAAGGGAGCCAATTTCCAGAGTTCCGAAAGAGACTGAGAGGCCTCTGTCTTCCAGATCACTTATCAGTTGGAGGTATAGTGGCTTTTCTGATTTCCTCTTTCTGGCAGCTTGAAGGGCTTCTCTCGTGTCAGTGGGGATAGTGAGTTCTAGGATGTTGACTGACATGTCTTCTATGAGGACAATGTCGGGTCTTGCCAGTGAAGTGCTGATGTTGGTAGGAATTGTTGCAGGAGGAGAGTCAGATGCTCTCCATTTAGGGATATCGGCATATAGATGGACAGATGCGGGTAGCTCATTTCGGACACTGGAAAGTAGACAGTTGAGAACTGAATCATGCCTCCTTGTGTACCAGCCCTGGACAAGGGCTTCCTGGCATCCGTTAAGTATATGGGCTGACGTAGGATTGGGGGAGTTACATAATGGACATTTGCTGCAGATTCTATAATGCCAGCGTCTAAGGTTGAGGGGAGTTGGGAGACAATCTGCACCGGCCCGGAATGTGACTACCTCCAACTGTGATGATAATGTTGTACAAGTTGTATATAATTATGCTTTTATTCCCCAGATAAATGGACATTGATCCTTGCAGGCATACCTGAGTTGCTCCATTCGGGACTATATTTCTCTTGTGGTGTTTGCATCTCTGAGATTATGACATCTGAAAATGAGCTCTAGATACTGAGCCTTATACAGCGTGTGTATATTATGTTTTCATCATTGTATTATTTGAGTAATGGTTACTTCAACCTCCTCCAATCAAAAGACCAAAGAAAACTGATTGTCTAGCATGCATTTGCGTGTACTCGGCGTCGTTCCTAGGCTGCTCCCAGCTTTCTGACGATGAACTGGACGAGAGTACTCTCGTGAGTTTCGAGCCGCGTGTTGCGGGTTAAAAATAGACACGGCGGGGTGCGCCGGCTTCCTGGTGCATGATAGCGTGGGAGTCGCTAAGTTGACCCAAGTTACGTCATCTATTGAATATCCATAATTAACCCGTCGCACGCACTTACGGAGACTGTATACTGAGCCAACGAAGACAGAGCCACACTTATAAACCAGAGGAAAAAAAAAGTACACCTAGAGCATTCCCTGGCCCCAGCCCTAACCCTAACCCTAACCCAAACCCTAACCCAAACCCTAACCCTTAACCATTTAGCCAACAAGCCACAACAGACAACCAGCGCACTAAGTACCGCTTTCTGCAGCATGCAGTTGTGCGCATGCGTAAGGAGCCAGTGCAAATTAACCTTTGAACCTCTGACGTTACCACATGGAGTTGGGTCAACTTAGCGACTTCCTGATAGCGTAGGAAACGTGTATACGTAATATGCAATGTTGCATGACGTCACTTCCCCCTTACAATCCCGTTGGGCTTCATTGCTCGGTGGAAGGTGCCCTTGATAGTACTAATAATAACTTCTTTGGCACATGAAATTATGCGTAAAAGTAGGTATGTTTTGTGTAATTTTAGTAGGAAAATAATGCACCTTGAAAAACTTTTTGCCTGACACAAGACTTGTTACGATGTCCATGAGTTGTTGTTTAAGGGAAAAGATGAAGACCTACCGCAGATGGACTGTGGAGTGGACTGTAACGTTTAATTTGGACCCCCCTAAAATTTGTTCCCCAGCCTGACAGCCTGAATGAGGAGTTGACGAATACATTTGGGACTGAGCACCGCCTGACAACAGCATATCACCCACAAGCTAACGAGGTACAATCAGACACTGTCCACCACAATATCCAAGTTTGCCCAAAAGAATCGTAAGTCCTGGGATGAGAGGCTTCCAGAAATCATGTATAGCTACAACAGTGCCGTACATGAATCGTCAAGACACACGCCATTCGAGGCTATGTTTGGCCGAGTTCCAAAACTGCCTGTTGATTTCAACACAGCGTGCAGCCATGATCCAGAGGAGAAACTGCAGGAGTATCTGACTGCCGCAGATCCACTGGAAGGGGAGAGAGAAGCAAAGCGCCGAAAGACAGAGGATGCAATAAAAGCAAACATCCAGACAGCACAGCAAAAACAAAAACACTACTATGACAAGAGGCATGGCACAAGCACCTGCTTCACAGTAGGTGATACTGTGCTGAAAAAAGACTTCAGAAGAAAAAAGAGAAAAGGCGGCAAACTGGACTACCGCTGGGAGGGGCCTTTTCTGATCACATCCACTCTTGGAAAGGGTTTATTCCAGTTGAAGGAACTTGCTGGAGAAAAGGTATACACAATAACACGTAAGAAAATGTTATATTAATACTACCAAAATAGCATTCTTACTCCCTTCTTTCCCTTACAATTTACCATGCAGGTGGTAGGTAGAGTGAATGGCATGCATCTAAAGAGGTACCACAATGCTGCTGAAGAGACCCCTCCATCTGACTCTGGCGCTGATGAACAGCCTCCAATGACTGTTTGTAGCGCTGATGAAGAGCCCCACCCAACAGACCCCTCTGATGGTGGTAGTTTTCCAGACGACGATTTTTCTGATGACAGTGTTCCACCCTTGCCTCCGCCAATGCCCCCACTCCAGACACTGATAAAACAACTTCAGGTAAGTTCCATAATATTTTCTACCACAAATGGCAGTGTCATGTAATGGCGTTTAGTTACTCACAATCACTGAAATGCTGTTAAACTAAAATTCAACTACACTAGTTGATTGTACTTATTACATGTTCCTCTCTACTGTAGGAAGCAAGGCACCCACAATACACCAGCACTCCACGAAAGCCTGTAAAATTGCAGTTTGGGTGCCAAACACAGCAGCAAAAGAGTTAATGTTTAAGCTGCGACAAAATGTATCAAAAAAGCCACCAAGTGAGCCCATCGACGTAGAGAGCTTACAACTTAGCAGTAAGGGACAACTGGCTAAAACAGACAAAACCTGGATCCACACTGAGCTTTACTGCCTTTTGCAGTCTGATAGGGATATCCTTCTGAGTCCAGCAGCTTGGCTGAATGACAATATCGTGTCAGCTGTACAGAAGCTCCTAAAACAACAGCTTCCTGTTAGAAATGGCTTCCAGGATCCTTGTTGTGGCTTGGCCTATGCTTTTGAAATTATGTCACACAAATTCATCCAGGTCCTGCATAATGGTCACGACCACTGGCTCACAATCAGCACCATTGGGGCTGCAAAAGATGAAGTCTTTGTCTTTGACAGTATGTATGCCAGTGTGTCGACAAAGGTGAAACACCAGATTGCAGCCCTTCTAGCAACCCGAAGCAAGACCATCAAGCTCAGCTTCGTAGATGTCCAAAAGCAGTCTGGTGGATACGACTGCAGCATTAGTAGATGGCATTAACCCAGGGAGGTACCTGTACGACCAGAGAAACATGAGGAAGCACCTACTGGAATGCCTGCGCCACAAGAAAAAGGAGCTGTTTCCGGTGTTAAAGACGCGAAGAGCAGAGATGAAGATAAAGTGTGAAGACTTTATAGAAGTTTACTGTAAATGTAGGATGCCGGAAATAGTTGGAGTAGACATGGTTCAGTGTGGCAAGTGTAGTGGATGGTTTCATGTCCACTGTGCTCATGTTCCAAGCGAAGTAATGGAGGAGAGTAATGTAGATTGGTTTTGCTACTTATGTGTTTAGGCCAATTTTATTGTCTTTTGTTTGTCCTTCTACAAGCAAACTTCTATTAACAACGGATATTTTGACAGTCTGCAACAGTGTTGTGGGGGGTCCAAATATTTCAGTGGGGAACAAATTTTTCATACTTCTTCTGAAAAATAAGTTCCGGGGAGTCCATATTTATTGAAAAAAATGGTTCCGGGGGGGAACAAATTTGGGGGGAACAAATTTGTCATGACAGGACTCCGGGATGTACCGTGCATGTCCCATTGGGGGGTGTGGTTTTCGATCGAACGCCGACTGCTAGCAAACTGAGGCTAACTGACAAAATGCGCCGCAGTAGAAAGTAGGAGATTCCTTAGCGGGATGAGCCTGGGAATGAGGCTGTAGGTGTGCTCATGAACTAAAACTTGTTCGCTCGGACTACCCACGCTAAATTACACGGAAGTATACGAACTTACAGCGACGAGGATGAAACCCGTAAAACATTACGTTTCCAATCCCTACTTTGCTTCTATTATTGGCCGCCCGCCCGCATGCTTGCAGAAAACACCACCAAAATGCATGTTACACAAACTGGCCATGTAATGCTATAGGTATATCTAGTTAAGTACATATAGGCCATGGTCAAGCAGTTCATAAACTTCTGTATAATTATAGCATTCGATTGTGCCATGTGACACATACAATTGTGTAATACAGCAAACAGATTTGTGTCTGAAACTATGCTTCAAAGCAGAAAACATACTGCCTGTTTTAATTGGGGCGAGCCTGAGCGAGCCCCACACTAGCGGGACTGCATTGCGCAGACGTGTGTGTATTATTGGGGCGAGCCTGAGCGAGCCCCACACTAGCGGGGCTGCATTGCGCAGATGTGTGTGTGTACGTATGTGCTTGCGCTAGCGGCCATATACCGTAAATTTTAAATGTGCGTTTAAATATTTCCCGAAAATTGAACGTCCTCATAGTTATATAGCCTCAATAGGTGAAGGGCATGGCATGGCAATGCTGGGCTACCACCCAGAGTGCAGCGTTGGCAACCGTAGCGGAGACGGCTCAAGTTTAAGCACGCACGGCACCTTACTTCTTGTTTGTCACAGCAGCTACGGACCGACCATCAACGGCAGCTGCAAAATTATACACGCCGGGTTGAGATCGCTCAGGTAAGGGTGCATAAACGACACTCATAAACGCTACCGATTCAGCTCATCGTTTCAGCGTGAAGCTTAGTCTATTCATGTGCATGTTAGCTGCTTGCTCAGGCTCGCCCCCACAATGTTCTACATTTTCTAGTATAATTATAGTTTAGTCCCAAATACCCCAGCAAACGTTTACTGTGCTATTACTAATAGACTAGTAAAGTTTGTTTAACAAATGGTGTCTTAGAACTCCATTAGTTTGATATGCATGGAAGACCTAAATAAACAGTTTACTGCCTATATAGTTCCCTACACTAGCATTCTAGTTATGTAACCCTTTTACAGGAATGCTATTGTTGTAGGTAGTTCATTAGAGGCTTATAATTCGCCTGCTTATACCTATTACACTTCCAACACTTGCTGGCCACATTTTCCCACTCTCACAGTTCATACAAAAAACATTGTGAGGGGGCACTTACACAGAACAAATGCGATGAAATACTTTCCATTCCCAACTTCAGATTCACTTAGCACAAACCATTATGTACTGAACTGTTGTTCTAGCTAAATTGCAACAACAGTGCATGCAAGTGGCAATTAGCTATAATTGTGTCTCTAACTATACCAATAACATTTCAAAGTATAGCTACGGGTTGAGTTGTTTGATTGAATGGTGCCTTAGCGGGCGATCTAGAGCTCACCTGGCAGTATCAAATGAGCGAGTTTCGTTCCGAATAAGCAAGCAAGGGCACCATTGTATAAATCAATATCTTTGGATGGTATGCCCAGAGAGAACTTTCAAAGAATTCCTCCATGACAGCAGCAGTCCCCACTCTCACGTAACTGATCACACTGTGCCTTTGATGCTGGTTGTACCCAAAGGAGGACCAGTCCAATTCAAACGCTGGTCCTCAAGTCTTCAACACGCATGTAGCGCACAACCTGGATTATGTAAACCGCAGCATAATATTTCAGCCCAACCTTGAGCTTGCGTAGCTGCTAACTGCCCAAGCGCAGCGGAAGTTTACAATCATATTTTGTAGAGCTATCTATGGGCTATCCGTACATATACATATCGCCAGGGTTTGGGTAGTAAAAAAAATGTACTAAAATACGCGGCAACCATTCGCGAGACTCGCCCGGCGACAAGTCGCGAAAAACGGCTGTCGCGAACGCTAGAAAGCGTTAATTGCACACTGGAATGTAGCTCTGCGTACACTTCCTGTATCTGAATAATTCTTGGACCGCTGGCCTAACGGCTGATCATTCCAGACTTCTACCTTAATTCGAATGAGCAGTAGTTACCAAGAACTAGAACAAAAATCCGCTTTGGTTTTACATTTACAGTGTTTCATTGAGAGCACAAAATCGTTCGTTGCAGTGTTTTCGTAAACCGAGTTGCGAACCCTAGTAAAGAATGGATGAACCTGATACTCAGAGACACATACACAGGCTATTCGAAATACCAGTAAGTAGATCTGTTCGGGTATTTTTTATAACTATTCTTTGTACAAGTGTCATGGTGCTGATCATCGCATTCGACTTGTACAACCAACCGTCCACGTCCAGTGCTCTCAGATCGGGAGGGAATGCAGCCTTATACCCAACTCTGATGCATGAAGAAGAACCTGGCGGTTATGGGTACATATTGGAATTGGATGCAAGTGACCAGTTGACCAGTGGAGCTGCAAATCTACTGTGTTTGCAGTGCTTAGCTCGCCAAATAGATCCAAAGGTCAGGTTGGTTGAACCATTCGTTGTCAACTCTACCTACGGTGCAGTGCTCGTGGGTAACAAAGAGTTGCTTGCCAGAGAAAATAATGTCCGATTGAGTGACATCTATGATATTGGTGAGTGGAAGAATTTCACTCAAGAGCATCAGTATGCTGAGATGGCAAGTTGGGAGGACTTCCTGGAGAGAGCACCAAGAGATGTAATTTTTGTTCAACACCAATGGTCAAGATGCTCTTCTGTGAAGTCTCTGAAGGAGAAGTTCTCATCCTTTTTCAGACTGTTCAAGTTTGAGGTTGTGCAGTATGTGTGTTTGCAGTTTCAGCAATCAGGTGTGCTGACTCTGGAGCAATTCAAACAAGCAGTGTATGGGAATCTTTCTGCTTCTAAAGTTACAGTTATTTTTGATCGTTTTTGTGGAATTGGTGATCGTGTTTATAAGTTTGCAACCTCACTCATAGGAACCCCATGTCACAAAAGTAAAATGGATCCATTTGTAATTAACACTCTCAATCCAAGTCAGCGAGCAATGAACGATGCAACTACCTATATTCAACACTACCTTAATGGTAGCAATGATTATGTATCTCTAATGATTCGACTTGAACATCCGATGACCACTTTTGGATTTACGTATCATCCACATGCTGTCAATAAATGCCTTGAACAGGTTTTGAATGATTGGAAGCTAATAAAGAACAAGTACAGTTTAGATTCCACATTTTTTACTTTAGATGCAAACAAGTACGGTTCTCATGGATATTATAAAAAAAACAGGAACATTATGGCTGCTACTACTCCACTCATAGAAGACTTTGTTGAAAAACTCTATGGAAATAAGAGCTTCCTTAATCAGTGGGAAAACAGCTTTGAAGAAGTGACTGGACTAAACACTGGGGGTGTTGAAGGGTATGTTGCTACTCTTCAGAAAGTGGTGGCAGCTCAAGGAAGGTGCATTGTTTTTGCTGGTGGTGGAACATTTCAGGAAAGCGCCTTTACACTGTATAGGAAGTTTCATGGGGAGGACAAGTTCATATACTTACTCCCAATATTTTCATGGTTTTTCAGTGAAAGTTGCTACACAAAACTAGACAAGCGATGTGATCGTTTTACATCTAGTGTGTATTAACAATGAGAGTTTATCATAAAATTGGCTGTGGTGTACTTTCATGTTTGTGTAAGTGTACACAAAGCCAAGACAATGAGAGTGTGCAACTCCCATATGATTTCTACACCAGTCAACTGGGCAGTATGACCTATAGGCAATCAGCAGTGAATATACCCCCCCAGCTAGCAATGAAAAGCTGGGACAGGCTTAGGAATGAGGGAAGACCGAGCACAGTGTGTGTTAATTTAGCTTGCACCAAACAATAAAATGTACTTTCTGAAGCTTGGAGATTTACTGGAATATATAGCCTCCATGTATTGACCAAGTTGAATTCAAGTCTAATCTAAGATGAAGTCATTTGATCTGGAAGGGTTGGACATGGCTGGGGAAAATGTTTGAAGTAGATGGCAGAGAATCGTAGCAGCTATAATGTCAGTGTGAGTGAGGCAGCTGACAGGACAAAGTGTGAGAAAGTAATCATACCACCCAGTATTAGACACAGTGCCACTGAGCAGACACAACATTTATAGCTAGCAAAAAGAGAGGAGGGTTGAGCTGCTGCTGGTTTAGATTTAAGAATCTAGGCTAAGGCTTAGGGTTTAGGCTAAGTGTTAAGATTGGGGCTAAATTGAAGTTACAATGCAGGGTTTGGGTTAATTAGGGGGGTACCAGTAATTATATTGGCCAAGTGTAACTTGGTTTGTGTGTGTGTGTGGCATGTTTGTCAATGGCTGAATTCTCCAACACATCTCTGTTGCAGCTGGAGCTAGTTCAGGATTTTCTGGGCAGATGAGGTGTGCTAGCTCTTGCCACTGGAGGTCAGCTACACTGTGGGTAAAGAAGGTAAAACAAGGCATTGACTCTGCTGCTTGACCAGTACTGCCATGCTCCATGCTGGCTGACAGCATAATAAAGCACACAGCCCTTCCACATACATTTGACCATTGTGAAGATGTTAGATGAGCATGCCAGTGCATTTCAGTATTGAGTGAAAGTTGCTACACAAAACTAGACAAGCAATGTGATCGTTTTGCATCTAGTGTGTATTAACAATGAGAGTTTATCATAAAATTGGCTGTGATGTACTTTCATGTTTGTGTAAGTGTACACAAAGCCAAGAGTTTATTACAATGAGAGTGTGCAACTCCCATATGATTTCTACACCCGTCCCTTTCCTTGGGTGGCTGTACATTTAGGAGGTGTCTCTTCAGCTTCTCTGTGTGTGACCAGCAGGTGGGGTTTTACTGCAAACCCAAACTCTGACTGCAGCATCTGGCTGATTTGAACTGCCTTCATAGACTTGCACCCATGCGACCAAATATTTGAATGTGGCTGGAGCTTGACACCAAGGATCGTGTTAACTGTTGCTGTGAGAGTGTGTCAAGGCTGTTTCGTCCTCTATCGGCTTTGAAACTGAAGCTCTTTCCTTTGTCGCAACTGGTGGTAGAACATTTGTCGTCTTTCTCTGCATAGCAGCTACGTCTGGGATGGTGGATGAATTTGAGACATTATCATAACACCCTTCTGGTTCAGGTTCTAGCGTTGATGGTGAAAAAGGAGTCAACTGGGCAGTATGTCCTATAGGCAATCAGTAGTGAATATACCCACCCAGCTAGCAACGAAAAGCTGGGACAGGCTTAGAAATGAGGCCTGAAAGACCGAGCACAGTGTGTGTTAATTGAGCTTACAACCAACACTAAATACATTTCTGGAGCTTGGAGGTATGTTACTAGGAGATATAGCTTCCGCGTATTGATCCAGTTGAAGTCAAGTCTAACCTTAATTTGATCTGGAGGGGTTGGACATGGGTGGGGAAAATGTTTGGAAGTAGATGGGAGTGAACGGTAGCTATACAGCAACTCAGTGTGAGTGAGGCAGTGGACAGGACAAAGTGTGAGAAAGCAATCATATCACCCAGTATTAGACACAGTGCCACTGAGCAGACACAACATTACTATAGCTAGCAAAAAGAGAGGAGGGTGGAGCTGCTGGTGGTTTAGATTTAAGAATGTAGCCTAAGGCTTAGGGTTTAGGCTAAGTGTTAAGATTGGGGCTAAATTGAAGTTACAATGCAGGGTTTGGGTTAATTAGGGGGAGTACCAGTAATTATATTGGCCAAGTGTAACTTGGTTTGTGTGTATGGCATGTTTGTCAATGGCTGATTCTCCAACACATCTCTGTTGCAGCTGGAGCTAGTTCAGGATTTTCTGGGCAGATGAGGTGTGCTATAGCTCTTGCCACTGGAGGTCAGCTACACTGTGGGTAAAGAAGATTAAACAAGGCATTGACTCTGCTGCTTGACCAGTCTAACAGCATAGTAAAACACACAACTCTTCCACATATATTTGACCATTGTGAAGATGTTGGGATGAGCATGCAGTGCATTCAGTATTGAGTGCAGACTAGCACAACCAAAGGTGTCTGGCAAACTAGCAGTTGTCATACAAGAGAAAGTGTTTGAATTAATCACCAGTGGTGACTGCACTTGCACAGTCATGGAGCAAATAATTCTGCAGTTAACTCCCGTTGGGGCCTGTGTGGGCAAGACACAAGACATGTAGCACTCTGGGTTGAACTCATTGATGAGTATATTCCACTGCTAGGAGGCCGTGGTACTTTTGGGAGTTGTTGATGAGATTGTCGTTCATTTCAGCTAGATAGTCTCCTGCTTTGTCTGTGAGCAGTACTGAGGACTAAATTCTTGCAAGGTGGGTATCATAGGGGTCTGTGTCTGGTGGAGATAGTAAGTTTTGGTCATCATCAGAGGATTCCAATGTCACAGTCAGTCACCATGCATCTTCTGGAAGCAAAGCAAATGCATCCCAGTCAATGCAAACAATGTAGTAGTAGATGCAGCAACCATTGAAGGGCATGAAGAACTACACTCTGCTAAAACAAGTTGGTTGTTTTAACCACAGAGTGGTTACCTTGGTTGCATACAAGCTGGAGAGACAGTGGTTATTGAAGAGTATGGAATACTTTAACGCTCGAGGCAAGCGATCAACATTCCCTTTCTGACGTCACGTTGAAACTGCACCCACAACCGGATGGAGCTACGACGCATGCAATTAGCGGTGGAAACTGACCTCGTTTTCTGCAGAAAGTTGTTGAGCAAAAAATTTTAAAAAATTGTGTGAACATTACTCAACCCAAGGTAGCCAGTAAAAAAGAAGAAAAATTTTTCATGTCCCCCTCCCTTTAAATTAGTAGCTGGTTCCTCTAGCTGTCTGCCCTATCCGCAGTGGAAAAATGGAGTGATCAACACCTGCAATCACGTAATAAATCGGCATCCGTGCATGTGCATGTATACAAGCATGATTGTGCGTAACACTTACTTTGCACATATGCGTGTCTATGTTCCTAACCTGCAACTGAGGTTGTAGGGGGTGAGAGTTCATGTTGTAACCACCCACTCCCACTCCATCACATACATTGCCATACTACACTCATCCAACCATGCTATGATAATAGATTGTTTACTGGAGCCTGAACCTAGAAATGCACAAATCGAATAACTTCTGATAAATTTAATGCACAAATCGAATAACTTCTGTGAGTCACACAGCAGCCAGGTAACAGTGTGCAAAATAATATCAACTGGGATCTGTGTCTGAAACTGTGCATGGAGGGAGTACACGATTATAGAAATACGTGGGCTTCTAGAGAGGGAGTAGACCCGTGCACACTCAATGAGTGGGCGGGCACGGTGAAACTCCTTATTGAAAAGAACATCAAACGTCTCAAGTCTCGGGGACATAAAACAAGAAAAAGACAAGTTTTGAAAGACACTAGGTGTAGGACAGCCCTCCGGGAACTCCACAACGAATATGTCCTGGTACCTGCAGATAAAGCTAGCAATAACATAATCATAGTCTGTAAGAAATACTACACTGAGGTGATTAGAAACGAACTAGCTGGAAAGAGTGGGAAAGCATCTACATATGTCCACTGTAGGGATTCTGTAGACCAGATTGTACAAAAACATTTAGCATACATGCATAGCACGAAGGTTAAAGTAGCAGAAGACATGAAGAGATTGCCTGGTTTTTACTGGATGCCTAAACTACACAAAAATCCCTATGGACATCGCTTTATAGCAGCTTCTGCCTCCTGCACAACCAAACCTTTATCTAAGCTGCTTACCCACTGTCTCCAGCTGATACTTAAACATTACAAGGAATATTGCAATGGTATAGAAAGAAGAACCGGGGTAAACTGCTTTTGGGTCATTAACAACTCCACTGAAGTGACTAACACCCTAGAAAAGTTGAGACACGCAAGAGCATTGGATAGCTTTGATTTCAGTACACTCTATACTAACATCCCCCATAGTCAGCTCAAAACACGCATGGAAGAGTTAATTAGAAATGCATACAATACCAGAGATGCCTCCCACATGGCCTTAGGAAAAGATTATGCTTACTGGACTTCCAGACCTGTAGCTAATACCCGTAACTTAACGGTGAACCAGTTGGTTGAGATGTTCAATTTCTTGATAGATAACATATACATCCAGATAGGATCAGCTGTCTACCAACAAACAATTGGCATCCCTATGGGTACTGATTGTGCTCCATTAGTTGCGGATCTATTTCTTTTCTCCTATGAATTTGAGTTTATGAAATCCCTAATCCGGACTGACCTCTCTGTAGCAGCTAAATTTAGTAATACTTGCAGATATATTGATGACTTGCTTACACTTAACAACCCTGATTTTCAAGCATAGGCCAAATTTACCCCCCAGAATTAGAGCTTAAGAAAACTACAGAGAGCCATGACAGCTGTTCCTACCTGGATCTTAACATTAATGTCCTGAATGGTAAGTTTTGCACAGACTTGTATGATAAGAGGGATGCCTTCAACTTTTCACTAGTCAATTTTCCACACATGGATAGCAACATACCCTCAAAACCAGCATACGGAGTAGTAATTTCACAGTTAGTTCGATATTTGAGGATATGTTGTAATTACCAAGATTTTGTTTACAGATCTAAACTACTCACAACCAGATTACTTAGACAGGGATACGTATACCAAAAACTCTGTAGCACCTACAAGACCTTTGTGCATCGCTACCCCAGGACTTTACAGAAGTACGGGAGGTGCCTGAAAAACATTATTACTGAATGCATTGCCATAGCTACTGTTTAACGCAGCCTGAACATGCAGTTTACTTGGCTTGGCACATTTATGCACACACAGCCTTTAAACACGCACTGTTTGCCTTACACTGTTTGCCTTGTGCCTTATTAACAATACTTCCGGTACCTCCAGTGCCTCTGTATGCGCGCGCGCGCACGCACGCGTCGATAACACGTGACGATCAATCGCTACGTACGTACGTAAGACCTTCGAACGAAAGACAGCTGCACGAAGAACAGCTGCACGAAGAGACGGTACTTTCGAGGAGTCTCTACCGACTTTTGAATAAGGCTAGCCACCTGACTGCATTCTGTGCATGAGATAGCAGTCCCCATCTCCCGGTCACCCCAGCGCAGCTGATGAGGCCTGGTATTGGCCGAAACGCGTCCTGCGCAGTGGGTGACTTTGCATAACATCTAGGCCTGTTTTATAAGGGAGATGTGGTTCGTTGATTGTTCATGCATGTACAATGTAATACACTTTGGTCACTTCAATTGCATTTGCATCACATAGTCATCTAAGGAATGCTATCAAATACACATGCAAATAGATGTAGTTTTCTTGCTTACCATGAAGTCTCCCTTTGTAAGACAACTTGACTGGTATCTCTGCCATAAAAATGCAACCATGCAATTACGGAAATACTCAAGATCAACAACATCAAAGCAACTAAAACCTCTTTCAACACTCTGGCTGCTAAGTCAGCTAAGGAGAAGTTTCTCAACTACACTCAGAATTCCGAATTCAAGGTGTTCAGAAGACATACATGTTGTACACCATACTCACTCACTGTTAAGTGCGCATGCATACGCTTATATCGCAACAGGAAGGAAATGAGTTGTGTGTTGAGTGGGATAGCACCAACACCAGCTGGCACATCGATGTTCATTATGTGCACACATACATACACATGTAAAGTGTGAAGTTGAAACATACTGGGATAGGGAATGGGGCATTTATGACTTAAATGGGTGGGGCAGCTATGAAGTGAGTTATCGTTTTTTGGGAGATATGCTCAAAAAACACTGGTCTTCAGGGGAGTACCCTTTCCGGTAATCGCATGACCACGGGTTTCGGTCCCTTTGAACTCCCAACCCGTGGCCTACTACAGAAAGGGCGGGACCACTCCCCGCCTAAGGCTTGCTTTGAGTCAGGAACCCAGCTCTCGGTTGGCATTCACTGAGCTATGAATATTCTAATTACTAAGCAAATTGGGGTGGGGCTAAATGGGTGGAGATAACAATAACTAGGGGGATGGGCGTGTGTGTGTCTAATGTGATGTCTCTCGCAGACTCACTGTCGTCTCTTCTTGGTGGGGCGTCTGTTGTTCGGCGGTAGGCATTTCTGTACTGAAGATTCTTTCGCTGGACATCCGGGTCTGTACTATGGCGACTTTCTCGCAGTGAGTATACTAGTAGACCAGTATTTTTTGAGCATATCTCCCAAAAAACAATAACCCACTTTGCCATAACTGCCCCACCCTTTTAAGTCATAAATGCCCCACCATTTAAGCCATCCCCATGTACCAGACAATACTCAGACAATGCAAGTTGCCAGAAATCCTTCTAGAACCTTCTATGAATTATGAACTTTCATTGTTCTGTTGCATCTCCATTGTGACCCTATCTTGTCACCAATTATTATTTCTGCTATAAAAACTCACTGTATGATCATTGAAGAGATCATGCATTTTGATGGCTGAGTGAAAGTTACACCCATGTCCCAGTATGTTTTAACTTCACACTTGAATGAACATCATATGTGCCAGCTGGTGTTGGTGCTCCCCCACTCGACACACAATGCCAGTTGGGACAACGCCACACAACGCCTAAAGGAAAAAGCACCAATAACAAGGTAAATTTTGTGCGTTCTTAGAGTAGAGTACCACAGTACTGCTTAGGCCATGACTTATATACTTGTTTCCCATCCCCTGAAATACCACTTGACCATGCGGGCGAGAGGTGATTATTTATTATTGAATTAAATTTAATTATTTTCATGATGACAAAATGAAAGTTTAATGACACAGACTGTAGAATGTAAGAAAATTAATAAAGTGTCTGGCTGAACAAAAATATTAAGATTTCTTCTTTGGTCTGCTTACTCGCTCCAAATGGTTGCATTCTTGGCACTGTGGGAGGGAATCAGAGTCGCCTCAGGTGTCTTCAACCTCTTCAGATGCACAATGGACACAAATAGGTTCAAAACCACATGAATAATACAGCTTCTCTATGCTGTCAGCACAACTGTGGTCCTTCACAAATGTTTGTCAGGCGTCCAGGTAACTCCAAGTCGTCGAAAGTCGTTCCACATGTGTATGATAGCTATGTCATCAAGAATACTCTGGAGGTCAGAAGCTTCTTGCACGGTGAGTTTGTACAAATTTCACATATTTCCCAAACTCTTCGCAAACGTTAAAAACCGACTGACTTGCACTGGTGACCATCAGCTTGTCTTTATCGCTTCCAACCAACACTGACTTGCGATAGAGTGGCACGCTTTAGCTCATCGTTCACTTCTACACAATCAAACTTTCCTGCTATTACTTCACTGAACAGAGTTCGGAACGTTCTGTCCTCTCTCTGTAGGTCGATTATTGTCTACGGAATGAGTCTTCTTCCAAGAGACACCGTGTTTCATGTGCATGATATTAACGGTAGTCTACAATCACTGGACTGGACAGGTGGACTGGACTGGTGGACTGGACTGACTGGACTGGTGGACTTTTAAAAATCATTTTTATGCTCGCTAATGAAAACTCACCTGTACGGTTGCATTTGGAGACATAGCCACTTTCCTTCACAGACTCTAGCAAGAATATTTAAATACTAGATGACATGAAGCATGTACACTCAATCCTATAAAGCCTACTTGGCAAGCCTTGAGGCATCTACCATTGGCAATACAGGTGTCGCTTGGAATGAGTCTTATTGGTTACTTGATTATACTTGCAGATCGATAACACTTACAGATTAGGCACTGTAGTGTACTCAAAGCGCAAGTGTACAAGTCGTTTATCCAACTGCAAGTGTCATACGTAGCCAGTGACTAGTAGTCTCGTGTAGCCAGACTCGCCGGAAGGTCGTGAGATTCTGGCTACGCGAGACTAAGTGAATAGACCCTTCACTAAATACTTGTACTCAGAAGGTTGTCTACACCATAACACTGAAGGAGAAAGTTACAGTTGCACTCAAAAAACTGGGACCTGGATGTGAGGCTGAAACTACCCTCACACCATGCTGCACACTAAGCACAAAGTAAAGCAAGGCCTCACCACTGTTGTAGCACTACAGTTATTTACTTCATGTTTAAACAGAAAGAATAGTGTGTCCAGGTTCATGAAGACTAAAATGCATCATGTCTAAACCTACAGGAGAGTGAGGTCTCATAAGAGAGCACAAAAGTGATTTTTAGCACAAAAAATGTCAGTCCAACAGTCCAGTCCACCAGTCCAGTCCACCAGTCAAGTCCACCAGTCCAGTCCACCAGTCCAGTCCACCAGTCCAGTCCAGTCCACTAGTCCAGTCCAGTGATTGTAGACTACCGTAAACGCTTTAATTAACGCGCGCCTCTCTAATGAAAGCGCCTTTTTGACAGGAAGCTAATTTTTCTCGCTCTAACGCGGGCGCCCCTTGACGACATAAATATTTTTTAAGGGCGCTTTCTATTAAGAGAGATTTCGCACCCGATTCGTGTGACTTTCGAGACATCTAGTTCTTCGACTGATTTCTACTTCTACTTTTAATCTCTGGACTCCAAACGCGCTTGTACTCATGGTAGCCTGGAATAACGTACTCAAATTAGATCGTTGTCAGTGTAGCCATACTCAGCTCTTTCAACTTCACGGAAAGGTGTCAGTTACGCTCTAATTCGAAGGCGCCCCCATGGGTCCGAAGTAATTTTTTTCGCTCCAAACAAGGCGCCTTTGCGGATCGTAATTATTTTTTAACGGCGCGTTAATTAAAGCGTTTACGGTACCGATATTAACTCAGGATGCGGCACCAAAAAATGCATGCGGGCGGGGGACAGGAAAGCCATGGCCTTATAAGCATATAATGTGCTTAATATTTCAGCCCAACCTTGAGCTTGCGTAGCTGCTAACTGCCCAAGCGCAGCGGAAGTTTACAATCATATTTTGTAGAGCTATCTATGGGCTATCCGTACATATACATATCGCCAGGGTTTGGGTAGTAAAAAAACATGTACTAAAATACGCGGCAACCATTCGCGAGACTCGCCCGGCGACAAGTCGCGAAAAACGGCTGTCGCGAACGCTAGAAAGTGTTAATTGCACACTGGAATGTAGCTCTGCATACACTTCCCGTATCTGAATAATTCTTGGACCGCTGGCCTAACGGCTGATCATTCCAGACTTCCACTTTAATTCGTATGAGCAGTAGTTACCAAGAACTACAACAAAAATCCGCTTTGGTTTTGCATTTACAGTGTTTCATTGAGAGCACAAAATCCGAACGGTTCGTTGCAGTGTTTTCGTAAACCGAGTTGCGAACCCTAGTAAAGAATGGATGAACCTGATACTCAGAGACACATACGCAGGCTATTCGAAATACCAGTAAGTAGATCTGTTCGGGTATTTTTTATAACTATTCTTTGTGCAAGTGTCATGGTGCTGATCATCGCATTCGACTTGTACAACCAACCGTCCACGTCCAGTGCTCTCAGATCGGGATGGAATGCAGCCTTATACCCAACTCTGATGCATGAAGAAGAACCTGGCGGTTATGGGTACATATTGGAATTGGATGCAAGTGACCAGTTGACTAGTGGAGCCGCAAATCTACTGTGTTTGCAGTGCTTAGCTCGCCAAATAGATCCAAAGGTCAGGTTGGTTGAACCATTCGTTGTCAACTCTACCTACGGTGCAGTGCTCGTGGGTAACAAAGAGTTGCTTGCCAGAGAAAATAATGTGCGATTGAGTGACATCTATGATATTGGTGAGTGGAAGAATTTCACTCAAGAGCATCAGTATGCTGAGATGGCAAGTTGGGAGGATTTCCTGGAGAGAGCACCAAGAGATGTAATTTTTGTCCAACACCAATGGTCAAGATGCTCTTCTGTGAAGTCACTGAAGGAGAAGTTCTCATCCTTTTTCAGACTGTTCAAGTTTGAGGTTGTGCAGTATGTGTGTTTGCAGTTTCAGCAATCAGGTGTGCTGACTCTGGAGCAATTCAAACAAGCAGTGTATGGGAATCTTTCTGCTTCTAAAGTTACAGTTATTTTTGATCGTTTTTGTGGAATTGGTGATCGTGTTTATAAGTTTGCAACCTCACTCATAGGAACCCCATGTCACAAAAGTAAAATGGATCCATTTGTAATTAACACTCTCAATCCAAGTCAGCGAGCAATGAACGATGCAACTACCTATATTCAACACTACCTTAATGGTAGCAACGATTATGTATCTCTAATGATTCGACTTGAACATCCGATGACCACAGTGACTTTTGGATTTACGTATCATTCACATGCTGTCAATAAATGCCTTGAACAGGTTTTGAATAATTGGAAGCTAATAAAGAACAAGTACAGTTTAGATTCCACATTTTTTACCTTAGATGCAAACAAGTATGGTTCTCATGGATATTATAAAAAAAACAGGAACATTATGGCTGCTACTACTCCACTCGTAGAAGACTTTGTTGAAAAACTCTATGGAAATAAGAGTTTCTTTAATCAGTGGGAAAACAGCTTTGAAGAAGTGACTGGACTAAACACTGGGGGTGTTGAAGGGTATGTTGCTACTCTTCAGAAAGTGGTGGCAGCTCGAGGAAGGTGCATTGTTTTTGCTGGTGGTGGAACATTTCAGGAAAGTGCCTTTACACTGTATAGGAAGTTTCATGGGGAGGACAAGCTCATATACTTACTCCCAATATTCTCATGGTTTTTCAGTGAAAGTTGCTACACAAAACTAGACAAGCAATGTGATCGTTTTACATCTAGTGTGTATTAACAATGAGAGTTTATCATAAAATTGGCTGTGGTGTACTTTCATGTTTGTGTAAGTGTACAGTGTGCAACTCCCATATGATTTCTACACCAGTCAACTGGGCAGTATGACCTATAGGCAATCAGCAGTGAATATACCCACCCAGCTAGCAACGAAAAGCTGGGACAGGCTTAGGAATGAGGAAAGACCGAGCACAGTGTGTGTTAATTTAGCTTGCATGCATCAAACAATAAAATGTATTTTCTGAAGCTTGGAGATTTACTGGGATATATAGCCTCCGTGTCTAATCTAATTTGATCTGGAAGGGTTGGACATGGCTGGGGAAAATGTTTGAAGTGAATGGTAGCAGCTATAATGTCAGTGTGAGTGAGGCAGTTGACAGGACAAAGTGTGAGAAAGCAATCATATCAATGCCCATGTATTAGACACAACATTAGCTACTATAGCTAGCAAAAAGAGAGGAGGGTGGAGCTGCTGATGGTTTAGATTTAAGAATCTAGCCTATGGCTAGTTGCTACACAAAACTAGACAAGTGATGTGATCGTTTTGCATCTAGTGTGTATTAACAATGAGAGTTTATCATAAAATTGGCTGTGATGTACTTCATGTTTGTGTAAGTGTATATACACAAAGCCAAGAATTTATTACAATGAGAGTGTGCAACTCCCATATGATTTCTACACCAGTCCCTTTCCTTGGGTGACTGTACGTTTAGGAAGTGTCTCTTTAGCTTCTCCATTAGGGCTTTAAATGTCTGGCTGATGCCTTCACAGACTCACACTCATGCGACCAAATATTTGAATGTGGCTGGAGCTTGACACCAAGGATTGTGTTTACTGTTGCTGTGCTGGATGAATTTGAGACATTATCATAACACTCTTCTGGTTCAGGTTCTAGGGTTGATGGTGAAAAAGGAGTCAACTGGGCAGTATGTGCTATAGGCAATCAGCTGTGAATATGCCCACCCAGCTAGCAACGAAAAGCTGGAACACTTCTTAGCAATGAGGAAAAACCAGGCACAATGTGTGTTAATTGAGCTTGCAACCAACACTAAATACATTTACTGGAGCTTGGAAGTATGTTACTGGGAGATATAGCTTCCATGTATTGATCCAGTTGAAGTCAAGTCTAGTCTTAATTTGATCTGGAAGGGTTGGACATGGCTGGGGGAAATGTTTGAAGTGAATGGTAGCAGCTATAATGTCAGTGTGAGTGAGGCAGTTGACAGGACAGTGTGTGAGAAAGCAATCATATCACGGCCCATGTATTAGACGAATGCCACTGAGCAGACACAACATTACTATAGCTAGCAAAAAGAGAGGAGGGTGGAGCTGCTGATGGTTTAGATTTAAGAATCTAGCCTAAGGCTTAGGGTTTAGATTGGGGCTAAATTGAAGTTACAATGCAGGGTTTGGGTTAATTAGGAGGAGTACCAGTAATTATGTTGGCCAAGTGTAACTTGGTTTGTGTGTGTGACATGTTTTTCAATGGCTGAATTCTCTAACACATCTCTGTTGCAGCTTGAGCTAGTTCAGGATTGTCTGGGCAGATAAGGTATGCTAGCTCTTGCCACTGGAGGTCAGCTACACTGTGGGTAAAGAAGATTAAACAAGGCATTGACTCTGCTGCTTGACCAGTACTGCCATGCTCCATGCTGGCTGACAGCATAGTAAAGCACACAGCTCTTCCACATACATTTGACCATTGTGAAGATGTTAGATAAGCATGAAGTGCATTCAGTATTGAGTGCAAACTAGCACAATCAACGGTGTCTGGCAAACTAGCAGTTGTCATACATTAGAAGGTGTTTGAATTAATTACCAGTGGTGACTGCACTTGCACGGTCATGGAGAAAATAATTCTGCAACTCCCGTTGGGGCCAGTGTGGGCAAGATACAAGACATGCAGCACTCTGTGTTGAACTCATTGATGAGTATATTCCACTGCTAGGAGGCCGTGGTACTTTTGGGAGTGGTTGATGAGATTGTCGTTCATTTACAGCAAGATAGTCTCCTGCTTTGTCTGTGAGCAGTACTGAGGACTAAATCCTTGCAAGGTGGGTGGGCATCATAGGGGTCTGTGTCTGGTGGAGATAGTAAGTTTTGGTCATCATCAGAAGATTCCTATGTCACAGTGAGCTAAGTCACCATCCATCTTCTGGAAGCAGAGCAAATGCATCTCAGTCAATGCAAACAATGTAGTAGTAGATGCAGCAACCATTGAAGGGCATGAAGAACTACACTCTGCTAAAACAAGTTGGTTGTTTTAACCACAGAGTGGTTACCTTGGTTGCATACAAGCTGGAGGTTGCTTTAAGAAGAGTATGGAAGACTAAGTGCTAAAAGTAACCTGAGAGGCAGCTGCCCAGTTCATCTTACAACCAAATATACTGGAGTCATTACAAATGCAGTTCAAAGTTGTAGTAGGGATCTACCATGCTCTTAATGCAAGCAGGTGATTCCCTCACAGATGTTCTGAGGGTTTTCAGTGTGTTGTGGTTGCAAGGTAAACTGGGCAGCTGCCTCTCAGGTCGCCTTTCACATAATACAAATTTGATTTTGCAGTTGCAGACCTCCTGACACTGTGGTATTTGGCATCTCCTTCCATTCCCATTATGACATCCAGCTCACTGGGTAGCCATAGTAAGGTATTTGTAACAGAGGCAACATTTCGTGGGAGATCTACGATATGTCCATGGCTAACCTTGTTCCCAGGCCGTGTGGGAGAGGAGAAATGGTCTGGGAATGAGGCTAGTCCACGAGACATGACTGGCAACACACAAGAAATTAGTAGCTGGTTCCTCTAGCTATCTGGATAAATCCTATCCGCAGTAGACAAATTGAGTGAACAACACCTGGTACGACATGCGTGTATGTGCATGTATACAAGCATGTGTATTACACTATTTTGCATATGCGTGTCTATGTTGCTAACCTGCAACTGAGGTTGTAGGGAGTTCATGTTGTAACCACCCACTCCCACTCCATCACATCCATTGCTATACTACACTCATCCAACCATGCTATGATAATAGATTGTTTACTGGAGCCTGAACCTAGAAATGCACAAATCGAATAACTTCTGAAGCTATAATTTTATGTGAGTCACACAGCAAGCAGGTAACAGTGTGCATGCATGTGCAATGTAATACACTTTGGTCACCTCAATTGCATTTGCATCACATAGTCATCTAAGGAATGCTATCAAATACACATGTGCATGTAAGTTTTCTTGTTTACCGTGAAGGTGTTTTTAGTCTCCCTTTGTAAGACTACTTGACTGGTATCTCTGCCATAAAAATGCAACCATGCAATTACGGAAATACTCAAGATCAACAAGATCAAAGCAACTAAAACCTCTTTCAACACTCTGGCTGCTAAGTCAACTAAGGAGAAGTGTCTCAACTACACTCAGAATTCCGAATTCAAGTTGGTCAGAAGATATACATGTTGCACACCATACTCATTCACTGTCAAGTGCGCATGCATACGCTTATATCTGGAAGGAAATGAGCGCCTAAAAGCAAAAAGCACCAAGAACAAGGTATATTTTGTGCGTTCGTAGAGTACCACAGTACTAGCATCGTACCCAGGCTCCTCAAAGGGGAGAGAGCCTGGAAGATTTGATCATGTGCCCCGTGACATACAATGTGTGGTTTTGTGCGTGGTTTTGATAATCAAATTATTCCCCACACACTCTGGCTCGAAATATTGCCCAGTATTGTAAAATTCTATGTTGTCATGGAAACTGGTTACCCTACTTGCTACTACCAATGCAGGCAGAGCATCGGACCTGAAATTGAATTTCAGGGTTTTCACTTCAGAAGGTGTTTGTTTTGAGGTTGCAGGACTGTCCAAAAACTCGTTGATCTGGTCCACCTAGGGAGGTTGTGTATAGCAGAGGTTTGCGTCATCTCCATCTATATCTGCCCTGTGACAACGGTTCAAGAATATGATAATATTTCCCTGTACATCAAAATCCTAATACAAGGAGTGAGTTCTACTTTTCACTTACGTGGCTTCCAACAAGACTATTTTGATGTGTATTGAACATAGCCTCGTTCCCAGGCCACTCCCAGATTTTATCTTGCAGCTGTGGAGAAAACCCGAGAGGCTATAATGAACATGCATGTTATTTTAACAACCTGTATATATGTCTTTCATGGTAGCCAAGATGTATGAAGATTGGAACACCAAATCCTAGCCTCAGACAAAATCCGGAATGGAAAGCCTTGGTTCGGGGCTACCAAATCCAAGGGATCTACTGTATAAAAGTGATTACAGTTAGCATGGTTCAGTCCAAGCAAGAGATTATGTTCACCACTATCTGAGCACTCATTACTTTGTTCATAGAGTTCCTGAAAGCCTGCACTCTCTTTGTTACTTTCCTGCCTCTTGCACTCCATTATCTTTGACATTTTGTGAAAAAGGAGTACTTTTACCTGTGCCAACACATAATCTCGTGCACCTGCTATGTTTCCAGCATGGTCATGGTCATCTATGCAAACACACCCACTGGGTCTACCACCTCCAATTATACCAGCAACTCGTGAGTGATGATGGGGAGAAGACATGTTGCAGTCACAGATACAGTGGTCTGCCTTCACCCATGGAGATTGGTGTTGCTCCAAGGAGCTGGTATTAACAACACGTCTCGTTTGCTTGGTACCAGCTTTGGAAGGGAGGAGAAGCACCATACAGAAATATCAATGAGAAATCCAGGAGTCAGTAAAAGAAGGTGGTGTACTTAACGTGTTCCTCCCAGTAGTTGTCACCCTTCACACCCGGCTTGATCCAAAAAGCCAGACCAGATCCCAAAATATTTTGCTGTAACTGACAAATTTGCCTCAGCCCAGAAAGATGAGACACAACTGAGGTTTGAAGAGGTGAAATAGCTAGATGGCTGCTTATGCCAATATTTTTATGCTGCCTGTGCCTTAATCCTTCTTTGAGGTGGCTTTCCTCTCTTCATTATGAATGATCTACAGAGTGCCATGACAAGTGCTATTTATGCATCCACTGCAGGTATAGAACAATATTTAGCAGTTAATAGTAAAAATGCTATATCAAAGAACCAACAAAACGTAATACAACGTATGCTCAATCAGGGGAGTCTGCATGCTACAGTACCTCTATTTTTTATTCTACTAAAACTAAAGTGGGTGGGAATCACACAGTGATCAGACAACAAGTTACGTAAGTTTGTTCTACAAAATTGGTACCAAATCTAGTTTTCAACTGTCTTGTTAAGTGAAGAGATTATCTTCACTACTATCTGAACATTCATTACTTTGTTCATGGTGTTCCTGAAAGCCTGCATTCTCTTCATTACTTTCCTGCCTCTCTTGCACTCCATTGTCTTCGACCTTTTCATCAAATCTTTTTTCGGGGCCCAAATGTCCAAACTTAGACATAAAGGTGGAAGCTACAATCTTATAAAAGGATAGTGTTGGCGAGATAACTTCAAAGTTTTCAACATCCATAACTGCACACACTGCCTGTTGCAAGCATGGTTGTAAAATGGAGTCACTTACCACTGACTCCAGAACAGACTCTATTTTGATGTATGAAAGAGGCTCTTCTGGTGCAAGCTGGTCTGAAACGAAGAACTCAACACACAACTGTCCAGTAAGAGAACGACACCAGTAGATGACATATAACTTTTCATCTGGAAAGCAACCAATACAGAGTAGCATCTCATCTTCTCTTGAATAGCCAGCCCAGTTTCGTCCATGCACAAATACATGAAGAACCTTTACATGATTCGGTACGATTGGTGCACAGTGAGGTTTAAAACAAAAGAGATCTTCACCAGCATCGTCAGATGATATATTTATGAGCTTCCCTTCTGAACTGACTAGATATACGGAAGTGGCTGCAGGAGGCTCTGTAGAAATCCTGTAGCACTTCTTACTGCAGAACTTGAACTGCGTGTTGTCAGGGCCCTCCATGCTCATGGCCAAAGCACCCACAGGCTTGAAACAGTAGTCACATCGGTAAGCACAATACCAGCATCGATTGAGATCCTCACCTTCAGTTGAACATGGTGTACAAAAGGCATCCACAAGTGGAAAATCTCTACAAGGAGAAGCAGGTAAGTTCCCTTGTCTTTAATGTACCATACACTAGTAATGCACTGTTCACAATGATCCTCCCTTACTACATATAGACTAGTAATATCTATAAGCACAGACAAAAATTTAGGAGAAGCAAAGTCTCATTCCCAGGTTACTCAAGCCACCGCTAGCATTACATAAGTAGTATATAGTGCTAGGTTTTAGTTATAAGAAGTTTTAGATCATTAGGCCATTCTGAATTAATTGTTTGTTTGAACTAACATGACCACAAGAATGTTGGGTCGGTCGGGCGGGTAATATTTTATTTAGGCCCACCGGATGTATTAAACGTGGCAGCTTAGCTCTGAAACGGTAGCCTAAAAAAAAACAATTTTATCCTACTTGCGCTAAAATGTTTGAGGCGGTGCATATAAAACTTCAGGTCGGTCGGGTTAGTTCAAACAAACAATTAATTCAGAGTGGCCTTATGGTTAGTAAAACCTAGTGGTCAGTTCATGAATTTTGATATAAATACGTTTTAGTTTTTTTTCATTACTGAAAGGAGTTTCGGTTTTAGCTTTGTTCAGCAGCAAACTAGTTGGTAAATTTGCTACTGTTATGGTACCTGACATGTAACCTCAAACCCAGCCTGTCTGCTCAGATTTAGTCTCAGCTTTGGAAAGAATTTTCAAAGCGAGAACAAAAATCTGGATGGAAGCCTGGGTTTGAACCTGCAAAAAAGATCAGTCAGATGCTCTTATCTTACTACTACTAGATTCATCAACAGCAACAGTGAAACCTGCTTACACTGACCCTCACATGTTCAAATGTAATATACTTGTAGGGGCTTACGGTATCACTTTGACCCTATCAAACAGGGATTTGCAGCTTGAAAAGCCCTTTTCTTCCAGTCCACACTGCATGACACTTTGAACATTTTTGAACCCACTCAAAACATCCTGTGGGTTCTGGAATGTTAGCTTCCCCATCTCATCTGGCAGGAATTCGGTAGGACTCAAATCATCTGGTGAAACGAAGAAAGCAGTACTAACCTGAAGTCCTGTACTATAGCGGTAATATATTACATAAGGTTTGTTGGCCGAGTAGCAACCACTTCTTCCAATGCCAAGCAATGCAGTTACACCCTCCTCTTGATCACCATGTGTGTGATGAATGAGGATAGAATGGCCGTCTGGTAAGACCAATGGAGTGGGCATATTTTTCAAATCAATTTCAAACTGTGATGGCAACAAGTCAATCACTTTTGGCTTGGGTGAGCATTGTTTCACTTCTTTCGATGATGCAGACTCATCATGTTCCTGACTTTTCAGAATTCCAAATAAATCTGCTTTGGCTTTACTGGCCTCCTGAAGAGGGGTGTATGGTACAAGGGGACTTTCCAGCCATTGTTTTTCTGAGCGCATTGCTGAGAGTTGAAAAGCAGTCCACACTCCTTTCGGAAGTAGTTCCTTTCGAATGCTGTCACTGGGGACAAGGTATGTTCCACCCATTGGACAAAGGCGAAAGTCATCAGAAAGTTGCTTGTTAGCTGACGGAGAGAACTTAACAAGCACATTAATAACACCCATGTGGATCAGGAAAAAATGTATAAGTATGCGATCTTTGGAAACATCATCAATGGACTCTTCTATACTGAAATCTCCACATAACTGCGAACATGAACCAGTCAAGAAACTGTTCATGAATCCATATTGATCATCACTGTCATGCATTGGGCTAATAAGCAGGTAAATTTCTGGATCCTCACATGATTTAATTGTATCTACTTCAATTGTATCAACACCAACTAAGCAAGCTCTACACTGGGTAAGAAGCTGATGAAGTTCCTCTCCATTCACAAAACCATCTTCAGTCAGTGGAAGGAGTCGGAAAATGAGTCCCAGGCAGAACTCATAGAGTGGTTTGCCATACACAATGCTCTGTTCCATCTTAGGTTTTGACAGGGTTTTCACATCATAAATTTTATCGAAAAATGACTTTAGAAACTGGCTTTCTCCATGTGCACTGAGTTTATTCTCACAACTCTGGCACAGCATAAACAGCGCACATTCACCAGGTGATTGATACTGGTCCTTTCTCTTAATGTTTCGAATGGTAGTAGTATGGAACCTTACAACCTTTGCACCCTTGGCAGACTGTACAGCACTGACAAATCTTCGAATAACAGCTTCGGGAAATAAATGGCTTGCTTGTAGACTTTCCTGTTTAACTGACGTCCTGCTCTTTCCATGTTTAATTTTTTCCTGCTTGCTTTTCTCAGTTTTAACTGCTGCTAGTTGGTCAGTACCACAGTCTATATCAGTAACAGTTAGTTGCTCTGACAGGAATGTTATATCACAACCTTCAGAAGATAACACATCAGCATTTTTACCATCTACATTTGGTTCAGTTTCTTCCAAAAGTTCTTCCTCTGATAGTTCGGCCCTCTGTTCTTTGTCTTTGTCACCTTTCTTCTGGTATTGCCTCTTCCTGCAGAGGTAGCACCGTCTTGTCTCACTGAGGTTGTTTGTCTCAAACATGTAATCATACATTGCTGTGTCTAGCATCCTGGAATATTCCCCTCCATGTTGATCAATGAGCCCGTCATCAAGTGCATGTCCAAGTAGTCCTATGACTTCCCTTGCCTTTGAGTAGCAAGCTTTATGTTTAATGTGAAAATCTCGCTGTGAAAGAGAGTTTGCATCTCTTTGTAACTCCCTCTGCTCTTGATGATAGATCTGATAGAGCGCCTTGGCTTTCAGAAGTTGTGCCTCAGGCATGTGCAGTATTTGATTTCCCAGCTCTACACATCTGGCAAACTTCTTGTACTGGTAGCAGCCCTCAGTGAGTAAAAGAGTATTTTGATCTGTAAGTAATGAAAAAGAAAGGGAATATGCAAATCACATTTAGTCAAATTTGGGTTAACTGCTGCAAACAGTCTCATCAATTTGCTGATACCTAAACTCAGAAGGCCCATTGAACAATGAATTTATGACTTGACATGTAAGTCATTGCTTTGAAAAAGGTACCCTGGAGTTCAATTAGACAAGATTTAAACCACAGATATATCAGATGTATGTTTAAACTAACAAATCATCCCCATTACATCAAATTACACTGCTGTTTAGTCCAAATGAGAGGTCATTGCGTTGAACTCATGAATTGACTAGTGACAAGTAGTGATAATTATTACATCCTTTGGTGATTTAGTTGGAATGAATGTTTGTTTTTGGGATACACTTCTTGATGAAGTTGAGGAGTCTTCCCATCTATGATGACACTGAACCACCCTCAACCAACTTCTATATGTATGGTTTACATAACGAAACTATTTGGTGATTGAGTATGCAAACTAACTGAGCAATAAGTAAAACCCATTCTCATGCATACATACACATGCCACCTCAGACCCAGACCTCCTGCACCTGCACAATTATTTGCATGGGTTCAAACCAAAGTGTCAAAAACGAATAGTTTGGTGTTCTCACAAGATGTTAAAATATTTTCAAAAATAACTGTTTCTCTAGCAACAGCAAAACTATTGTAGGCCTACATTCAAGAGAGTGCTAAATATTGGAAGATGAGATAGGGGAAGCCATTCAATAATGCTTACCTGTCTTGTCTACTTTTCCAAGTAAGATAAGAATGCACTTGCTCAGTGTCTGCAGTTCGGCATGCTCACTGTCTTGCATTTCTTCTAAACATCTCACAATGGAAACACTGGGTGCCTTTGCCATCTCTAATAGCCTAGGAGAATCCAAAACCTTCCATAGCAATTTACATGCAGCTTCTTTCTCTGCTACTGTACCATCACACAGCAGTATACAAATTTCAGAAAGAATTGCTGGTTTGGCTAGCACTTCAAAATTGAATGTAGTTGACATGAGTCTCTCTAGTATTGCAACTAACTCAGCCGCAGAGTATGAATATCCAAATCCTTCAGCAGTGAAGTCTGGAGATTTTGTTGCTGCTGTAAGCATTGCAAGCAAGCGAGCTGTTTCCTCTTCAGTCAAGTTCATAAGTGCAAGCTCATCTTCTTGAAGTGCTGGAACTAGATATGCCAAGAGAAACTTGCAGTTCATCCTGATTGCTTCATGAGGTGACTGGAGCCAAGGTGTTATCACGTTGACCCAGTTCACATGGCTATAGTAGAATGGAGGAAAGTCATTCCAACGTACACAGTTGTATATGACTGTGATGTTGGCCGCTACCACATCCCTCTATGTATGTACGTATATATGTATGTTGGATATTGCTTAGCTACCAAATTTTTGAGTTTGAATAATACGAAGTGGAATGGAGGTGATAATGGGTGGTGGCAGCAGGTTGCTGGGGGTAACATCCAATAAATAAGTTACATTCCCCTGACAGAACAGCATTTATCTTTTGGGCTCATGCTGCTCAATGTAACTATTACATTTATGTATGCATGTATGTATGTATGTATGTATAGAATAGTTACATTCCCCAGACAAAGCATTTGTTGGATGTTACCCCTAGCAACCCACAGCCACACCCATTATCACTTCCACCCATCCCACTTCGTATTGTTAAAGTTTGAAGATTTGGTTGCTAAGCAACATCCAACAAGTACATATACGTGTGGAGTCTGAGAAGCGCAGCCTCAAGCACTTTGCATATCTGAGGTAAGAAACTTCGTGTAATACTTCCCGAAGGTTACTACAAGGCATCTTTGCATAGCTAATGCGGTGCGACCACGAGATACACCATGCTCACAGTGACATGGTTCAGAGTGTTGGGTGCTGTCAAGACTTGACTTTGAAGCCGCTGGTGGTTCCGCTGTACGTTATTATTTGTCCAATTATTTGCTTTGAAGGCATTGAGTCGCTGTGAACCTGACATGGGCACTCTTTCGTGGTTAAATACGTAAACACTCAAAAGAGCACCCACCCCCACCTTTGGCTGACTTGTAAGGTGCTCCGCCCATGGGCGCTCTTTCTCGAGACTACAGTAGTTGTGCAATCACAGCCAAACTCATTACTGGATGGAAAGTACTGTCTGTGTAACAAACCTTGATACCATGCTACAGAAAATATGGTAATGCGAAGAGCACTGGTTAAGTTTTACAATTTTTCAGGACATTTCACTCGCACGATACAAGAGTCACATCCAACATTCTTGGCATGGATGAAGTTCAACAGTCACTGGAGGGGGCTACATAAAATGTTTGTCATAAGCCGTAAAGCTTAACCGATGGCGAGTTGAAATTGTCATTGGAAAGTCACTTTTTGTAGCGTTTCACGGTGCAAATTCTCCCCAGCACTTGCTAACTGGAAATACTTATGTTACCCCCTCGACTAACCACTGAAGAAGCTGTTCATGATAAAGAGAGTTGCTAAAGTCATTGATCTAACTCAAGAGACATCCTGAAAATAAAAAACACACCCATGGCCTTTTGGGAGGGCATAGTCATTGGTTACGACAACTGATGATGTAGAAACTTCTCAGGCTTTCATGCCCTTTGCGACTTGCAGTACGGCTGCATACGCTCTTCGAGAAGCTACTGAAGCAACTGCTGCAATCGTTTGTCACTAGAAGAAAAGCCAGCTGTGGCCTGTGATACAATGGTGGGCGGAAACCAGAAACGATTATTGTGATTGTGCTGATACCTTACCCTCCATCTCTAAGTAAATTACTATAGAGGGGGCAAATTGTACCAACCGTTGAATGGTAGAATACAAATAAGCAAATATTGGGTGTTAGAAAGCAGACAAACTGGGAATAAGTGATATATAAGACTAGAGGTCAATTCCTGGGAAGACATTGTACAGCTATACTAAGTGATTTCTGCAAAGCAACCATTGGAACCTTCTGGTGATGAAATGTACCATATTTCTTTGAATAGACGCCGCCCTTGAATAGTCACCGCCCTCAAATAGTAGCTGCACAATCGGAAGCTCTGAGCGAAATAAACGCCGCCCTCAAATAGTAGCCGTGGCTAGTATACGTAGCACACGCACAAGTATGCGAATAATTTAAGGCGACTGTCAATGGGCTAGTGCTAGGGCTGTTCGTGTTGTACAAATCCTTTCCAAGGCTGACAGCAGGACTGAGAGGCTGCACGTACTGTTGACAGCGATTAACAGTCGTCACTATATCGCTCGTACGTACCTTATCCAGCCGTCATCGATGTCCACGGGTTTGACCATCCGACCAAAGAAATATAGTATCCGATGGAACAAGGAAGCCAGGATTTGAATCCTGTGGTTGTTGGGGTACACTAAACCTTCACATTATGCTACTAGGTATACACAGATACATCTTGCATAGCTTCTCTGCCATATTTAAGTCTTTATCACCCTAGCCTATCCTCGTCTTTGCAGCAAAGAGCGCACATGGCAGTGAGATACGTAACTACTAAGTAAAATATACACTTCAACCATAAACCCATTATGGATAGATATACATACATACATACATACATACATACATATATACATACATACAAGTACAGACTTCAGACTAAGACCTCACCAGCACCCACCATGCCAGCATGATTATGTGCCTCACACTAAGGCATTCGACAACAAAGGTGACTATCACTCTCATTCCCTACCAAGTCCTCCTTCCTACTACCCAACCCAACAATTCTACCATTCGCATGCTGGTTTCTTTTCCCACTTTCCTCTCCACTACCAATCATATAGCCAGCACATGCTAGATACCTTCACATCAACAATACCTTTAAAAAATTCATTGAGAAAAGCATAATAAGCTTCACAAGCTCCTGTAACAGTGGCAACGTGAGTAGCCAGCAACTCTTGACATCTGCTGGTATCACAAAAGACTTCATCAAGTTGCTCAAGATTCTGGTAAAGCTCCAAACTCAGTTGAGCTACCCTTAGTGTACCTGTGGAAACAAAAATATGTATAGCAGAAAATTCAATGGTGCTAAATTCGACATACATTTGTCGTGCTATTAAAAAGGAACAGAAGACAAATAGAGTGAGAAATTTAAGAAAAAAGCAGCAACAGTGTGCTGTGAATAGCATATGACTTAGATAAACTTCAAGTTCTTAAGACCCTATGTAATGCTGGATCTGCGTGCTGAGTACACATTGTATCCATGCTAAAATCACTTGGACCGTTCTTGAGTTAAAATGGTTGAACAAAACTATGATGAGGAGAAAAATGGCACCTTCGCTACCACACACTTTTGTGCCTAGCTGTCTTCCAAAATGCCTTTGGGCAACTTAATGAACCTCTCTGGTTATAAAACCACTCAAAGACAAAGGCTGGGTGCTTAGATAAGCTTATGGCGCATTTGTTGCCGAGTTCTGAGGGTTTTATGTCTGCACCATCCCTACTTAGAGAGTCTACTGACTCTCTGAGGCGTTTAAGCAAATTGCTGATGTGGATGATGATTCAACAGTGATTTAAATTATATGCCTTTGGATAAGAGGGGGAGGAGGATTTTGAACGCAGAGAATTGAAGCATGACCTTGTGTTCAAATTTTATTGCAAACGTCTCAGCTGTTTTGCACACACCCTTCAACATGTTTTGAGCAAATGTAAAAAATGTGCTTTCCAACCCCTTGTGGGGAAAGTTTCTAAATTAGTGAAGTGAGTGAATAAATCCTCAAAAGCGACAGAAAAACTTATATCACTGTGCAACAAAATGTTGATAGAGAATTGCCCCACTAGGTGAAGTTCTACTTTTAATGACGGAGCAACTTTTGCAGGTGAAAGTACCTTTGGCAAGTGTTCTAGAACAACAAAGATGGGATAACTTGGCTCATAATGAAAGACAACCCTCAAAACACATGCAAGTTGCTAAAACCATTTGCTCACTATACATTACTAGTTAGTGTGTGAAGAATACACAACCATATCATCAGTTATACCTATGTTAAATCTATACTTAGAAGATATGAAGAAGATTCCTGAGCTTCAGACACATCTGTTCTTCTACAATCAGAGCTTAAGGGTAGGTTTCGATGGAGATGATTGTTTTGAGCCACTGTGTTTGTTGTATCCACCATGCTGGATCCAAGGCACCAACCTTTCATTCTTGATTAATCCTAATCAAGCAACATCTGGTAAGGCTGAAGTTCTTCAACTGTTATGTACAAAAAAAATGGTGGAAGCTTAAGCAGTTAAAGTTCTGGACTCTTCACCAGCTTCTACTCAGGAAGAGTCTGAAGATCTTAGACCTAAGAAGCGTTCACGGTTCTCTCATCTGACAAAGGTGTTCGAACAGAAACTGAAGCAGCAGAACACCCTTGTGGGAAACTGGAGTTGAAAAGCATAATTATGCAAGCAGTTCATCCTGTTTCTGATGAGGATGATCCCTAAGTTTTTAGCTTTACTCTCTTCACTTGCTGTAGATGTTCTATGTATTCCAGGATCATCAGCTACAGTGCTAAGAGTTTTCACCACTGCTTGAGAAGCTGCTAGTCTGAACGCAACACAATGGCTGATAAAAACCTTGAATGGGAAATTCTTATTCAAAAAACAAAAATAATGGCATAGGTCAAATTGATATTTTCATTGTTTCACCTACACATACAATGCTTCGTCATTGGCCTCAGCAGAATGCAGGCATTACAGGTTACGACTCTATTATCTACGGTACTGCATACCTCCGCTACAGTCTGGTGGTATCGCCGAGTGTTTACACATTTTCTTTCCGCGTTTGAGTGTCCGATTACACCTGTCGTCCGATGATTGCTATATCGCCAGGGTCAGGTATAGTAAAAAAATGTATTAAAATACGCAGCAACATACCACGAGTCTCACCCGGCGACAAGGTCGCGAAAAACGGCCACATGCAACGCTGGAAGGCATTTACATACCAAGATACAAAGTGGATTTGTGAATGGCAGAGAGGTGCCACTAAGCAGACTGGCGCAAGTCCGATTCGTTTCTGCCATCACTGGCTGGAGATAGCTTGTAGAAAAGTCAGGAAGTATTCATTCGTTAATTAATCACTGGGATGTAGCTCTATCTCACTCGCCGCAAGATGCAAAAGCTCAAGGTCTGTTACATCTTAAATGAGTTTTCTTGTATTCCATCATACTCATTCACACTTCATCCCAGACCCTCACCACGCCACCCACATAATAGAATTATTTTTATGCCACTCGTAAAAACTGTAGCTCACAAATCTTCTTTTTTCATTGATGTAATTTACCTATGGAATATACTTCCACTTACTGTTGTTAGTAGCCAGTCACCCTCATCTTTTAAAACTGCTCTGCAGAACTATGTGTACACTCACTCCCTTTCCTTGTAATCTTTTGTTATCTCACCCCAACAACTTTTGCTATTTTTTGATTTGTTTGCTGTTATTTTACCTATCTTTTTTGTCTTGGGGAAGGTCACCTTTACTAGCCATTGAGCTATCTCACCAACCCTTATGCATCCTTTGCATTAAAATCTTCATAAATAAATTGTAAAAAAATGGTTCAGATTTACAATTCCTTTGACAATAGGAGGGTGTCCCCGTTTATGGTTCAGATTAACAATTACTTTGACAGTGGGAGGATGTCCCCGTTTATGGTTCAGATTAACAATTACTTTGACAGTGGGAGGATGTCCGAGTTTATGGTTCAGATGAACAATTACTTTGACAGTGGGAGGATGTCCCAGTTTATGGTTCAGATTAACAATTACTTTGACAGTGGGAGGATGTCCCAGTTTATGGTTCAGATTAACAATCACTTTGACAGTGGGAGGATGTCCCAGTTTATGGTTCAGATTAACAATTACTTTGACAGTGGGAGGGTGTCCCAGTTTATGGTTCAGATTAACAATTACTTTGACAGTGGGAGGATGTCCCTCAGATTCTGCTACCCTTGCTCCCAGGCTCTCCCAACACGTGAATGAAAAATCAAGAGGACAAATAGAAAGCTGGATGGAGCCTGGAAACAGGGTACATTTTCTGCAGTTTCTCAAGTTGGAGCATCGACAGGATTAGCACATACACAGGGCTACCTGCACCATGAGGCAGCAGCTACATTTGAAGGAGTTGCATGGTATTTGGAAAGAATGTGATCATTGGCTCGGATAGGAACACTGTTCAACAAGGCCAGACCAACTACACCAGCTGAATAGCAGGCAACGTACCACTATAGACAACTTGTGGTGTTAGTCACTGCCAAAGAAGCTTCACTAATTTCAGACATTCCAAGACCATGTCTCAGCATTGTATACTGGTACCAGCTAGATTCTATCAATGTAACTCCTCTTCTAGCTTGATCACTACAGTCCAGGATTACGTTTTAGTTTTAGACAGGAAGAACAAGTTGTTAATATTAGTGTTTGTATTTACCACTCCGGACCTGCAGGTTTGTCAGGTTGATTCAGACAGAGAGGACATGATGCCTTCACTGTGTGCCTTGTGAGCTGTTCTTATACTAGTTCAGTGCCTTAGATAGGACAAATAATGTAGTTGATGATAAAAGTGGTGACAGTGACTGGCCTTGCTGTTGATGAGGAAGGAGAAGGTTGTAGCTAAGAATTGCTACAGAAACCGACTGCTTTGCTTCTGCTCAGACACAAGGAGAAAGGTAAAAATCCTGGGCCATAAACATAAAACCATCTGTCTTTCCCAGTTTGGAACGGAATACAATTATATCCAACAAACTATAAGATATCTCTGTACTGACCCTAACACCCAATCATTCCCTGATATCATATCTAAAGCAGGTGTTGATGAGTGGCTTAGAGAGGATTATCAGTAGTTTTTGACTTGAGATCAGTTGCAAGAGCAAACACAGTCTTTTCTTAACAGTGGGACATTTGTCGCAGGGGCAAACAATGTTGGACTCATTGTTGATGAGGTCCATTGCAAAATGGTGTGTTACAAAAGTACGGCCATAGATAATATCTCCTCCTTAATAGGAGGCATTTATTGTAATAAAAAAAAAACAGTGTAGCTGATCGCATTATATCCCACACTTGAACCGTGTCTGGTATGATGCTTCCAACCTCTGCCAAGTGACTAAATTCACAAGGTGGCAATCACCACTACTGCCACAGACACAACAAGAATGGCAATCATCAAGACACTAAACATACAGAAACCAAAGATTGTTTCTGTTTTACCGGAGGAGCACAATATTGTGTATGCAGTTACACAGAAGCGTGAAAAATCAGTGATGCTTTTGCACCACTTTGTGATAAGCTGGCTAGAGGAAAAGGACCTGATAGTATGGATCCACTACAGATACTCCATAGGAGTCAAGAAGTTCTACCCAGATACTGATACCTACCACATGAGTATGGGATTGATGGATGAGTTCATACGGTTGAGTACGACATCTATGGAAAGTCAAGTTATTTTGGGGAAGCTGAAAAAAATATCAGTTTATGCCTAATGAAGAACTGTAAGTAGACCAAAACCTAGTAGTTGTGCCACCTGCAGTGAAGGTGAACGCTCCTGAAATCTTGCAGTGGTGATTATGTATCTTTCTTGTACAACACCAGGAAAGTCAAGTTGTTGCAGTGCTTCTTCCAATATGCATCTTTTATTGTGGTACCACCTATCCAGGCATGCTAGCAGATCGATGCCTCACCTCACAGTGAATCATACTGTTTTCTTGCTTTTAAGATGTTAGAAAAATGTGCGTACTTCAAGCAGCACACAAGAGCCTTTCAGCATCGTACTCCAGAAGCTCTATTCAACAGCCTTTCATAAGCAGCTTCTTCTACCCTATCACAACAAAGGGCACAACATGTGCAATGGCTTGATAAAAAGAAGTTGCTTTCCTGGTGAACTTGAAGAAAGTGATGTACTGCTTTGAGTTTCATTTACCAATCTTATATAGTTACTGCATAACACATTTAATATTCAACATGTATAAGGCTTAGCCTCGTTCCCAGCGACGGAAAGCTGGGCATGCAGGGCCTGGGAACGAGGCTATATAAGGCTTGTATCACAAACAAGTTAACTGGGACACAAATACTTCACTAACTAGCTGAATACATTACCTTGATTTTGATATATATCATTTTCTTGGCAAAAAGCAATGACTACCTAAAATGTGCAACTGTTTCTCTCTTGTCCTGCGTACATGAAGCTGTAGGGACAGTGTCATGGAAAACAATACCCTGAACCACACTAGCACCGTTTCTCGCAAAAAATTAAGCACCTTGGTCGTCACTCACCACCAGCTCAGCACAAACTCAACCCAAATAGGTCATGTTGTTCACCAGTTACATGCAGCCTTACCTAGAAACTGCTCAATTTACCAGCACTTCATTTTAATGTAATGAGAGGACTTCTTTCACTCAAATTCCAAGAAGTACCTACATTAGCCAAACTACTGGAGTATCCATGCATTTCTTTTAACCACCAGAATACCTGTTGGTTAAAGCACTGGACTGCGGACCGAAAGGTCCAGGGTTCCAGTCCCACTAGCAGCAGAGATTTATTTCTCTTCTGGGTGCACTCACCCCTACCTCAAAAATTGAGTAGAAGGTTTTCCTTCGCGTCCTTCGGAGGGGGCGTTAAGCCGTCGGTCCCGGGGAACCCCTTAAAATTAGCCTAAGTGCTATTGGGGATTTCCTCGTTAACTGGGTCATCCCAGGTAAACCATGTATACAAAAAAAAATAAAAATAAAAATTTAAAAAAATACCTGAACATTCTCTCACCTATCACACCACTTTCAATCCACCTTTCACCCATAAAACTCATCCTGCAATAGTTTCTACTTGCCAGTTGCTCACAGCAATCTGGTGAGTGCAGAGCTGCATTTCTTTTATGTGCGTATATATGATTAGAAAATTGGTTGAAATTGATTTTTGTCAGTGGAACTCAGCAAGTCCAAGTTCGTGGTTCAGGTTTACAATTTCTTTGGCAGTGGGAGTATGTTCCTTGCATTCAAAGACATGCAGTTTTCGGCAATTTCTCAAGCTGGAGCATCCACAAGATAAACATGACTGCCTGTACCATTGGGTGACAGCCATGTTTGAAGGAGTTGGTTCTTAGAAAGAATATGATCATTGGCTCAAACGGGAAAATTGTTCAACAAAGTTGTGTTAGTCACTGCCAGAGAGTATTGACTAACTTTTGGACATTCCACGATCATGTCTCAGCACTGCATACTGGTACCAGCTAGACTCTAGCAATGTAAACCCTCTTTGACACAGGAAAATGTAGATGACTGTGACAGTGACAGTTGCTTTAATGTTGACAAGGATTAAGAAAGTAGTAGGCAAGAATTGCTACAGGAAATGACCGCCTCGCTTCTGCTTGGACACAAGGAGAGGCATAAGCTTACTCAAACAGCTGTGCAGAATAGTGGAGGGAGTCACAATCCTATTTTAGCATTGAACCCGGCCAATGCATGTGCAGATCAAGGTCACCAACAGGGCAATATGTGCCACATATATGGCAATTTTTTATTTCAATGCAGGAAGAGTGGAAGAGCAGAAATGCACTACAGGAGTTGGAGTTCTGACTCCTGGCTACCACTGCCTCCACAACATGCTCTTGAAGGTCAGTACATAAACAATTTTAGTTTCTGATCCTCTTCTTGAAGGTCAGAAATTCCCATTGTGGGTCAGAAGTTTCTGAGCCTTTTGTTCATCTCTGTGAGTCTCCACATAAGAACGTGGTAAAGCAGAAAAGCAGTATAAAAGAATTTCTGGCAAGATCAGGGAATTCAAGAACAGAAATGTCTCCTAGCTATGAATTTTTTTCTGCAAGCGCTATGTGTATCATATCTTTGAATATTACCTAAGACCTTCAGGTAGCTGGCAAATTGGGGGTTAGCATTGCAAGAGGCTGACCTGCAGATTCAATTTCACCCCAATAAAAATTGACATGTTGTTTTGTCCGACTGTCTATTGTTGTTTGAGACGAGGGCTGGACAAATTTTAGACATCGAACACAAGCAGCAGATACCAAATGCTGCTTTGCAGCTCTGTAGTACATTAACAAGATGTGAGGAACATTTTTAACATTTAGAGCACCATTTAAGTGTCAGGTTAAACGAGGTTAACACACAGAGGGAGGTGTGGCGGTGGATGGGTTGTTATGGTTATAGCACTACGGGAAATCAGCAGTTGCACTTCTAATTTGCTGGTGCAAGTTTATAGCCATAGCAGTGTTCTTTCTCAGCTCGTTGTTTGTTGGGTGTTTCAGCATGTTAGTACAGCACAGTTCTGGTGCGCCCAGTACGGAATTACCTCCCTCATCATCCGGAACGAATTTGCAGAGCCCGTCCTTCCAACCAGCTACGCCCCAACCTGCAGGTGCAGTGTCTAACTCTAGTCAACATGGAATCTCGGCAGGCGTTCCACCCAGTTCCCAACTCGCTGGCCCATCTGGTGGGTATCTCATTTTCTGCATTTGGGTGTATGCATGAATGCTTTCCTAGTCGGGCCGTGTGTGCAGTGGGGCACGTTGTGGTTTATTCACATCTATAGTACAGGTTCATTTTAGTTTGCCATTCATCACTCCGTTATGGTGCTTTGCCAGTGGGGGCTGCCCAGCCCGCATACTGCTTTGTTGCTATGTTGCTATACCGGCCAGTCGGGGGGGCTGTCTGTTTGCTGCTACATGCTTTGGTGCTAAGCTATTTTTGCCTGTCGGGGGCTGCCCGGTCTGTGTGATGCATTGCTGCTACGTATATGTTGCTTTACTGGCCAGTCAGGGGTTGCTTGGTCTGTATGCTGCTGCTGTGCCGCTTTGCCATTGGAAGTCAGGCCGGTCAGTATGCTGCCTTGCTGATATGCGACGTCGCCAGTCAGGGGCTACTTGGTCTGTGTGCTGCTTTGTCGCTAGACTCTTTTACTAATCGGGGGCTGCTCGGCCTGTGTGCTGCTTTGTTACTATTCTTACCCAAAATTCCTTTATTTTTTCTCCTTTGCTCCCTCATTTGTTGCACTGCTATCACTGCTGGGGGGGGGGGCTATAGTTATATGCCGTAATGCTATGTTCAGGTTTATGCGAGCAGATACCGACTCACATATGCTACTTCGTGGCTCCTCATATTGTACACTTCACATGCGGTCATGCATGCTGCTCCAACTGTAATGATGCTCCTCAATTTGTTTCATAGGCTCACTTGCACCAAGCTCCATGGCCTTGGGCGTGATGCCATCAGCTGAGCTGCTTTCCCATATCTCCAGTTTTAATGCCACCTCACCACTGGCTTCATCTGCCCCCTCCTCAAGTGCTGGACCTACTACCCTGTCATGGTCCTGTCATGGTCAGTGCCGGATTCTGCCCAGGGGTCTGTGGGAGCTGACACCTTATTTACCACCCAGTTGGCGGCACTGCTGTCAGGGGTTTTGCAGCAGCAAGCAGGTGCAAGTGATCGAATTTCCAATGGCCCTGGATTGCCTGCAATCCCTCGCAAGCTGCTTGAGAAAATGCATCGCTGGGAGTACATTAACCTGGCAGAATTGTTGCCACAAAACCAGCACACACGATCCTGCCACACCAGAAGTGGATCCTCACCGCTTTGTGCTTTACCCTGGTTGTGAGTTTATAAAGCCTAAAAAGTGCAACATTGAGGCAATCACAGAGATGGTAAAAGCTTTTGCTATGTATATGGCTGCCATGGGAAAAAAGTTTCCGGAAGCAATGCCTGAGATTTTGGCATACCAGCAGGTCAGTGTGAATGCCAGTGAACAATACGATGGCATATACTGGAGGTGTTATGACACTCACTATCGAGTAAACACAGCTGCAACTGGCAATCGCCAGTGGTCCGACTTGGACATTGACCTCTATACTCAGGTTTTCACTGGGAGAGCCCAAACTGTAGCATCATGTGCTTTTTGCAATAGCACCTCCCACAACACCAAACAGTGCCCTCTAAAACCATGCATATGCAGTTCTTCCATCCATTTTCTTTTCGATTCTCTGTGCCAACAGGTTTGGGACAGCTAGTCCAGTCAAGTACTATCACTCCATCAGGCAGGTATTGCTACGGGGGGGACCTCAAGCAGCTTGCGCAGCATGTAAGCCGGAGTGTAGTGGTGCTCCCCGACAGTTGCGGCCAGTCATTACTCCGCTGCAGTGGTTGACGTGGGCAAAGGCTTTAGAGTCACACCCAGATCGAGATTTTTCAGCTTACATTGTGGAGGGATTGAGGGACGGGTTCAGACTTAGCCATACATGTACATCAGCCAAGCGCAACATGCTTTCAGCTTCAGCATCCTAACATGATTGAAGAGTACTTGAAGGAAGAAACTAGACTGGGTCGTGTGATAGGTCCCCTCAATGCTCAGGAGGTGGAGGTTGTAATTTTTATTTTGGTAGTAGCACCAGCATAGCCTCGTGCATCTAACACAACTTCATGCTACTAATGCAACCGTTCATAGGAAACGTCATCGTGCATTCATAGAATCTGGTGATTCTGACTGATTTGTACTTATACTATGCATACATGTTTACATTACATTGAATACATGTTGGGGTGTGGGTGTAAAGAAGGATATGAAGAGTGACAATGAGAAAATGGTACAGGGTATGAATGTTGTAAATATGACACAGGGTCTGAATGGGCAAGGGTATTTACATGCTGCTTTTGTTGTGGAGGCTGAGGTGGATGTGATGGTAAGCTCAATATTTTACTCATTTTAGCATGGTCAACTATATCGGTATCTGCATAGTCTCTTAAACTTTGTTCACTGCTGTGGCCAGTGATGGAGGCAATTTTATCATTTGAAATACCACTCTTTTGCAGTTTTCAGACCAAAGTTTTTCGAACACTATGGTTCATGAAATTGTTCTGTGTTGCCTCCAATCCAGCCAATTTCGTCATTGCCTTCATAAAGTGGTCTACCGTATTTCCAGAAATTAATGCGCAGTTAAAATAATGCGAATCAGTTGAATTTAAGAGTTTTGCATAATAATGCTATTTAAATAATGTGAATTAAGACTACTGATATATACCGGTAATAGTATCCAAAAACGAATCGATCGACTTTCAATTTGTACACGTGTGTACTGGTGCGCAGTAATAGGAATACTCTATTTACGGTAAGAAAAAATCTGCATTATTAAATTGACGTCAAAAAATGACCATTTGTAACGGTAAAATGCCTCGCAAAGTTCGCATTTATAAAATACCGCATTAATTTCCAGAATTACGGTATTTGGTTTATCCCAACAGGAGATTGTGTGTACCACACGTCTTTGCCTTGTAAATGCTGAGGTGGAGATAAAGTGGACCAGACATCTTCTTCATTGCAGGTCTTTTGGAGGTTAATTTCTCCATTAGACGAACTGGGCACCAACCTCCACCAACAGCAAACATCCTCTGAGGAACCCTTCTGTCCTTTTTACACAGGCCACCTTGTCGAGTTTTTGTCAGACCCTCTACCCATTCAATGTACTCTGTTTCTCCAGTTCCAGGGTTTTTCACAAATTTTAGGTCTTCAATACAGATCTGGTGGTGTTCCTGCCGTCCATGTGTCCCAAACTGCTGGCTAGTCATGTAAAAGATTGTGTAATTCAGACTCTTTGGGTTTCCATCTCCGAGTACACCTTTGCTCCACATCATTTCTTCTTCTTCTTCTGTAAGTACATCAGCCTTGTTCTTTCTCTTCCCCATTGCCATCTCCCTAAGCTCGATTGTCTTCACATTCAGCACCTGCCTGCACTCTGTAAATTCCTTGTCCTTGATTATTCGAAAGTTGTAACCAGCATTTCTGAACTATCTGTCCAAGGCTCCCAGCATCGTCTGCAGTGAGTCAGGCTCACAGTTTGTACCATCTTTCTTCCTCAACTCTGCAAAAAAGTGCTGCAATATTTTGTTTAATTCACTGGATGAAGTCTCTCCAGCCACAATTTGAATGCTGTTTTTCTCCCGCCAGTCTGTTAACTTTCTTGCCCATGTGCTTGTGGATTTTTCTGTTTTTTGTTTTTTCACTTCTGTTCCTATGCTTTTGCTGCAGCTACATATAATGAGAAACTCCCCACATTCACTGCATCATATTAGAGGATCCAAACATGCCAAGCTGGCAGTGGCTGATATTCTCATCCAAAGGCAGAGGTTGCAAGGGTAGCAAGGCACCTTCAGATGTCAGTTCCTGTCGAGAATAGATGTGAACTTAACCTACTCCAGTTTCTACATACCAGTCTACACTTTTTCTGCTTCTGCTACTCCAGTTCAGGACCATGGCTTTCACCTTTAACAGCATTTCAATTTCACCATATCTGAATGTATCACTGAGTGTCAGCCATCTACCCCCAGCTGTCAAATTACTATTCTTGTCTTACCTCCTCTCCCACCAGCATTTTCTTCACCAGCATGTCCTACATAGCAGGTTATACCATTAACCCAATGATTGGTATCCATTTGACACAATTACTAATTATCTGAATTGTTAACTTCATTCACTCGTACCACAATCTCTATCAGGTCACATCCATTAAACTCAACACATCCATTGCCCACAAAAACTTAAGCTGGTTGGTTCGCCCATCCCCCTAGTTAGTGTTATGATAACTCCACCCATTTAGCCCCACCCCCAATTTGCTTAGTATAATTAGAATATTCTTAGCCGTGTGAATGCCAACCGAGAGCTGGGCTCCTCAATCAAAGCAAGCCTTAGGCGGGGAGTGGTCCCGCCCTTTCTGTAGTAGGCCACGGGTCGGGAGTTCAAAGGGACCGAAACCCGTGGTCATGCGAGGACCGGAAAGGGTACTCCCCTGAAGACCAGTATTTTTTTGAGCATATCTCCCAAAAAACAGTAACTAACCGCCCCATCCATTTGAGCCATAAATGCCACACCCATTTAAGCCATAAATGCCCCACCCATTTAAGCCATAAAATGCCCAATCCATTTAACTAATTTACACGTTACAGTTCAGCAACGTGGAAATTGCCCTAATCAGCATTGTCATGTTTGAAGGTGGGCACGTGAAATTGGTTAATTAACCAAATAATTAGCGGTCACAGGTGAAGTTTCTCAAATTCTCTTCTATGCAAACTGACATGGCAGATGACAACCAGCACCAACCCGGCATTCCCCTCCCACGTACTATCAAACAGGGCAAGAACCAAGTTAAACCACCCACTGTTGACATCCCAATGAGAGCAAAACAAAAGAGGGGTTATGCATGGTGCAAACACTGCCACTCACTCGAGCACAACTCGAATTGTTGCCCCTTCAAACCCCCTCACACTAAGGTGACCGTAAGAAAGGTTCTTTGGAGAAGAAGTTTAAAATCTGCCATGAAAGTCAACATAAAACTGTTTACACTAATTTCTGTATACAGTATAGTGATATGGTTTGGGGCAACATTGAGGTGAAGAATGAACTGGATATTGGTGGCAAAGCACCCAACCTACAACAAGCAGGGTACTTCACAAAGCTCAGAGCGAGGGACCAAACCAATGCTGCTGGTGTTAGTAGTAGGTCCCAAATGCTTTCAGGTTTTTGGTGCAACTTGGAACGGTTCCAGAGTTTGCACTTTGACCCATTGACAGAGCCCCTTTCCCTTCCGTACATACCTCACAGAACAAATGCTATTGAGAAAGTGACACGTATGTTGCATGCTATGGATGTTACAGTGAAAACATTGTCAGCACAGTCAAAAAAGCTGTCAGCACATCTTCGAATCTATATTTTGATTTCAACTCCAAACTAGAGTATATAGACAAATTGCAGAAGACTTGTGTATGGAAGGCAAAAATGAAGAACTAGTGGCTCTACCCCTATCCATAGATGTACCGCTTAGAGAGTCTAAGGGCCTACACCTCCACTTTTGCCCCCTAGTTACTACAAGAGCTCCAAGCTACATGTATTACCACTATCCTTAATCTATCTAAATGGCAATCAGACCTACAAGATCACCCAGACTAAACATTTTCCAATTTATCACACAAGGCATTCAGTGCAGTCTCAGAATAGGCTTCAACTACATACATACCGTACTCGCTCTAATTATCCGAACGGTCAAAAATAATTATTAATACGGTCGTTCTGCATTCAACGGTCAACACCATTCGGCATTAAATAGAAAGCAAATAAATCTCACAAGTCGCTTGTTCGAGTGTAATTAGAACGGATTAGAATATTATGGAGACAACGAAGACGAGACAGCAGTCGATATTGACCTTTGCAGTGAAGACGTCCCCTCACTCATTCGTGCATCGCCCTTCACCGTGGTAGGTGTCCAACTATAGAAAGAATTGAATCGTATATCCACACTGGGATTGCAAAAACTAAAGATGCCTAAGAAAACCAAGTCTCCAAAGTCCACTTGTGACCTTTGTTGTGACAACATTGAGTCTGACCAAGACCAGCTTGCCTGTGAGGGTGGCTGTGGCTGTATCGTTCACCGCTACTGTGCAGGAGTGACTACCAAACACTATGCCGAGCTAACTGCCTCGTCTACTCCGTTTGTTTGCTTTTACTGCTCCCTAAATCTTTTCAAGACCATGGTTGATCAGTTACAGCTGCAGGTTGACACACTCAGGGGTGAACTTGACGTGACTAAGACGACGCTCAAACAGAAAGAACATATAGCGGCAACCACTGAAGCCTGCCCCCCACCCGCCACCTTCGCTGCAGTAGCAGCCCACGCTTCACGTAATAGCAACCGCAGACAGGGCAAGCAGAAGAGAGTCAGCAAAGAGCGGAAGAAGACCAACAAGAACGAGCTACTCACTACTAAGGCGGTGACTGGACCCCCTGCTCTGGCGGTTCAATCTGAAACCACCATGGGAGGTGAGTCTGTTGACTCTGTTGTAAGCAGTAATGTCAGTAAACCTAAACAATTTGAGAAGGTTTCTGGAGCAAGAAAAGTGTGGGGAACTATGAGGGAGACCACAGTCAAGGCTGTGACAGGGGTTATTTCCAAATTGTGCCCATCAACAATAGATTTCAAAATAAAACGTAAGACTCAGCCAGGGAATCACAACCATGGCCACAAACCTAGATGGTGGTTTGTTATTCACGCTAAAGAGGAAGATCTTGCCACACTTGAATCAGCATGGAGTGCTGTCTTTGACCACACCCAATGGAAGCTCCGCCCCTGCTACAAGCCTATCTTTGACCTCTCAACTGAACCTAATGACTCAGAACCAAATGATTTAACCCAAATCAGTCAAATGTCCCCCACGGCCAACTCAACCAACCATCTCACAGCCAGTAGCATTGTCCCAAATGAGAATCCGCCTTTTTTAGGGGCGACCCCAGGGGAAGCAACAACCCCTCCCTAAGTGCACCATGTCCCTCCTCCATTACAATGTCAGAAGTCTCCTACCTAAACTTGACAACTTAAAAGCTGAATGCACCATTTTCAAACCTCATGTTGTGTGTATCTGTGAAACCTGGCTAGGTTCTGACATTGAAGACAATGAGCTATCTATCGATGGATACAGAATTATTCGTTTAGACAGAAATAGACATGGAGGGGGAGTAGCTCTGTTCATTAGTAGTAATTTGTCACACAAAGTCATCTATTTGGGTAATGGTAGCTTTGAATGTATTATTGTTTCACTTCAATTTGGCCCTTGTAAAGTATGTGTTTGCTTGTTGTACAGACCCCCTAATAGTAGTTGTGACTTTTTAGATTATCTGTATGATGTTTTATGCTCCATAGACATCTCTTTGTTCACTAACGTTTTACTTCTTGGTGACTTTAACATTGACTTTTTAGCTCAAAAACATTCTCTATTTTCAAAATTAGTTTGTATTACATCTAGTTTTTTATTTCGCCAGGTTGTAAGTCACCCTACTCACTTTAGTTATTCAGGTGTCCCATCCATTATTGACCTTGTTTTTGTATCTTGTTCTCCCAACCTTGTCTCATGCAACACGATCTCGCCCCTGTCTACCTCAGACCACATGGGAATCCATTTAACTTACAAACTCCCAACTACTAACAAGAGACCCCGCACCCCTCGGAGGTCTGTCTGGTGTTATTCTCTCGGCGATTTCGACAAAGCTTGTGAAATATTATACAATGTTGACTGGGATACTGTTACTAACGAGTCAGATATTGACCTATGTTGGAGCAACTGGCAGAGAACATACCTTAGTATAATCAGCCAATGTGTCCCTCAAAAACTCCTTCCTCGCAAGAAACGCCTCCCATGGATCAGCCTCTCCATTCTTAAAGCCATTAGAAAACATAACTCTCTACTCAATAAGTACAAGCGCTCAGGCAATCAAACCATTCTTTCCCTATACAAGTTCACCAGAAACCGGGTGATTTCTGAACTCAGAAGGGCCAAGCATGCATTCTTTAAACATCTACAAACTGCAGATGACAAAACATTTTGGAAGCTATATAAAGCCTTAACTAGAAGGGAATCCTCAATCCCAGCACTTCAAGCACCCAACTACGGTCTTGTGTGCAATGACATGGAAAAAGCTAACATTCTTAACAACCAATTTTTCAGTAATTTTAATCACACAACCACATCAAATAGTGACACAAGTACAGTCAACAACCTTGACAACCTTGACAACCTCGATCCATCTAACTTCCCAGAGGAATTTCTGTGTACGGAGGACAAGATGCTATCCTTAATCACTTCTTTAGACACTAGCAAATCTACAGGGGCAGATGGTGTCTCTGCCAAAATGCTCAAATCCACTGCTCCGTTCATTGCCAAGAGTCTCACCAAACTGTTTAACAAATCTCTAAGAAGTGGGAAGTTTCCCTCTGACTGGAAGGTTGCTCAAGTAGTTCCAATTCCGAAGGGAGGTGACCCTGAAAGTCCAGCCAACTACAGACCTATATCAATTTTATCCATTCTAAGCAAACTTCTCGAGAAACACCTGCACAACCTCTTGTCTCATCACTTGAACATTTTCTCGCCACTTTCAGATCACCAATGGGGCTTTACCTCAGGGAAATCCACAACCTCAGCTCTCATCTCATATGCACACGACTGCCAAGAAGCACTTGACTGTGGGAACGAGTTGTGCTCAGTGTTCTTCGACCTGAGCAAAGCGTTTGATACTGTCCCCCATCAGCAACTTCTTTTCAAACTTTTTGAACTCCAAGTCGATCCTTTCTTCATAAGATGGGTTAGTAACTACCTAACCGACAGAACACAGTCAGTTGTAGTGGGAGGTGCTCAATCTAACCCTTTACCTGTAGTCTCTGGTGTCCCCCAAGGATCCGTACTTGGGCCACTGCTCTTTTTGATATATATCAATGGTGTCTCAGTCTCTGTAACAGACAGCAAGATCACCCTATATGCTGACGACATTGCTCTCTATAAAATCATTAGAAATCCTAGAGACTACACTCTGTTGCAAGGTGACATTACATCAGTATGCAGTTGGATAGCAGACAATCACCTTGTTTTGAACATTTTGAAATGCTGTTACATGGTCTTCTCTAGAAAACATCATCCAACCTTTCCAAATGCCCCACTCTATGTTGGAGATTCACAAGCTCTCAACAAAAGAGATCATTTTAAGTACCTTGGAGTCAACTTCTCGACAGATCTTACCTGGTCCTACCACATCAATATAATTTGCAAGAAAACTCGAAAGCTAATAGGACTATTGTACAGAAACTTCTATCAATTCTCGAACCCCTCAACACTTTTGAAACTATACAAATCTCTGATTCGTCCTCACATGGAGTATACCTGCGCGGTATGGGACCCTCATCTTGCGAAAGACATCAAGTTGATAGAAGATGTACAGAAGTTTGCTGTGAGAGTTTGTTCAAAATCATGGAACTCAAATTATGAGTCTCTTCTCAGCTACTGCCGCGTACCCACCTTATCCAACAGAAGAAAAGTCCTAAAGCTCTGTTTATTGTTTAACATCATAACTGGCAGGGTTGTTTACCCAAACAAACCTTTTGAAAGGGCAATTGCCCACTATCCCAATCGTCATGCTAACGCCACCCAGCTGTCAGTACCGTTTGCAAGAACAAACAATTTTAAAAACTCTTACTTTCCCTCGACCACTGCTCTATGGAACTCTCTAAATTTTGACACCAGCTGCATCAGCTCATTGACATCATTCAAACATGCGCTTTTCAAAGAGTTTGAATCGCCTGACTCTTGACTCTTGTATTGTTAAGTAATTGTCTGTGTTTATACATATTCATATTGACAAACTATTGTGTAGTGTTTTTTTTGTCTCTGTACTGGGTCCAAGATTAATATTAGTTATTAGTCTCTTATGTATGTAGCTATCTTCTTGTGACCTTTGCTGTTGCATAAACCTGTTTCCATAAAAAAAATTAAAAAATAAAAAAAACTATAGGTCTATCGTCAACATCCTCATCAGCTCTAGTGTCACGGTGCTCTCTGACAGCAATCGCAAAACAATCTTCAGCGTTTCCATGTTCCCCTTCCGTGCTTAGCCGCTGTCCAAGAAGTGGTAACCACACTCTGCGATAAACGTGGAAGCCTCTAACAGCTGCAGTGAAGCTGAACTCCAACTCATCTTCTCGAGCTCCTGCCATACTTTAATACTTGTGTACACCGTGTGGCGTGGCCGTTCGGTTAAATAGAACGGGTAAGAAAATTTGAAATTCAGCATGTTCAATGAATTAGGAAGGAAACATAATTATCAAATATGCCATTTGAGCTATTAGAATGTTCGGATAATTAGAGCGAGTATGGTAGCCTCCAGAACCTGAAACCCGGCCTGCCGAAAGAGCCTACGATCAGTTACAGAGCATCCATCCATAGTGGATGGCTACATTTGTAATGAAGTCAGTAAAATTGTAATAACTGACTTTTATATATAGGTCAGCCATTTGTTCAATTGTACTTGTTCTATTGCATTTTGTACTAGGGCACACGCTGCATATTATATACTGGATTGTATTGTTTGTCAGAATCAGTCCAAGAATTGTTCTTGTTGCAAGACAAGTCAGACCAAGTTGTTACAAAATCACTCCATCTGCATCCAGCACCCATCCACCTTACTCTAGTTCCAACAAAATGCCTTTTGGGTCACCTCCAAATGCCACAAACCAGGAAAATGGCGGCTAATTGTTGATATTTTCACCCCCGAAGGACACAGTATAAATGACTTCATTGACAAAGAGTTCAGCTCAATTTCATGAATCTCTGTCAATCTTGTAGTCGAGGCCATTCTCCATCTGGGTCAAGAAATTCTCCTAGCCAAAGCAGATGTTAAGGAAGTACCCTAGTATTCCATACGTCCCAGTGACCCCTGAAGACAAGCTACTCTTGGCCATGCAATGCAACTTGTACATTGACATGGTTCTCCCCTTTGGCTTTCACTGCATTTACTGACACGATTAACTAGAACAATCCAGGAAGCATTATCAGCCTTCTGCATCAATCAATCCAAGTACGCAAGTCACAGTTTTAGAATCAGTTCCACTACAACAGCTGCCAATGCAGCATTACTGATTCCACAATACAACAATAACTCAGCAGACGAGAGAGCACAGACTATCTACTCTACGTCCGCACCTCCTGATAAACTAGCAGATCTGTTGTCTGTACTTAGTGACATCTTAAACTTATGATGTGTACATTACCACCTCCAACTCAAAAACATGTACTTATGTGTGAACCAATAGTACATACGTGTAGATGTGGGCACCACGAGGCTTCAATAGCACATGTGTATGCCTAGTTACTTTGTGATGTATTATGAACTCTTGGCTTGTGAGAAGTGATTCACACGTGTGGATGATGTAAACTGTTTGCGAATAAAAGTACAATCACAGTTAATACCATATGGTGATCAACCAACCATTTTTTGTGTGGCTTGCACTTTTCAGCCAACCATACAGCATATTGTGACATCCACCAAATGCCCTGCAACACTCCATGATTATGAGTCCAGTCTCAGATGAACTTTGCAGTGAATATCCACCATAGGATATTTACAGAGAGGTTGATGTCCAATGTCAGGGGAAAGCTTGGAAAAAGAATGTTAGACGCAGAGAAGGTGGAGTACATCAAACTCATTGCCTTTACGATGTTCCCGCTAGAGAGCAAAGAAACTGAAAAGACAGCATGGAATGCATGTATAACTGCCATTGATGAAGTGATCAGAACATTGAATAAGAATAGAGGTAAGCATGTACCTGTAGCTCAGATTCTATAGTATTCTTATTTATAATGTCTTTGCTCTTCTTAATTTTACCACTGCTACACTCTAATAACTAGTACTCTTGTTTATCATGTTTTGGCTTTACTTAATTTTACCAAATACACATTGGCTATGCCTACTTTTCCACTACACTCGGCACTCCAGCCACTAGGAGCTCATGTGCACCCTAGGGCCTAGCCTCTGCGCACACGCAAGTGACCCACGTGCTCTCACGCACCTGCACTCATGGGTCCTCACACCTTACGAGCGAGTTTATCTCACCAACTCATGAGTTAACAACCCCCCACACGAGTGAACTGCACACAACGCGCGAGTATTTGTTACCTCTACCTGTGACCTGTACTGTATAAACTCTGATAAGACTCATTCCCAGGCCACATATAGGTACAAAGAAGGTGCTCAGATTGCAGAAGCAACAATTACATTACAAAACTACACCACACAGAACATAAACCACCAACATCTTGAATAAAGCTTACAAAACAGACCACTTCCATTAGCCCCAGTTTGTAGCAACCATGTCTCCATTATTCATGGCAGATTTCATAACCTCGTTTCCAGGCTCTTCCTGCTAGGAGAGGAAGAGCCTGGTAATTGTATCACATGCGTGACATCAAGGGTAGACACGACTTAAATGCCATCAGGTGAATCAAGGTGGACGCAGGGGGGGGGAGGGGTCCCAACCACAAATAATGCACTAGATTGTTCATTTGCAGTGCTCTACCGCTGATCAGGATTCCAGTGGTTCGTGTGGTCAAAAGTACTTGTCTTGAGTTTTAAGAAGCCTGCTTTCAAGCTTAGCGCATACATATTTGAATGTCAGCATCTCCTCTTATGTCCACCTTGCATCCACTCATGTGACAGATGCTCCAAGGCCTTTCTCCACATTTTTTGCTGCTCTTTCCCTTCCATGTATTGAACCAAATAGGAGGTAGAAAAAAATAATAGCTCGCTTCGGCTGTACCAAAAGGCTTCACCATCCTCTCAAACTTTGTAAACCAGCACTACAGTCCATATGCACTGAGCCATTAAGGAACGGAGGAAAAACCTCTGAAAACCACCTAAGAGGGGTCACACCCACATACACCATAACCACAACCGAAACCACAGTCAAAGAAAGGTCAACAGATGGATTATTAAAGTCCCTGAAACTGCCAGTTTAACATTCAAAACTAGCCCCATTCCCAGACACCACTCAGCATTCCATTGCTTACACACAACCACATGTACAGCCAACACCGCATGGTAGTTGGTTCATTCACAAACAAGCATAACTATGACTCTGGTCAAGATATTGTTTTGTGTACCCATGCATGGGTACAAAAAACAAGATCTTGACATGATTTTGACAGAATTTGGGCATGATTGATCTCTGCTCTACATGGGCTTTTGGACAAAAAAAACAACAAGATTTTGGCCACAGTCACAGTTGTGATTCCAGTCCAGTATGTATTAGATTTATTCACACAGCCACGAAGAAGATAAAAAAGGATGATGTTGCTATACACTGTCAGTTTTAGTTGGTTTGTTTTGGTGTGTGTGTGTGATTTGAATTAGAAGCATACCACCATTTCTTGCTCTTGTATAGCGACTGTAGTATAATGGATCATTCCTACACATGATTACTGCACAATGTGAGCCCCACACCAGTGAGGCTGCATTGTTCTGGGCCCCTACCATTATAACGCTTGTCACTTGTGGTACATGAATCGTAATTATAATACATGAGACAGTACAATGCTACATGAATCATTCTTACACACACACACATTCTTACAGTCCATAGACATACACACCCCCTTGAGCATTCTAGCATACATGTAAAGAATAGACCTCCTCCCCCTGGGATTGGAAACTGCGCCAATTAGCACCAGATAGCACTTCTGATCCACGCTACACCAGAAACGTGTTGATGTTAATAATTTTAATCTATATAACTGGTAGTGGGCATCAATTGGAACATATACCATCGCTTCAAGACAACTGACATGACAAAAGTTAGAAGTATGGAGACGGAAAGTTCAGAATGTGAAGGTATTTTCACTATTATGTTTTCCCTTCACTTGTCTTTGCAGTACAAAGTGCCCGCATTCTCTTGCCATTCATTTTTTTAGCTTTCAGCCTTTTGCTTTTGGTTGTTGTAGCGATAGGTGATGAAAGTTTCAAGGTAGATTCCAGCATATCCTAGAAGTCCTGATCGTTGGACAAAAGGTGTATCATTGGCTCAAAGAACCCAGCAATTTCAACCAGGCAGAACAGTTTGCAAAGTCTGTAGTGTGCCAAATTCAGAGCTGCATTTCAGCAAGTGGCCAGTTCAAATCATTTCAGTCGAGAAGGGAATGGATGTGGGGGTCAGAATTTGAAAACACAAGGTCATCCTATCTTCTGGCAACATGTTGGAGATGGCATTTTAAAAATACTTGTCAAGGAGTTTTCCAGTCATCAGGCAAGAAGCAGCAGTTGAAGGCGCCCCAACCATAAGTCACCAGGAAATGAATTCTCTCTGGTACACTGCTGGTTATGTACCAAGAGCTCTCCGTAAAAAGCTGATAAAGTCTGCTAACCCCCCGAGGCTTCAGCTGTTGTTGTATTTCTTGGATCTTGGATCTACTCGATGATGGGGATGAGCGGTACACTGACAGTGAGGAATGACTAGATCTGGTCGACAGAGGAGGCTTAACACGTGTGAATAAGACAGCATTATAGGTCTTGCTGGCAGTGGAGTTTGAACTCTGAAATCATCTTCAATCGCAGTACATTCCAAACTTCAAGACAGAAGTCAAGAAGGAAATTCTTGAGAATAAAGATGTTGCATTCTATTGGTCGATTCTACCATGTGGCTGGGAGGTGGATGAAAGCCAAGCACTGCTTGAACTGGTTGTGGACCTATTCCTCAACAGAGGAGGCTTGACACGTGTGAATGAGAGAATTCTCTTACACTATGGAGAAATATCTACTGCCAAGACTTTGTAAAAGTCTAAAGAATTTCGAAAAAATCTACGTTGCCACAAAAACATTTCAACAACTTACTATATACATGAATGTAGATATACATGCAATTTGCAATCACTTCCTACGATGGGCAGGTTTGCATTATGGCAGTGAATAGTTCTCCTTTTCCAACAATACTTTGTCCATCTCCTTAGAACCCCTACAATTGCCGCTATGGCATTTTATGATGCGCAGAATCTTCCGTGGGGATTCCCAAGAAAACATGCTTCACGTACAGACCGTGTGCCTGCATGGGGGTGGTCCGTATATTATACTCGAAAGTATACGATTTTCCGCATACTCACCGCCATTTTGTAGGGCAGTAGAATAGCAGCAATGTACACGTGGACCCCTTATTGGCTCCCTACCAGCAATACTGACAGCTGGATAGCTTAGTGGCTCATGTATGTTATAAGGCTAATAGCGATGTACATGTATGTCATACTGCAGTGATTTTAGATGCGGCTCATGGTAACGTTCAGCACCCAGCTCACAACCTCGTTGCTGTATAAACTTACCATTCACGGAGCCATTTTTTGCCCTACTTACGTCATCAGAATACTGATGCCACAGCCCATGACGTCACTGCCACTAGTAACCATGTTCATTTAGGCACACAGTCTATAAGGAAGAGCTATAGCGGTCAATCTAGAGCTCACCTGGTAGTATCCACTGAGTGAGTTTTGTCCCAAACAAACAAAAGCTGTTTGTGTAAATCGAGTTCACCTTTCACAATGGGCCTCTACGGCGGTTTGTATGATTACATCAGTCATTCACGTAGCACTAATTGCTATGCTCGTGTCACTAATTACTAGCTTCCAACCTCCTCTGATCCAAACGCAACGCTACTAGCACTATTGGATCATGTGATCAGTTTCCAATCCAGGGGAGGAGGTACAATCTATGATTGTAGTATGTTAGCACTACAGCCTCGTGAGCTAGCCATATTCATCTTTATCTATGGTGGGAGGAGCGAGAGGGAGAGAAAAATACATCTGGACACTCCAGCCAGCTTTCCGTGAACATCCGCACTAATGTATGAGATTCAAATCTGATTGGTTTGTTCAAAATTAAGCACAAGCCTTTCTGCAGACCAACACGTATACTTCTCATTTACAATGGCATTCTACAATACTGACCTGGCTTTGGGCTTTATACTTCACAGGTATGACGGGGACCTCGCGAGTGCAAGAACAGCATAAGACAACTTGCTCTTGAATTCTCAAGCTGCCGGAAGCCGTGGCTGTGGCCGCTCTTCCAGTAGGTGAAATTACAGGCTGTGTACACTCTTGAGACGACTCTTTTCGACATGTGCCTAGGGGGATTGTTCTGATTGCGCTCTCTATCACAACAGTTTGCCAGTGTGGGCACAAGCTACACAAACCAGTAACACCTAACATTTTAATTTGCATACCATGTGTGTGACCTGCAACCACTGAACAGAATTATTGCATCCGCCACAACAAACTCCGAGATATCACTGCAGGCCTCTTCAGTGAAGTGTGTCACTGTGTCAGCACAGAGCCCTGCCTACAACCAGTCACAGACGAGCAGTTAAAGCCAGAGAGAACAGGGAAGATGGAGCAAGACAGGACATTATGGCGCAAAGCTTTTGGGGGAGAGATCGGCAATCCGCATTTTTTGATGTGCGGGTATTCAAACCCTTCGCGCAAAGCCCCTACACAACACTTCTTTAGCTCAGTGCTACAGACAAAATGTGATGAGAAGAGAAGACAATACGATAAACGAGTGAGAGAAACTGAACATGGCTCCTTCTCCCTGTTAGTGTTTTCAACGTCAGGTGGCATGGGAACCACTGCAACAGTAGTGTACAAGATAATTTGCAGCAATGATCGCTGATGAGGACAGCAAGCATTAGATTAGGTGCACACTGAGCTTCTCTCTCCTAAGATCATGTGCCCTTGAGGATTCTGCTCGGCTCGCCCTGCCAGTCCTCCCATTACCACTGACTCTATGGATCTTGCCTGTTCTGAAGGAAACTGAAGATATAGAACACGAGGCAATGCAAACTAAATTTGCTTGCTATGCATCTTGTCAGTCTGTACATACTATTGTTCCTACCATTAATTTTCTGATTAACAAATTGTTACATAATTTCCTTCGTAGCATGGAAAAGCTGGCCAGAGTGTCCAGACGTAATTTTCTCTCCACCTCGCTCCTCCCACCGAAAACAAAGAAAAATACGGCTGGCTCGCGAGATCTCTATGGCGAGACTATGTTAACACATACCCACTTCTCCAGCCCGAGTATTATCCACAATAATCTGTGCCAGACCAGCACTCTTCCTGAGCAGTTCATCAAACGTCGCCAGCTCCCTATGAGGAGTCTCACAGTACACGAAGGACATACTTGCTACTGCCACAGCAGTAACAGCCTAGGCCTAGTACGCTCTAGCACGGACTGGGGTCCAGATTACAGGCCTGGAATCGAATCCGAGACAAAACTACAGTTACGTAATTGCGGCCGGCCTAGCTGGCGCGCGCGCACGCTCGTGCATGCATTACGTAATGCATCCGCTAGCGCCGCGCCGCCTAGTATAAATGGACAGTTGGCCCTTTGTGCTGGCATTCCAACGGAGCACAGAAGCGTAGTCGTGTAGACTCGTCTTGAGACCATCTACAGGCCGAGAGACCGCGGAGCCCCTCCACCAACCATGTCCAGCGACGAGAAACCAGCCGAAGACATCAAGGAGGCTCGCGTCATTACAGGTAAACTAACAAGCTAACCTTTGGCAAATTTCACAAGAAAGTTCTAGCCGCTGGCAAGACAAACCTCCGTGTCTTGTTTGGCGCAGAAAGGTGTGATGTGACTTTGAATTAGATCTGCTGTGTGTCTTTGACTTTTATATAGACTTCTTTTTTGTGGTGCACGAACAGGGCCTCAGGAAAACTAAAAAAAAAAAGAGGGTGGGAGGGAAAGAGGAAAAGGGAGTTGGCTCCTTGTTAGGGCTGAAATTTTAATTATGGTGGTTCACTGACTAGCAAATTACAAATGAAATGGCATTCCAAACTACATACCTGCTTACCTGTGAGTCTTTTGAGGTCAATAGTGTTGAATTTTCGCACACACTTTCACATGTACACGAAGCCAACATCATCACTGGCACAGTGAAGTGGTTCAATGTGCGAAGTGGCTATGGATTCATCAAAAGGTTTGGTTGGAAGTACCCTCCATTGTATACTGTGTTCTGCTAAGCAACGTCTACCCCAAAGATAAATGTACATTCTAGTACTTTCTAAATTGACATATGTACTGTTGGTTTGTACATGTACTTCAGTTCATTCACAAGATCCCTGTTGCCTGTGAGTTTGCAAGCGGCACAAACTAGTCACTAAAAGAGCCTACCAGTACTGTTTCAATTGGGTAGACGTATTGAACTAGCTAGAGAAGAAAGTCTAGCAGAGGACGGATTTTGGTAACTGATGAATACGTAGACTCTTCCCCACACATTGAATGGTTCCAGTGAAAGTCAGTGGGACTGCATGTAACTACAGCGTACCTACCACAATAAATCACAGTGTATGAAGCTCCTGGTATTTTATTGTGTGTGTGGATAACATATGAGGCTGGATTGAACAGGCAAGTATGTGAGACTCTTTGTGTGTATGTGTGTGTGTGTGTGTGTGTGTGTGTGTGTACAGTGTAGGTTGTCGGTGAATAAATGCTTGGTATTCCTACCAGTGAGTTTCTATTCAGTGTGTGTTGTTACCTCTGTATTAAGAATGAAGAGCCTTTGTTGTGCCTGAAAGGTACACAGCCTTGTTCCCACAAAAGACAAATAATGGGCTTGGAACCCTAAAAAAAACATGACAAGTTAGCAGCTTGTCGACATGGTAATATTGAATGTGTGTGTGTGGGTGTGTGCGTGTGTGGGGGTGTGTGTGGGTGTGTGCGTGTGTGGGGGTGTGTGTGGGTGTGGGTGTGGGTGTAGGAGGTGGAGGGTGTTACTGGAGTATATACATACTGCTAATGATTCTAATATGGTGGCTAAGGGCAGTTGCTTATCTCAGTGTATCTAGGTGGCTTTTCCTCCTTTGTGGAGATTCATTCCTCCAACTGCAGCTGTTTAGTCCACTCTATTTGTGTAGCCTTGGCAGTATAAAGATTCATGACCACTGAATTCTGTTGCTGGTAGATTGTTTGTGCTGAGTCATTGGGGGTGGAAAGTCGCAGATCTGTGTGTCAGATTGCTAGCCTCATCCAGTTGATTGCTTAGGTATGCAAAAATGGAGAGGCAAGGCCTCGGTGCTATGTTTACCCAAATAGTCAGAAGGGCGGAAGGGGCCCCCGAACAAAAGAACAGTTTTTTGAGACCTTTTCTTGCAGCGTCAATCCAAGCACAAGAGTTCCAAACTTACACAAAGGAAACCAGTTGCGGCTTGTTATGAATTGAAGAGCACTTTTGTTCAGGGGCTTCTGTCTACGTAGAAAGTAGATACCGATGTCACTCACGATAACCGCTCCCAAGCCTTTCCCTCCATTTTTGCATACTGTAATGCAATTCAAAACTGAATAGTGGGAAGGCTCAGGAACAAGGCTGTCTGTTTGCATGTCTGGTATACAATGTACAAGTGAACATTGTACATTGAAATTGAAATGTGTAACTGAATACTAATTAGCCAGTTTCTCTTTCACCCTAACTATAAGTACAATGTATCATCTCTTGTCCACCTACAGGAATGACAATGGAGAAGACATCTTTGTCCACCAGGTATTGTGTGACTTGTGTACTGTACACTGAGCTATACAATTGCAAGAAAGGCTGTTAGCGTGTGTCATTGTTTTAACTTTGTGTACTGACTCAAGCTCAAGTAGTCAATTATCTTCTCTCGTTTATTCCATTTTTTTTTCATACCGTACCTTATTCCTCTACTTCTCCATTCCTCCCCATGTTTGTGCCTCCTCCAATAATATTTCCCTTCCCCTCCTCCACTACCGTAGTGTCCCGCTAATACGCCCCCTTCGAAAATACGCCCCCCCCCTCTTTTCCGCCAAAGTTCCTGCACAGGGTAGTTTGACTCGTTATAACGCCCCCCGGTGAGCGTCTTCTGGAACATCAAAACTACACGTGCTTACTATACGTTGCAAGTGCGTTCAGTAAGACTATAGTAGTCGGTGAATCTTTTGTAAGTTTTGTGGCTTTTAGAAAAGCCGGTTAGATGTTCCAAGTTTTAAGCTGCTAGTTTAGCAAACAGGTTTATCAGTCTGTCAAGGTGTTTTTGTTTCCCTCTGAAGATGTACACGCACGGAACCACGAGTCCTTTCCCATCAACTTCAGAACGTCTTCTGTCACCATTGACGATGCAACGGTCATCTCGCTGCCACTCTTGTGCAAGAAATACCAGCAGACTCTGGAAATTTCCCGTGGTACATGACCGACAGTGTTGCCGTTCTTGAGGATAGCTACAGCGAAGTCGTCGTGAATGTTATTGACCTCGCGTTGAACTGGCAGCTCTTCTCCGATGTAGGGAGACCACGCAGCTTTGTAAACGTGATGTCCGCGAACAGTACTCTCGATCCTGAAAGTCGTCGCCGTAGTTAGTTGATAGTGAAAGGCAAACATGAGCTTTGGAAGTGTCCTAATTGCGTACATAGCACTTGCGTAAAATCTTTTTTTTGGGGGGGGGGGGGCTTATAGTCGAGACTAATTGCATCCTCGAATATAAGCCCCCCCCCCACTTTAGGCGGGATGTAGTGTACAAAATGGGGGGGCGTATTAACGGGACACTACGGTACTTTCTCCTAATTCATAAATTCCCTTAACCCTCCCTATATATTTGTCTCATTCCTCCTTTCCTACTCCCTCTCACCCATATTTTTCTCTCCCCCACCTATGTCCATTTTCTAGACGGCTATCATCAAGAACAATCCCAACAAGTATCTGCGCAGTGTTGGCGATGGAGAGACAGTGGAGTTCATTGTGATCCAGGGTGCCAAAGGCCCAGAAGCAGCCCAGGTCACGGGTCCAAATGGAGCTGCTGTCCAGGGGAGTAAATATGCACGTGAGTCAGTATGCTGTTAGTAGATGTAGCTCAATCTCAGACCCTTGTCCTTGCTGATATGTAGCATCATTATTGGATTATTTTCTCTACTTTAGCTGATCGTGATCGTGATCGTGATCGTGAGCGTTTTCGTTTTCGACGCCGTGGCCCACCTCGCCGTCCCAGGTACCAGCCACAGGACAGCCAGGGGGAGGACAATGAGGGCAGTGAAGGTATGTCTGTGTGTGGTGCGCGTGTGGTGGTGCTTGAATGTCCCTAAAAGCTGGTTTGCTATTGAATGGTCAGTATAATGGGGGGATTGTGCTGTTGCATGATAGTAATCCAGTATTGATGTCTAGCTGAACCACACCATAAATTCCTAAACATATTTCAGAACTCTTATAAATGCACGCTAAATTTTCCTGACTAGTGTTGAGGTTAATAGTCCTAAATGCGTTTATGCTCTTATGCTCTCCTTATTGCCCAAGTGGAGACTTAGTTGGTGGCTAATGTATTGTGTGGTCAGACATGTTTACCTCTTTCTGCCTCTTCTTATCTAGGTGAGGCAGAGGGGGATCAGGTAGACCGCCGCCGCCCAAGGGGTCCACGGAGGGGTGGGTTTGGGTATAGAGGAGGATATCGTCCCCGCGGCCCGCCAAGGAGGAGGAATGAAGGAGAGGTGGGTTGATTAGAAGGATGTTAGTCAATGGTTAGTGCGAGTAGTGCACATGTCCAGCCCATTTGCCAGAATCTCCCTCCCTGCCCTTGGAAATTAAAAGCCAAGTGACTCGTGAGAAATTTCTTTACGAATGTGGTATACAGGCATGTCCATTCATAGAGCATTGCCTCTTTACAGTCAGTGTTTGCTTCCCCATTGGACAAATGGAAAACAAGGCCTAGGAAATCCCCTTCAAAATATCTTGCTTGAGTGCTTGTTGGTAAAAGCCCTAATATATATCATGTTTACATTCAAGCCTTTGTTTGCACAACAGTAACCCAAAAACCTCACAACATTGCGCTGAACAAGTACTGGTTTGGATGCGAGGAATGTTTATTTCAGATATAGAGCTTCTGTGAATTCTAAAAGCAGTCACATGTAATACACATGTAGTGTACTCTATCAGAACTGATCAGTGGAGTGAAGTGAGTGTTGATAGGAGTCATGTTACACACTATGACAACTCATCATTGTTCAGAGTTATCTCATCTTTCACCCACTAGCTCTCCTGTGAGTAGAATTTGACTACACATATATAGGCTGCACCACTGCTACTTTCTGTATTGCTAGTTTCTCTGTTTTGACAATGCCGAGCGGAGCAGCATGCAATCAAGCATTGACTGACTGCAAGTGCGAGCTGAAGCCTTAGAGTGTAGAAATGCAGGAGTATGGTCTAATTTTAGTGGACGAGGGAGATTCGGCCTGTTTCGGATTTTGACAGTTGCACACTCCCCCCTTCTGCAATGAAGTGAAGTTTATAGTGTACCAAATTAAAACACTATATATGTAGCAAGATGTATTTATACAGTGTACTTTCATGTGCACTCACACGATACCCAGGGCGAGGGTCAGGAGGCTCAGGAAGGCCGTCCTCCTCGCCGCAGAAACTTCCAGACCAGGGTCTACCGCAGGAGGCCCCAGGGAGCAGAGGATGGACCAGGAGGATCACCAGTAGGCCACCAATACAGTAGTAACCCTGGGTCCTAATCACTAGAACTGCAGCCAAGGGAGGGTCTAATTACCAAGCCTGAGAGGTGGCTGATGAAGCAAATTTCACAACTAAAATGCCTGGTGACCACACATGCTGACAATGCAGCTATTTGTCTAGTCAGAGCAGCTACTATGGCTACATGGGCATGGGCTAAGTTAAACTCAAACCAGGAGATATGAGGGAAGTCCCTGTTGTGTATGAGCAGTCTAGCTTGTCATTCATTCCCGCTTCACGCTGACGCTACACTAACAGTCTGGCAGTAGCCCTTCACTCCCATTCTCGCAGCTACACGTTGGCATGGACATTCAATCTTTGTGAAATATATCAATGCACTCATTTGTAAGTGGTCGGGCCAGTCAAGCAAGCGTACACTTGCACGTCACAATGAAGTCACGCTAGTGTGGGGCTCACTCAGGATTACCCCAAAAATGATTGATGAGGTACTTGCACAGTTTCCTTTGTTCCACATACATCCAAGAGCTTGCATGGTGTATATGATACTATCACTAAATGAAAACGTCATTTTAGTGCCTGCTCATGACAACCACTTTGGGTCATTAGATTCTACATCAGTTTCATCAAGATACTGTTTTCACATAATACACACCGCTAGTTTTCTTACAAGGTAACATTCATTGACTTTGCTGTTTTGTAGGAACAACAGTCCTTCCTTGTGTGTGGTCTGATGCACATCAATATCATTTTCCCTCTCTCTCTCTTTCTCCAGCGTGGTCCACCTCGCCGCCGCCGCCGTCCCCGTTCCAAGCCTGCTGAGCAGAATGAAGATGTAAGGATCTTAGTGCGTGTGTGTTGCCCAAATTGCCACTTTAAGAAATTTGGCAAGCTATAGGGAGACCCAAGTGTTTCTTTATTGCATTGTAGATCCTATTGAACCTGGAACTGCATCAGGCATATCTTATACTTATACTATGATTTCACCTCCCTTCTCACATTCTCATGTAGCAATGACAATATTCTGAAATCCCAGTGGCCAGGTCATGGAGTGTAAATCCTATACCCTTGCACTTTAGACCCATGTTCTGTGGCCATGCATTTAGTTACCTTATAGATGTTACATTATATCCTGCAGCTGATCACCATAGTCTAGACATAAAAACCACAAGCTCAATAATGGTCACTATGATTTGTCTCTCCCTTCTCATATTCTCATGTAGCAATGGTAATGATATTACCATAGATGGTCACTAATATGCTTGCTTCCTCTTCTCTATCCTTCCAAGAGCAAGAATGGGAGTGGTGGAGAGGTGAACTCTGAGGAAGGGCAGGAGCCATCCACTGAAGCTGTTGAGAACCAGCACCAGTGACATCCATCCTATAAATAGCCACTTAAAACCCTTTTAAATACCATCACCTAAAGAGAATAACAAATGAATGTACAAATGTGAGAAGCCAGCTTAGGAAACCATCGTTTTTGTAAGGCCATCTAACGTTAATGCCATCTAGTTGTCTCATCGTAGAGATTTGTGCACCCCACCTATCACACAGCCACCCACCTTAGTCTACCATCAGTTTGTTACTGTGGCTTGCCTGTTTAAATTACTGCCATCTTTGCTGTTATCTTTTCTGTTTTGGATGGATTGTACATACTTTGTACATACAGAAGATCTTTTGAACAGCTTAAACTGAGTGCAAATTGAAATGTCAATGTCTTGACAGAGTAAAAAAAAAATTCTCAAATTAAGTCCGATCCTTCCACTGTTAATTTCGGATTTGACAGTATTCTATCCATATGTGCATTAGTGAAATGAAGAATTTGTGCCTGTACTGAGTGACGGGTCAATGTAATAGCGAAGCACTGTTCCGGAATCTTTTCCACGACCTGTACACATTGTTCATCACAGTCTTCGGACCAAGATACTGGCTGTTGAGGGTTTTGGATTTTGAATAAAGGATCTCTTGTTTTTCTAGCTTAATTTCTGATTCAGTGTTCAGGATTTCGATCATGTAGGAATGCTTGTTACATTGAGAGGAGGTGGAAGTTGGCTGCCAGGAAGGCATTTCTGCTTATTGCTATGAATCTCGAACTAGCAAGTGCATGTACACATTCAAAATTGAGATGCGCATCCTGTTTGCAGCTTTTGATGATATCATGAGGCTCGAGGGCAGGGTCTAGGTCACGTGCTAAGAGTAGCTACACCCATTTTATGTCAACACCCTACCACGCCCTAAGAATACATGGGCTTGTAAACATGGCTTTACATACGAAAGCGCTAAGTGCAGCTAGCAAAGGTGATCTTGAGACACTGAGGAGCCTCAAAGCGCGGCTTAACCTCAGCGAGTGCTGTGACAAGTTCGGCGCTAGTCCCGTGCACTATGCAGCTAGGGCAGGTAAAGTGGACTGCCTGCGATGGCTAATCCAGACGGCCGGCGTGAGCGGTAACAAGTCAGCGAACAACGGAGCGACTCCTGCACACGATGCAGCTGCGACGGGGCAGTTAGACTGCCTGCAATGGCTGATACAGAACGGAGGGTGCTCCGCAAACGGCAGGGATGCTTGTGGAGCCACGCCCCTTCACCTCGGTTAGTGATCGTAGGTGGTTGCGTAGTGTATTCTCCTCCTAGATCAGGCTGCTCATCTCACTCACAGAGTCTTTTTTAACAGCAGTAACAGAACTATGTGTATATTTTACAGTGTTGCATGTTGTCTCAGCACTGTTGTGGTGCTGTTGGAGAATTGTTGAGAACTTACTGTGGCTGCTAGGCTACCTACCTTGTAACTATAAACAGTGATATTACAGATCACCTCATTCACTTCATCCATGACATGTTATGTAAAACCATCACCAGGAAAACAGATACACAAGACCTACACATTACTAGCTAGCCAGATTACATAACTCAGATTTTTCTGATCCATGCCATGCAATAGGCATCTTTAGTGGCAACCAAGAACAGGAACCTTCCACCAGCTAGCTTACCACCAGCTTATCTGCCAGCAGCACTCACATACGTACTTGATTTCCTTGTTGTCTGTAGTTTTGTTGATTCATGTCTGCACATCTGTGTCATTTTACTGACGCAGAAGACCACTCTGTTTAATATCTGTTTCAGTGAATCTCTTAGCCACATAGGCCTTCCCAAATATGTACACAAGAGTTGATAATAACATATTACACCACTTGCATCTCCTCAATTAACTGAACAACACACACATCATGTATGTATATGCAGCTTCCCGTTTTGGCCACCTCTCAGTGGTAGTCTGGCTAGTGGAGTCAGAGGGGTGCAGTGTTGTGGAACGTGCTCAGAATGGGGTCACACCTGTCCACCTAGCTGCTGCAAAAGGAAGTATCAACTGCCTCAGATGGCTCACTCAGCATGACTCCAGGTATGCCATGTACGCATAATGAAGACAGAGGTCGATGATGTAATTGAGGTATGGCCTTACTGTCTTGTGTGTCATAGACTTGAATCATTGCTCTACAGATTGTGGCACAAACATATGACCACCACTATAGCACAGCTGTATGTCATGGCCATGCCAATCAGTCTGGTTTTGGTTCATCAGCATTTTAATTTGGCTAGATGTAATGAGTTAATGTCAGACACACACACTGCATTATCAGTAGTAGCTATGGCTACCTTGTTTCGTTTTGACATACCAAAAACCGTCCTCCCTTCATCTCAACTCACCAACCATTCATGATGGAGCTACTGGCTGATGCTGCAATGGAGGTGTAGCCTTGACTGAACAAAAGATTGCCCCTATAGTGTGACTGTGCACTGTTCTGGGTTTGATCTGGCCACATTTTGGCAGGTTATAGTTGGCGATGTTTGTGTCAGACACATTAATAATTGCTAGCTTATGGTTCCTAGTTTCATGTTAGCTAGACTTCTTCATTTTGCAAACCTTCAGTAGCATTCTTTGTTGAATTGCGTGTTCTCAGAGCATCCAATTTTTCTTGGGGCCTGTCCCAAGATGCATCAATGGTTGCCTGCTTTCATGCACATAGTTCTTCCAAACAGTTAGGGCTTACTTGCTTCAGCCATGGATGCATGTTTAATGAAAACCAACCATCAACTGGTAATACAGCTCTATGTTATGTGCTATACTGTGATAATCTAACTTTTCCCACCTTCCCATCACCTAACTGCAAAAAATGGTACAGATAAACAAGCCTTTTTTCTTCTCTCTCCCCTTGGTTATGTACTCCAGTTCGGTGAACAAGAGGGCAGACAATGGCGCCACTCCATTGTACTTTGCAGCACAGGAAGGAAGACTCGACTGTCTGCAGTTCCTTGTTACACAGGTAAACTACTAGACTGTATCAGCATACTTTGCAATGCATAGTGTTCCTTGACATGGCAAAATTTGCACATACCTTAACCTTGTTCCCAGGATGATCTTGGTATGGGCCCGGGACCGAAACTACACATGTCTACACTACTTTGCTTTTTCTGATCAATTTCTAATTCCTATTTTGGATACAACACAGACAGAGATAGTCTCATTTCCAGGCCGGAATGAGGCTAAGACATTGCAGTGCTGCTAAGTACCTAAATAAGGCTTTCAGTCGAACTCTATAATGCCTGTCCTGAATAGTAACTTCAACTTACTTAAGTCTTTGAAGAAGAATGTAAGCAGCCTGATAGAAATCCATGTAAGGCATATTCCAATTTCTAGTCTACCAGTAATTCCATGCATGGAATCACTTGTGGAAGAGCTGTTGGAATTACACATGCATACCTGAATGCAACGGCTTGTGGAAGAGCTGTTGGAATTACACATGCACACCTGAATGCAACGGCTTGTGGAAGAGCTGTTGGAATTACACATGCATACCTGAATGCAACGGCTTGTGGAAGAGCTGTTGGAATTACACATGCACACCTGAATGCAATGGATTTCCTATGATTATTACATTATAAATGTATCTTTCATCCTTGTAAAGTGCTTACTTTGTTTTCAACACGATTTTCACAGGTGGATGGGAATTGTCGTCTTCGTGCCAGTGATGGTATGGCTCCAGTACATGCTGCAGCTCAAATGGGACAGCTGGAGTGCCTAGCATGGCTAGTATGTACATGTCTGCACATAACATTAGCTGAATAGTAGCTTCAAAAGGTGTATTCAATGTATGTCAAATCACAACACTACTCGGTGTACACCATTTTGGCTGAGCAGCTTGGATTATGCCATACTTGCATTTCATTACCTCTGTGTGTTCTTTTGCCTCACTAGCTTTCCCTTGCTTTCCTTCATGCAGATAGAGCAGGGAGATGCATCGCCAATGGAGAGAGACAATGATGGTGCCACTCCTGCACATTTTGCAGCAGCAAGAGGTACGTACTTTGCACATGTAAGGTACAGGCGTTTCTTTCAAGAGTTTGTCTCCAAAGCTGCAAGGCAAAATCCAAAAGTGAAAACCTGTGATTACGGTTATACATACTTTGCGAATGCAAGGAGTAGACATTGAGGGTATGAAAGTGACCACCGGAACCTTGTCACATGCTAAAATCATGCACTTTGTCATGTGCAATGTGGTCAACTTCAGCAACATGCATGGTATTTATCTTGACTCGGATGGGTTTGGCCAAAATTCACTCGGTTGTTAGTTGGAAAGTCAATCAGCAAAGGACTACCAAGCAAGAATGCAGTAGCAACACCAGTTACCACTGCCACCTCTTAACTTCTCAATCTCAGTCACAACATTGACAATATAGCATGATAATTTGTAACTTACTGACACTGATACATGATGATAACCAAGTGTTTAAGCAAGAATGACAGTAATATCTGCCACCTTCAGGTCATGTACATGTACTGCGCTGGTTGCTGACTCATGGGGCTAGAGTGGAGACGGATGACTTGGGGGGAACTCCACTGCATGACGCAGCAGAACATGGGCAACTTGAGGTGTGTGTCAAGAATAGTGTGTGTAGTCTAAGTACAACCATTGCACTGTGTATTATGCAAAGTAAAGAATGGCAGGAAAGGGAGCTAGGGACCAAGACTAGGCCAAAAACCCCATTTTCTCTCCCCACTCCTCCTCACTAGGCTCTCAAGGTTCTGATGGCAACAGGTGTGGACCCTCATGTTCATGACCTTGATGGACTGACCCCAGCTAACTTGGCAGAAGAATGTGGACACAAAGCATGTGCCGAATTCCTCAGCAGTTGTGTGTACCAACCATCAGAGCTACCAAACAATACAGTAAGCATGATACCTTATATGGAATATTAATGGTGGAGACGCTTCTTAACAGTGGTGCATGCTTGGTTTGGAAGGAGAAAAGGAACGCAAGGTTAATCATGGAAAAGTGTTTGTTGTCAATTATTACAGGGGGAATTGGCTTCTGCATAAACAACAACTTGAGCTCCAAATAAACATGTTGGCACTTGGAGTACGAGTATCATCCTCAGGATAGGCTAGTCATTCCAATCATGCCCATTATTCTGAACATGCATGTGGTGATGGTCAAATACAGTTAGCCCCACCTGCCAATGGGTTCACAGCCTTGAAATATCAAGTGGAAAAGTCCTTTGTTTTTGACCAAGAAGAATAAGGAGCTAGGCTGAAGTAGGCCCTACACACCCAGGTGGCTCCTGTAGAGGATGTGTGGCAGAACTACATGTAGACATGTTGACTGTTGACTCTGAAGGCACTGGACTTACCACATAATATATTATTATAATGACAATGAATAAAATGTCTCAACTTCAATTTCACACTATTGATGCGTTGAGTTTATTCCTGACTCAAGTTAGTAATCACAGATCTTTACTTTGTTGACACAAACTGCTTCTCTTGAGAAATTCAGGAAGCGTCTTTCTCCATTTCCTTTCTCTCACTCCACAGGTTGCAAATGGCACCCCTCTTCCAGAGGGTGATACAACATTCCTCATACATTCCACACTCTCTACTCTTGCCTCCAAAGCCGCTTCTCCAACCAAGAAAGGCTCAAGTGGAAGCAAGCAAAACACAAGTAGTAATCAAGTTAAAAAGAACACAAGTAGCAGTTCCATAAAAAGAGATACTAGCAGTTCTAGTGTAGGTCACAGAAACGTGGGTCCAGATTTAGCCACAAGAGGTGAAGGAAATGAGCTTAACGATGTCTTTGCAAAGCTTCAGAAGAGGACAGCAGCTGAGGAGGTGCAAATGCATTTAGCACAAATGGTGGGAGATTCTGCAGATTTGGAATTGACAGAGACAATGTCAGAAGCCAGCACAAAAGGTATGGAACAGTATGGCGTGTCTATAACTGTCAGTTTTGGTAAAGTTACGCATTTTGTAACCGTATGCTACTGAGACTAATACAAGGCTACCTGTTATCCTATGACAATAATAAAATTTGCACTGAACCAGCCATGTGATTTGATGCTGTTTATGCTTATACTTGGATTATACATACAAATCAATACTTCTATTTCAGATTACAAAACACAGGATCCTGTGTTGATGAAAGAGGTGCGGTTGTTTCAACCCACTGCACTGAAGAATACACCACAACTGAAGAGGAACCTGAGACCCGTGAGCTGAGTGACAACCATTTTTAATTCAATGTGGCAATAGATAACTAGTGGGATTCTTCTGCTACTAATTGATCATTGCTCTGCAAGACTTATCTTTGATACATCTAGTTCCTAATATGATAAGTGTACGTGCCTGACTGCCTCTGTTGGGAATAAATGTAGGCTGAGTCACTAATACAGTATATTTTTTGTGTGCAAACATAGTACTCCTTCCCCCCCAGACAAAGGTTGGTCGAGTTGCCCCAGATACAGACAAGACGTCTACTGCAGCAAAGCCCACCAGACATTCACCACCAAGTCAACATGATACAAGAGCAGAAGGTGTGTTTGTGTGTGTGTGTGTGTGTGTGGGGGGGGGGATGTGGTGCAGGTTTACACACTCCAGACCTAACCATCAGAGTTTTTGAACTTCACTGTGTGCACTGAACCCCAATTGGAAATCCTGCCTGCAGACCAGATTAGAATGAACTATTGGCTGTGATGTTGTGGTGAATGAGTCATTTACTTCAAGCACACAGAACACTTTTGTGTGGGGAATTTGACAAGAACAGTCTGACCTCTTGCACTTACAATGACATTCTCAGGCATTACGAAGAATCAGCAGCAACCAGTTGCACCCCAGGTGGTGGAGGATGAGGAGGAAGAGGTAGATGATGGTCTGCCCCTGTGGAAGAAAGCCTTGATGAAGAAGAGGGCAGAAGAAGAGAAGAAGAAGTACCAGGAATTCAAGCAAAAGGTTGTAAACTTTAGAATTCTTGCATTCTTGTGTTGGAGTAAGAAGCTGATATGATAAAGCCGATCGATCTGCAGAGTCATGTATAAATTTGGATAGAATTGTTGATGAGGGAATCCCTCTCGACTACAAGCAAAACATTGTGTAGTGAAATTGTTATACAGGAACTTTAATCGTATTCAACTGGAAATGTGTTGTAGGTAGTGCTTCATCAAGGTGATACTGGAGGTAAATTTTGCAGGAATACTTATGACATCAGCTAGAAATAACTTCAGGCAAATAGGAGAAATTTGAAAACTGGTAGTAACTGATAGAGAGATGTTTTGGTCAGCCCTCATAGGGCTATAGTTCTTACACTGTAGCTGTCAGGTGTGAGACATATAAATGGAGATGGTGGTCAGCTCAACAGCTCAAGTAGGGGCCAAAGTTTGACTGCCAACTTATAGTTTACCTCAAGGCAGTGTTTACTTTCACAAGTGAAGTATTCCTGTTATTCAGTAGTGGATACCTGTATAATGTAAGATCATGTTTGTTTGTTTTAATACATGTAGGAGGACACCGAGAAGGCAAAGTGGAGTGGTGTTCCTGCATGGAAAAAAGCAGTGCTAGAGAAGAGAGAGGTTCAAAAGTATGTATTCCTCATGCAGTTTATATATACCCTCTTCTGGTTGCCATGTCCATGACTATTCCTTCACCATGCAGTAATGTGGCATTATGGGCTGTATACTGACATGCAGGTAATAGCTTGTTCCTTTACCCTATATCCAGAGCTAAGGAGCGTGCTGTTCATGATGCAGAGAACCAGAAACATCTAGAGAGACAGGCACAGTTTGAAGCCCTACCAGAATGGAAGAAGAAGCTCATTAGACAGCAAAAACATTCTTAAGAGTGGTATAACCAAACCTGTTGTAGTTTTGCAGGTTAGTTCCCTTGTAATGCCACACATCATTTCAGATCTTGTACACAATATATGGCACATACAACTTTGTGAATTTATCTATGCAAAAATTACATGGCTCAACATGGTTCTCTTTGCAGACCTTTATGCCTACAAAAATTCATTGCCTGGGGCATGCATGAGCAATCAATGAACCACATATATATATCCCTGAATGCATGCAGTATATCACAGATTGATAGACACTAGTCCTGAAGGGAAATTTTGCTACGACATTAAGGTTTGTTATTTTAGTAAACAGTTGTGATGCTGCGGAGAGTGGTTGGGAACTTTTCTTATTCTCTAGAGCACTATACCTCCTGGGTACTGCATGGATATGCATGTCACTTGTCATCTGGAGTATGAGATTAAAGCCAAGGTTTTTAGATAGATAACCTTCTTAAGATCATTAAATCTTTTCTCTGATACTGTATTATATAATGCAACTACAGAGACAGCAAAATACTGTTAGACATTATACTATCACAGCTATGTAAGGTTTGCAAAACTAAAACCAACTCAATAACAGTCAATGCATATTAATTCACATACTAGGGTAAGTTCAAAAGCACTTCTTAGCTGCTTCTTTCAGTGCATTCATATCGACACCAGATGGCAGGGGCTGTCCCTGCAGCCACATTTCTGCTTTGAAGGCGACCAGTTCCCACTCATCTCGTTGTGCAGCACACACTGTCTCCAGGAACACTAGTGCCAAGATGGTGGCCCAAATTACTCGAATGTTGCCTTCGTATGACACAGGGCAAGAACTTTCTAGTTCTTTCAGTGGTTTAGTGAGAGCACTTGCTAGAGTGCTGTTCAACTGCCAACTGCCTTCTGCTTGCTGGAGAGATATCAAGGCTGTATATTTGTCTGATGTACTGGATGGCTTTGGTTTAGCATGATAGCTTTGGTACTCCATACATTCATCATCTGCATCCATTTCTAACATCAATTTTGCTTCAGAACTCTTTGTAGGAGCACCTCTTTCAACTAACATAGCACTTTGAAAATAAGCACTTGGAGGGGGTGGTGGTGCACCCAGTGCGGTAGGAGGGGGTGGTGGAGCACCCAGCACAGCGCCAGGTGATTTACGTCCTTTAGATCGGCCAGCTAGCGGGGCATTGCTAGCCATGCGAGCACCTTTCTTCCTTTTTGCAAACCCACCTACAGAACCCCCTCGACCACCACCACCCCAGATACCGCGGAACTGGCTGCCTTCTTGTTCTGCCATTGCTGCAGTGATGTCCCAGGTCTTGATTGCCCCTTCAATTGGTTTGTCCTGCTCCTCATCCACGGCTACGAACGCTGTGTGCTCTGACACAACACTTACTTCAGTGCTGAGATTTATGATTGCTTTCTTCCTCTTGTCAGCAGAAAAACCTTGGAGTCCCTCTCCATTCTGCCAATCCTGGACCAGTGATTTGGCAGCAAGCTGGTGAACAATCGGCAATGCGAAAGAGTCTTCTGATGGTTCTGGGTCATCTTTGGATATCTCAAAGGGAATAGAATACTCAAGCGGCTGCTCCAAAATACGACCTTTCAGTATCACATGGCCCCCAAGTTCTTGTTGCTGCCCGGGCTTGCTCTTACTCTTGTGTTTGAAGACTCCATACATGACGACTTTGTCACCATTGAAGACCGTGGGAGGCTTGCTGGGAGCCTGAGTCACCTCGTACTGCTTGGGTACTTTAAACTCTACCTTGAGATCAGTGACTGAGGGCTGGAGTGCCCGTTTGAGACTGCTGATGACCTACAGGGAACACAGCATGTAGTATATGTATTCAGGAAGCTGCTCAGTAACACAATTATGCTTACACACTTGGCAGTGTATGTATTAATTAAACTTTAGCTTCTTTCACCTGAGACTGTATTCAATGCATCTCATTTTCATCACAATTAGAGATCAATTCCAAATATCAATTAGTAGGCTTGCAAAAGTCAGCATTTCAGTTAGCAAACACTCGTTCAGAACCCAACTAGCCTTCCTTGCTGGAAACGAACCCCCTACACGGTGAGTGTAGCATTTCTAAGCCCTCTCATGCAAGCAACGTGAGAATTGGCCTATCAAGGTCTTTTTGCAGTGACGTCCAGCAGCCGACACACCTAATATGGTTACCCTTGGGTGCACTATAGGGTTTAAAGGGCTGATTAGACAAATGGAAAGCCTTCTCAGTTGGGCCACCCATGTTAAAAGTGACACAACTACATTGAACTAAAGTGACATCAATTAACAGGACAAACATTTTGGTCCCAAGGGTATCCATATTTGGTATAAGTTATGCCAGCAGTAATCAGACTTTGGTATCAGAGCATCACAAAGTATGCTAGCAGTATAGTACATATGTAAAGCATGCCCCCACAGCCAAAAATTTGCTCGGAGATTGCTTCTTAGCTGTAATCATAGGCAAACAGGATTCTGATTCACATTGAGCACTGAATGAGTAGTCTTGTTCCCAGGCTCCCGCCCAGCTTTCCATCACGCACTACGTACTGCAAACAATGGAAAGCTGGACAGGGCCTGGGGAACAAGGCTAGTGATTTCAGATTTTGTGTATGAACTTAGCTGTACACACGTGCACAGGCTTTGTTGCAGTATGGAACGGCCATCGAGAGACCAAAATTCTAACGCAACGTTACCTTTCTGTCAGTAAAATTTGCACCATGAGATGATGGGCAGCCGTTTTCCCAGACAGCTTGGCTTACTAGTTCTTATACATACAACTTTACATGTATTCAAAGTGCACACGTGCACATTTAGTCTGTGAAAAAGTGGCCAGGCCAAAACCCGACCAGCCTGACCACTTGCTACGGCCATGTAAAGGGTTAACCTAAGAAACCAGAAGAAACATTTTGGGATACTAGCCATATTAGGTGTATCCCCACAAATTATGCTAGCATTGAACTAAAGTGACATCAATTAACAAGACAAACATTTTGGTCCCAAGGGTATCCCTATTTGGTATGTTATGCTAGCAATAGTCAGACTTTGGTAGATCAAAGCACCTTTGGCTGCATCCTCTCTCCCTGTTGGACAAATTCAGCAGTGCCATTACCAGCTCTTGCTAGACCCTTCACCAGAGCAGTGGAAGCTCCAGATCCTATGCCAAAAGTGAAGACCCTGTGAAGGAATGACCATGCAATAAAAAACCACTGAAATGTACTTATCACCTTTATCATGACTAAGTGCTGGCACAATTAGAACAGTAATATTTTCAACATTCTTCTAAAAGTGGTATAATAAGCATTGGTAGGGCTAAAGTGTAAGTAAACAAACACATAACAGGTTTCTGAGACTGACCATGGGGCTATAGTCTCGTGCCCAGCCCGCACATGCCTCCCGGCGAGAAATGGTCCGGTGAACGGAGTCGAATTTCTTGGGGCTTATTCCCCAAAAGTGGTAAGGACCAATGAGATTGGGAGATCGGTAATTACTACGTAGGACTCCCTTAAAACAGCCATTTGAGTATGGGTGGGGTCTGGGGACGAGATTAATGGGGCTATCCCAAAGACTCTGAAAAAGCATGGCATGTACAGTCGTTATTGTCTATGTGGATTAGTGTTATATAATTGCGTGTGTCACAGTGATTTACCACTATACTGTGGCAGAGACAAAGACATACCTGGAATACTTTACGTTCTTTTTCACCTCTTGTATACAAGCATGTGTGTTGCTCACCGAGCCATCAGTTAGTACAAACACTTGTCGAGGAAGGCCTGATAAAAGTGGCTGCTTGAAAATGTGCTGGAGTGGACCCAGAAGCTCTGTCCCACCCAAATCTGCTTCCATTGTTTCCGCGTGCTTCATGGCCTTGTCAAGGTTCTCCTGGTTGTATGGCACGCTGTTTGGAAAGAGCGAGAGGTATCGCGAACCAAAGCCGATAATGTTGAAGTGGCAGCCAGGTGGAATACTCTTCAGAAAGAGGATCAAGGTCTCACGAGCACTCTTGATGTATGCCCCTCCCATACTGCCACTGCGATCAACAACGAAAACAAACTCACAAGCAGCTGTGGTGGAGGAAAACTTTGGGAAGAAGGTCAGCATGACAGCTGGACTACCGAGAAATGTATCTCCACTCAATTTGCTATCTCCAGCCTCTGGAATGGCTTTCGGTACATGTGGCTCCTTGAACTGGACCACAATCACGAGATCTTTGTCAAGCGGTCCTCCCTTGCCAAGTGAGACTTGAACACTGCTCCTTTCTATTGCACTTGTGATGGCGTGGGTGGGGGAGGTAACTTCAGACACACTTTCTGCATCTAGTACGGTAAGTTTGAAGTTAAACACCGCAGGTGCTGAGGCTTGACTGACTTCAGCTCCACCTCCTACTTTTGCAAGTGGATCAGTGGATCCCGTGGGCGTGTAACGTGGTTTGAGCACAGAGGGAAGGGTAAAACGTACACCGCCTTCCGCATCGATCGGTAACTCACCCACCAGCTTAAGATGCAACTCAGCCTCGGATTTTGGAGGCAGGTTTCCAAGAGAAATGCTAAAAATATCACCACTTTTCTCCTCTCCCAGTGCCGCGGTGAAACCGCTGGCGAGAGCGTCATCGTACGCCTGTTTCGCTTCTTCTTTCTCTCGCAGATCTGCCTTGATCTTGCGGCCTGCTATGATCGCCTCTAGTCCCACCACTGCAAACGATTCCTCGATTGGGAAGCGGAAAACCACCTCCAGTGGCTCAGCGCCATCGTTGGAGTATTTCAGCCTCGAGTCCAGCCCCACAAGGTAGCAGTTGATTGTAGCATTCACAGAGACGTCCTTCAGTGGGATCTGAGTGAGTTTGCCGGCTACTAGAAGCCCCGTATGAAACTGTGAAGAAGACATGGCTAACTTCGATTAACAGCACACGCCCTGGCAGTATGATGTCTACGCTTAAGCTAATTATATATCGCTACTGCTTCCGGTGTCATATATTGGAAATGAGTCTCCCCCACTTTTGGAACCCCCGTTCCAAATTTTCTAGGATTTGCAGTACCCCCGTATCCAAACCCGTTGTCAAAGGGATGAGTGACTCCCCGGGCTAAATGACCCCCCAGTCATTGGTCCCTAAGAGCGTGTGTAAAGTATGAATGTAAAGACTGCTTGACTGGCACGTGTCAATGTGCATGGTAAACATGCACAAATAGGTGGTTTTGTCCGTGGTACACAGAAAGCTGCTTGGTACTGCATTTACATACTATTGGTAGCAGCATGGTGTGTTGCGAGGTTTACACACTTGTCAATGCTATAACTACTCCGACATTATAAATCGCCAGGAGAGCTGTGGGCCATTCTGTGGATGCAGGCAAGTATTGCGAGGAAATTGCGCTGAAGGCACGGTGACTGGGTCGCGTCTGTGTGTGAAGTATCCTCTGTTTGCTTTTGCAGTTTTGCGTATGTAAAGACTGCTTGACTGGCACACGTGTCAATATGCATGGTAAACATGCACAAATAGGTGCTCCACATAGTTTTGTCCGTGGTACACAGAAAGCTGCTTGGTACTGCATTTACGTATACCGTAGTACCTTCTACACATGGATAACTATAGATCTATATACTTTCAGCTAGTTGCTGTGCTTCAAGTTAGTTGTCAATAAAATGTATTCTTGCAGCTTTGATTGAGCTGCAAATGCATAGGGAGTCACAGGACCCTGTGGTGAACTACTCCCTGGGGAGTCATTTCACCCAGGGGGGAGTCATCCAGCACTAGGGAAGAATGACTGGGGATGGAGGATGAGGAGGAAGAGGTAGATGACGACAGTCTGCCCCTGTGGAAAAAAGCCTTGATGAAGAAGAGGGAAGAGGAAGAGAAGAAGAAGTACCAGGAATTCAAGCAAAAGGTAGTACAAAGGAGGATTTTTGCATTCTTGTGTTGGAGTAAGAAGCTGGTATGATGAAGTCCATCGCACAATCTGCAGAGTCATGTATAAATTTGGATAGCGTTGTTGATCAGGGAATCCCACTTGCCTACAAGCAAAACATTATTGTATAGTGAAATTGTTATACAGAAGCCTTAGTCGTGTTTCACCGGAAATGCGTTGTAGTGCTTTATCAACAGTGATGCTAGAGGCAAATTTTGCAGGGAATACTTATGACATCAGTTAGAAATAAATACACAACTTCAGGCAAATAGGAAAATTTTTAAAACTGGTAGTAACTGATGGAGAGAGATTTTGGTCAGCCCTCATAGGGCTATAGTTCTTACGCTGTAGCTGTCAGGTGTGAGACATATATAAATGGAGATGGTGGTCAGCTCAACAGCTCATGTAGCTAGGGGGCCAAGTTTGATTCTGATTGACTGCCAATTTAGTGTACCTCAAGGCAGTGTTTACTTTCACAAGTGAAGCATTCCTGTTATTCAGTAGTGAATGTAAGATCATGTTTGTTTGTTTGTTGTTTGTTTGTTTGTTTGTTTGAATGCATGTAGGAGGACACTGAGAGGGCAAAGTGGATTGGTGTTCCTACATGGAAAAGAGCAGTGCCAGAGAAGAGAGAGGTTGAAAAGTATGTATTCTTCATGCAGTTTATATATACCCTCCCCTGGTTACACATGAGGTTTGCCACTTTCATGACTGTTCCTTCACTGTGCAGTAATGGGCTGGGTACTGGCATGCAGTAGTTCCCTTTTAATATCATGCATCATTTTGCACACAATATATGGCGATCTATACCACAATGACAGGAACCTTTATGCCTGTAACAATTCACAAGCTGGGGCCTTAATACATAAACAATCAATGAACCACATCTCCCTGAATGCATGACTGTAGTATATACTGGTATGTCACAGATTGATGCAGATTAGACACTATACTGCTGAAAGGAAATTTTGCTATGACTAAAGGTTTGCTATTTTAGATGCATGAATAATTATGCTGTGGAGAGTGTTTGGGAATTTCTCTCATTCCCTAGAGCACTATACCTCCTGGGTACGGCATGAATATGCACATCCACTCGTCATCTGCAGTTTGGGTTAAAGCCAATGGTTTTAGATAGATAACTTCATCAAATCTTTTCTCTATATTTGACAAAATTAATGCAACTACCGAGACAAAGAAAATACTGTTAGAAATAATATCACAGCTATGTAAAGTTTGCAAAACTAAACCAATTCAATCAATGTATAATCACATACTATGGTAAATTCAAAAGCACTTCTTAGCTGCTTCTTTCAGTGCATTCATATCAACACCAGATGGCAGGGGCCGTCCCTGCAGCCACATTTCTGCTTTGAAGGCGACCAATTCCCACTCATCTCGTTGTGCAGCACACACTGTCTCCAGGAACACTAGTGCCAAGATGGTTGCCCAAATTACTCGAATATTGCCTTCGTATGGCACAGGGCAAGACCTTTCTAGTTCTTTCAGTGGTTTAGTTAGAGCACTTGCTAGAGTGCTGTTCAACTGCCAACTGCCTTCTGCTTGCTGGAGAGATATCAAGGCTGTATATTTGTCTGACGTACTGGATGGCTTTGGTTTAGCACGGTAACTTTGGTACTCCATACATTCATCATCTGCAGCCATATCAAACATCAATTCTGCTTTAGAACTCTTTGGAGGAACACCTCTTTCAACTAGCATTGCACCTCCGAAAGAAGCACCTGGAGGGGGTGGTGGTGCACCCAGTGCAGCAGGAGGGGGCGGCGGTGCACCCAGTGCAGCACCAGGTGTTATACCTGCTCTAGATGCGTGAAATGCTGGGGCACTTCTTCTCATGAGCATGGGAGCACCTTTCTTCTTCATCTTCATCAGCCCACGTACAGCACCCCCTGGAGCCCCCTTACGCATCATGCCAAAAAAATGGCTGCCTTCTTGTTCTGCCATTGTTGCAGTGATATCCCAGGTCTTGATTGCCCCTTCAATTGGTTTGTCCTGCTCCTCATCCACGGCTACGAACGCTGTGTGCTCTGACACAACACTTACTTCAGTGCTGAGATTTATGATTGCTTTCTTCCTCTTGTCAGCAGAAAAACCTTGGAGTCCCTCTCCATTCTGCCAATCCTGGACCAGTGATTTGGCAGCAAGCTGGTGAACAATTGGCAATGCGAAAGAGTCTTCTGACGGTTCTGGGTCATCTTTGGATATCTCAAAGGGAATAGAATACTCAAGCGGCTGCTCCAAAATACGACCTTTCAGTGTCACATGGCCCCCAAGTTCGTGCTGCTGCCCGGGCTTGCTCTTACTCTTGTGTTTGAAGACTCCATACATGACGACTTTGTCACCATTGAAGACCGTGGGAGGCTTGCTGGGAGCCTGAGTCACCTCATACTGTTTGGGTACCTTAAACTCTACCTTAAGATCAGTGACCGAGGGCTGGAGTGCCCGTTTGAGACTGCTGATGACCTACAGGGAACACAGCATGTAATATATGTATTCAGGAAGCTGCTTAAGAACACAATTATGCTTACACACTTGGCAGTGTATGTATTAATTAAACTTTAACTTCTTTCACCTGAGACTGTATTCAATGCATCTCATTTTCATCACAATTGGAGATCAATTCCAAATATCAATTAATAGGCTTGCAAAAGTCAGTATTTCAGTTAGCAAACACTCATTCAGAACCCAACTAGCCTTCCTTGCTGGAAACGAACCCCCTACACGGTGAGTGTAGCATTTCTAAGCCCACTCATGCAAGCAATGTGAAAATTGGCCTATCAAGGTCTTTTTGCAGCGAAGTCCAGCAGCCGACACACCTAATATGGTTACCCTTGGGTGCACTATAGGGTTTAAAGGGCTAATTAGGCAAACGGAAAGCCTTCTCAGTTGGGCCACTCATGTTAAAAGTGACACAACTACATTGAACTAAAGTGACATCAACTAACAGGACAAACATTTTGGTCCCAAGGGTATCCATATTTGGTATAAGTTATGCTAGCAGTAATCAGACTTTGGTATCAAACCATCACAAATTATACTAGCAGTATAGTAGATCAAAGCACCTTTGGCTGCATCCTCTCTCCCTGTTGGACAAATTCAGCAGTGCCATTACCAGCTCTTGCTAGACCCTTCACCAGAGCAGTGGAAGCCCCAGATCCTATGCCAAAAGTGAAGACCCTGTGAAAGAATGACCATGCAATAAAAAACCACTGAAATTTAATCATCATCTTTATCGACTAAGTGCTGGCACACTTAGAACAGTAATGTTATTAAGATATTCAACATTCTTCTAAAAGTGGTGTAATAAGTATTGGTAGGGCTAAAGTGTAAGTAAACAAACACATAACAGGTTTCTGAGACTGACCATGGGGCTCAGAAAAAGCATGGCATGTACAGTCGTTATTGTCTATGTGGATTAGTGTTAATTGCGTGTGTCACAGTGATTTACCACTATACTGTGGCAGAGACAAAGACATACCTGGAATACTTTACGTTCTTTTTCACCTCTTGTATACAAGCATGTGTGTTGCTCACCGAGCCATCAGTCAGCACAAACACTTGTCGAGGAAGGCCTGATAAAAGTGGCTGCTTGAAAATGTGCTGGAGTGGACCCAGAAGCTCTGTCCCACCCAAATCTGCTTCCATTGTTTCCGCGTGCTTCATGGCCTTGTCAAGGTTCTCCTGGTTGTATGGCACACTGCTTGGAAAGAGCGAGAGGTATCGTGAGCCAAAGCCAATGATGTTGAAGTGGCAGCCAGGTGGAATGCTCTTCAGAAAGAGGATCAGGGTCTCACGAGCACTCTTGATGTATGCCCCTCCCATACTGCCACTGCGATCAACAACGAAAACAAACTCACAAGCAGCTGTGGTGGAGGAAAACTTAGGGAAGAAGGTCAGCATGACAGCTGGACTACCGAGAAATGTATCTCCACTCAATTTGCTATCTCCAGCCTCTGGAATGGCTTTTGGTACATGTGGCTCCTTGAACTGGACCACAATCACGAGATCTTTGTCAAGCGGTCCTCCCTTGCCAAGTGAGACTTGAACACTGCTCCTTTCTGTTGCACTTGTGATGGCGTGGGTGGGGGAGGTAACTTCAGACACACTTTCTGCATCTAGTACGGTAAGTTTGAAGTTAAACACCGCAGGTGCTGAGGCTTGACTGACTTCAGCTCCACCTCCTACTTTTGCAAGTGGATCAGTGGATCCCGTGGGCGTGTAACGTGGTTTGAGCACAGAGGGAAGGGTAAAACGTACACCGCCTTCCGCATCGATCGGTAACTCACCCACCAGCTTAAGATGCAACTCAGCCTCGGATTTTGGAGGCAGGTTTCCAAGAGAAATGCTAAAAATATCACCACTTTTCTCCTCTCCCAGTGCCGCGGTGAAACCGCTGGCGAGAGCGTCATCGTACGCCTGTTTCGCTTCTTCTTTCTCTCGCAGATCTGCCTTGATCTTGCGGCCTGCTATGATCGCCTCTAGTCCCACCACTGCAAACGATTCCTCGATTGGGAAGCGGAAGACCACCTCCAGTGGCTCAGCGCCATCGTTGGAGTACTTCAGCCTCGAGTCCAGCCCCACAAGGTAGCAGTTGATTGTAGCATTCACAGAGACGTCCTTCAGTGGGATCTGAGTGAGTTTGCCGGCTACTAGAAGCCCCGTATGAAACTGAGAAGAAGACATGGCTAACTTCGATTAACAGCACACGCCCTGGCAGTATGAATGTGTACGCTTAAGTTAATTATCGCTACTGCTTCCGGTGTCATATATTGGAAATGAGTCTCCCCAACTTTTGGAACCCCCGTTCCAAATTTTCTAGGATTTGCAGTAACCCCGTATCCAAACCCGGTGTCAAAGGGATGAGTGACTCCCCGGGCTAAATGACCCCCCTAAGAGCGTGTGTAAAGTACGAATGTAAAGACTGCTTGACTGGCACGTGTCAATGTGCATGGTAAATATGCACAAATAGGTGGTTTTGTCCGTGGTACACAGAAAGCTGCTTGGTACTGCATTTAATACTTTCAGCTAGTTGCTGTGCTTCAAGTTAGTTGTCAATAAAATGTATTCTTGCAGCTTTGATTGAGCTGCAAATGCATAGGGAGTCACAGGACCCTGTGGTGAGCTACTCCCTGGGGAGTCATTTCATCCAGGGGGGAGTCATCCAGCACTAGGGAAGAATGACTGGGGATGGAGGATAAGGAGGAAGAGGTAGATGACGACAGACTGCCCCTGTGGAAAAAAGCCTTGATGAAGAAGAGGGAAGAGGAAGAGAAGAAGTACCAGGAATTCAAGCAAAAGGTAGTACAAAGGAGGATTCTTGCATTCTTGTGTTGGAGTAAGAAGCTGGTATGATGAAGTCCATCGCACAATCTGCAGAGTCATGTATAAATTTGGATAGCATTGTTGATCAGGGAATCCCACTTGCCTACAAGCAAAACATTATTGTGTAGTGAAATTGTTATACAGAAGCCTTAGTCGTGTTTCACCGGAAATGCGTTGTAGTGCTTTATCAACAGTGATGCTAGAGGCAAATTTTGCAGGGAATACTTATGACATCAGTTAGAAATAAATACACAACTTCAGGCAAATAGGAAAATTTTTAAAACTGGTAGTAACTGATGGAGAGAGATTTTGGTCAGCCCTCATAGGGCTATAGTTCTTACGCTGTAGCTGTCAGGTGTGAGACATATATAAATGGAGATGGTGGTCAGCTCAACAGCTCATGTAGCTAGGGGGCCAAGTTTGATTCTGATTGACTGCCAATTTAGTGTACCTCAAGGCAGTGTTTACTTTCACAAGTGAAGCATTCCTGTTATTCAGTAGTGAATGTAAGATCATGTTTGTTTGTTTGTTTGTTTGTTTGTTTGTTTGAATGCATGTAGGAGGACGCTGAGAGGGCAAAGTGGATTGGTGTTCCTACATGGAAAAGAGCAGTGCCAGAGAAGAGAGAGGTTGAAAAGTATGTATTCTTCATGCAGTTTATATATACCCTCCCCTGGTTACACATGAGGTTTGCCACTTTCATGACTGTTCCTTCACTGTGCAGTAATGGGCTGGGTACTGGCATGCAGTAGTTCCCTTGTAATACCATGCATCATTTTGCACACAATATATGGCGATCTATACCACAATGACAGGAACCTTTATGCCTGTAACAATTCACGAGCTGGGGCCTTAATACATAAACAATCAATGAACCACATCTCCCTGAATGCATGACTGTAGTATATACTGGTATGTCACAGATTGATGCAGATTAGACACCATACTGCTGAAAGGAAATTTTGCTATGACTAAAGGTTTGTTATTTTAGATGCATGAATAATTATGCTGTGGAGAGTGTTTGGGAATTTCTCTCATTCCCTAGAGCACTATACCTCCTGGGTACGGCATGAATATGCACATCCACTCATCATCTGCAGTTTGGGTTAAAGCCAATGTTTTTAGATAGATAACTTCATCAAATCTTTCCTCTATATTTGACAAAATTAATGCAACTACCGAGACAAAGAAAATACTGTTAGAAATAATATCACAGCTATGTAAAGTTTGCAAAACTAAACCAACTCAATGTATAATCACATACTATGGTAAATTCAAAAGCACTTCTTAGCTGCTTCTTTCAGTGCATTCATATCAACACCAGATGGCAGGGGCCGTCCCTGCAGCCACATTTCTGCTTTGAAGGCGACCAATTCCCACTCATCTCGTTGTGCAGCACACACTGTCTCCAGGAACACTAGTGCCAAGATGGTGGCCCAAATAACTCGAATATTGCCTTCGTATGGCACAGGGCAAGAACTTTCTAGTTCTTTCAGTGGTTTAGTTAGAGCACTTGCTAGAGTACTGTTCAACTGCCAACTGCCTTCTGCTTGCTGGAGAGATATCAAGGCTGTATATTTGTCTGATGTACTGCATGGCTTTGGTTTAGCATGGTAGCTTTGGTACTCCATACATTCATCATCTGCAGCCATTTCTAACATCAATTCTGCTTCAGAACTCACTGTAGGAACACCTCTTTCAACTAACATAGCACCTCCAAAAGAAGCACCTGGAGGGGGTGGTGGTGCACCCAGTGCAGTAGGAGGGGGTGGTGGAGCACCCAGTATAGCACCAGGTGATTTACGAGCTCTAGATGCTTTAAATCGGCCAGCTAGTGGGGCACTGCTAAACATGCGAGCACCTTTCCCCTTTTTTGCAAGCCCACCTATAGAACCCCCTCGACCACCACCACCCCAGATACCACGGAACTGGCTGCCTTCTTGTTCTGCCATTGCTGCAGTGATGTCCCAGGTCTTGATTGCCCCTTCAATTGGTTTGTCTTGCTCCTCATCCACGGCTACGAACGCTGTGTGCTCTGACACAACACTTGCTTCAGTGCTGAGATTTATGATTGCCTTCTTCCTCTTGTCAGCAGAAAAACCTTGGAGTCCCTCTCCATTTTGCCAATCCTGGACCAGTGATTTGGCAGCAAGCTGGTGAACAATCGGCAATGCGAAAGAGTCTTCTGACGGTTCTGGGTCATCTTTGGATATCTCAAAGGGAATAGAATACTCAAGCGGCTGCTCCAAAATACGACCTTTCAGTATTACATGGCCCCCAAGTTCTTGCTGCTGCCCAGGCTTGCTCTTACTCTTGTGTTTGAAGACTCCATACATGACGACTTTGTCACCATTGAAGACCGTGGGAGGCTTGCTGGGAGCCTGAGTCACCTCGTACTGTTTGGGTACTTTAAACTCTACCTTGAGATCAGTGACTGAGGGCTGGAGTGCCCGTTTGAGACTGCTGATGACCTACAGGGAACACAGCATGTAATATATGTATTCAGGAAGCTGCTTAGGAACACAATTATGCTTACACGCTTGGCAGTGTATGTATTAATTAAACTTTAACTTCTTTCACCTGAGACTGTATTCAATCCATCCTATTTTCATCACAATTAGAGATCAATTCCAAATATCAATTAATAGGCTTGCAAAAGTCAGCATTTCAGTTAGCAAACACTCGTTCAGAACTCAATTAGCCTTCCTTGCTGGAAACAAACCCCCTACACGGTGAGTGTAGCATTTCTAAGCCCTCTCATGCAAGCAACGTGAGAATTGGCCTATCAAGGTCTTTTTGCAGTGACATCCAGCAGCCGACACACCTAATATGGTTACCCTTGGGTGCACTATAGGGTTTAAAGGGCTGATTAGGCAAACGGAAGGCCTTCTCAGTTAAGGCCACTCATGTTGAAAGTGACACAACTACATTGAACTAAAGTGACATCAACTAACAGGACAAACATTTTGGTCCCAAGGGTATCCCTATTTGGTATGTTATGCTAGCAATAGTCAGACTTTGGTAGATCAAAGCACCTTTGGCTGCATCCTCTCTCCCTGTTGGACAAATTCAGCAGTGCCATTACCAGCTCTTGCTAGACCCTTCACCAGAGCAGTGGAAGCTCCAGATCCTATGCCAAAAGTGAAGACCCTGTGAAGGAATGACCATGCAAATAAACCACTGAAATGTACTTATCACCTTTATCATGACTAAGTGCTGGCACACTTAGAACAGTAATATTATTAAGATATTCAACATTCTTCTAAAAGTGGTGTAATAAGTATTGGTAGGGCTAAAGTGTAAGTAAACAAACACATAACAGGTTTCTGAGACTGACCATAGGGCTATAGTCTCGTGCCCAGCCCGCACATGCCTCCCAGCAAGAAACGGTCCGGTGAACGAAGTCGAATTTCTTGGGGCTTATTCCCCAAAAGTGGTAAGGACCAATGAGATTGGGAGATCGGTAATTACTACGTAGGACTCCCTTAAAACAGCCATTTGAGTATGGGTGGGGTCTGGGGACGAGACTAATGGGGCTATCCCAAAGACTCAGAAAAAGCATGGCATGTACATTATTGTCTATGTGGATTAGTGTTAATTGCGTGTGTCACAGTGATTTACCACTATACTGTGGCAGAGACAAAGACATACCTGGAATACTTTACGTTCTTTTTCACCTCTTGTATACAAGCATGTGTGTTGCTCACCGAGCCATCAGTCAGCACAAACACTTGTCGAGGAAGGCCTGATAAAAGTGGCTGCTTGAAAATGTGCTGGAGTGGACCCAGAAGCTCTGTCCCACCCAAATCTGCTTCCATTGTTTCCGCATGCTTCATGGCCTTGTCAAGGTTCTCCTGGTTGTATGGCACGCTGCTTGGAAAGAGCGAGAGGTATCGTGAGCCAAAGCCAATGATGTTGAAGTGGCAGCCAGGTGGAATACTCTTCAGAAAGAGGATCAAGGTCTCACGAGCACTCTTGATGTATGCCCCTCCCATACTGCCACTGCGATCAACAACGAAAACAAACTCACAAGCAGCTGTGGTGGAGGAAAACTTAGGGAAGAAGGTCAGCATGACAGCTGGACTACCGAGAAATGTATCTCCACTCAATTTGCTATCTCCAGCCTCTGGAATGGCTTTCGGTACATGTGGCTCCTTGAACTGGACCACAATCACGAGATCTTTGTCAAGCGGTCCTCCCTTGCCAAGTGAGACTTGAACACTGCTCCTTTCTGTTGCACTTGTGATGGTGTGGGTGGGGGAGGTAACTTCAGACACACTTTCTGTATCTAGTACGGTAAGTTTGAAGTTAAACACCGCAGGTGCTGAGGCTTGACTGACTTCAGCTCCACCTCCTACTTTTGCAAGTGGATCAGTGGATCCCGTGGGCGTGTAACGTGGTTTGAGCACCGAGGGAAGGGTAAAACGTACACCGCCTTCCGCATCGATCGGTAACTCACCCACCAGCTTAAGATGCAACTCAGCCTCGGATTTTGGAGGCAGGTTTCCAAGAGAAATGCTAAAAATATCACCACTTTTCTCCTCTCCCAGTGCCGCGGTGAAACCGCTGGCGAGAGCGTCATCGTACGCCTGTTTCGCTTCTTCTTTCCCTCGCAGATCTGCCTTGATCTTGCGGCCTGCTATGATCGCCTCTAGTCCCACCACTGCAAACGATTCCTCGATTGGGAAGCGGAAGACCACCTCCAGTGGCTCAGCGCCATCGTTGGAGTATTTCAGCCTCGAGTCCAGCCCCACAAGGTAGCAGTTGATTGTAGCATTCACAGAGACGTTCTTCAGTGGGATTTGAGTGAGTTTGCCGGCTACTAGAAGCCCCGTATGAAACTGTGAAGAAGACATGGCCGATGGATAACTTCGATTAACAGCACACGCCCTGGCAGTGTCTGCTACTGCTTCCGGTGCACGTCGATTGGGGACCTTCCGGTGCGGGACCTCAGTATAAAATTAACGACCCCGAATGAAATTAGGAACCCTGCATATGTCAGATGATGCTGAAAGCATGAACTGTCAAAGCAGAGGGAGCAGTAAAGTTTATGTATCAGCAGATCTACTCAGGGGAATCCAAGATGCCTCAACCTTCAATCCATACCAAACTGTGAAGAGCAGTGGTTTTGTAGTGTATACACTCTTGGGGGGAGGTTACTTAAATGGAAACTAAAGTGGACTGCCTGCAATGGCTAAACAGACTGCAAACTAAATGCCTTCTCAATAAAGTTGACAGCATGCATTATTATGAATGACTCAATAAGGTGCTTCATGTTGTAGATATCCACAAAACATCCAGCTGGGAATCAAACTCAAATAGTAGTCAGACCCCATGGCTATACTAAGCAACTGGACACACACGCAGGAGAGGAGCAGAAGCAAGTCTATAGTAGCCAGGATAGAGACCTCGGCTTTTTGTTTGCCATGCATGGCTGTGTACATTGTAACTGTGGAGAAAGCTACAGGCTTAGGATGACTTGGCAGTACAGGAACTGGAAGATGGTTGAGTTGATGTCTGGGGTGGTGGATAGTATTAGAGTATCCACTCAGACAATGCGCCTGTACAGTCCACCACAGACCTTGTAACTTGCTTCCACTGTCATGGTTCCAGTATAGTAAGAATATTCAAGTTCAATCCCCAGTTATTTTATCGTTGAATCTCCAAAGCTTACATAAACTGTAAACATGCAGAGTAAGTCCATAGTCCTTAGTCATGTCACAATATGCAATTCACCTCATTGACATGTTTAGCATGAGAGTAATGACATCTCTGAGTCTAGTGCCCAGTCACATGCACAGATTTCAATGCCACAGCCTATTCATGGTGTGTATACATACCTAAATTCCTGTGAATTACACGCAGTGATGCAAACATGGTGCTAAACTCCTCACAGTTTGTAGCTATATATAGTGTGCTGAAAGCTCCATGCGAATAATCATGCTTACCATATACTATCTCAGATGAAGTGTATTGCCATTGAACCATTGCACTACTATGAAAGACTGTGGCCAGCAGCTGAATGATGCATGGTAGGTGGATGATGAATGGATAGACCAATGATGAATTGATAGATAGACAGATCACTGATTAATGAATACCGGGATTGATAAGATGTATGTGACCTAAAATACAGTAAATGAATGAGTCCACTGGCTAAATTAATCAAGACTGGATCTCTGCACATGCAAACTTGAAACATAAAGCACCCTGTATCGACATGTTCTATAGGGCATGAATTTGATTGTAGATTACCGAAGTCTCATCTTGGAAGTGCGTGACAGTTTCTGTTGGCAGTTCAAACAGAGCAGATACACAACTTCAAGTATGGTGATTGGAGTCACATTGATCATCAGTACGCAGCCACAACAGCACAGGCGAGAAGACTGCAAAACATGATAGGCTGATCCACTCCATGCACTTCTAGGTCCATACATAGTGAATAAGCTTGCAGACATGATGAACTTCATATTCATAGTACATGCATGCAAGCAAATTGCCTTAGTGGCTCTCGATCTGCCACCCAGGCACCCCAACTGCCTTTGGCAAATATGCAAACCCAGTAAATTTCACAGCTTTAAGATCCTCCTGACACTTTCAGACTTACCCTGTTGATACTTCTAGCTACATTTCATAATACTGTTTGCGGAATTTACACTATGGGAGTTTACAGTCCAAACACTATACCAGTATAATACCATATGGTTAGGAAAAAAGATTTGCAATCCTTTTACATAAGACTATGCTTATATAGATGCAATGTTTTACTGACACAAAAGTTACACTATTGTTATAAGAAGGATACCAGACAAATGTGAGCTCGTACTGTGTTGGTTGCCAATTCATGTTACATACAGCAATGACTTATGGGTGTAAAACTTCATTAGATCTGCATCTTGTGACTGTACATCATAGTTTGGCAAACTTCTTCTTCAAAATCTGTGCTAGTTTGTGCTGACTGACTGCTTTTGTCTGCAGAGCTCGGATAATGGTCTCCCATGTGTAAGGCGCTGTCTGCTGCTCCCTCCAACTTCTCAATACTTCTCCAAAACACCGGATCTGCTTTCTATTCTGTTCAGTCTCGATGCAGTCTAAGTGGTGATGTGACAGTCCCAGCTCTAGCCCCATCTCTCTCCACAATGTGGGAATCTCGGCAGCCACTTCATTTAGGAGATCAATGTCCTTGGGCACATATCTTAGTCCAGTATACTCATTTGGGTCTGTGGTAAAATTGATAAGGATAGGATGAGATTTATAGTCTGCAAGCTGAGTACTATATGTACAATGATAAGACACAAATCCAGTGCATACCCAGGGAAGTGTGATCTTCGGTGTCAGTTGACATAGCTACTCCAGTCTCCATTGTTACATTATTCTGAGTGAAGAGCAAAGTACATTAGTACTATTTTGTTTAGTGGAGCTAAAAAGAATACATTACAGCATGCTAGTCTATCCATTCAACGCCCGCAAATCTTGCTAGTATATGACTTACCCCACTGAACCACACTTGACAGCCATCAGGAAGGTCAAATCGCTTGTGGGTTAGGGGGCACCTCAGGTTACAGGCCTGTCCATCTAGAAAGTTCACAGTGGCAGGGTGGGGGGAATGACCTGTGTCCAACTCCTCCGGACAGAAAAACCCAAATGAACATGCTGCATTTTGAGAATAATGGAGTGCTTCAGATACCATGTCTATACCTCCGTGTATGGATTGCTGAACTTCACTACAGACACTTGCAATAGAAAGCCTGCGAGTTGAAGCTCCAGAGGAAGCACAAAGCTCAATGGACAGGAAGGTAGGTAGCACTTTAAGCTGAAAGGAGTCATATGGGCCAACAGATAAGCAGATTTGGTCTCGAAAGATCTTGTCTTGCTCCAACTCCCACTCCAGTTTTGAATTCATTTTGTTCTGAAGTAAGTAGACCACCAGTGCCCCAAACAGACCTTTAGGAACGTAACCAGCTTTAAAGGTAACCAGTAAAGGAGGGATGTGCGAAAGTGTTGCACTATTCATTGTGGGCGAACTGTCCTCAGAATGTGCAAGCACACATGGCATGAAGTATTGAGGGGAGGAACCATCTTTCCTGAGCAGTGCCACAATGTTGAGGTGCTGGAGTAGTGTGACTAGTTTTGAAGGAGGAAGAAATTCAGTTGACCTGGCCAGCTTCTCAAAAACATCAAGTGCAAAGATTCCTCTTTTTGTAAACTGTTCATGAAGGACTGGATTGGTACGGTCAAATGTGAAAGTGGCAACAATAAGATCAGTAATCATATCAAAAACATACTGAGGATCTTTGATAACAAAGTCTTGAAGATCACTTACGTCATGGTAGTAGCGAACTACTCCAACATTCTCATGAAGAAAGCGTAATGCATCGTTCATTTCCTCACGTGTGTCAATCCCACATTGCTGAGCTACACTATAGCATTGCTCATACTTGAGAACTGGTGACTTCATCTGTTGCATGATATTGCTAAACATCAGCCAAGAGAAGGGTGTTCTCACTCGATAATCATCCCCTCGCTTACCAATGCGCTCCACAGCAGTTCGGATCTGCTGCACATCCTCTTCACCTTCAGACAAGTTATTGACAGCAATAATCATTTGAGATTCAGAAGCAAACTGGACCATCCCATCTTTATAAGCCTCAGTGCCTTTAACAACCTCTTGGAGAGCGATGTCCACCTGATGAATATGCTCTTCTGACACAAGGTCTTTGTGTGTGGCAACAAAGAAAATGTTGGGCAGGATGACGACCTTCTTACTGCCTACCATTCGAAACACACAAGTGGAAGCAATAGTAGCTAGACTCTGAAGAAGCATCTCCTGCACAGTGAGACCAGCTTCGTATGGTACAGCGGCCTTCCCTTGTGAGGTGATATACTCGACTTGAAACCTCTTGTTGAGCTCCAGATGTAGTGGGAACACAAGGAAGAAGACAGAAGGACCACAGACAAGAATTGGAAGGAGCTCCTGAAACTCTGGCTGGCCTCCAGTATCAGTGATGTACAACATCCAAGGCTCATCAATAATTTCCTTCAATTTGGACCACTTTCTCTGGAAAGCTTCTCTGAACAATTCAAGTGGAGAATGAACTCCCAGTTCACTTGGTAGTTGTGACTCAGCTTCTGACTCTTGAGTATGGAATTTCAAAGGTGAAGTTGTCTGCTTGTACTGTTTGGTATGTGGCCCTAGAGTAAAAATATTTCGTAAAACCTCTGACAATGAAGATGCCTTTCTTTGATGTGTCCGATTAGGAACATCATGCAACACAGATTCAGTCACATCTACAGGTGCACTTCTGGACACATTACACATCACTAAGACAGCCTCATCATCAAGGTCCTCCAGCTCGCACCACTGCAGCCCAGACACACATGCTGTGGACTTCCTAATCTCTATACATAAAACCTTCTCCGCCACTCCAGTACTGGCACACAAACAGGGACGTTTGCCAAGGAGACGCTGTATCAGGAAACTTTTCCCAGAGCGTGGGATGCCCATAAAGACACAGTGCATGGCTGTCTGACTAAGAGACCCCTTTTCTTTAATGGCTTGCTCACAGGCAGCAAGGTATCTCCTTTCCTCTGGTCCTGCATGATTCAGCATAAAGACACACTCATTGGTGACTACAACTTAGTACATATTTTCAAAAGCAATTCATAACTTTTATTAATCAACATTGTTACTTTAGGTGTTCTCACTATTAGCAAATGTTTTTTTACACACACTCAATTAAAGAGCTGCTGCACCATACGTGTTGGTTATTAAGCATATGTGCCCACACCATCTGACGTCAAAGAAACATCAATGTGGACTTGACAGAAAATAGCCACTTAAAAATGGGTGTAAAAACTAATTAATGGGCAGTGCTTTGGACAGTAGCAAATCTGAACTTGCAGAGTGATATTTGTGGTCATTACATGTACAGGCACAGTGGCACAATTACCTGTGATGTAACTAGTCAAAGAAAGAAGACTGTAACCAGTGTTGAACCACCTTCACAGCCACCTCAAATATCTTACAGGATGGGTATATAGTAACTGTTTCATAGTAGTAGCAAGAGCATATCATTGAGTTGAGTTTCTCTTTCCACATGAAGCATTTTTGTTCTTGACAAAGCTATTTCTTAGTGCTATTTAGGAAGTTATTGCCATTCTGTGTTCTTCTAAATGTGCACTTATATGAATCCAGCACCAACAGTACTACTACATGTAAATCTCATTCCCTTCATTGTTGGGACACAAAATGTATCATCACATTTTCTTAACATCTGCCCAGATTAGTAACAGGCCCTTGGTGGCCTAAGTATGAGGCTACTCCCCAGGTATATAACATAAATATATCAACCATAACTTGACATGTCACAAGCAGCCTAATACTTGCACACCTCTGACATATTTGGTAGCGACCACATCCTCCAAGTCATGAAACCCCATTACCCGCAGTGCTGTAGCAATATCCTTCCATGAAGATGTCGGATGGTATCTGATGTAGAAGTTAAGCACTGCCTCCATCCTGAGGTAGTTGTTCTGATAATTAGAACTGATTTCATTTCGCTCAGACTGTCCCACAGCAAGTTCTTCACCCAGCCTCTCCCAGTGCTCCTCCATGTCCTTTACTACCTCCATAATGTTGTCAAGTGTGAACGTTGGGTCTTCCAAGGTATGCAAGGAAAGGAGCACCAATACTTAACTAACATGAGTTTTAAAAATTTGGTTACTAGTATGTATCTCCCGGTGTATTTGTTCATGTGAGAGCAATATCCTAGCTCCAACTCAAATGTCAGTAAAATCTTAGAACTGTACTTGCAAAATTCAAAATTCAATCAGTTACACACAGTCACTGGGAGGAGTAAAATGACAAAGAGGCAGCACAAGTGCAAGTTGAAATACCAGACTATCTCCTCAATACCGTATAGCGGGACTCTTTCGAGGGAGAAAACTTTCGCTAATTTCGCGGTTTTGTGGCTATTCGCGAAAGTTTTCTCCGTGAAATTTGGGGCGTGGCGTCCTTTTGCGGGGCAAAAGCGAGCAATCTGCGAAGTTTTCTCCGCGAAAATTGTATTTTCACCAATTCGTGAAAGTTTTCTCCCTCGAAAGTTTCCCGCTATACGGTACCAAGCTGTCATGAAACAATAGTAGCAGTTAACAGTCTGTATGAGGTGTGACTTTCAACTTGAATGAAATACAGAGATGCATATATGACAACCGATACAATCCAGGAGATAGCAGCGAATACAAGATCTAACATATTGTCCTTTACAGATTAAGTACCCATGCACAACAGACACATTGTCAGCAACAAGGAAGGCATATGACAGGTAGGTGTGGTCACTATGAAGCCATATAAATACACTTAGCTAGACTTCCACTTGAGTGAAGACTAGAACTCTGTGACACTTTCTTGTGCAGAGTTACAGTGTGAAAAGGATGACTATATTATGTAGTGTAAATATTTATAACCATTTCTTATGCCTTGCTGGCTTTGTTAGGATGCAGAAGGTTCCATCAAAACAGACCTAATCTGTAATCTACCCATATCATCACTTCAACTTTTGCTAACCTAACTTTTGCTACCTGCGACATGGCAATCTTAGAATGTTGAATGAATAACGGAACCTCATAGATACAGAACTTGGGGAGCAAGTTAGCCTCGAACCCAGGCTTTCCGTTCCGGATTTTGTCTCACAGCTTTGGAGAAAAATCGGAGCTGCGAGACAAAATCCGGAATGGAAAGCCTGGGTTCGAGGCTAGGAGCAAGTACTTGCACTGAGGTGTTCAGGCACTTCAATTCTTCTGTACAAGTGCCTACCCCTAATTTTTTTTTATGCTCAAGCTGCAAGGCTCATGGGTATTTGCCTGGATCAATATGGTACACACCACTTATAAAAAAAAAAACAATCTAAATGACAGAATCTGTAGTACAGGACAACAAACAGAAGATCTACAAATCGAATCATCTAATAGAATTTGTCCAATGTTGTCAAAAAGTTCTGGGAATTCATGCTTCAAAGAAGTACAGGTCACTGTTTCCTCCCCCCTCCACCAAACTCAAAATCCTGTATGAAATCCCATACATGTATATATAGGTGTAAACATACCTCTAGGTAAGTATCTTTTGGCCTTCTCCACTGCATTGTATTCTCCAGCAAGGTATAGTTCCCTTGCTAGGTGCTCCATGGAGGCATAAGGGTGAGTCTGGAGGTAGTAGTTGCCTATCACATCTTTCTTCCCTCTCTCACTGAGACCCTGTTGATTGAGTATGTGGTCTGGGATAAGGAGCTCAAAGCTTACCCTCTGCCATTCTTTCACCTCCTCCATGACAGCTGTAACACTGTCCTGGGTGAGGTTGGTGTCTGAAGGAAAGAGAGAAGAGCATGGATGTCTCAGCTTGGGGTGGTGCATGTACTACTATAATAATATCATCTTCAGAGGCCCCTTTCACAAAAGCTACACATTTGCATTTATCCAGTGTCTACAGCTTACGTGCATGTAGATGGAGATCAATACAAATTTTATCTTCAAAAGACAAACATGCATGTGTAAATGGCACTGCTGTAGTCAGCTCTGACAGTGTTTGCAAAAAGGAGGACGTACATGTGGTCAGGCACATGCTGGCATTTCCATATTGACACTCACCTGTGGGAGTCAGAAATCCACACAGTTGACATTATACCTTGAGTCATTCCTGTTTGGTTACAATGCATGTGTAGCAGTCATCTGGTTGCAGTATTGTAATGTGAAAGGCAACACTCAGTTTATACACACAAGACAAGAATGACTCAAGGTAAATCTAAAGGCTTGGAAAACCATTACTGCTTAGTTCTCCTATCCTCCTAGCCTACTGCGCATGCAATAACAGCTACTTCTGGTACACTTCTAGTTGGTCCGGTCCAGTTTAATGAAGGCCAGTGTGTAAGGCAGTGCGTGTGCTAATGATATTCATGGTTCATTAGCAACAGTTTACTCAGCATTTCCTACAAGACCACTATATACGCAGTACACTTCCAACATGTGAAACTGCTTTTATCATGCTGCAAATTTTTCCAAAGATGCCACCTTGAAGTCAGACGTCAATCTCCATGTCAGTGGGTAGGGTTTGGGCATAAGAACTAGTAACTCACCTAGTGGTGGTTCTGCATATCCCCTAATGGGGGTTGCTAGTGCATTCTGTCCTATCCAGTCGAGTGAATAGATAAGTTTTCTCCAGGATGGTTGGTGGCTTTTGAGCCACTCCTCCACCAGAGCATGGAGGCGATCCTTATTGGTGCTGCATTGCTGGCGAATTTTGTCAAGCTTGTCCCAGTCACGATAAGGAAGAAGTCGCATCCCAAAGTCTTTCCAATTCCTCACTCCTTGTAAAACCTTCACAACAGTGGCAGTTGTGAGAGGTGGTGGGACTGAAGTGGAAAGATATCATCACAGCACAAAAAGGTTAGCAACACCACCGTTTTATAAGCTGGGGTCAGAATTTACCATACTCCATTTCCTAATAACACTACTTACAGTGGAAGCAGGTAATTCATTAGGCATGCAGCGGCAAGAAACTATGCACCATATATTAAATATAACATTGTGGCTTAAAAATCGCAATTTGTCCAAGAAACGCAGTTACAAAATGTCTTTTGTTCTCGATCACCTAACATGCATATCATGCTTACAAGACCTTCAAGGTTCTAAAAGCCGGGATTTTGCGTGAGGCTAATATTCAGCGAGGGTGATTAGCTTGGCGAACAATCAATAAAACCGAAAGAAATAGTCAACCCTAGTGACCAAAAGTTAGCGTCGATCGTTCCCAGTCTTACAACTCGCACGCGAACTACCCTAAACATGTAGGCCTGTGAAGCAAAGTATGGGCTCGGCCTAGATTTCAAACACTGAAACGGCCACTTGGCTAGCTACCTTCTCCCCTCGTATCCAGAGTGGACTCTGCCATGGGCCCTGCACAGACGGTGTTGACAACACAACCAGTTGGCGCTTGTGGTCCTGTACCTTGCCGGTCTCGTGCCCAGATCTCGCCTCTCGTAGTTAACTTCGTTCCCAGCCCCCCCCCCCCCCCCCCCCCCCTCGCTTAGGGAGGTTGTGTGGGGCTGTCCTATCAATAATTTTCCTACCAACTCGGTAGAGCGCTAGAATTCACTGCGCTGAGTATCATTATACATGTTGTACCTATGTTGTATTTATCCTCATAAGTACTATTACGGATACTCTGTGATATGGGGTGGTGCCTATTTCACGGAACGGAACGGAACGGAACGGAACTAAGGTCTAAAATGCGGAGCTGGTCTAAAATACGGAACAGCCAAACTGCGCATGCGCATGAGAGGCGCGGGTTTTGGCGGTGAAGTACGAAGCACAGCATGTGAAGTCGGAAGATGAGCAAGTTGGTGGTGTTCCGCGTTTCCGCTACCCCCTTGGCCGTATCGGAAGTCATTCAGCTTCTTAAGAACCCCCCAGAAGATGGCATATCCACTCTGCCACCAGCAAAGCCGAATTTACAAGAACGATAACAGTGCAAATGGTAAACAACTGCTAATGCATGGTGTGGGAAAGGTCTTGCTCTTACGTAAAGCCTTTATCATTCCTTGTGTATGGGTGATGAATACTTAAATGGGAAGAGTACATGAGTGCTCACCGGAGTGTGATGTTAACTGATTGCTTACTCACTGATGATTCTTCATGCCATTCACGTATCAGGATAGCTAGTTCCAGCCTACAATTACCTCTACCTGTGATGCTAAATACAGTCCAACCCCCCTATTCTTGTGCAGAAGGAACAAGGCTATGATATTATAACTTTTTATGTAATTTGCTCATCCCTAACAGATGACTGGCATTGTGACCAGTATAGGTGGGCAAATCAGGGGGTTCGTCGGCTTCCAAAAAGGGAGCCACAAGTAAAGAAGTCATACTTTCACATTGACACACCAAAGGGGCCCTCATCCAACTTCATGAAGCATGCTTACCAACTAGTAGCCCCAAGCAACACCAGCACAGTTCTCATACATTACATTGGAGATGAAAAAGAAGTTGTTGATTTTCCCCATGCATGCATGGCAATGCTTCAAATCTAACTGGAAGACCTCACGTCAGGACATGCCCATCAGTCCTAAAAAGTCTACAAGATGCATGTAAGCACACCACAACAGCAAAGGCATACAAAAGTCATGTTACTAAAGTACCACCAACACACATGCCAGTCCTGCAGCCACAAAACTCAAAGCAAGTGAAAAACATCAGATCAAAGCAGTTGCAGAAGCAACGTTTGTCACATAATGCACTTTACAATCTCCATGAACTGGCTGTTGACTTGCCAGATTTTGTACATGCGATATGCACACATCCTGATCTGATATGCATTTGCAGCAACAAAGAGCTGCTCGATGAGTTGGATCGAGTGCTTCTGGTACAGTCCCCTTCACCCCAGTTGTTGTCATACGACACAAGGAAGCCCCTGTTATTCCAGTTGCCTTCCTTATACATGAAAGAGTTGCAGGCATGCCATGATGAGTTGTTTGGCATTTGCTGCAAGCTTGTGCCCACCCTGAAGAAAACGAAGAAGCCCATAGTTACTGATGAGGAACAGGCCTACGTAAACACCATTGGTCAGTACCTACCAGCAGCAGCTCACCTCAGATGCTGGAACCATGTGCTAAGAGATGCAAAAAGATGGCTTCAAAGCCACGGAGCTCCAGCGCAGGATGTGTCTGTATATCTCACTGACATGAGGAGGCTCTTCCATCTACCAACAGAAAAAGAGTATTCAGAAAACTTGGATGAGATGGCTCAAAAATGGAGCGCTCCTTTTTTTAACTACTACAAGAATAACATACACCCAGACATCACGTCTATTGCACGGTGGGCAATTGAGCCATATGGGGTGTATGATCCATACAGTGGAGTGACTAACAATCAGGCCGAGGGGCTCAACTACGTGCTCAAACAACTGCAGGAGTGGAAAGAAGTGCCAGTTGATTGCATGATCCTGGCCCTGCATTATTTACAGGGGTACTACCGAGTGGAGATAGCTCGTGGTCATCAAGGTCTGGGGAATTACCATCTTCACCCTCAGTTTTTCACCTTACTCACAACACCGCCATTGCTTATTTCAGAGGAAAATGTCTACTGTCCAGAAAAGATAGTAGAGCAGATTAAGGAGAGCCTAAATCCACCCTCTGCAATTGAACCAACTGTTCCCAGCACAAGTACCTCTAAGCCAGCACGTCAACACCTGTCTCAACATGAACATGCAAGGCGTGTACTCAATGAGAATCAAATCAGTGTGGATTCGAAACTTCATACATTTACTGTGATGGGCTCAACATGCCCTCATGTTGTCACGCTTTTCCCGAAAGAAACTTGCTCATGCCCTTCTACCACACAATGCTATCATACTCTGGCAGCGAAAATGTCAATTGGCCAACACAGTGAAGATGGAAAAAGGCAGATAAACCTCTCACAGCTTCGAAAGAACTCTCGCCCCCGAAGTCAAAAGAGATCTGGCAGAAAGCGTCCAAGGCCAGGCGACTGTGATGTTACTGCTGCACCTGATGCTGCAAACAAATTGAAAGAACCGAAATTAGCAACAGATGATGGTGAGTATGCACTAACTTCATAACAAAGGAAAGGACTGCTAGCAAAAGTATGTGTAGCACACTGCAGGAAATTTGAGTTGGTGCTAAAATCTTATTCTAGTGTGACTTTTATTCCATGCATGTGTTTATAAAATGCAGGAACTAAAGTTGAAGATGACTTGTTTTCCAACCCTGGAGATGCTCTTGATCTTCTTTGGGACATGCTATGCAATGACAATGGGTCGCATTCGGACACTGCAGTCAAGCCAGACAAGCAGCAAACACACCCTGATGCTGCACTAGATCCCGAAGGTAAATTACAGGTGCTACTTGTACATTAGAATTGATTAGTGCATATAATACATTTGTATAATATAGAACTTGACAACAACTAATCTTTCCAAGTATATGTCATAACAGTAAGATTGCACCTGCTGCAAGGAGTAGCACCAACATTGCTGCTTTTGCGATACAGATGATGATCAGTCTCCCATCAAGGAAGAGGATATTTTTTCAGAGGTTGATACAAGACTCCTAGCTGCCATTGAAGAGGACAGTCCTTTTCACTACAATGGTGAGTAAACTTATTTGTAATACTAGTTCTAGTTATGCTCTTGATTTAGTTTTTATGGTTTCTGCTATTATATTTATATATGGCACTACTAAATCTCCCAAAACCCTTACTAAAAGTTATAGTGGAAAAAGATATTTTCTGTTTTAGTATTGTATGGTTTTGCCTTAAAATTATATATCCTTTCCACTCATAACTATAAGTAGATTATCTTTTAGTAAGGGTTTTGGGAGATTTATAGTAGTGCCTATAACTGTAGTTTCCAGTTCGACCAGTTCGGCATACCAATAGGGTATTTAGTACTGGTAAGTATTTTGTACTAGAGTAACTACTCCAATTGGTATCTAGAGTTGTTTTGGGGATTGCATATTTTCATCTCTTTTGGCCATCAAATTGAAGTTTCCTGCATTGATCTAGTTGGCCCACAAACTGTAAATATATTTCAGCCAAATCTGCCCTAGTGTAGCTACAGTGAGGAGATAATACATGAAAACCTTCATTTTCAGATGAAGAGATACCCCCTCTGCCCCCACCAATGCCTTCTATGGAAGAGCTTCAGAAAATCCTCGCCAAGAACAAAGTAACCTCGCAAACAGAAAAAGATTGCCTTGAGGTATAATTGATGTTAAATTTCATGTCCACAAGCAACCAGAGCTGTTGTACATACTGGGTAATTACCAGACCTTAGAATGGACCGTAAAAACACTTCTCATAATGACATATGCAGGCTGGTGGTGACATTCCAAATTTTGAGCAAGTTGGGAACCTTGCACACAAAGCAGAGCATACTGACTCTGAAGTGAAAGGTGAGTAATGCCAGTTACTATACTTTTTACAACTTCTAGCATGTAGCCACTCTGCCTCTTGGTGATTGCAGCAATACAAAAATTTTCTTGTTGCAACTTGCAGCGCTGCAGTAAAAGTCAAACAACTCACAAATTGATGTGTACAGCAATGGAATAACTTACAGGCCATTAGAGATGGTTTTCTTCACATACAAACCTGCAGGTATAATGCAAACTAGTATATACATTACCCAGTGGACAGTAGCGTAGCCAAGGAGTGGCTATAAATTAAGTATGGCTGAAGCCATGCCAACAAGTCTGCAGACCTTGGGTTCAGTCATAGTTCAACTAAGGCAGCACATAGGAGGGGCTGGTTGTGCATGACATATAGTAGTGCACACGTGTTGTTTGCAGAAAATATATCTAATTAGTAGAGGCAGTCTAAGAAGCCGCCAGGACAGACCATGTAGATATCAACATTTTCCTGGGGGCACATGCAGGAAACGATAGCAGTCGGTTACAATATCTACAATCACTTTCTTTACACCCTTTCTTAATAAAAGCCACACCAATGTATACATCCTAGGTACACCATTGCCAGTGGGTACAGCCACACCCACCTCAATTAGCACTTACTGCTATGAATATACTTAAATTAGAATTTACTTGTCAGATATTGTAGCAGACTGCTATCATTTCCTGCATTGCCACATTGGCATTCTTGTACTTATTTGTCCATATCAAGACATTGGAAAACAAGTACAACTCCAGATATTTTCCAGAGTAGCTAGAGTCAAGTGGAGCCACATACAGCCATGCTAGGGTGTAGTATAGAGTCAAGTAGAACTACGTAGACCCATTCTAGAGTGTAGTAGAGTCAAGTAGCGCCTATTAGAGTCAAGTAGAGCCTGTTAGAGCCGTAGTACAATGTAGTAGAGTCAAGTAGAGCCTATTAGAGTCAGAGTAGAGCCTGTTAGAGCCATAGTACAGCCATAGTAGAGTGTAGTAGAGTCAAGTACAGCCATGGTAGAGTGTAGTAAAGTAGAGCCAAATAGAGCCATGGTAGAGAGTAATAGAGTCAGGAAGAGCCAAGTAGATCCATGGTAGAGTATAGTATAGGGTCTAGTATAGCAAATTAGAGCCATAGTAGAGTGTGCTAGAGTCGAGTAGAGTGAAGTTGAGCCGTGGTAGAATCAAGTAGAGCCATGGTAGAGTGTCATAGAGTCAAGTGAAGCCAAGTACAGCCATGGTAGGTGTAAGTAGAACCAAGTAGACCCATTCTAGAGTGTAGTAGAGTCAGGTAGATCCAAGTAGAGCCATGGTATACACGAAGTAGAGTCACGTATAGCCAAGTAGAGCCATGGTAGAATGTAGTAGAGACAGGTAGAGCCAAGCTGAGCCATGAAAGAGTAAAGTACAGTCAAGTAGAGCCAAGTATATAGCCAAGTAGGGCCATGGTAGAGTGTAAGTGAGCGAATTACAGCTGAGTAGATACATGATAGAGTGTAGTAAAGTCAAGCTAGGGTAGTAGAGTCACATAGAACCAAACAGAGCCAGGGTGGAGTGTAATAGAGTCAAGTAGAGCAAAGTAGACCCTTGGTTGAGTCAAATAGAGCCCTGGTAGAATGTAAGTAGAGCCACGTAATGCCAAGTAGAATGCTGTTCAGTCCTGTCCTTAAGCTGTCCAGTCATTTCTTTATGCTGTCCAGTGTTGTCCATATTCTGTGTAGTGTTATATTTATGCTGTCCAGTCTTGTTCTTATAGGAGGCAGTAGATTCAAGTAGCTACAGCCATGGTAGAAAGCCAAGTAGAGCTATGGTAGTGGGTAGTAGATTCAAGTAGACCCATGTAGAGCTATGGTAGAGTGTAGTAGAGTCAAGTGCAGCCAACTACAGCCGTGGTAGAGTGTAGTAGAGTCAAGCAGAACCAAGTAGACCCATTGTAGAGTCAAGTAGAGCCATGTAGAGCCAAGCTGAGCCGCGATAGACTGTGGTAGAGTCAAGTACAGCCAAGTAGAGCCTTGGTAGAGTGTAGTAGAGTCACCTAGAGCCAAGTAGAGCCATTATAGAGTGTATAGTAGAGTCAAGTAGAGCCATGGTAGAGTGTAGTAGAGTGAAGTAGTCAAGTAGGGACAAGGAGACCCATGGTTAAGTGTAGGAGAGTCAAGTAGAGCCACGTAGAGCCATGGTAGAGTGTAGTACAGTGAAGTAAAGACAAGGAGACCCATTGTACAGTGCAGTAGAGTCAAGTAGAGCCATGGGTGAGTGTAGAAGAGACTAGTAGAGCAAAGTAGAGCCATGGTAGAGTTTAGTGGAGTCTAGTAGAGTCAAGTAGAGCCATGGTAGAGTGTACTTGTTAGACCAAGTAGAGCCATGGTATAGTGTAGTATAGTCTAGTAGAGTAAAGTAGAGCCATGCTAGAGTAAAGTACAGTCTCCTAGAGCCATGTAGAGCCATTATAGAGTGTAGTAGAGTCCAGTAGAGCCATGGTAGAGTGAAGTGGAGCCAAGTACAGCCATGGTCAAGTAGAGCCACGGAAGTGTGTACTCGAGTCTAGTAGAGCCAAGTAGAACCATGGTAGAGTGCACTAGAGTCAAGTAGAGCCATGGTATATGTATTAGAGTCAAGTAGAGACAAATACAGGCATAGTAGAGTGTAGTAGAATCAAGTAGAGTGTAATAGAGTGAAGTAGAGACAAGTAGAGCCATGGTTAAGTGTAGTACAGCCAAGTAGAGCCATGGTAGTGTGCAGTACAGCCAAGGTAGAGTGTAGTAGAGTCCAGGAGAGCCATGGTAGAGTATAGTACAAACACGTAGAGCCATGCTGGAGTGTAGTAGAGTAGAGTAGAGCCATTGTAGGGTATAGTACAGTCAAGTAGAGCCAAGGAGACCCATGGTTAAGTGTAGTATAGCCATGGCAGAATATAGTAAAGTGAAGTAGAGCCAAGTGGAGCCCTTGTAGAGTGTAGTTGAGTCGAGTATAGCCATGGCAGAGTGTAGAAGAGACTAGTACAGCCAAGCAGAGCCATTGTAGTGTGTACTGAGTAGAGTCAAGTACAGCCATGGTAGAGTGTAGTAGAGCAATGGTGCGGTGTAGTAGAGTCTAGTGGCGCCAAGTAGTCTAAGCAATCGTGGTGTGTAGTAGAGTCCAGTAGAGCCTTGGTAGAGTGTAGTAGAGTCTAGTAGAACTAGAGCCATGGTAGAGTGAAGTGGAGCCAAGTAGAGCCATGCTAGTGTGTAGTAGAGTAAAGTGGACCCAAGGTAGAGTGTAGTAGAGTCTAGTAGAGCCAAATAGAGCAATCATAGAGTAAAGTAGAGCCAAGTAGAGCCATGATAGAGTGTAGTAGAGTCAAGTTGAGCCAAGTAGAGCCATGGTAGAGAGTAGTAGAGTGAAGTAGAAACAAGTAGACCTGTGGTTAAGTGTAGTATAGCCAAGTAGAGCCATGGTTGATTATAGTAAAGTGAATCAGAGCCAAGTTGAGCCATTGTAGAGTGTAGTAGAGTCAAGTAGAGCCATGGTAGAGTGTAGAAGAGACAAGTAGAGCCAAGTAGAGCCATTGTAGAGTGTAGTAAAGTCAAGTAGAGTCATTGTAGAGTGTAGTCGAGTCTAGTAGTGCCATGGTATAGAGTGTAGTAGAGAGTAGTAGAGCCATGGTAAAGTATGGTAGAGCAAAGTAGAGCCATGGTAGAGTGTCGTATAGTCCAGTAGAGTCAATTAGAGCCATCGAAGAGTGTAGAAGAGACTAGTACAGCCAACTAGAGCCATGGTAGAGAGAAGTAGATTCAAGTAAAGCCATTGTAGGGTGTCGTAGATTCAAGTAGAGCCATGTAGTGTGTAGTCGAGTCTAGTAGTGTCAAGTAGAGACATCGTAGAGTGTAGTAGGGTAAAGCCATGGTAATCTTTTTTTTTTTTTTTTTTTTTTTTTATTTATGAAAATTTAAATGCAAAGGGTGCATAAGGATTGGTGAGATAGCTCAATGGCTAGTAAAGGTGACCTTCCCCAAAACAAAAAGGATAGGTAGAGTAACAGCAAACAAATCAAAAGACAGCAAAAGTTGCTAGGGTGAGATAACAAAAGATTACAAGGAAAGGGAGTGAGTGAGTGATGGTTAAAGGGAGTGAGTGTACACATAGTTCTGCAGAGCAGATTTAAAAGATGAGGGTGACTGACTACTAACAACAGTAAGTGGAAGTATATTCTATAGGTAAATTACATCAATGAAAAAGGAAGATTTGTGAGCTACAGTTTTTATGAGTGGCATAAAAATAATTCTATTATGTGGGTGGCGTGGTGAGGGTCTGGGATGAAGTGTGAATGAGGTTGATGGAATACAAGAAAAATCATTTAAGATGTAACAGACCTTGAGCTTTTGCATCTTGCGGCGAGTGGAGAGTGGCAATCAGTTCAAGTCATTGAGGATGGTGGCATAGTCACTGTTCCAATTCTTGGTGATGACTCTCCCTGCAAACTTCACTGAATGTGAATTACAGCCATGCACGGTAGAGTGTAATAGTCAAGTAGAGCCATGGTAGGGTGTGGTACAGTCTAGTGAGAGCCATGGTAGAGTATAGTACAAATGAGTCGAGCCATGCTGGAGTGTAGAAGAGTAGAGTAGAGCCCTTGTAGGGTATAGTACAGTCAAGTATATAGAGCCACGTAGAGCCATGGTATGGTGTAGTAGAGTCAAGTAGAGCCATGGTAGAGTGTAGAAGAGTCAAGTAGAGACAAGTAGATCTAGAGACAAGTAGATCTAGAACCATGGTAGAGTGAAGTGGAGCCAAGTAGAGGATGCTAGTGTGTAGTAGAAAAGAGTAGAGCCATGGTAGTATGGTAGAGTGTAGTACAGTCTAGTAGAGCCAAGTAGAGCCATCGTAGAGTGAAGTAGAGACAAGTAGACCCATGGTTAATTGTAGTATAGCCAAGTAGAGCCATGGTAGAATATAGGAAAGTGAAGTACAGCCAAATAGAGCTATTGTAAAGTGTAGTAGAGTCATGTAGAGCCATGGTAGGGTGTAATAGAGTCAAGTAGAGACATGGTAGAGTCATGGCAGAGAGTAGTAGAGTGAAGTAGAGACAAGTAGACACATGGTTAAGTGAAGTAGAGCAAAGTACACCCATGGTAGACTGAGGTAAAGCCAAGTAGAGCCATGATAGGGTGTAGGAGAGTCAAGTAGAGGTACGTAGAGCCATGGCAGAGAGTAGTAGAGTGAAGTAGAGCCAAGTAGAGCCATGGTAGAACATAGTAAAGTGAATTTGAGCCAAGTAGAGCCATTGTACAGTGCAGTAGAGTCAAGTAGAGCCATGGAAGAGTGTAGAAGAGACTAGTAGAGCCAAGTAGAGCCATGCATGGTAGAGTGTAGTAGTAGAGTATAGAAGATCCAAGTAGAACCATGGTAGAGTGGAATAAAGGCAAGTACAGCGATGGTAGAGTGTAGTAGAGTCACGTAGAGCCACGGTATAGTGTGTAGTCGAGTCTAGAAGTGCCAAGTAGAGCCATCGTAGACTGTAGTGGAGACAAATAGAACCATGGTAGAGTGTAGTGGAGTCATGTAGAGTCATGGTAGAGTGTAGTAGAGAGTAGTATATAGCCATGTAGAGCCATCGTATAGAGTGTAGTAGAGTCCAGTAGAGCCATGGTAGAGTGTAGTAGAGTATAGAAGATCCAAGTAGAGCCATGGTAGAGTGAAGTAGAGCCAAGTACAGCCACTGTAGACTCTACAGTGGCTGTACTTGACTCTACTACACTCTACAGTGTAGAGTGTAGTAGAGTCAAGTAGAGCCACGGTAGTGTGTAGTCGAGAGTAGTAGAGCCATGAAGAGCCATAGTAGAGTGAAGTGGAGCCAAGTAGAGCCATGCTAGTGTGTAGTAGAGTAAAGTAGAGCCATGGTAGAGTGTAGTAGAGCCACGTATAGCCATGGCAGGGAGTAGTACAGTGAAGTAGAGACCAGGAGACCCATGGTTAAGTGTAGTAGAGCCAAGTATACTCTTCCATGGCTTTACTACATTCTACCATGGCTCTACTTGAGGTAGGACTGGAGTGAAATTTTGAAATTTGACATTTTGAAACAATTATACATAACTTCAAAACTGTGTATTCAGTAGAGACCAAACTGAGAACGTATACTATCCAACTAGTTCTCTTATTCCACAGCAAGGTTCATGCATATTCATCACTTCCTGTAAGTGTTTATTAATTTTTTGTTAAATAACTATAATTTCTGGTTTTGCTTTTAACTTTGTCTAGGAACAACCATTGTAGAGTGTAGTAGAGTCAAGTGGAGCCAAGTAGAGCCATGGTAGGGTGAAGTAGAGGCAAATAGAGTCAAGTAGATCCATGGTAGAGTGTACTAGAGCCCAGTACACCAAAGTAGAGCCATGTTAGAGTGTAGTAGAGTCAAGTAGAGCCATGTAGAGCCATGGTAGAGTGTGGTAGAGTTAAGCTATAGTAGAGCCATCATAGAGTGCACTAGAGTCAAGTACAGCCAAGTAGAGCCATGCATGGTAGAGTATAGTAGAGTCAAGGAGGGCCATGGTGGAATTTACTAGAGCCATGCTAGTGTGTAATAGAACCAAGTAGACCCATTGTAGAGTGTAAACATAGTAGACTCAAGTGTAGCCAAGTAGATCCTTGGTAAGGTGCAGTAGAGGCATGTAGAGTCAAGTACAGCCATGTGGCAATGTAGTATAGCCATGGTAGAGTGTAGCAGAGTCAAGTAGAGCAAAGTAGAACCATGGCATAGTATAGTAGAGCCAAGTAGAGCCACTAAGAGCCATGGTAGAGTGTACTAGAGTCAAGTAGAGTCAAGTAGACCCATGGTAGAATGTAGTAGAGTCATTTAGAGACAACTAGAGCCTTGGTAGAATGTAGCAGAGCCATGGTAGAGTACAGTAGAGCCAAGTAGACCCAAGTAGAGCCAAGTAGAGCCATCGTAGAGTGTACCAGAGTCAAGTGCAGCCAAGCAGAGCCATGGTAGAGTGTAGTAGAGACAAGTAGAGCCATGGTGGAATGTAGTAGAGCCATTGTAGTGTGTAGTAGAACCAAGTAGACCCATTGTAGAGTGTAGTAGAGTCAAGTGTAGCGAAGGAGAGCCATGGTAGGGTGTAGTAGAGCCATGGTAGAGTGTAGTGCAGCCAAGTAGAGCAAAGTAGAGCCATGGTAGAGTGTAGTACAGCCATGTAGAGCAAAGTACAGCCATGGTAGAGTGTAGTAGAGTCATGTAGAGCCACGTAGAGCAATGGTAGAGTGTAGTAGAGTCAAGTAGAATCAAGTAGACCCAAATGGTAGAATGTAGTAGAGTCATGTAGAGTCAAGTAGAGCCAAGTAGAGCCAAGTAGAGACATCGTAGAGTGTACTACAGTCAAGTACAGCCATGTACAGCCATGGTAGAGTGTAGTAGAGTCAAGTAGACTCACCTAGAGCCATGGTGGAATATGGTATATAGAAACATGTTGAGTCAAGTAGAGCAACGGTAGAATGTAGTAGAGCCATGGTAGAGTGTAGTATAACCAAGTAGAGCCATGGTAGAATGTAGTAGAGTCAAGTTGAGCCAAGTAGAGTCATAGTAGAGTGTAGCAGAGTCAAGTAGAATCAAGTACAGTCATGATAGGGTGTAGTAGAGTCGAGTAGAGTCAAGAAGAGCAATGGTAGGATGTAGTAGAGCTATGGTACAGTGTAGTTGAAACACGTAGAGCTATGGTAGAATGTAGCAGAGTCTCGAGGAGCCAAGTAGAAACACTGGAGAGTGTAGTACAGTCAAGTAGAATCAAGTAGAGCCATGGTAGAATGTAGTGCCACATAGAGCCATGGTAGAGTGCAGTAGGATCAAGTAGAGCCAAGTAGAGCCATGGTAGAGTGTAGTAGAGTCCAGTAGAGTCAAGTAGAGCCATGGTGGAATGTAGTAGAGTCATGTAGAGCCTTGGTATAATATAGTACAGTGATATACACTCAAGTAGAGCCATGGTAGAGTGTAGTAGAGCAAAGTTGAGCCATGGTTTAATTTAGTAGAGTCAAGTGGAGCCAAGTAGAGTCAGGGTGGAGTGTAGACAACTAGAGTCAAGTAGAGTCATGGCAGAATGTAGTAGAGCTATGGTAGAGTGTAGTAGAGCAAAGTAGAGCCAAGTAGAGCCATCGTAGAGTCTACTAGAGTCAAGTAGAGTTAAGTAGACCAATGGTATAGTGTAGTAGAGTGAAGTAGAGGAAGTAGAGCCGTGGTAGAATGTAGTAGAGTCATGTATGGGGAAGTAGAGCTATGTTAGAATGCAGAAGAGCAAAGATAGAGTGTAGTAGAGCCAAGTAGAGGCATGGTAGAGTGTAGTAGACTCAAGTAGAGCAAAGTAGAGCCATGGTAGGGTGTAATAGAGTCAAGTGGGGTCAAGTAGAGCCATGGTAGAATATAGTAGAGCCATGGTAGAGTGTAGTATAACCAAGTAGAGCCAAGGTAGAATGTAGTAGAGTCAAGTGGAGCCAAGTACAGTCATGACAGGGTGTAGTAGAGTCGAGTAGAGTCAAGAAGAGCAATGGTAGGATGTAGTAGAGCTATGGTACAGTGTAGTTGAGACAAGTAGAGCCATGGTAGAATGTAGTAGAATCATGAGGAGCCAAGTAGAGTCATTGGAGGGCGTAGTACAGTCAGAGTCAAGTAGAGCCATGGTAGAATGTAGTAGAGCCATGGTAGAGTGTAGTAGAGTCAAGTAGAGCCATGGTAGAGTGTAGTAGAGTCAAGTAGAGCCATGGTAGAGTGTAGTAGAGTCCAGTAGAGTCAAGTAGAGCCATGGTAGTGTGTAGTAGAGTCACGTAGAGTCAAGAAGAGCCATGGTACAATGTAGTAAAGTGATGTACACTCAAGTAGAGTCATGGTAGAGCCAAGTAGAGCCATGGTAGAGAGTAGTACAGCCGAGTAGACCCAAGTAGACACATCGTAGGCTGTATTAGATTCAAGTAGAGACACGTACAGCCATGGTAGAGTGTAGTATAGTCAAGTAGAGCCAAGTAGAGCCATGGTAGAGTGTAGTACAGCCGAGTAGAACCAAGTAGATCCATCGTAGAGTGTATTAGATTCACGTAGAGCCACGTAGAGCCATGGTAAAGTGCAATAGAGTCAAGTAGAGCCAAGTAGAGCCATGGTAGAGTGTAGTAGAATGCAGTAGAGTCATGTAGAGTCAAGTAGAGCCTTTGTATAATGTAGTAGACCCATGGTACAGAGTAGTAGAGCCAAGTAGAGCAAAGTAGAGCCGTCGTAGAGTATACTAGAGTCAAGTAGAGCCAAGCAGAACCATGGTAGAGTGTAGTAGAGTAAAGTAGAGTCAAGTAGAGCCACGGTAGAGTGTAGTAGAGTCAAGTAGAGCCAGGTAGAGTCATGGTGCAGTGTAGTAGAGTGCAGTAGAGTCAAGCAGAGCCATGCCGGAATGTGGTAGAGACATGTAGAGTCAAGTAGAGCCTTGGTATAATATAGTAGAGCCATGCAAGTATGTAGTAGAGTCATGTAGAGCCAAGTAGAGCCATGGGAAGGTGTAGTAGAGTCACGTAGAGTCACGAACAGCAATGGTAGAATGTAGAACAGTGATGTACACTCCAGCAGAGCCATGGTAGAATGAAGTAGAGCCATGGTAGAGTGTAGCAGAGCCAAGTTGAGCCATGGTTGAATGCAGTAGAGTCAAGTGGAGCCAAGTAGATTCATGGTAGAGTGTAGTAGAGCCGAGTAGAACCAAGTAGAGCCATTGTACAGTGTACTAGAGTCAAGTAGAGCCACGTAGAGCCAAGGCAGAGTATACTAGAGTAAAGTAGAGCCAAGTAGAACCATGGTAGAGTGTAGTAGAGTCAAGTACAGTCTAGTAGACACATGGTACAGTGTAGTAGAGTCATGCAGAATCAAGTAGAGTCTTTGTAGAATGCAGTAGAGCCATGGTAGACTAGTAAATTAGAGCCAAGTAGAGTCATGATAGAGTGTAGTAGAGAGAACTAGAGCAATGTATAGCCATCGTAGAGTGTACTAGAGTCAAGTAGAGCCAAGTAGAACCATTGTAGAGTGTAGTAGAGTCAAGCAGAGCCATGCCGGAATGTGGTAGAGACATGTAGAGTCAAGTAGAGCCTTGGTATAATCTAGTAGAGCAATGGAAGTGTGTAGTAGAGTCAAGTAGAGCCAAGTAGAGCCATGGGTAGGTGTAGTAGAGTCACGTAGAGTCACGAACAGCAATGGTAGAATGTAGTACAGTGCTGTACACTCAAGCAGAGCCATGGTAGAATGTAATAGAGCCATGGTACAGTGTAGTATACCCAAGTTCAGCCATGGTTGAATGCAGTAGAGTCAAGTGGAGCCAAGTAGATTCATGGTAGAGTGTAGTAGAGCCGAGTAGAACTGAGCAGAGCCATCGTACAGTGTACTAGAGTCAAGTAGAGCCACGTAGAACCATGGTAGAGTGTACTAGAGTCAAGTAGAGCCAAGTAGAACCATGGTAGAGTGTAGTAGAGTCAAGTAGAATCAAGTAGAGACACGGTAGAGTGTAGTAGAGTCATGCAGAGTCAAGTAGAGCCTTTGTAGAATTCAGTAGACCCATGCATGGTGGAGTGTAGTAGAGTAAAGTAGATCCAATTAGAGCCATGGTAGAGTGTAGTAGAGAGAAGCAGAGCAATGTAGAGCCATCGTAGAGTGTACTAGAGTCAAGTAGAGCCAAGTAGAACCATTGTAGAGTGTAGTAGAGTCAAGTTGAGTAAAGTAGAGACACGGTAGAGTGTAGTAGAGTCATGCAGAGCCAAGTACAGCCTTTGTAGAATTCAGTAGACCCATGCATGGTGGAGTGTAGTAGAGTAAAGTAGAGCCAATTAGAGCCATGGTAGAGTGTAGTAGAGAAGTAGAGCAATGTAGAGACATCGTAGAGTGTACTAGAGTCAAGTAGAGCCACTTAGAGCCGTGGTAGAGTGTAGTAGAGTCACGTAGAGCCAAGTAGAGCCATGGTAGAGTGTAGTAGAGTGCAGTAGAGTCATGTAGAGTCAAGTAGAGCCTTTGTATAATGTAGTAGAACCATGGTAGAGTGTAGTAGAGTCAAGTAGAGCCAAGTAGAGCTATGGTAGGGTGTAGTAGAGTCACGTAGAGTCAAGAAGAGCCATGGTACAATGTAGAAAAGTGATGTGCACTCAAGTAGAGACACGATAGAATGTAGTAGAGTCATACAGAGTCAAGCAGAGCCTTTGTAGAATGTAGTAGAGCCATGCATGGTAGAGTGTAGTAGAGTAAAGTAGAGCCAATTAGAGCCATGATAGAGTGTAGTAGAGAGAAGTAGAGCATTGTAGAGCCATCGTAGAGTGTACTAGAGTCAAGTAGAGCCACGTAGAGCCGTGGTAGAGTGTAGTAGAGTCAAGTAGAGCCATGTAGAGCCATGGTAGAGTGTAGTAGAGTGCAGTAGAGTCATGTAGAGTCAAGTAGAGCCTTTGTATAATGTGGTAGAACCATGGTAGCGTGTAGTGGAGTCAAGTAGAGCCAAGTAGAGCTATGGTAGTGTGTAGTAGAGTCACGTAGAGTCAAGAAGAGCCATGGTACAATGTAGTAAAGTGATGTACACTCAAGTAGAGTCATGGTAGAGCAAACTAGAGCCATGGTAGAGTGTACTACAGCCGAGTAGAACCAAGTAGACCCATCGTATGGTGTATAAGGTTCAAGTAGAGCCACGTACAGCCATGGTAGAGTGTAGTATAGTCAAGTAGAACCATGGTAGAGTGTAGTAGAGTGCAGTAGAGTCATGTAGACTCAAGTAGAGCCTTTGTATAATGTAGTAGACCCATGGTAGAGAGTAGTAGAGCCAAGTAGAGCAAATTAGAGCCATCGTAGAGTATACTAGGGTCAAGTAGAGCCAAGTAGAACCATGGTGGAGTGTAGTAGAGTAAAGTAGAGTCAAGTAGAGCCGCGGTAGAGTGTAGCAGAGTCCAGTAGAGTTAAGCAGAACCATGCCGGAATGTGGTAGAGACATGTAGAGTCAAGTAGAGCCTTGGTATAATCTAGTAGAGACATGCAAGTGTGTAGTAGAGTCAAGTACAGCCAAGTAGAGCCATGGGAAGGTGTAGTAGAATCACGTAGAGTCACGAACAGCAATGGTAGAATGTAGTACAGTGATGTACACTCCAGCAGAGCCATGGTAGAATGTAGTAGAGCCATGGTAGACTGTAGTAGAGCCAGGTTGAGCCATGGTTGAATGCAGTAGAGTCAAGTGGAGCCAAGTAGATTCATGGTAGAGTGTAGTAGAGCAGAGTAGAACCAAGTAGAGCCATCGTAGAGTGTTCTAGAGTCAAGTGGAGCCACGTAGAGCCATGATAGAGTATACTAGAGTCAAGTAGAGCCAAGTAGAACCATGGTAGAGTGTAGTAGAGTCAAGTAGAATCAAGTAGAGACACGGTAGAGTGTAGGAGAGTCATGCAGAGTCAAGTAGAGCCTTTGTAGAATACAGTAGACCCATGCATGGTGGAGTGTAGTAGAGTAAAGTAGAGGCAATTAGAACCGTGGTAGAGTGTACTAGAGAGAAGTAGAGCAATGTAGAGCCATCGTAGAGTGTACTAGAGTCAAGTAGAGCCGTGGTAGAGTGTAGTAGAGTAAAGTACAGCCAAGTAGAGCCATGGTAGAGTTTAGTAGAGTTACGTAGAGTCAAGAGGAGACATGGTACAATGTAGTAAAGTGATGTACACTCAAGTAGAGACACGGTAGAGTGTAGTAGAGTCATGCAGAGTCAAGTAGAGCCTTTGTAGAATGCAGTAGAGCCATCCATGGTAGAGTGTAGACGAGTAAAGTAGAGCCAATTAGAGCCATGGTAGAGTGTAGTAGAGAGAAGTAGAGCAATGTAGAGCTATGGTAGAGTGTAATAGAGTGAAGTAGACCCACGTAGAGCCGTGGTAGAGTGTAGTAGAGTCAAGGAGAGCCAAGTAGAGCTATGGTAGGGTGTAGTAGAGTCATGTAGAGTCAAGAAGAGCCATCTTACAATGTAGTAAAGTGATGTACCCTCACGTAGAGTCAATAAGAGCCATCTTACAATGTAGTAAAGTGATGTACCCTCAAGTAGAGACATGGTAGAGCCAAGTAGAGCCATGGTAGAGTGAAGTAGAGTCACGTAGAGTCATATAGAGTCAAGTAGAGCCTTTGTATAATGTAGTAGACCCATGGTAGAGAGTAGCAGAGGCATGTAGAGCAAAGTACAGCCGTCGTAGAGTATACTAGAGTCAAGTAGAGCCAAGTAGAACCATGGAAGAGTGTAGGAGAGTCAAGTAGAGTCAAGTAGAGACACGGTAGAGTGTAGTAGAGTCGTACAGGGTCAAGTAGAGCCTTTGTAGAATGCAGTAGAGCCATGCATGGTAGAGTGTAGAAGAGTAAAGTAGAGCCAAGTAGAGCCATGGTAGAGTGTAGTAGAGAGAAGTAGAGCAATGTAGAGCCATCGTAGAGTGGACTAGAGTCAAGTAGAGCCACGTAGAGCCATGGTAGAGTGTAGTAGAGTCAAGTAGAGCCAAGTAGAACCATGGTAGAGTGCAGTAGAGGCATGTAGAGTCGAATAGAGCCTTTGTATAATGTAGTACACCCATGGTAGAGAGTAGTAGAGCCAAGTAGAGCAAAGTAGAGCCATCGTAGAGTATACTAGAGTCAAGTAGAGCCAAGTAGAACCATGGTAGAGTGTAGTAGAGTAAAGTAGAGTCAAGTAGAGCCACGGTAGAGTGTAGTAGAGTCAAGTAGAGCCAGGTAGAGTCATGTTAGAGTGTAGTAGAGTCCAGTAGAGTCAAGCAGAGCCATGCCGGAATGTGGTAGAGACATGTAGAGTCACGCAGAGCCTTGGTATAATCTAGTAGAGCCAAGGAAGTGTGTAGTGGAGTCAAGTAGACCCATGTAGAGCCATGGGAAGGTGTAGTAGAGTCACTTAGAGTCACGAACAGCAATGGTACAGTGATGTGCACTCAAGCAGAGCCATGGTAGAATGTAGTAGAGCCATGGTAGAGTGTAGTAGAGCCAAGTTGAGCCATGGTTGAATGCAGTAGAGTCAAGTGGAGCCAAGTAGATTCATGGTTGAGGGTAGTAGACCCAAGTAGAACCAATTAGCGCCATCGTACAGTGTACTAGAGTCAAGCAGAACCACGTAGAGCCATGGTAGAGTGTACTACAGTCAAGTAGAACCAAGTAGAACCATGGTAGAGTATAGTAGAGTCAAGTACTCTAGTAGACACATGGTACAGTGTAGTAGAGTCATGCAGAGTCAAGTAGAGCCTTTGTAGAATGCAGTAGAGCCATGCATGGTAGAGTGTAGTAGAATAAAGTAGAGCCAATTAGAGCCATGGTAGAGTGTAGTAGAGAGAAGTAGAGCAATGTAGAGCCATCGTAGAGTGTACTAGAGTCAAGTAGAGCCACGTAGAGCCATGGGAGACTGTAGTAGAATCAAGTAGAGCCAAGTAGAGCCATGGTAGAGTGTAGTAGAATCAAATAGAGCCAAGTAGAGTTATTGTACGGTGTAGTAGAGTCACATAGAGTCAAGAAGAGCCATGGTACAATGTAGTACAGTGATGTACACTCAAGTAGAGTCATGGTAGAGTGTAGTAGGTGGAGCCAAGTAGAGCCATGGTAGAGTGTAGTACAGCCGAGTAGAATCAAGTAGATCCATCGTAGAGTGTATTAGATTCAAGTAGAGCCACGTAGAGACATGGTAGAGTGCAGTAGAGTCAAGTAGAGCCATGGTAGAGTGTAGTTGAGTGCAGTAGAGTCATGTAGAGTCAAGTAGAGCCTTTGTATAATGTAGTAGACCCATGGTAGAGAGTAGTAGAGCAAAGTAGAGACGTGGTAGAGTATACTAGAGTGAAGTAGAGCCACGTAGAACCATAGTAGAGTGTAGTAGAGTAAAGTAGAGTCAAGTAGAGCCTCGGTAGAGTGTAGTAGAGTCAAGTAGAGCCAGGTAGAGTCATGGTAGAGTGTAGTAGAGTCCAGTAGAGTCAAGCAGAGCCATGCCGGAATGTGGTAGAGACATGTAGAGTCACGTAGAGCCTTGGTATAATCTAGTATTGCCATGGAAGTGTGTAGTAGAGTCAAGTAGAGTCAAGTAGCGAAAAACAGTCACGTAGAGTCACGAACAGCAATGGTAGAATGTAGTACAGTGATGTACACTCAAGCAGAGCCATGGTAGAATGTAGTAGAGCCATGGTAGAGTGTAGTAGAGCCAAGTTGAGCCATGGTTGAATGCAGTAGAGTCAAGTGGAGCCAAGTAGATTCATGGTAGAGTGTAGTAGAGCCGAGTTGAACCTAGGATAGCGATCGTAGAGTGTACTAGAGTCAAGTAGAGCCACGTAGAGCCATGGCAGAGTATACTAGAGTCAAGTAGAGCCAAGTAGAACCATGGTAGAGTGTAGTAGAGTCAAGTTGAGTCAAGTAGAGACACGGTAGAGTGTAGTAGAGTCATGCAGAGTCAAGTAGAGCCTTTGTAGAATCCAGTAGAGCCATGCATGGTAGAGTGTAGACGAGTAAAGTAGAGCCAAGTAGAGCCATGGTAGAGTGTAGTAGAGAGAAGCAGAGCAATGTAGAGCCATCGTAGAGTGTACTAGAGTCAAGTAGAGCCAAGTAGAACCATGGTAGAGTGTAGTATAGTCAAGTAGAGTCAAGTAGAGCCATGGTAGAGTGTAGTAGAGTCAAGTAGAGCCAGGTAGATTCATGGTAGAGTGTAGTAGAGTGCAGTAGAGTTAAGCAGAGCCATGCCGGAATGTGGTAGAGACATGTAGAGTCAAGTAGAGCCTTGGTATAATCTAGTAGAGCCATGGAAGTGTGTAGTTGTGTCAAGTAGAGCCATAGGAACGTGTAGTAGAGTCACAAAGAGTCACTAACAGCAATGGTAGAATGTACTACAGTGATGCACACTCAAGCAGAGCCATGGTAGAATGTAGTAGAGCCTTGGTAGAGTGTAGTAGAGCCAAGTTGAGCCATGGTTGAATGCAGTAGAGTCAATTGGAGCCAAGTAGATTCATGGTAGAGTGTAGTAGAGCCGAGTAGAACCAAGTAGAGCCATCGTACAGTGTACTAGAGTCAAGTAGAGCCACGTAGAGCCATGGTAGAGTGTACTAGAGTCAAGTAGAGCCAAGTAGAACCATGGTAGAGTGTAGTAGAGTCAAGTACAATCAAGTGGAGACACGGTAGAGTGTAGTAGAGTCATGCAGAGTCAAGTAGAGCCTTTGTAGAATGCAGTAGACCCATGCATGGTAGAGTGTAGTAGAGTAAAGTAGAGCCAATTAGAGCCATGGTAGAGTGTAGTAGAGAGAAGTAGAGCAATGTAGAGGCATTGTAGAGTGTACTAGAGTCAAGTAGAGCCACGTAGAGCCGTAGTAGAGTGTAGTAGAGTGCAGTAGAGTCATGTAGAGTCAAGTAGAGCCTTTGTATAATGTAGTAGAACCATGATAGAGTGTATAGTAGAGTCAAGTAGTGCCAAGTAGAGCTATGGTAGGGTGAAGTAGAGTAAAGTAGAGTCAAGAAGAGCCATGGTACAATGTAGTACAGTGACGTACACTCAAGTAGAGACATGGTAGAGTGTAGTACAGCCGAGTTGAACCAAGTAGACCCATCGTAGAGTGTATTAGATTCAAGTAGAGCCACGTAGAGCCATGGTAGAGTGTAGTAGAGACAAGTAGAGTCAAGTAGAGCCACGTAGAGCCATGGTAGAGTATACTAGAGTCAAGTAGAGCCAAGTAGAACCATGGTAGAGTGTAGTAGAGTCAGGTAGAATCAAGTAGAGACACGGTAGAGTGTAGTAGAGTCATGCAGAGTCAAGTAGAGCCTTTGAAGAATCCAGTAGAGCCATGCATGGAAGAGTGTAGAAGTGTAAAGTAGAGCCAATTAGAGCCATGGTAGAGTGTAGTAGAGAGAAGTAGAGCAATGCAGAGCCATCGTAGAGTGTACTAGAGTCAAGTAGAGCCACGTAGAGCCATGGTAGAGTGTAGTAGAGACAAGTAGAGTCATGTAGAGCAACGTAGTGCCATGGTAGAGTGTAGTAGAGAGCAGTAGAGTCATGTAGAGTCAAGTATAGCCTCTGTATAATGTAGTAGAGCCATGGCAGAGTGTAGTACAGTCAAGTAGAGCCAAGTAGAGCTACGGTAGGGTGTAGTAGAGTCATGTAGAGTCAAGAAGAGCAATGGTAGAATGTAGTACTGAGATGTACACTCAAGTAGAGCCATGATAGAGTGTAATAGAGTAAAGTAGAGCGAAGTAGAGCCACGGTAGAGTGTAGTAGAGTCAAGTAGAGCCAGGTAGAGTCATGGTAGAGTGTAGTAGAGTGCAGTAGAGTCAAGCAGAGCCATGCCGGAATGTGGTGGAGACATGCAGAGTCAAGTAGAGCGTTGGCATAATCTAGTAGAGCCATGGAAGTGTGTAGAAGAGTCAAGTAGAGCCAAGTAGAGATATGGTAGGGTGTAGTAGAGTCACGTAGAGACAAAAAGAGCAATTGTAGAATGTAGTACTGTGATTTACTCTCAAGTAGAGGTATGGTAGAATGTAGCAGATTCAAGTAGAGTGAAGTAGAGTCACGGTAGAATGTAGTAGAGCCATGGTACAGTGTAGTAGAGAGAAGTAGAGCAATGTAGAGCCATCGTAGAGTGTCCTAGAGTCAAGTAGAGCCATGTAGAGCCATGGTAGAGTGTAGTAGAGTCAAGTAGAGCCAAGTAGAGCCATGGTAGAGTGTAGTAGAGACGAGTAGAGTCAAGTAGAGCCATGGTAGAGTGTAGTAGAGACGAGCAGACTCAAGTAGAGCTATGGTAGGGTGTAGTAGACTCACGTAGATTCAAGAAGAGCAAAGGTACAAAGTAGTACAGTGCTGTACACTCAAGTAGAACCGTGGTAGAATGTAGTAGAGCCCTGTGGAGCCAAGTACAGTCATTGTAGGGTGTAGTAGAGTCAAGTACAGTCATGGTACAATGTAGTATAGCCATGGTACAGTGTAGTAGAGTCAAGTAGAGCAACATAGAGCCATGGTAGAGTGTAGTAGAGTGCAGTAGAATCATGTAGAGTCAACTATAACCTCTGTATTATCTAGTAGAGCCATGGAAGTGTGTAGTAGAGTCAAGTAGAGCCATGGGAAGGTGTAGTAGAGTCACGTAGAGTCACGAACAGCAATGGTAGAATGTAGTACAGTGATGTACACTCAAGCAGAGCCATGGTAAAATGTAGTAGAGCCATGGTAGAGTGTAGTAGAGCCGAGTAGAACCAAGTAGAGCCATAGTAGAGTGTACTAGAGTCAAGTAGAGCCACGTAGAGCCATGGTAGAGTGTACTAGAGTCAAGTAGAGCCAGGTAGAACCATGGTAGAGTGTAGTAGAGTCAAGTAGAGTCAAGTAGAGACACGGTAGAGTGTAGTAGAGTCATGCAGAGTCAAATAGAGCCTTTGTAGAATGCAGTAGAGCCATGCATGGCAGAGTGTAGTAGAGTAAAGTAGAGCAAGTTGAGCCATGGTAGAGTGTAGTAGAGAGAAGTAGAGCTATGTAGAGCCATCGTAGAGTGTACTAGAGTCAAGTAGAGCCAAGTAGAGCCATGATAGAGTGTAGTAGAGTCACGTAGAGCCTAGTAGAGATATGGTAGGGTGTAGTAGAGTCACGTATAGTCCAAAAGAGCAATGGTAGAATGTAGTACAGTGATTTATTCTCAAGTAGAATCATGGTAGAGTGTAGTAGAGTCAAGTAGAGTCAAGTAGAGTCACGGTAGAATGTAGTAGAGCCATGGTAGAGTGTAGTAGAGTCAAGTAGAGTCAAGTAGAGCAACGTAGAGCCATGGTAGAGTGTAGTAGAGTACAGTAGAGTAATGTAGAGTCAAGTATAGCCTCTGTATAATGTAGTAGAGCCATGGCAGAGTGTAGTACAGTCAAGTAGAGCCAAGTAGAGCTACGGCATGGTGTAGTAGAGTCACGTAGAGTCAAGAAGAGCAATTGTACAATGTAGTACAGTGATGTACACTCCAGTAGAGCAATGGTAGATTGTAGTAGAGCCATGTGGAGCCAAGCACAGTCATTGTAGAGTCAAGTAGAGTCAAGTAGAGTCACGGTAGAATGTAGTAGAGCCATGGTAGAGTGTAGTAGAGTCAAGTAGAGCAACGTAGAGCCATGGTAGAGTGTAGTAGAGTACAGTAGAGTCATGTAGAGTCAAGTATAGCCTCTGTATAATGTAGTAGAGCCATGGCAGAGTGTAGTACAGTCAAGTAGAGCCAAGTAGAGCTACGGCATGGTGTAGTAGAGTCACGTAGAGTCAAGAAGAGCAATTGTACAATGTAGTACAGTGATGTACACTCAAGTAGAGCAATGGTAGATTGTAGTAGAGCCATGTGGAGCCAAGCACAGTCATTGTAGAGTGTAGTAGAACCAAGTAGACTCATGGTAGAATGTAGTATAGCCATGCTATAGTGTAGTAGAGTCAAGTAGAGCAACGTAAAGCCATGGTAGAGTGTAGTAGAGTGCAGTAGAGTCATGTTGAGTCAAGTATAGCCTCTGTATAATGTAGTAGAGCCCCATGACAGAGTGTAGTACAGTCAAGTAGAGCTACGGTAGTGTGTAGTAGAGTCATGTAGAGTCAAGAAGAGCAATGGTAGAATGTAGTACAGTGATGTACACTCAAGTAGAGCCATGGTAGAGTGTAGTAGAGTAAGGTAGAGCCAAGTAGAGCCATGGTAGAGTGTAGTAGAGTCAAGTAGAGCAAGGTAGAGTCATGGTAGAATGTAGTAGAGACCAGTAGAGTCAAGCAGAGCCATTCCGGAATGTGGTAGAGACATGTAGAGTCAAGTAGAGCCTTGGTATAATCTAGTAGAGCCATGGAAGTGTGCAGTAGAGTCAAGTAGACCCAAGTAGAGCCATGGGAAGGTGTAGTAGAGTCACATAGAGTCACGAACAGCAATGGTAGAATCTAGTACAGTGATGTACACTCAAGCAGAGCCATGGTAGAGTGTAGTAGAGCCGAGTAGAACCAAGTAGAGCCATCGTAGAGCGTACTAGAGTCAAGTAGAGCCACGTAGAGCCATGGTAGAGTGTACTAGAGTCAAGTAGAGCCAAGTAGAACCATGGTACAGTGTAGTAGAGTCAAGTAGAGTCAAGTAGAGACGCGGTAGAGTGTAGTAGAGTCATGCAGAGTCAAGTAGAGCCTTTGTAGAATGCAGTAGAGCCATGCATGGTAGAGTGTAGTAGAGTAAAGTAGAGCCAAGTAGAGCCATGGTAGAGTGTAGTAGAGAGAAGTAGAGCAATGTAGAGCCATCATAGAGTGTACTAGAGTCAAGTAGAGCCACGTAGAGTCATGGTAGAGTGTACTAGAGTAAAGTAGAGCCAAGGAGAGCCATGGTAGAGTGTAGTAGAGTCAAGTAGAGCCAAGTAGAGATGTGGTAGGGTGTAGTAGAGTCACGTAGAGTCAAAAAGAGCAATGGTAGAATGTAGTACAGTGATTTACTCTCAAGTAGAGGTATGATAGAATGTAGCAGATTCAAGTGGAGCCAAGTAGAATCATGATAGAGTGTAGTAGAGTCAAGTAGAGTCACGGTAGAAAGTAGTAGAGCCATGGTAGAGTGTAGTAGAGAGAAGTAGAGCAATGTAGAGCCATCGTAGTGTGTACTAGAGTCAAGTAGAGCCACGGTAGAGTGTAGTAGAGTCAAGTTGAGCCAAGTAGAGGCATGGTAGAGTGTAGTAGAGTCAAGTAGAGCCAAGTAGAGCTATGGTAAGGTGTAGTAGACTCACGTAGAGTCAAGAAGAGCAATGGTACAATGTAGTACAGTGATGTACACTCAAGTAGAGCGATGGTAGAATGTAGTAGAGCCATGTGGAGCCAAGTACAGTCATTATAGAGTGTAGTAGAAAGTAGAGTCAAGTAGAGCAACCAAGAGCCATGGTAGAGTGTAGTAGAGTGTAGTAGAGTCGTGTAGACTCAAGTATAGCCTCTGTATAATGTAGTAGAGCCATGGCAGAGTGTAGTACAGTCAAGTAGAGCAAAGTAGAGCTACGGTAGTGTGTAGTAGAGTCACGTAGAGTCAAGAGGAGACATGGTACAATGTAGTAAAGTGATGTACACTCAAGTAGAGACACGGTAGAGTGTAGTAGAGTCATGCAGAGTCAAGTAGAGCCTTTGTAGAATGCAGTAGAGCCATCCATGGTAGAGTGTAGACGAGTAAAGTAGAGCCAATTAGAGCCATGGTAGAGTGTAGTAGAGAGAAGTAGAGCAATGTAGAGCCATGGTAGAGTGTAATAGAGTCAAGTAGAGCCACGTAGAGCCGTGGTAGAGTGTAGTAGAGTCAAGGAGAGCCAAGTAAAGCTATGGTAGGGTGTAGTAGAGTCACGTAGAGTCAAGAAGAGCCATCTTACAATGTAGTAAAGTGATCTACCCTCAAGTAGAGACATGGTAGAGCCAAGTAGAGCCATGGTAGTGTGTAGTAGAGTGCAGTAGAGTCATATAGAGTCAAGTAGAGCCTTTGTATAATGTAGTAGACCCATGGTATACGTAGTAGAGCCATGACAGAGTGTAGTACAGTCAAGTAGAGCCAAGTAGAGCTATGGTAGTGTGTAGTAGAGTCATGTAGAGTCAAGAAGAGCAATGGTAGAATGTAGTACAGTGATGTACACTCAAGTATAGCCATGGTAGAGTGTAGTAGAGTAAAGTAGAGCAAGGTACAGTCATGGTAGAGCGTAGTAGAGACCAGTAGAGTCAAGCAGAGCCATTCCGGAATGTGGTAGAGACATGTAGAGTCAAGTAGAGCCTTGGTATAATCTAGTAGAGCCATGGAAGTGTGCAGTAGAGTCAAGTAGACCCAAGTAGAGCCATGGGAAGGTGTAGTAGAGTCACGTAGAGTCATGAACAGCAATGGTAGAATCTAGTACAGTGATATACACTCAAGCAGAGCCATGGTAGAGTGTAGTAGAGCCGAGTAGAAGCAAGTAGAGCCATGGTAGAGTGTACTAGAGTCAAGTAGAGCCAAGTTGAACCATGGTAGAGTGTAGTAGAGTCAAGTAGAGTCAAGTACAGTCAAGTAGAGAGACAGTAGAGTGTAGTAGAGTCATGCAGAGTCAAGTAGAGCCTTTGTAGAATGCAGTAGAGCTATGTATGGTAGAGTGTAGTAGAGTAAAGTATACCCAAGTAGAGCCATGGTAGAGTGTAGTAGAGAGAAGTAGAGCAATGTAGAGCCATCGTAGAGTGTACTAGAGCCAAGTAGAGCCACGTAGAGTCATGGTAGAGTGTACTAGAGTAAAGAAGAGCCAAGTAGAGCCACGGTAGTGTGTAGTAGAGTCAAGTAGAGCCAAGTAGAGATATGGTAGTGTGTAGTAGAGTCACGTAGAGTCAAAAAGAGCAATGGTAGAATGTAGTACAGCGATTTACTCTCAAGTTGAGGTGTGGTAGAATGTAGCAGATTCAAGTGGAGCCAAGTAAAATCATGGTAAAGTTTTGTAGAGTCAAGTAGAGTCAAGTAGAGTCACGGTAGAATGTAGTAGAGCCATGGTAGAGTGTAGTAGAGAGAAGTAGAGCAATATAGAGCCTTCGTAGAGTGTACTAGAGCCAAGTAGAGTCACGTAAAGCCATGGTAGAGCGTAGTAGAGTCAAGTAGAGCAAAGTAGAGCCATGGTAGAATGTAGTAGAGTGCAGTAGAGTCATGTAGAGTCAAGTAAAGCCTTTGTATAATGTAATAGAGCCATGGCAAAGTGTAGTAGAGTCAAGTAGAGACAAGTAGAGCTATAGTAGGGTATAGTAGACTCACGTAGAGTCAAGAAGAGCAATGGTACAATGTAGTACAGTGGTGTACACTCAAGTAGAGCCATGGTAGAGTGTAGTAGGGTCAACTAGAGCCAAGTAGAATCATGGTAGAGTGTAGTTGAGTCAAGTGGAGTCAAGTAGAGTCTCGGTAGAATGTAGTAGAGCCATGGTAGAGTGTAGTAGAGAGAAGTAGAACAATGTAGAGCCATCGTAGAGTGTACTAGGGTCAAGTAGAGCCACGTAGAGCCATGGTAGAGTGTAGTAGAGACAAGTAGGGTCAAGTAGAGCAATGTAGCGCCATGGTACAGTGTAGTAGAGTGCAGTAGAATCATGTAGAGTCAAGTATATCCTCAGTATAATGTAGTAGAGCCATGGCAGAGTGTATAGTACAGTCAAGTAGAGCTAAGTAGAGCTACGGTAGGGTGTAGGAGAGTCATGTAGAGTCAAGAAGAGCCATGATAGAGTGTAGTAGAGTAAAGTAGAGCCATGATAGAGTGTAGTAGAGTAAAGTAGAGCGAAGGAAAGCGACGGTAGAGTGTAGTAGAGTCATGTAGAGGGATGTAGAGCCATGGTATAGGGTGTAGTAGAGTCACGTAGAGTCACGAACAGCAATGGTAGAATGTAGTACAGCAATTTACACTCAAGTAGAGCTATGGTAGATTGTACTACAGCCATGGTAGAGGTTAGGAGAGCCAAGTTGAGCCATGGTTGTATGTAGTACAGTCAAGTGTAGCCATGTACAGTCATAGTAGAGTGTAGTAGAGCCGAGTCGAACCAAGTATAGAGCCATCGTACAGTGTACTAGAATCAAGTAGAGCCACGTAGAGCCATCGTAGAGTGTACTAGACTCAACTAGAGCCACGTAGAACCATGGTAGAGTGTAGTAGAGTAAAGTAGAGTCAAGTAGAGTAAAGTAGAGTCAAGTAGAGACACGGTAGAGTGTAGTAGAGTCAAGTAGAGCCACGTAGGGCCGTGGTAGAGTGTAGTAGAGTGCAGTAGAGTCATGTAGAGTCAAGTAGAGCCTTTGTATAATGTAGTAGAACCATGGTAGAGAGTAGTAGAGCCAAGTAGAGCAAAGTAGAGCAAAGTAGAGTATACTAGAGTCAAGTAGAGCCAAGTAGAACCATGGTAGAGTGTAGTAAAGTAGAGTCAAGTAGAGCCAAGTAGAACCATGGTAGAGTGTAGTAAAGTAGAGTCAAGTAGAGCCACGGTAGAGTGTAGTAGAGTCAAGTAGAGCCAGGAAGAGTCATGGTAGAGTGTAGTAGAATGCAGTAGAGTCAAGCAGAACCATGCCGGAATGTGGTAGAGACATGTAGAGTCAAGTAGAGCCTTGGTATAATCTAGTAGAGCCATGGAAGTGTGTAGAAGGGTCAAGTAGAGCCAAGTAGAGCCATGGGAAGGTGTAGTAGAGTCACGTAGAGTCACGAACAGCAATGGTAGAATGTAGTACAGTGATGTACACTCAAGCAGAGCCATGGTAGAATGTAGTAGAGTCAAGTGGAGCCAAGTAGATTCATGGTAGAGTGCAGTAGAGCCGAGTAGAACCAAGTAGAGCCATCGTAGAGTGTACTAGAGTCAAGTAGAGCCATGTACAGTCATGGTGGAGTAAACTAGAGTAAAGTAGAGCCAAGTAGAGCCATGGTAGAGTGTACTAGAGTAAAGTAGAGCCAAGTAGAGCCATGGTAGAGTGTACTAGAGTAAAGTAGAGCCAAGTAGAGCCATGGTAGAGTGTAGTAGAGTCAAGTAGAGCCTTTGTAGAATGCAGTAGACCCATGCATGTTGGAGTGTAGTAGAGTAAAGTACAGCCAATTAGAGCCATGGTAGACTGTAGCAGAGAGAAGTAGAGCAATGTAGAGCCATCCTAGAGTGTACTAGAGTCAAGTAGAGCCATGTAGAGCCGTGGTAGAGTGTAGTATATTATAGAATCAAGCAGAGCCAAGTAGAGCTATGGTAGAGTGTAGTAGAGTGCAGTAGAGTCATGTAGAGTCAAGTAGAGCCTTTGTATAATGTAGCAGAACCATGGCAGTGTGTAGTAGAGTCAAGTAGAGCCAAGTAGAGCTATGGTATAGGGTGTAGTAGAGTCACGTAGAGTCAAGAAGAGCCATGGTACAGTGTAGTAAAGTGATGTACACTCAAGTAGAGACACGGTAGAGTGTAGTAGAGTCATCCAGAGTCAAGTAGAGCCTTTGTAGAATGCAGTAGAGCCATGCATGGTAGAGTGTAGTAGAGTAAAGTAGAGCCAATTAGAGCCATGGTAGAGTGTAGTAGAGAGAAGTAGAGCCATCGTAGAGTGTACTAGAGTCAAGTAGAGCCACGTAGAGCCATGGTAGACTATACTAGAGTCAAGTAGAGCCAAGTAGAACCATGGTAGAGTGTAGTAGAGTCAAGTAGATTCAAGTAGAGACACGGTAGAGTGTAGTAGAATCATGCAGATTCAAGTAGAGCCTTTGTAGAATGCAGTAGAGCCATGGATGGTAGAGTGTACAAGAGTAAAGTAGAGCCAAGTAGAGTCATGCTAGAGTGTAGTAGAGAAAAGTAGAGCAATGCATAGCCATGGTAGAGTTTAGTAGAGTCAAGTAAAGCTACGTACAGCCATGCTAAGATGTAGTAGAGTCAAGTAGAGTCAAGTAGAGCCATGGTAGAGTGTAGTAGAGTCCAGTAGAGTCATGTAGAGTCAAGTAGAGCCTTTGTATAATGTAGTAGACCCATGGTAGAGAGTAGTAGAGCCAAGTAGAGCTATGGTAGGGTGTAGTAGAGTCACGTAGAGTCAAGATGAGCCATGGTACAGTGTAGTAAAGTGATGTACACTCAAGTAGAGACACGGTAGAGTGTAGTAGAGTCATCCAGACTCCAGTAGAGCCTTTGTAGAATGCAGTAGAGCCATGCATGGTAGAGTGTAGTAGAGTAAAGTAGAGCCAATTAGAGCCATGGTAGAGTGTAGTAGAGAGAAGTAGAGCCATCGTAGAATGTACTAGAGTCAAGTAGAGCCACGTAGAGCCATGGTAGACTATACTAGAGTCAAGTAGAGCCAAGTAGAACCATGGTAGAGTGTAGTAGAGTCAAGTAGATTAATGTAGAGACACGGTAGAGTGTAGTAGATTCATGCAGATTCAAGTAGAGCCTTTGTAGAATGCAGTAGAGCCATGGATGGTAGAGTGTACAAGAGTAAAATAGAGCCAAGTAGAGTCATGCTAGAGTGTAGTAGAGAAAAGTAGAGCAATGCAGAGCCATGGTAGAGTGTAGTAGAGTCAAGTAAAGCTACGTACAGCCATGCTAAGGTGTAGTAGAGTCAAGTAGAGCCAAGTAGAGCCATGGTAGACTGTAGTAGAGTCCAGTAGAGTCATGTACGGTCAAGTAGAGCCTTTGTAGAATGTAGTAGACCCATGGTAGAAAGTAGTAGAGCCAAGTAGAGCAAAGTAGAGCCGTCGTAGAGTATACCAGAGTCAAGTAGAACCAAGTAGAATCATGGTAGAGTGTAGTAGACTCAAGTAGAGTCAAGTGGAGCCACGGTAGAGTTCTGTAGAGTCAAGCAGAGCTATGCCGGAATGTGGTAGAGACATGTAGAGTCAAGTAGAGCCTTGGTATAATCTAGTAGAGCAATGGAAGTGTGTAGTAGAGTCAAGTAGAGCCAAGTAGAGCCATGGGAAGGTGTAGTAGAGTCACGTAGAGTCACGAATAGCAATGGTAGAATGTAGTACAGTGATGTACACTCAAGCAGAGCCATGGTAGAATGTAGTAGAGCCATGGTAGAGTGTAGTAGAGCCAAGTTCAGCCATGGTTGAATGCAGTAGAGTCAAGTGGAGCCAAGTAGATTCATGGTAGAGTGTAGTTGAGCCGAGTAGAACTAAGTAGAGCCATCGTACAGTGTACTAGAGTCAAGTAGAGCCACGTAGAGCCATGGTAGAGTATACTAGAGTCAAGTAGAGCCAAGTAGAACCATGGTACAGTGTAGTAGAGTCAAGTAGAGACATGGTAGAGTGCAGTAGAGTCATGCAGAGTCAAGTAGAGTCTTTATAGAAGGCATGCAGTAGAGCCATGGTAGACTAATAAATTAGAGCCAAGTAGAGTCATGATAGAGTGTAGTAGAGAGAAGTAGAGCAATGTATAGTCATCGTAGAGTGTACTAGAGTCAAGTTGAGCCAAGTAGAACCATGGTAGAGTGTAGTAGAGTCAAGTAGAGTCAAGTAGAGCTATAGTAGAGTGTAGTAGAGTCAAGTAGAGCCAAGTAGAGTCATGGTAGAATGTAGTAGAGTGCAGTAGAATCAAGGAGAGCCATGCCGGAATGTGGTAGAGCCATGTAGAGTCAAGTAGAGCCTTGGTATAATGTAGTAGAGCAATGGAAGTGTGTAGTAGAGTCAAGTAGAGCCAAGTAGAGCCATTGAAAGGTGTAGTAGAGTCACATAGAGTCATGAACAGCAATGGTAGAATGTAGTACATTGATGTACACTCAAGCAGAGCCATGGTAGAATGTAGTAGAGCCATGGTAGAGTGTCGTAGAGGCAAGTTGAGCCATGGTTGAATGCAGTAGAGTCAAGTGGAGCCAGGTAGATTCATGGTAGAGTGTAGTAGAGCCGAGTAGAACTAAGTAGAGCCGTCGTACAGTGTACTAGAATCAAGTAGAGCCACGTAGAGCCATGGTAGAGTGTACTAGACTCACGTAGAGCCAAGTAGAACCATGGTAGAGTGTAGTAGAGTCAAGTAGAATCAAGTAGAGACACGGTAGAGTGTAGTAGAGTCATGCAGAGTCAAGTAGAGCCTTTGTAGAATGCAGTAGACCCATGCATGGTGGAGTGTAGTAGAGTAAAGTAGAGCCAATTAGAACCATGGTAGAGTGTAGTAGAGAGAAGTAGAGTAAAGTAGAGCCATCATAGAGTGTACTAGAGTCAAGTAGAGCCACGTAGAGCCGTGGTAGAGTGTAGTAGAGTCAAGCAGAGCCAAGTAGAGCCATGGTAGAGTGTAGTAGAGTGCAGTAGAGTCATGTAGAGTCAAATAGAGCCTTTGTATAATGCAGTAGAACCATGGTAGAGTGTAGTAGATTCAAGTAGAGCCAAGTAGAGCTATGGTAGGGTGTAGTAGAGTCACGTAGAGTCAAGAAGAGCCATGGTACAGTGTAGTAAACTGATGAACACTAAAGTAGAGACACGGTAGAGAGTAGTAGAGTCAAGTAGAGCTATGGTAGAGTGTAGTAGAGTCAAGTAGAGCCAAGTAGAGTCATGGTAGAATGTAGTAGAGTGTAGTAGAATCAAGGAGAGCCATGCCGGAATGTGGTAGAGACATGTAGAGTCAAGTAGAGCCTTGGTATAATCTAGTAGAGCAATGGAAGTGTGCAGTAGAGTCAAGTAGAGCCAAGTAGAGCCATGGGAAGGTGTAGTAGAGTCACGTAGAGTCATGAACAGCAATGGTAGAATGTAGTACATTGATGTACACTCAAGCAGAGCCATGGTAGAATGTAGTAGAGCCATGGTAGAGTGTAGTAGAGGCAAGTTGAGCCATGGTTGAATGCAGTAGAGTCAAGTGGAGCCAGGTAGATTCATGGTAGAGTGTAGTAGAGCCGAGTAGAACTAAGTAGAGCCGTCGTACAGTGTACTAGAATCAAGTAGAGCCACGTAGAGCCATGGTAGAGTGTACTAGACTCAAGTAGAGCCAAGTAGAACCATGGTAGAGTGTAGTAGAGTCAAGTAGAATCAAGTAGAGACACGGTAGAGTGTAGTAGAGTCATGCAGAGTCAAGTAGAGCCTTTGTAGAATGCAGTAGACCCATGCATGGTGGAGTGTAGTAGAGTAAAGTAGAGCCAATTAGAACCATGGTAGAGTGTAGTAGAGAGAAGTAGAGTAATGTAGAGCCATCGTAGAGTGTACTAGAGTCAAGTAGAGCCACGTAGAGCCGTGGTAGAGTGTAGTGGAGTCAAGCAGAGCCAAGTAGAGCCATGGTAGAGTGTAGTAGAGTGCAGTAAAGTCATGTAGAGTCAAATAGAGCCTTTGTATAATGTAGTAGAACCATGGTAGAGTGTAGTAGATTCAAGTAGAGCCAAGTTGAGCTATGATAGGGTGTAGTAGAGTCACGTAGAGTCAAGAAGAGCCATGGTACAGTGTAGTAAAGTGATGAACACTCAAGTAGAGACACGGTAGAGTGTAGTAGAGTCATCCAGAGTCAAGTAGAGCCTTTGTAGAATGCAGTAGAGCCATGCATGGTAGAGTGTAGTAGAGTCAAGTAGAGCCAAGTAGAGCCATGGGAAGGTGTAGTAGAGTCACGTACAGTCACGAACAGCAATGGTAGAATGTAGTACAGTGATGTACACTCAAGCAGAGCCATGGTAGAATGTAGTAGACCCATGGTAGAGTGTAGTAGAGCCAAGTTGAGCCATGGTTGAATGTAGTAGAGTCAAGTGGAGCCAAGTAGATTCATGGTAGCGTGTAGTAGAGCTGAGTAGAACCAAGTAGAGCCATCGTAAAGTGTACTACAGTCAAGTAGAGCCATATAGAGCCATGGTAGAGTATACTAGAGTCAAGTAGAGTCAAGTAGAGACACGGTAGAGTGCAGTAGAGTCATGCAGAGTCAAGTAGAGTCTTTATAGAATGCATGCCATGGTATAATAGTAAATTAGAGCCAAGTAGAGTCATGATAGAGTGTAGTAGAGAGAAGTAGAGCAATGTATAGTCATCGTAGAGTGTACTAGAGTCAAGTAGAGCCAAGTAGAACCATGGTAGAGTGTAGTAGAGTCAACTACAGTCAAGTAGAGCCATGGTAGAGTGCAGTAGAGTCATGTAGAGCCATGGTAGAGTGCAGTAGAGTCAAGTAGAGCCAATTAGAGTCATGGTAGAATGTAGTAGAGTGCAGTAGAATCAAGCAGAGCCATGCCGGAATGTGGTGGAGACATGTAGAGTCAAGTAGAGCCTTGGTATAATCTAGTAGAGCAATGGAAGTGTGTAGTAGAGTCAAGTAGAGCCAAGTAGAGCCATGGGAAGGTGTAGTAGAGTCACGTAGAGTCACGAACAGCAATGGTAGAATGTAGTACAGTAATGTACACTCAAGCAGAGCCATGGTAGAATGTTGTAGAGCCATGGTAGAGTGTAGTAGAGTCAAGTTGAGCCATGGTTGAATGCAGTAGAGTCAAGTGGAGCCAAGTAGATTCATGGTAGAGTGTAGTAGAGCCTAGTAGAACTAAGTAGAGTCATCGTACAGTGTACTAGGGTCAAGTAGAGCCACGTAGAGCCATGGTAGAGTGTACTAGAGTCAAGTAGAGCCAAGTAGAACCATGGTAGAGTGTAGTAGAGTCAAGTAGAATCAAGTAGAGACACGATAGAGTGTAGTAGAGTCATGCAGAGTCAACTAGAGCCTTTGTAGAATGCAGTAGACCCATGCATGGTGGAGTGTAGTAGAGTAAGGTAGAGCCAATTAGAACCATGGTAGAGTGTTGTAGAGAGAAGTAGAGCAATGTAGAGCCATCGTAGAGTGTACTAGAGTCAAGTAGAGCCACGTAGAGCCGTGGTAGAGTGTAGTAGTGTCAAGCAGAGCCAAGTAGAGCCATGGTAGAGTGTAGTAGAGTGCAGTAGAGTCATGTAGATTCAATTAGAGCCTTTGTATAATGTAGTAGAACCATGGTAGAGTGTAGTAGAGTCAAGTAGAGCCAAGTAGAGCTATTGTAGGGTGTATTAGAGTCACGTAGAGTCAAGAAGAGCCATGGTACAGTGTAGTAAAGTGATGAACACTCAAGTAGAGGCACGGTAGAGTGTAGTAGAGTCATCCAGAGACAAGTAGAGCCTTTGTAGAATGGAGTAAAACCATGCATGGTAGAGTGTAGTAGAGTCAAGTAGAGCCAAGTAGAGCCATGGGAAGGTGTAGTAGAGTCACGTACAGCAATGGAGGAATGTAGTACAGTGATGTACACTCAAGCAGAGCCATGGTAGAGTGTAGTAGAGCCATGTTGAGCCATGGTTGAATGCAGTAGAGTCAAGTGGAGCCAAGTAGATTCATGGTAGAGTGTAATAGAGTTGAGTAGAACCAAGTAGAGCCATCGTAAAGTGTACTAGAGTCAAGTAGAGCCATGTAGAGCCATGGTAGAGTATACTAGAGTCAAGTAGAGTCAAGTAGAGACACGGTAGAGTGCAGTAGAGTCATGCAGAGTCAAGTAGAGTCTTTATAGAATCCATGCAGTAGAGCCATGGCAGACTAGTAAATTAGAGCCAAGTAGAGTCATGATAGAGTGTAGTAGAGAGAAGTAGAGCAATGTATAGTCATCGTAGAGTGTACTAGAGTCAAGTAGAGCAAAGTAGAACCATGGTAGAGTGTAGTAGAGTCAAGTAGAGTCAAGTAGAGCCATGTAGAGCCATGGTAGAGTGTAGTAGAGTCAAGTAGAGCCAAGTAGAGCCATGGTAGAGTGTAGTAGAGACGAGTAGAGTCAAGTAGAGCCATGGTAGAGTGTAGTAGAGACGAGTAGACTCAAGTAGAGCTATGGTAGGGTGTAGTAGACTCACGTAGATTCAAGAAGAGCAAAGGTACAAAGTAGTACAGTGCTGTACACTCAAGTAGAACCGTGGTAGAATGTAGTAGAGCCCTGTGGAGCCAAGTACAGTCATTGTAGGGTGTAGTAGAGTCAAGTACAGTCATGGTAGAATGTAGTATAGCCATGGTACAGTGTAGTAGAGTCAAGTAGAGCAACATAGAGCCATGGTAGAGTGTAGTAGAGTGCAGTAGAATCATGTAGAGTCAACTATAACCTCTGTATTATCTAGTAGAGCCATGGAAGTGTGTAGTAGAGTCAAGTAGAGCCATGGGAAGGTGTAGTAGAGTCACGTAGAGTCACGAACAGCAATGGTAGAATGTAGTAGAGTAAAGTAGATCCAAGTAGAGCCATGGTAGAGTGTAGTAGAGTCAAGTAGAGCAAGGTAGAGTCATGGTAGAGTGTAGTAGAGTCCAGCAGAGTCAAGCAGAGCCATGCCGGAATGTGGTAGAGACATGTAGAGTCAAGTAGAGCCTTGGTATAATCTAGTAGAGCAATGGAAGTGTGTAGTAGAGTCAAGTAGAGCCAAGTAGAGCCATGGGAAGGTGTAGTAGAGTTACAAACAGCAATGGTAGAATGTAGTACAGTGATGTACACTCAAGCAGAGCCATGGTAGAGTGTAGTAGAGGCGAATAGAAGCAAGTAGAGCCATCGTAGAGTGTATTAGAGTCAAGTAGAGCCACGTAGAGCCATGGTAGAGAGTACTAGAGTCAAGTAGAGCCAAGTAGAGTCAAGTAGAGACACGGTAGAATGTAGTAGATTCATGCAGATTCAAGTAGAGCCTTTCTAGAATGCAGTAGAGCCATGCATGGTAGAGTGTAGTAGAGTAAAGTAAAGCCAAGTAGAGCCATGGTAGAGTGTAGTAGAGAGAAGTAGAGCAATGTAGAGCCATCGTAGAGTGTACTAGAGCAAAGTAGAGCCATGTAGAGTCATGGTAGAGTGAACTAGAGTAAAGTGGAGCCAAGTAGAGCCATGGTAGTGTCTAGTAAAGTCAAGTAGAGCCAAGTACAGATATGGTAGGGTGTAGTAGACTCACGTAGAGTCAAAAGGAGCAATGGTAGAATGTAGTACAGTGATTTACTCTCAAGTAGAATCATGGTAGAGTGTAGTAGAGTCAAGTAGAGTCACGGTAGAATGTAGTAGAGCCATTGTAGAGTGTAGTAGAGACAAGTAGAGTCATGTAGAGCAACGTAGAACCATGGTAGAGTGTAGTAGAGTACAGTAGAGTCATGTAGAGTCAAGTATAGCCTCTGTATAATGTAGTAGAGCCATGGCAGAGTGTAGTACAGTCAAGTAGAGCCAAGTAGAGCTACGGTATGGTGTAGAAGAGTCACGTACAGTCAAGAAGAGCAATGGTACAATGTAGTACAGTGATGTACACTCAAGTAGAGCCATGGTAGAATGTAGTAGAGCCATGTGGAGCCAAGTACAGTCATTGTAGAGTGTAGTAGAACCAAGTAGAGTCAAGTAGAGTCATGGTAGAATGTAGTATAGCCATTCTATAGTGTAGTAGAGTCAAGTAGAGCAACGTAGAGCCATGGTAGAGTGTAGTAGAGTGCAGTAGAGTCATGGAGAGTCAAGTATAGCCTATCTATAATGTAGTAGAGCCATGACAGAGTGTAGTACAGTCAAGTAGAGCCAAGTAGAGCTATGGTAGTGTGTAGTAGAGTCATGTAGAGTCAAGAAGAGCAATGGTAGAATGTAGTACAGTGATGTACACTCAAGTATAGCCATGGTAGAGTGTAGTAGAGTAAAGTAGAGCAAGGTACAGTCATGGTAGAGCGTAGTAGAGACCAGTAGAGTCAAGCAGAGCCATTCCGGAATGTGGTAGAGACATGTAGAGTCAAGTAGAGCCTTGGTATAATCTAGTAGAGCCATGGAAGTGTGCAGTAGAGTCAAGTAGACCCAAGTAGAGCCATGGGAAGGTGTAGTAGAGTCACGTAGAGTCATGAACAGCAATGGTAGAATCTAGTACAGTGATATACACTCAAGCAGAGCCATGGTAGAGTGTAGTAGAGCCGAGTAGAAGCAAGTAGAGCCATGGTAGAGTGTACTAGAGTCAAGTAGAGCCAAGTTGAACCATGGTAGAGTGTAGTAGAGTCAAGTAGAGTCAAGTACAGTCAAGTAGAGAGACAGTAGAGTGTAGTAGAGTCATGCAGAGTCAAGTAGAGCCTTTGTAGAATGCAGTAGAGCTATGTATGGTAGAGTGTAGTAGAGTAAAGTATACCCAAGTAGAGCCATGGTAGAGTGTAGTAGAGAGAAGTAGAGCAATGTAGAGCCATCGTAGAGTGTACTAGAGCCAAGTAGAGCCACGTAGAGTCATGGTAGAGTGTACTAGAGTAAAGAAGAGCCAAGTAGAGCCACGGTAGTGTGTAGTAGAGTCAAGTAGAGCCAAGTAGAGATATGGTAGTGTGTAGTAGAGTCACGTAGAGTCAAAAAGAGCAATGGTAGAATGTAGTACAGCGATTTACTCTCAAGTTGAGGTATGGTAGAATGTAGCAGATTCAAGTGGAGCCAAGTAAAATCATGGTAAAGTTTTGTAGAGTCAAGTAGAGTCAAGTAGAGTCACGGTAGAATGTAGTAGAGCCATGGTAGAGTGTAGTAGAGAGAAGTAGTGCAGTATAGAGTCTTCGTAGAGTGTACTAGAGCCAAGTAGAGTCACGTAAAGCCATGGTAGAGCGTAGTAGAGTCAAGTAGAGCAAAGTAGAGCCATGGTAGAATGTAGTAGAGTGCAGTAGAGTCATGTAGAGTCAAGTAAAGCCTTTGTATAATGTAATAGAGCCATGGCAAAGTGTAGTAGAGTCAAGTAGAGACAAGTAGAGCTATAGTAGGGTATAGTAGACTCACGTAGAGTCAAGAAGAGCAATGGTACAATGTAGTACAGTGGTGTACACTCAAGTAGAGCCATGGTAGAGTGTAGTAGGGTCAACTAGAGCCAAGTAGAATCATGGTAGAGTGTAGTTGAGTCAAGTGGAGTCAAGTAGAGTCTCGGTAGAATGTAGTAGAGCCATGGTAGAGTGTAGTAGAGAGAAGTAGAACAATGTAGAGCCATCGTAGAGTGTACTAGGGTCAAGTACAGCCACGTAGAGCCATGGTAGAGTGTAGTAGAGACAAGTAGAGTCAAGTAGAGCAATGTAGCGCCATGGTACAGTGTAGTAGAGTGCAGTAGAATCATGTAGAGTCAAGTATATCCTCAGTATAATGTAGTAGAGCCATGGCAGAGTGTATAGTACAGTCAAGTAGAGCTAAGTAGAGCTACGGTAGGGTGTAGGAGAGTCATGTAGAGTCAAGAAGAGCCATGATAGAGTGTAGTAGAGTAAAGTAGAGCCATGATAGAGTGTAGTAGAGTAAAGTAGAGCGAAGTAAAGCGACGGTAGAGTGTAGTAGAGTCATGTAGAGGGATGTAGAGCCATGGTATAGGGTGTAGTAGAGTCACGTAAAGTCACGAACAGCAATGGTAGAATGTAGTACAGCAATTTACACTCAAGTAGAGCTATGGTAGATTGCACTACAGCCATGGTAGAGGTTAGGAGAGCCAAGTTGAGCCATGGTTGTATGTAGTACAGTCAAGTGTAGCCATGTACAGTCATAGTAGAGTGTAGTAGAGCCGAGTAGAACCAAGTAGAGCCATCGTACAGTGTACTAGAATCAAGTAGAGCCACGTAGAGCCATCGTAGAGTGTACTAGACTCAACTAGAGCCAAGTAGAACCATGGTAGAGTGTAGTAGAGTAAAGTAGAGTCAAGTAGAGTAAAGTAGAGTCAAGTAGAGACACGGTAGAGTGTAGTAGAGTCAAGTAGAGCCACGTAGGGCCGTGGTAGAGTGTAGTAGAGTGCAGTAGAGTCATGTAGAGTCAAGTAGAGCCTTTGTATAATGTAGTAGAACCATGGTAGAGAGTAGTAGAGCCAAGTAGAGCAAAGTAGAGCAAAGTAGAGTATACTAGAGTCAAGTAGAGCCAAGTAGAACAATGGTAGAGTGTAGTAAAGTAGAGTCAAGTAGAGCCACGGTACACTGTAAAAAATTGGAGGTTAATTTAACCCAGAAAAGGTCATCTCAGTTGCAGTCTGGATTCATCATTCAGTTTAAAATGGGTTACCTCAGTTGCAGGATCTATACCACCTCCCACTTTTACCACAGTGTAGTGTTACAGTGTTTGTGTACTCAAAGTTCCAATATGGCATGAATACTTGCATAAAAGCACATAAATAGTGCCCAAAGGTTGGCAAATAGTGCATGAATATTTTTCAGAGTCAATCCAATAATACATGAATATAGCGATAGTTCCACCCCCTTTTGGCACAAACATGCAATAACAAATTGAATTTCATTTGCAACCCAATTCATTGATTGCTAGAAACTTCCACTGGACAAGGGGTGTAACCCTAAACCCTGGCAAAAGTAGGTGAGCCACTGCCTGGACCTAGATGAATCCAGACTGCAATTGAGATGACCTTTTCTGGGTTAAATCAACCTCCAATTTTTTACAGTGTAGAGTGTAGTAGAGTCAAGTAGAGCCAGGAAGAGTCATGGTAGAGTGTAGTAGAATGCAGTAGAGTCAAGCAGAACCATGCCGGAATGTGGTAGAGACATGTAGAGTCAAGTAGAGCCTTGGTATAATCTAGTAGAGCCATGGAAGTGTGTAGAAGGGTCAAGTAGAGCCAAGTAGAGCCATGGGAAGGTGTAGTAGAGTCACGTAGAGTCACGAACAGCAATGGTAGAATGTAGTACAGTGATGTACACTCAAGCAGAGCCATGGTAGAATGTAGTAGAGTCAAGTGGAGCCAAGTAGATTCATGGTAGAGTGCAGTAGAGCCGAGTAGAACCAAGTAGAGCCATCGTAGAGTGTACTAGAGTCAAGTAGAGCCATGTACAGTCATGGTGGAGTAAACTAGAGTAAAGTAGAGCCAAGTAGAGCCATGGTAGAGTGTACTAGAGTAAAGTAGAGCCAAGTAGAGCCATGGTAGAGTGTAGTAGAGTCAAGTAGAGCCTTTGTAGAATGCAGTAGACCCATGCATGTTGGAGTGTAGTAGAGTAAAGTACAGCCAATTAGAGCCATGGTAGACTGTAGCAGAGAGAAGTAGAGCAATGTAGAGCCATCCTAGAGTGTACTAGAGTCAAGTAGAGCCATGTAGAGCCGTGGTAGAGTGTACTAGAGTAAAGTAGAGCCAAGTAGAGCCATGGTAGAGTGTACTAGAGTAAAGTAGAGCCAAGTAGAGCCATGGTAGAGTGTAGTAGAGTCAAGTAGAGCCTTTGTAGAATGCAGTAGACCCATGCATGTTGGAGTGTAGTAGAGTAAAGTACAGCCAATTTGAGCCATGGTAGACTGTAGCAGAGAGAAGTAGAGCAATGTAGAGCCATCCTAGAGTGTACTAGAGTCAAGTAGAGCCATGTAGAGCCGTGGTAGAGTGTAGTATATTATAGAATCAAGCAGAGCCAAGTAGAGCTATGGTAGAGTGTAGTAGAGTGCAGTAGAGTCATGTAGAGTCAAGTAGAGCCTTTGTATAATGTAGCAGAACCATGGCAGTGTGTAGTAGAGTCAAGTAGAGCCAAGTAGAGCTATGGTATAGGGTGTAGTAGAGTCACGTAGAGTCAAGAAGAGCCATGGTACAGTGTAGTAAAGTGATGTACACTCAAGTAGAGACACGGTAGAGTGTAGTAGAGTCATCCAGAGTCAAGTAGAGCCTTTGTAGAATGCAGTAGAGCCATGCATGGTAGAGTGTAGTAGAGTAAAGTAGAGCCAATTAGAGCCATGGTAGAGTGTAGTAGAGAGAAGTAGAGCCATCGTAGAGTGTACTAGAGTCAAGTAGAGCCACGTAGAGCCATGGTAGACTATACTAGAGTCAAGTAGAGCCAAGTAGAACCATGGTAGAGTGTAGTAGAGTCAAGTAGATTCAAGTAGAGACACGGTAGAGTGTAGTAGAATCATGCAGATTCAAGTAGAGCCTTTGTAGAATGCAGTAGAGCCATGGATGGTAGAGTGTACAAGAGTAAAGTAGAGCCAAGTAGAGTCATGCTAGAGTGTAGTAGAGAAAAGTAGAGCAATGCATAGCCATGGTAGAGTTTAGTAGAGTCAAGTAAAGCTACGTACAGCCATGCTAAGATGTAGTAGAGTCAAGTAGAGTCAAGTAGAGCCATGGTAGAGTGTAGTAGAGTCCAGTAGAGTCATGTAGAGTCAAGTAGAGCCTTTGTATAATGTAGTAGACCCATGGTAGAGAGTAGTAGAGCCAAGTAGAGCTATGGTAGGGTGTAGTAGAGTCACGTAGAGTCAAGATGAGCCATGGTACAGTGTAGTAAAGTGATGTACACTCAAGTAGAGACACGGTAGAGTGTAGTAGAGTCATCCAGACTCCAGTAGAGCCTTTGTAGAATGCAGTAGAGCCATGCATGGTAGAGTGTAGTAGAGTAAAGTAGAGCCAATTAGAGCCATGGTAGAGTGTAGTAGAGAGAAGTAGAGCCATCGTAGAATGTACTAGAGTCAAGTAGAGCCACGTAGAGCCATGGTAGACTATACTAGAGTCAAGTAGAGCCAAGTAGAACCATGGTAGAGTGTAGTAGAGTCAAGTAGATTAATGTAGAGACACGGTAGAGTGTAGTAGATTCATGCAGATTCAAGTAGAGCCTTTGTAGAATGCAGTAGAGCCATGGATGGTAGAGTGTACAAGAGTAAAATAGAGCCAAGTAGAGTCATGCTAGAGTGTAGTAGAGAAAAGTAGAGCAATGCAGAGCCATGGTAGAGTGTAGTAGAGTCAAGTAAAGCTACGTACAGCCATGCTAAGGTGTAGTAGAGTCAAGTAGAGCCAAGTAGAGCCATGGTAGACTGTAGTAGAGTCCAGTAGAGTCATGTACGGTCAAGTAGAGCCTTTGTAGAATGTAGTAGACCCATGGTAGAAAGTAGTAGAGCCAAGTAGAGCAAAGTAGAGCCGTCGTAGAGTATACCAGAGTCAAGTAGAACCAAGTAGAATCATGGTAGAGTGTAGTAGACTCAAGTAGAGTCAAGTGGAGCCACGGTAGAGTTCTGAAGAGTCAAGCAGAGCTATGCCGGAATGTGGTAGAGACATGTAGAGTCAAGTAGAGCCTTGGTATAATCTAGTAGAGCAATGGAAGTGTGTAGTAGAGTCAAGTAGAGCCAAGTAGAGCCATGGGAAGGTGTAGTAGAGTCACGTAGAGTCACGAATAGCAATGGTAGAATGTAGTACAGTGATGTACACTCAAGCAGAGCCATGGTAGAATGTAGTAGAGCCATGGTAGAGTGTAGTAGAGCCAAGTTCAGCCATGGTTGAATGCAGTAGAGTCAAGTGGAGCCAAGTAGATTCATGGTAGAGTGTAGTTGAGCCGAGTAGAACTAAGTAGAGCCATCGTACAGTGTACTAGAGTCAAGTAGAGCCACGTAGAGCCATGGTAGAGTATACTAGAGTCAAGTAGAGCCAAGTAGAACCATGGTACAGTGTAGTAGAGTCAAGTAGAGACATGGTAGAGTGCAGTAGAGTCATGCAGAGTCAAGTAGAGTCTTTATAGAAGGCATGCAGTAGAGCCATGGTAGACTAATAAATTAGAGCCAAGTAGAGTCATGATAGAGTGTAGTAGAGAGAAGTAGAGCAATGTATAGTCATCGTAGAGTGTACTAGAGTCAAGTTGAGCCAAGTAGAACCATGGTAGAGTGTAGTAGAGTCAAGTAGAGTCAAGTAGAGCTATAGTAGAGTGTAGTAGAGTCAAGTAGAGCCAAGTAGAGTCATGGTAGAATGTAGTAGAGTGCAGTAGAATCAAGGAGAGCCATGCCGGAATGTGGTAGAGCCATGTAGAGTCAAGTAGAGCCTTGGTATAATGTAGTAGAGCAATGGAAGTGTGTAGTAGAGTCAAGTAGAGCCAAGTAGAGCCATTGAAAGGTGTAGTAGAGTCACATAGAGTCATGAACAGCAATGGTAGAATGTAGTACATTGATGTACACTCAAGCAGAGCCATGGTAGAATGTAGTAGAGCCATGGTAGAGTGTCGTAGAGGCAAGTTGAGCCATGGTTGAATGCAGTAGAGTCAAGTGGAGCCAGGTAGATTCATGGTAGAGTGTAGTAGAGCCGAGTAGAACTAAGTAGAGCCGTCGTACAGTGTACTAGAATCAAGTAGAGCCACGTAGAGCCATGGTAGAGTGTACTAGACTCAAGTAGAGCCAAGTAGAACCATGGTAGAGTGTAGTAGAGTCAAGTAGAATCAAGTAGAGAGACACGGTAGAGTGTAGTAGAGTCATGCAGAGTCAAGTAGAGCCTTTGTAGAATGCAGTAGACCCATGCATGGTGGAGTGTAGTAGAGTAAAGTAGAGCCAATTAGAACCATGGTAGAGTGTAGTAGAGAGAAGTAGAGTAAAGTAGAGCCATCATAGAGTGTACTAGAGTCAAGTAGAGCCACGTAGAGCCGTGGTAGAGTGTAGTAGAGTCAAGCAGAGCCAAGTAGAGCCATGGTAGAGTGTAGTAGAGTGCAGTAGAGTCATGTAGAGTCAAATAGAGCCTTTGTATAATGCAGTAGAACCATGGTAGAGTGTAGTAGATTCAAGTAGAGCCAAGTAGAGCTATGGTAGGGTGTAGTAGAGTCACGTAGAGTCAAGAAGAGCCATGGTACAGTGTAGTAAACTGATGAACACTAAAGTAGAGACACGGTAGAGAGTAGTAGAGTCAAGTAGAGTCAAGTAGAGCTATGGTAGAGTGTAGTAGAGTCAAGTAGAGCCAAGTAGAGTCATGGTAGAATGTAGTAGAGTGTAGTAGAATCAAGGAGAGCCATGCCGGAATGTGGTAGAGACATGTAGAGTCAAGTAGAGCCTTGGTATAATCTAGTAGAGCAATGGAAGTGTGCAGTAGAGTCAAGTAGAGCCAAGTAGAGCCATGGGAAGGTGTAGTAGAGTCACGTAGAGTCATGAACAGCAATGGTAGAATGTAGTACATTGATGTACACTCAAGCAGAGCCATGGTAGAATGTAGTAGAGCCATGGTAGAGTGTAGTAGAGGCAAGTTGAGCCATGGTTGAATGCAGTAGAGTCAAGTGGAGCCAGGTAGATTCATGGTAGAGTGTAGTAGAGCCGAGTAGAACTAAGTAGAGCCGTCGTACAGTGTACTAGAATCAAGTAGAGCCACGTAGAGCCATGGTAGAGTGTACTAGACTCAAGTAGAGCCAAGTAGAACCATGGTAGAGTGTAGTAGAGTCAAGTAGAATCAAGTAGAGACACGGTAGAGTGTAGTAGAGTCATGCAGAGTCAAGTAGAGCCTTTGTAGAATGCAGTAGACCCATGCATGGTGGAGTGTAGTAGAGTAAAGTAGAGCCAATTAGAACCATGGTAGAGTGTAGTAGAGAGAAGTAGAGTAATGTAGAGCCATCGTAGAGTGTACTAGAGTCAAGTAGAGCCACGTAGAGCCGTGGTAGAGTGTAGTGGAGTCAAGCAGAGCCAAGTAGAGCCATGGTAGAGTGTAGTAGAGTGCAGTAAAGTCATGTAGAGTCAAATAGAGCCTTTGTATAATGTAGTAGAACCATGGTAGAGTGTAGTAGATTCAAGTAGAGCCAAGTTGAGCTATGATAGGGTGTAGTAGAGTCACGTAGAGTCAAGAAGAGCCATGGTACAGTGTAGTAAAGTGATGAACACTCAAGTAGAGACACGGTAGAGTGTAGTAGAGTCATCCAGAGTCAAGTAGAGCCTTTGTAGAATGCAGTAGAGCCATGCATGGTAGAGTGTAGTAGAGTCAAGTAGAGCCAAGTAGAGCCATGGGAAGGTGTAGTAGAGTCACGTACAGTCACGAACAGCAATGGTAGAATGTAGTACAGTGATGTACACTCAAGCAGAGCCATGGTAGAATGTAGTAGACCCATGGTAGAGTGTAGTAGAGCCAAGTTGAGCCATGGTTGAATGTAGTAGAGTCAAGTGGAGCCAAGTAGATTCATGGTAGCGTGTAGTAGAGCTGAGTAGAACCAAGTAGAGCCATCGTAAAGTGTACTACAGTCAAGTAGAGCCATATAGAGCCATGGTAGAGTATACTAGAGTCAAGTAGAGTCAAGTAGAGACACGGTAGAGTGCAGTAGAGTCATGCAGAGTCAAGTAGAGTCTTTATAGAATGCATGCCATGGTATAATAGTAAATTAGAGCCAAGTAGAGTCATGATAGAGTGTAGTAGAGAGAAGTAGAGCAATGTATAGTCATCGTAGAGTGTACTAGAGTCAAGTAGAGCCAAGTAGAACCATGGTAGAGTGTAGTAGAGTCAACTACAGTCAAGTAGAGCCATGGTAGAGTGCAGTAGAGTCATGTAGAGCCATGGTAGAGTGCAGTAGAGTCAAGTAGAGCCAATTAGAGTCATGGTAGAATGTAGTAGAGTGCAGTAGAATCAAGCAGAGCCATGCCGGAATGTGGTGGAGACATGTAGAGTCAAGTAGAGCCTTGGTATAATCTAGTAGAGCAATGGAAGTGTGTAGTAGAGTCAAGTAGAGCCAAGTAGAGCCATGGGAAGGTGTAGTAGAGTCACGTAGAGTCACGAACAGCAATGGTAGAATGTAGTACAGTAATGTACACTCAAGCAGAGCCATGGTAGAATGTTGTAGAGCCATGGTAGAGTGTAGTAGAGTCAAGTTGAGCCATGGTTGAATGCAGTAGAGTCAAGTGGAGCCAAGTAGATTCATGGTAGAGTGTAGTAGAGCCTAGTAGAACTAAGTAGAGTCATCGTACAGTGTACTAGAGTCAAGTAGAGCCACGTAGAGCCATGGTAGAGTGTACTAGAGTCAAGTAGAGCCAAGTAGAACCATGGTAGAGTGTAGTAGAGTCAAGTAGAATCAAGTAGAGACACGATAGAGTGTAGTAGAGTCATGCAGAGTCAACTAGAGCCTTTGTAGAATGCAGTAGACCCATGCATGGTGGAGTGTAGTAGAGTAAGGTAGAGCCAATTAGAACCATGGTAGAGTGTTGTAGAGAGAAGTAGAGCAATGTAGAGCCATCGTAGAGTGTACTAGAGTCAAGTAGAGCCACGTAGAGCCGTGGTAGAGTGTAGTAGTGTCAAGCAGAGCCAAGTAGAGCCATGGTAGAGTGTAGTAGAGTGCAGTAGAGTCATGTAGATTCAATTAGAGCCTTTGTATAATGTAGTAGAACCATGGTAGAGTGTAGTAGAGTCAAGTAGAGCCAAGTAGAGCTATTGTAGGGTGTATTAGAGTCACGTAGAGTCAAGAAGAGCCATGGTACAGTGTAGTAAAGTGATGAACACTCAAGTAGAGGCACGGTAGAGTGTAGTAGAGTCATCCAGAGACAAGTAGAGCCTTTGTAGAATGGAGTAAAGCCATGCATGGTAGAGTGTAGTAGAGTCAAGTAGAGCCAAGTAGAGCCATGGGAAGGTGTAGTAGAGTCACGTACAGCAATGGAGGAATGTAGTACAGTGATGTACACTCAAGCAGAGCCATGGTAGAGTGTAGTAGAGCCATGTTGAGCCATGGTTGAATGCAGTAGAGTCAAGTGGAGCCAAGTAGATTCATGGTAGAGTGTAATAGAGTTGAGTAGAACCAAGTAGAGCCATCGTAAAGTGTACTAGAGTCAAGTAGAGCCATGTAGAGCCATGGTAGAGTATACTAGAGTCAAGTAGAGTCAAGTAGAGACACGGTAGAGTGCAGTAGAGTCATGCAGAGTCAAGTAGAGTCTTTATAGAATCCATGCAGTAGAGCCATGGCAGACTAGTAAATTAGAGCCAAGTAGAGTCATGATAGAGTGTAGTAGAGAGAAGTAGAGCAATGTATAGTCATCGTAGAGTGTACTAGAGTCAAGTAGAGCAAAGTAGAACCATGGTAGAGTGTAGTAGAGTCAAGTAGAGTCAAGTAGAGTCAAGTAGAGCCATGTAGAGCCATGGTAGAGTGTAGTAGAGTCAAGTAGAGCCAAGTAGAGCCATGGTAGAGTGTAGTAGAGACGAGTAGAGTCAAGTAGAGCCATGGTAGAGTGTAGTAGAGACGAGTAGACTCAAGTAGAGCTATGGTAGGGTGTAGTAGACTCACGTAGATTCAAGAAGAGCAAAGGTACAAAGTAGTACAGTGCTGTACACTCAAGTAGAACCGTGGTAGAATGTAGTAGATCCCTGTGGAGCCAAGTACAGTCATTGTAGGGTTTAGTAGAGTCAAGTACAGTCATGGTAGAATGTAGTATAGCCATGGTACAGTGTAGTAGAGTCAAGTAGAGCAACATAGAGCCATGGTAGAGTGTAGTAGAGTGCAGTAGAATCATGTAGAGTCAACTATAACCTCTGTATTATCTAGTAGAGCCATGGAAGTGTGTAGTAGAGTCAAGTAGAGCCATGGGAAGGTGTAGTAGAGTCACGTAGAGTCACGAACAGCAATGGTAGAATGTAGTAGAGTAAAGTAGATCCAAGTAGAGCCATGGTAGAGTGTAGTAGAGTCAAGTAGAGCAAGGTAGAGTCATGGTAGAGTGTAGTAGAGTCCAGCAGAGTCAAGCAGAGCCATGCCGGAATGTGGTAGAGACATGTAGAGTCAAGTAGAGCCTTGGTATAATCTAGTAGAGCAATGGAAGTGTGTAGTAGAGTCAAGTAGAGCCAAGTAGAGCCATGGGAAGGTGTAGTAGAGTTACAAACAGCAATGGTAGAATGTAGTACAGTGATGTACACTCAAGCAGAGCCATGGTAGAGTGTAGTAGAGGCGAATAGAAGCAAGTAGAGCCATCGTAGAGTGTATTAGAGTCAAGTAGAGCCACGTAGAGCCATGGTAGAGAGTACTAGAGTCAAGTAGAGCCAAGTAGAGTCAAGTAGAGACACGGTAGAATGTAGTAGATTCATGCAGATTCAAGTAGAGCCTTTGTAGAATGCAGTAGAGCCATGCATGGTAGAGTGTAGTAGAGTAAAGTAAAGCCAAGTAGAGCCATGGTAGAGTGTAGTAGAGAGAAGTAGAGCAATGTAGAGCCATCGTAGAGTGTACTAGAGCAAAGTAGAGCCATGTAGAGTCATGGTAGAGTGAACTAGAGTAAAGTGGAGCCAAGTAGAGCCATGGTAGTGTCTAGTAAAGTCAAGTAGAGCCAAGTACAGATATGGTAGGGTGTAGTAGACTCACGTAGAGTCAAAAGGAGCAATGGTAGAATGTAGTACAGTGATTTACTCTCAAGTAGAATCATGGTAGAGTGTAGTAGAGTCAAGTAGAGTCACGGTAGAATGTAGTAGAGCCATTGTAGAGTGTAGTAGAGACAAGTAGAGTCATGTAGAGCAACGTAGAACCATGGTAGAGTGTAGTAGAGTACAGTAGAGTCATGTAGAGTCAAGTATAGCCTCTGTATAATGTAGTAGAGCCATGGCAGAGTGTAGTACAGTCAAGTAGAGCCAAGTAGAGCTACGGTATGGTGTAGAAGAGTCACGTACAGTCAAGAAGAGCAATGGTACAATGTAGTACAGTGATGTACACTCAAGTAGAGCCATGGTAGAATGTAGTAGAGCCATGTGGAGCCAAGTACAGTCATTGTAGAGTGTAGTAGAACCAAGTAGAGTCAAGTAGAGTCATGGTAGAATGTAGTATAGCCATTCTATAGTGTAGTAGAGTCAAGTAGAGCAACGTAGAGCCATGGTAGAGTGTAGTAGAGTGCAGTAGAGTCATGGAGAGTCAAGTATAGCCTATCTATAATGTAGTAGAGCCATGACAGAGTGTAGTACAGTCAAGTAGAGCCAAGTAGAGCTATGGTAGTGTGTAGTAGAGTCATGTAGAGTCAAGAAGAGCAATGGTAGAATGTAGTACAGTGATGTACACTCAAGTATAGCCATGGTAGAGTGTAGTAGAGTAAAGTAGAGCAAGGTACAGTCATGGTAGAGCGTAGTAGAGACCAGTAGAGTCAAGCAGAGCCATTCCGGAATGTGGTAGAGACATGTAGAGTCAAGTAGAGCCTTGGTATAATCTAGTAGAGCCATGGAAGTGTGCAGTAGAGTCAAGTAGACCCAAGTAGAGCCATGGGAAGGTGTAGTAGAGTCACGTAGAGTCATGAACAGCAATGGTAGAATCTAGTACAGTGATATACACTCAAGCAGAGCCATGGTAGAGTGTAGTAGAGCCGAGTAGAAGCAAGTAGAGCCATGGTAGAGTGTACTAGAGTCAAGTAGAGCCAAGTTGAACCATGGTAGAGTGTAGTAGAGTCAAGTAGAGTCAAGTACAGTCAAGTAGAGAGACAGTAGAGTGTAGTAGAGTCATGCAGAGTCAAGTAGAGCCTTTGTAGAATGCAGTAGAGCTATGTATGGTAGAGTGTAGTAGAGTAAAGTATACCCAAGTAGAGCCATGGTAGAGTGTAGTAGAGAGAAGTAGAGCAATGTAGAGCCATCGTAGAGTGTACTAGAGCCAAGTAGAGCCACGTAGAGTCATGGTAGAGTGTACTAGAGTAAAGAAGAGCCAAGTAGAGCCACGGTAGTGTGTAGTAGAGTCAAGTAGAGCCAAGTAGAGATATGGTAGTGTGTAGTAGAGTCACGTAGAGTCAAAAAGAGCAATGGTAGAATGTAGTACAGCGATTTACTCTCAAGTTGAGGTATGGTAGAATGTAGCAGATTCAAGTGGAGCCAAGTAAAATCATGGTAAAGTTTTGTAGAGTCAAGTAGAGTCAAGTAGAGTCACGGTAGAATGTAGTAGAGCCATGGTAGAGTGTAGTAGAGAGAAGTAGAGCAGTATAGAGTCTTCGTAGAGTGTACTAGAGCCAAGTAGAGTCACGTAAAGCCATGGTAGAGCGTAGTAGAGTCAAGTAGAGCAAAGTAGAGCCATGGTAGAATGTAGTAGAGTGCAGTAGAGTCATGTAGAGTCAAGTAAAGCCTTTGTATAATGTAATAGAGCCATGGCAAAGTGTAGTAGAGTCAAGTAGAGACAAGTAGAGCTATAGTAGGGTATAGTAGACTCACGTAGAGTCAAGAAGAGCAATGGTACAATGTAGTACAGTGGTGTACACTCAAGTAGAGCCATGGTAGAGTGTAGTAGGGTCAACTAGAGCCAAGTAGAATCATGGTAGAGTGTAGTTGAGTCAAGTGGAGTCAAGTAGAGTCTCGGTAGAATGTAGTAGAGCCATGGTAGAGTGTAGTAGAGAGAAGTAGAACAATGTAGAGCCATCGTAGAGTGTACTAGGGTCAAGTACAGCCACGTAGAGCCATGGTAGAGAGTAGTAGAGACAAGTAGAGTCAAGTAGAGCAATGTAGCGCCATGGTACAGTGTAGTAGAGTGCAGTAGAATCATGTAGAGTCAAGTATATCCTCAGTATAATGTAGTAGAGCCATGGCAGAGTGTATAGTACAGTCAAGTAGAGCTAAGTAGAGCTACGGTAGGGTGTAGGAGAGTCATGTAGAGTCAAGAAGAGCCATGATAGAGTGTAGTAGAGTAAAGTAGAGCCATGATAGAGTGTAGTAGAGTAAAGTAGAGCGAAGTAAAGCGACGGTAGAGTGTAGTAGAGTCATGTAGAGGGATGTAGAGCCATGGTATAGGGTGTAGTAGAGTCACGTAAAGTCACGAACAGCAATGGTAGAATGTAGTACAGCAATTTACACTCAAGTAGAGCTATGGTAGATTGTACTACAGCCATGGTAGAGGTTAGGAGAGCCAAGTTGAGCCATGGTTGTATGTAGTACAGTCAAGTGTAGCCATGTACAGTCATAGTAGAGTGTAGTAGAGCCGAGTAGAACCAAGTAGAGCCATCGTACAGTGTACTAGAATCAAGTAGAGCCACGTAGAGCCATCGTAGAGTGTACTAGACTCAACTAGAGCCAAGTAGAACCATGGTAGAGTGTAGTAGAGTAAAGTAGAGTCAAGTAGACTAAAGTAGAGTCAAGTAGAGACACGGTAGAGTGTAGTAGAGTCAAGTAGAGCCACGTAGGGCCGTGGTAGAGTGTAGTAGAGTGCAGTAGAGTCATGTAGAGTCAAGTAGAGCCTTTGTATAATGTAGTAGAACCATGGTAGAGAGTAGTAGAGCCAAGTAGAGCAAAGTAGAGCAAAGTAGAGTATACTAGAGTCAAGTAGAGCCAAGTAGAACCATGGTAGAGTGTAGTAAAGTAGAGTCAAGTAGAGCCACGGTAGAGTGTAGTAGAGTCAAGTAGAGCCAGGAAGAGTCATGGTAGAGTGTAGTAGAATGCAGTAGAGTCAAGCAGAACCATGCCGGAATGTGGTAGAGACATGTAGAGTCAAGTAGAGCCTTGGTATAATCTAGTAGAGCCATGGAAGTGTGTAGAAGGGTCAAGTAGAGCCAAGTAGAGTCATGGGAAGGTGTAGTAGAGTCACGTAGAGTCACGAACAGCAATGTTAGAATGTAGTACAGTGATGTACACTCAAGCAGAGCCATGGTAGAATGTAGTAGAGTCAAGTGGAGCCAAGTAGATTCATGGTAGAGTGCAGTAGAGCCGAGTAGAACCAAGTAGAGCCATCGTAGAGTGTACTAGAGTCAAGTAGAGCCATGTACAGTCATGGTGGAGTAAACTAGAGTAAAGTAGAGCCAAGTAGAGCCATGGTAGAGTGTACTAGAGTAAAGTAGAGCCAAGTAGAGCCATGGTAGAGTGTAGTAGAGTCAAGTAGAGCCTTTGTAGAATGCAGTAGACCCATGCATGTTGGAGTGTAGTAGAGTAAAGTACAGCCAATTAGAGCCATGGTAGACTGTAGTAGAGAGAAGTAGAGCAATGTAGAGCCATCCTAGAGTGTACTAGAGTCAAGTAGAGCCATGTAGAGCCGTGGTAGAGTGTAGTATATTATAGAGTCAAGCAGAGCCAAGTAGAGCCATGGTAGAGTGTAGTAGAGTGCAGTAGAGTCATGTAGAGTCAAGTAGAGCCTTTGTATAATGTAGCAGAACCATGGCAGTGTGTAGTAGAGTCAAGTAGAGCCAAGTAGAGCTATGGTATAGGGTGTAGTAGAGTCACGTAGAGTCAAGAAGAGCCATGGTACAGTGTAGTAAAGTGATGTACACTCAAGTAGAGACACGGTAGAGTGTAGTAGAGTCATCCAGAGTCAAGTAGAGCCTTTGTAGAATGCAGTAGAGCCATGCACGGTAGAGTGTAGTAGAGTAAAGTAGAGCCAATTAGAGCCATGGTAGAGTGTAGTAGAGAGAAGTAGAGCCATCGTAGAGTGTACTAGAGTCAAGTAGAGCCACGTAGAGCCATGGTAGACTATACTAGAGTCAAGTAGAGCCAAGTAGAACCATGGTAGAGTGTAGTAGAGTCAAGTAGATTCAAGTAGAGACACGGTAGAGTGTAGTAGAATCATGCAGATTCAAGTAGAGCCTTTGTAGAATGCAGTAGAGCCATGGATGGTAGAGTGTACAAGAGTAAAGTAGAGCCAAGTAGAGTCATGCTAGAGTGTAGTAGAGAAAAGTAGAGCAATGCATAGCCATGGTAGAGTTTAGTAGAGTCAAGTAAAGCTACGTACAGCCATGCTAAGATGTAGTAGAGTCAAGTAGAGTCAAGTAGAGCCATGGTAGAGTGTAGTAGAGTCCAGTAGAGTCATGTAGAGTCAAGTAGAGCCTTTGTATAATGTAGTAGACCCATGGTAGAGAGTAGTAGAGCCAAGTAGAGCCAAGTACAGCTATGGTAGGGTGTAGTAGAGTCACGTAGAGTCAAGATGAGCCATGGTACAGTGTAGTAAAGTGATGTACACTCAAGTAGAGACACGGTAGAGTGTAGTAGAGTCATCCAGACTCCAGTAGAGCCTTTGTAGAATGCAGTAGAGCCATGCATGGTAGAGTGTAGTAGAGTAAAGTAGAGCCAATTAGAGCCATGGTAGAGTGTAGTAGAGAGAAGTAGAGCCATCGTAGAATGTACTAGAGTCAAGTAGAGCCACGTAGAGCCATGGTAGACTATACTAGAGTCAAGTAGAGCCAAGTAGAACCATGGTAGAGTGTAGTAGAGTCAAGTAGATTAATGTAGAGACACGGTAGAGTGTAGTAGATTCATGCAGATTCAAGTAGAGCCTTTGTAGAATGCAGTAGAGCCATGGATGGTAGAGTGTACAAGAGTAAAGTAGAGCCAAGTAGAGTCATGCTAGAGTGTAGTAGAGAAAAGTAGAGCAATGCAGAGCCATGGTGGAGTGTAGTAGAGTCAAGTAAAGCTACGTACAGCCATGCTAAGGTGTAGTAGAGTCAAGTAGAGCCAAGTAGAGCCATGGTAGACTGTAGTAGAGTCCAGTAGAGTCATGTACGGTCAAGTAGAGCCTTTGTAGAATGTAGTAGACCCATGGTAGAAAGTAGTAGAGCCAAGTAGAGCAAAGTAGAGCCGTCGTAGAGTATACCAGAGTCAAGTAGAACCAAGTAGAATCATGGTAGAGTGTAGTAGACTCAAGTAGAGTCAAGTGGAGCCACGGTAGAGTTCTGTAGAGTCAAGCAGAGCTATGCCGGAATGTGGTAGAGACATGTAGAGTCAAGTAGAGCCTTGGTATAATCTAGTAGAGCAATGGAAGTGTGTAGTAGAGTCAAGTAGAGCCAAGTAGAGCCATGGGAAGGTGTAGTAGAGTCACGTAGAGTCACGAATAGCAATGGTAGAATGTAGTACAGTGATGTACACTCAAGCAGAGCCATGGTAGAATGTAGTAGAGCCATGGTAGAGTGTAGTAGAGCCAAGTTCAGCCATGGTTGAATGCAGTAGAGTCAAGTGGAGCCAAGTAGATTCATGGTAGAGTGTAGTTGAGCCGAGTAGAACTAAGTAGAGCCATCGTACAGTGTACTAGAGTCAAGTAGAGCCACGTAGAGCCATGGTAGAGTATACTAGAGTCAAGTAGAGCCAAGTAGAACCATGGTACAGTGTAGTAGAGTCAAGTAGAGTCAAGTAGAGACATGGTAGAGTGCAGTAGAGTCATGCAGAGTCAAGTAGAGTCTTTATAGAAGGCATGCAGTAGAGCCATGGTAGACTAATAAATTAGAGCCAAGTAGAGTCATGATAGAGTGTAGTAGAGAGAAGTAGAGCAATGTATAGTCATCGTAGAGTGTACTAGAGTCAAGTTGAGCCAAGTAGAACCATGGTAAAGTGTAGTAGAGTCAAGTAGAGTCAAGTAGAGCTATAGTAGAGTGTAGTAGAGTCAAGTAGAGCCAAGTAGAGTCATGGTAGAATGTAGTAGAGTGCAGTAGAATCAAGGAGAGCCATGCCGGAATGTGGTAGAGCCATGTAGAGTCAAGTAGAGCCTTGGTATAATGTAGTAGAGCAATGGAAGTGTGTAGTAGAGTCAAGTAGAGCCAAGTAGAGCCATTGAAAGGTGTAGTAGAGTCACATAGAGTCATGAACAGCAATGGTAGAATGTAGTACATTGATGTACACTCAAGCAGAGCCATGGTAGAATGTAGTAGAGCCATGGTAGAGTGTCGTAGAGGCAAGTTGAGCCATGGTTGAATGCAGTAGAGTCAAGTGGAGCCAGGTAGATTCATGGTAGAGTGTAGTAGAGCCGAGTAGAACTAAGTAGAGCCGTCGTACAGTGTACTAGAATCAAGTAGAGCCACGTAGAGCCATGGTAGAGTGTACTAGACTCAAGTAGAGCCAAGTAGAACCATGGTAGAGTGTAGTAGACTCAAGTAGAATCAAGTAGAGACACGGTAGAGTGTAGTAGAGTCATGCAGAGTCAAGTAGAGCCTTTGTAGAATGCAGTAGACCCATGCATGGTGGAGTGTAGTAGAGTAAAGTAGAGCCAATTAGAACCATGGTAGAGTGTAGTAGAGAGAAGTAGAGTAAAGTAGAGCCATCATAGAGTGTACTAGAGTCAAGTAGAGCCACGTAGAGCCGTGGTAGAGTGTAGTAGAGTCAAGCAGAGCCAAGTAGAGCCATGGTAGAGTGTAGTAGAGTGCAGTAGAGTCATGTAGAGTCAAATAGAGCCTTTGTATAATGTAGTAGAACCATGGTAGAGTGTAGTAGATTCAAGTAGAGCCAAGTTGAGCTATGATAGGGTGTAGTAGAGTCACGTAGAGTCAAGAAGAGCCATGGTACAGTGTAGTAAAGTGATGAACACTCAAGTAGAGACACGGTAGAGTGTAGTAGAGTCATCCAGAGTCAAGTAGAGCCTTTGTAGAATGCAGTAGAGCCATGCATGGTAGAGTGTAGTAGAGTCAAGTAGAGCCAAGTAGAGCCATGGGAAGGTGTAGTAGAGTCACGTACAGTCACGAACAGCAATGGTAGAATGTAGTACAGTGATGTACACTCAAGCAGAGCCATGGTAGAATGTAGTAGACCCATGGTAGAGTGTAGTAGAGCCAAGTTGAGCCATGGTTGAATGCAGTAGAGTCAAGTGGAGCCAAGTAGATTCATGGTAGCGTGTAGTAGAGCTGAGTAGAACCAAGTAGAGCCATCGTAAAGTGTACTACAGTCAAGTAGAGCCATATAGAGCCATGGTAGAGTATACTAGAGTCAAGTAGAGTCAAGTAGAGACACGGTAGAGTGCAGTAGAGTCATGCAGAGTCAAGTAGAGTCTTTATAGAATGCATGCCATGGTATAATAGTAAATTAGAGCCAAGTACAGTCATGATAGAGTGTAGTAGAGAGAAGTAGAGCAATGTATAGTCATCGTAGAGTGTACTAGAGTCAAGTAGAGCCAAGTAGAACCATGGTAGAGTGTAGTAGAGTCAACTACAGTCAAGTAGAGCCATGGTAGAGTGCAGTAGAGTCAAGTAGAGCCGGTGTAGAGTGTAGTAGAGTCAAGCAGAGCCAAGTAGAGCCATGGTAGAGTGTAGTAGAGTGCAGTAGAGTCATGTAGAGTCAAATAGAGCCTTTGTACAATGCAGTAGAACCATGGTAGAATGTAGTAGATTCAAGTAGAAGCAAGTAGAGCTATGGTAGGGTGTAGTAGAGTCACGTAGAGTCAAGAAGAGCCATGGTACAGTGTAGTAAACTGATGAACACTAAAGTAGAGACACGGTAGAGAGTAGTAGAGTCAAGTAGAGTCAAGTAGAGCTATGGTAGAGTGTAGTAGAGTCAAGTAGAGCCAAGTAGAGTCATGGTAGAATGTAGTAGAGTGTAGTAGAATCAAGGAGAGCCATGCCGGAATGTGGTAGAGACATGTAGAGTCAAGTAGAGCCTTGGTATAATCTAGTAGAGCAATGGAAGTGTGCAGTAGAGTCAAGTAGAGCCAAGTAGAGCCATGGGAAGGTGTAGTAGAGTCACGTAGAGTCATGAACAGCAATGGTAGAATGTAGTACATTGATGTACACTCAAGCAGAGCCATGGTAGAATGTAGTAGAGCCATGGTAGAGTGTAGTAGAGGCAAGTTGAGCCATGGTTGAATGCAGTAGAGTCAAGTGGAGCCAGGTAGATTCATGGTAGAGTGTAGTAGAGCCGAGTAGAACTAAGTAGAGCCGTCGTACAGTGTACTAGAATCAAGTAGAGCCACGTAGAGCCATGGTAGAGTGTACTAGACTGAAGTAGAGCCAAGTAGAACCATGGTAGAGTGTAGTAGAGTCAAGTAGAATCAAGTAGAGACACGGTAGAGTGTAGTAGAGTCATGCAGAGTCAAGTAGAGCCTTTGTAGAATGCAGTAGACCCATGCATGGTGGAGTGTAGTAGAGTAAAGTAGAGCCAATTAGAACCATGGTAGAGTGTAGTAGAGAGAAGTAGAGTAATGTAGAGCCATCGTAAAGTGTACTAGAGTCAAGTAGAGCCACGTAGAGCCGTGGTAGAGTGTAGTGGAGTCAAGCAGAGCCAAGTAGAGCCATGGTAGAGTGTAGTAGAGTGCAGTAAAGTCATGTAGAGTCAAATAGAGCCTTTGTATAATGTAGTAGAACCATGGTAGAGTGTAGTAGATTCAAGTAGAGCCAAGTTGAGCTATGATAGGGTGTAGTAGAGTCACGTAGAGTCAAGAAGAGCCATGGTACAGTGTAGTAAAGTGATGAACACTCAAGTAGAGACACGGTAGAGTGTAGTAGAGTCATCCAGAGTCAAGTAGAGCCTTTGTAGAATGCAGTAGAGCCATGCATGGTAGAGTGTAGTAGAGTCAAGTAGAGCCAAGTAGAGCCATGGGAAGGTGTAGTAGAGTCACGTACAGTCACGAACAGCAATGGTAGAATGTAGTACAGTGATGTACACTCAAGCAGAGCCATGGTAGAATGTAGTAGACCCATGGTAGAGTGTAGTAGAGCCAAGTTGAGCCATGGTTGAATGCAGTAGAGTCAAGTGGAGCCAAGTAGATTCATGGTAGCGTGTAGTAGAGCTGAGTAGAACCAAGTAGAGCCATCGTAAAGTGTACTACAGTCAAGTAGAGCCATATAGAGCCATGGTAGAGTATACTAGAGTCAAGTAGAGTCAAGTAGAGACACGGTAGAGTGCAGTAGAGTCATGCAGAGTCAAGTAGAGTCTTTATAGAATGCATGCCATGGTATAATAGTAAATTAGAGCCAAGTACAGTCATGATAGAGTGTAGTAGAGAGAAGTAGAGCAATGTATAGTCATCGTAGAGTGTACTAGAGTCAAGTAGAGCCAAGTAGAACCATGGTAGAGTGTAGTAGAGTCAACTACAGTCAAGTAGAGCCATGGTAGAGTGCAGTAGAGTCAAGTAGAGCCATGGTAGAGTGCAGTAGAATCAAGTAGAGCCAATTAGAGTCATGGTAGAATGTAGTAGAGTGCAGTAGAATCAAGCAGAGCCATGCCGGAATGTGGTGGAGACATGTAGAGTCAAGTAGAGCCTTGGTATAATCTAGTAGAGCAATGGAAGTGTGTAGTAGAGTCAAGTAGAGCCAAGTAGAGCCATGGGAAGGTGTAGTAGAGTCACGTAGAGTCACAAACAGCAATGGTAGAATGTAGTACAGTAATGTACACTCAAGCAGAGCCATGGTAGAATGTTGTAGAGCCATGGTAGAGTGTAGTAGAGTCAAGTTGAGCCATGGTTGAATGCAGTAGAGTCAAGTGGAGCCAAGTAGATTCATGGTAGAGTGTAGTAGAGCCACGTAGAGCCGTGGTAGAGTGTAGTAGTGTCAAGCAGAGCCAAGTAGAGCCATGGTAGAGTGTAGTAGAGTGCAGTAGAGTCATGTAGATTCAATTAGAGCCTTTGTATAATGTAGTAGAACCATGGTAGAGTGTAGTAGAGTCAAGTAGAGCCAAGTAGAGCTATTGTAGGGTGTATTAGAGTCACGTAGAGTCAAGAAGAGCCATGGTACAGTGTAGTAAAGTGATGAACACTCAAGTAGAGGCACGGTAGAGTGTAGTAGAGTCATCCAGAGACAAGTAGAGCCTTTGTAGAATGCAGTAAAGCCATGCATGGTAGAGTGTAGTAGAGTCAAGTAGAACCAAGTAGAGCCATGGGAAGGTGTAGTAGAGTCACGTACAGTCACGAACAGCAATGGAGGAATGTAGTACAGTGATGTACACTCAAGCAGAGCCATGGTAGAGTGTAGTAGAGCCATGTTGAGCCATGGTTGAATGCAGTAGAGTCAAGTGGAGCCAAGTAGATTCATGGTAGAGTGTAATAGAGTTGAGTAGAACCAAGTAGAGCCATCGTAAAGTGTACTAGAGTCAAGTAGAGCCATGTAGAGCCATGGTAGAGTATACTAGAGTCAAGTAGAGTCAAGTAGAGACATGGTAGAGTGCAGTAGAGTCATGCAGAGTCAAGTAGAGTCTTTATAGAATGCATGCAGTAGAGCCATGGCAGACTAGTAAATTAGAGCCAAGTAGAGTCATGATAGAGTGTAGTAGAGAGAAGTAGAGCAATGTATAGTCATCGTAGAGTGTACTAGAGTCAAGTAGAGCAAAGTAGAACCATGGTAGAGTGTAGTAGAGTCAAGTAGAGTCAAGTAGAGCCATGGTAGAGTGCAGTAGAGTCAAGTAGAGCCAATTAGAGTCATGGTAGAATGTAGTAGAGTGCAGTAGAATCAAGCAGAGCCATGCCGGAATGTGGTAGAGACATGTAGAGTCAAGTAGAGCCTTGGTATAATCTAGTAGAGCAATGGAAGTGTGTAGCAGAGTCAAGTAGAGTCAAGTAGAGCCATGGGAAGATGTAGTAGAGTCACGTAGAGTCACGAACAGCAATGGAAGAATGTAGTACAGTGATGAACAATCAAGCAGAGCCATGGTAGAGTGTAGTAGAGCCAAGTTGAGCCATGGTTGAATGCAGTAGAGTCAAGTGGAGCCAAGTAGATTCATGGTAGAGTGTAGTAGAGCTGAGTAGAACCAAGTAGAGCCATCGTAAAGTGTACTAGAGTCAAGTAGAGCCATGTAGAGCCATGGTAGAGTATACTAGAGTAAAGTAGAGCCAAGTAGAACCATGGTAGAGTGTAGCAGAGTCAAGTAGAGTCAAGTAGAGACATGGTAGAGTGCAGTAGAGTCATGCAGAGTCAAGTAGAGTCTTTATAGAATGCATGCAGTAGAGCCAAGGTAGACTAGTAAATTAGAGCCAAGTAGAGTCATGATAGAGTGTAGTAGAGAGAAGTAGAGTTATGTATAGTCATCGTAGAGTGTACTAGAGTCAAGTAGAGCCAAGTAGAACCATGGTAGAGTGTAGTAGAGTCAAGTAGAGTCAAGTAGAGCCATGGTAGAGTGCAGTAGAGTCAAGTAGAGCCAATTTGAGTCATGGTAGAATGTAGTAGAGTGCAGTAGAATCAAGCAGAGCCATGCTGGAATGTGGTAGAGACATGTAGAGTCATGCAGAGTCAAGTAGAGCCTTTGTAGAATGCAGTAGACCCATGCATGGTGGAGTATAGTAGAGTAAAGTCGAGCCAATTAGAGCCATGGTAGAGTGTAGTAGAGAGAAGTAGAGCAATGTAGAGCCATCGTAGAGTGTACTAGAGTCAAGTAGAGCCTTTGTATGATGTAGTAGAACCATGATAGAGTGTAGTAGAGTCAAGTAGAGCCAAGTAGAGCTATGGTAGGGTGTAGTAGAGTCACGTAGAGTCAAGAAGAGCCATGGTACAGTGTAGCAAAGAGATGTCATCTCAAGTAGAGACACGGTAGAGTGTAGTAGAGTCATCCAGAGTCAAGTACAACCTTTGTAGAATGCAGTAGAGCCATGCATGGTAGAGTGTAGTAGAGTAAAGTAGAGCCAATTAGAGCCATGGTAGAGTGTAGTAGAGAGAAGTAGAGCAATGTAGAGCCATGGTAGAGTGTACTAGAGTCATGTAGAGCCACGTACAGCCGTGGTAGTGTGTAGTAGAGTCAAGTACAGCCAAGTAGAGCCATGGTAGAGTGTAGTAGAGTGCAGTTAATTCATGTAGAGTCAAGGAGAGCCATGCCGGAATGTGGTAGAGACATGTAGAGTCAAGTAGAGCCTTGGAATAATCCAGTAGAGCAATGGAAGTGTGTAGTAGAGTCAAGTAGAGCCAAGTAGAGCCATGGGAAGGTGTAGTAGAGTCACGTAGAGTCATGAACAGCAATGGTAGAATGTAGTACATTGATGTACACTCAAGCAGAGCCATGGTAGAATGTAGTAGAGCCATGGTAGAGTGTAGTAGAGGCAAGTTGAGCCATGGTTGAATGCAGTAGAGTCAAGTGGAGCCAGGTAGATTCATGGTAGAGTGTAGTAGAGCCGAGTAGAACTAAGTAGAGCTGTCGTACAGTGTACTAGAATCAAGTAGAGCCACGTAGAGCCATGGTAGAGTGTACTAGACTCAAGTAGAGCCAAGTAGAACCATGGTAGAGTGTAGTAGAGTCAAGTAGAATCAAGTAGAGACACGGTAGAGTGTAGTAGAGTCATGCAGAGTCAAGTAGAGCCTTTGTAGAATGCAGTAGACCCATGCATGGTGGAGTGTAGTAGAGTAAAGTAGAGCCAATTAGAACCATGGTAGAGTGTAGTAGAGAGAAGTAGAGTAATGTAGAGCCATCGTAGAGTGTACTAGAGTCAAGTAGAGCCACGTAGAGCCGTGGTAGAGTGTAGTAGAGTCAAACAGAGCCAAGTAGAGCCATGGTAGAGTGTAGTAGAGTGCAGTAGAGTCATGTAGAGTCAAATAGAGCCTTTGTATAATGTAGTAGAACCATGGTAGAGTGTAGTAGATTCAAGTAGAGCCAAGTAGAGCTATGGTAGGGTGTAGTAGAGTCACGTAGAGTCAAGAACAGCCATGGTACAGTGTAGTAAAGTGATGAACACTCAAGTAGAGACACGGTAGAGTGTAGTAGAGTCATCCAGAGTCAAGTAGAGCCTTTGTAGAATGCAGCCATGCTTGGTAGAGTGTAGTAGAGTCAAGTAGAGCCAAGTAGAGCCATGGGAAGGTGCAGTAGAGTCACGTAGAGTCACGAACAGCAATGGTAGAATGTAGTTCAGTGATTTACACTCAAGCAGAGCCATGGTAGAATGTAGTAGAGCCATGGTAGGGTGTAGTAGAGCCAAGTTGATCCATGGTTGAATGCAGTAGAGTCAAGTGGAGCCAAGTAGATTCATGGTAGCGTGTAGTAGAGCTGAGTAGAACCAAGTAGAGCCATCGTAAAGTGTACTAGAGTCAAGTAGAGCCATGTAGAGCCATAGTAGGGTATACTAGAGTCAAGTAGAGTCAAGTAGAGACAAGGTAGAGTGCAGTAGAGTCATGCAGAGTCAAGTAGAGTCTTTATAGAATGCATGCAGTAGAGTCATGGTATACTAGTAAATTAGAGCCAAGTAGAGTCATGATAGAGTGTAGTAGAGAGAAGTAGAGCAATGTATAGTCATCGTAGAGTGTACTAGAGTCAAGTAGAGCCAAGTAGAACCATGGTAGAGTGTAGTAGAGTCAAGTAGAGTCAAGTAGAGCCAATTAGATTCATGGTAGAATGTAGTAGAGTGCAGTAGAATCAAGCAGAGCCTTGGTATAATCTAGTAGAGCAATGGAAGTGTGTAGTAGAGTCAAGTAGAGCCAAGTAGAGCCATGGGAAGGTGTAGTAGAGTCACGTAGAGTCACGAACAGCAATGGTAGAATGTAGTACAGTGATGTACACTGAAGCAGAGCCAAGGTAGAATGTAGTAGAGCCATGGTAGAGTGTAGTAGAGCCAAGTTCAGCCATGTTTGAATGCAGTAGAGTCAAGTGGAGCCAAGTAGATTCATGGTAGAGTGTAGTAAAGCCGAGTACAACCAAGTAGAGCCATCGTACAGTGTACTAGAGTCAAGTATAGCCACGTACAGCCATGGTAGAGTGTACTAGAGTCAAGTAGAGCCAAGTAGAACCATGGTAGAGTGTAGTAGAGTCAAGTAGAGTCAAGTAGAGACATGGTAGAGTGCAGTAGAGTCATGCAGAGTCAAGTAGAGTCTTTATAGGATGCATGCAGTAGAGCCATGGTAGACTAATAAATTAGTGCCAAGTACAGTCATGATAGAGTGTAGTAGAGAGAAGTGGAGCAATGTATAGTCATCGTAGAGTGTACTAGAGTCAAGTAGAGCCAAGTAGAGCTATGGTAGAGTGTAGTAGAGTCAAGTAGAGCCAAGTAGAGCCATGGGAAGGTGTAGTAGAGTCACGTAGAGTCATGAACAGCAATGGTAGAATGTAGTACATTGATGTACACTCAAGCAGAGCCATGGTAGAATGTAGTAGAGCCATGGTAGAGTGTAGTAGAGGCAAGTTGAGCCATGGTTCAATGCAGTAGAGTCAAGTGGTGCCAGGTAGATTCATGGTAGAGTGTAGTAGAGCCGAGTAGAACTAAGTAGAGCCGTCATACAGTGTACTAGAATCAAGTAGAGCCACGTAGAGCCATGGTAGAGTGTACTAGACTCAAGTAGAGCCAAGTAGAACCATGGTAGAGTGTAGTAGACTCAAGTAGAATCAAGTAGAGACACGGTAGAGTGTAGTAGAGTCATGCAGAGTCAAGTAGAGCCTTTGTAGAATGCAGTAGACCCATGCATGGTGGAGTATAGTAGAGTAAAGTAGAGCCAATAAGAACCATGGTAGAGTGTAGTAGAGAGAAGTAGAGCAATGTAGAGCCATCGTAGAGTGTACTAGAGTGAAGAAGAGCCACGTAGAGCCGTGGTAGAGTGTAGTAGAGTCAAGCAGAGCTAAGTAGAGCCATGGTAGAGTGTAGTAAAGTGCAGTAGAGTCATGTAGAGTCAAATAGAGCCTTTGTATAATGTAGTAGAACCATGGTAGAGTGTAGTAGATTCATGTAGAGCCAAGTAGAGCTATGGTAGGGTGTAGTAGAGTCACGTAGAGTCAAGAAGAGCCATGGTACAGTGTAGTAAAGTGATGAATACTCAAGTAGAGACACGGTAGAGCGTAGTAGAGTCATCCAGAGTCAAGTAGAGCCTTTGTAGAATGCAGTAGAGCCATGCATGGTAGAGTGTAGTAGAGTCAAGTAAAGCCAAGTAGAGCCAAGGGAAGGTGCAGTAGAGTCACGTAGAGTCACGAACAGCAATGGTAGAATGTAGTACAGTGATGTACACTCAAGCAGAGCCATGGTAGAATGCAGTAGAGCCATGGTAGAGTGTAGTAGAGCCAAGTTGAGCCATGGTTGAATGCAGTAGAGTCAAGTGGAGCCAAGTAGATTCATGGTAGAGTGTAGTACAGCTGAGTAGAACCAAGTAGAGCCATCGTACAGTGTAGTGGAGTCAAGTATAGCCACGTAGAGCCATGGTAGAGTGTACTAGAGTCAAGTAGAGCCAAGTAGAACCATGGTAGAGTGTGGTAGAGTCAAGTAGAGTCAAGTAGAGACATGGTAGAGTGCAGTAGAGTCATGCAGAGTCAAGTAGAGTCTTTATAGAATACATGCAGTAGAGCCATGGTAGACTAGTAAATTAGAGCCAGGTAGAGTCATGATAGAGTGTAGTAGAGATAAGTAGAGCAATGTATAGTCATCGTAGAGTGTACTAGAGTCAAGTAGAGCCAAGTAGAACCATGGTAGAGTGTAGTAGAGTCAAGTAGAGTCAAGGAGAGCTATGGTAGAGTGTAGTAGAGTCAAGTAGAGCCAAGTAGAGTCATGGTAGAATGTAGTAGAGTGCAGTAGAGTCAAGCAGAGCGATGCCGGAATGTGGTAGACACATGTAGAGTAAAGTAGAGCCTTGGTATAATCTAGTAGAGCAATGGAAGTGTGTAGTAGAGTCAAGTAGAGCCAAGTAGAGCCATGGGAAGGTGCAGTAGAGTCACGTAGAGTCACGAACAGCAATGGTACAATGTAGTACAGTAATGTACACTCAAGCAGAGCCATGGTAGAATGTTGTAGAGCCATGGTAGAGTGTAGTAGAGTCAAGTTGAGCCATGGTTGAATGCAGTAGAGTCAAGTTGAGCCAAGTAGATTCATGGTAGAATGTAGTAGAGCCGAGTAGAACTAAGTAGAGCCATCGTACAGTGTACTAGAGTCAAGTAGAGCCACGTAGAGCCATGGTAGAGTGTACTAGAGTCAAGTAGAGCCAAATAGAACCATGGTAGAGTGTAGTAGAGTCAAGTAGAATCAAGTAGAGACACGATAGAGTGTTGTAGAGTCATGCAGAGTCAACTAGAGCCTTTGTAGAATGCAGTAGACCCATGCATGGTGGAGTGTAGTAGAGTAAGGTAGAGCCAATTAGAACCATGGTAGAGTGTTGTAGAGAGAAGTAGAGCAATGTAGAGCCATCGTAGAGTGTACTAGAGTCAAGTAGAGCCACGTAGAGCCGTGGTAGAGTGTAGTAGTGTCAAGCAGAGCCAAGTAGAACCATTGTAGAGTGTAGTAGAGTGCAGTAGAGTCATGTAGAGTCAATTAGAGCCTTTGTATAATGTAGTAGAACCATGGTAGAGTGTAGTAGAGTCAAGTAGAGCCAAGTAGAGCTATTGTAGGGTGTATTAGAGTCACGTAGAGTCAAGAAGAGCCATGGTACAGTGTAGTAAAGTGATGAACACTCAAGTAGAGGCACGGTAGAGTGTAGTAGAGTCATCCAGAGACAAGTAGAGCCTTTGTAGAATGCAGTAGACCCATGCATGGTGGAGTGTAGTAGAGTAAGGTAGAGCCAATTAGAACCATGGTAGAGTGTTGTAGAGAGAAGTAGAGCAATGTAGAGCCATCGTAGAGTGTACTAGAGTCAAGTAGAGCCAAGTAGAACCATGGTAGAGTGTAGTAGAGTCAAGTAGAGTCAAGGAGAACTATGGTAGAGTGCAGTAGAGTCAAGCAGAGCGATGCCGGAATGTGGTAGAGACATGTAGAGTCAAGTAGAGCCTTGGTATAATCTAGTAGAGCAATGGAAGTGTGTAGTAGAGTCAAGTAGAGCCAAGTAGAGCCATGGGAAGGTGCAGTAGAGTCACGTAGAGTCACGAACAGCAATGGTAGAATGTAGTACAGTAATGTACACTCAAGCAGAGCCATGGTAGAATGTTGTAGAGCCATGGTAGAGTGTAGTAGAGTCAAGTAGAGCCAAGTAGAGCCATGGGAAGGTGTAGTAGAGTCACGTACAGTCACGAACAGCAATGGAGGAATGTAGTACAGTGATGTACACTCAAGCAGAGCCATGGTAGAGTGTAGTAGAGCCAAGTTGAGCCATGGTTGAATGCAGTAGAGTCAAGTGGAGCCAAGTAGATTCATGGTAGAGTGTAATAGAGTTGAGTAGAACCAAGTAGAGCCATCGTAAAGTGTACTAGAGTCAACAAGAGCCATGTAGAGCCATGGTAGAGTACACTAGAGTCAAGTAGAGTAAAGTAGAGACACGGTAGAGTGCAGTAGAGTCATGCAGAGTCAAGTAGAGTCTTTATAGAATGCATGTAGTAGAGCCATGGCAGACTAGTAAATTAGAGCCAAGTAGAGTCATGATAGAGTGTAGTAGAGATAAGTAGAGCAATGTATAGTCATCGCAGAGTGTACTAGAGTCAAGTAGAGCCAAGTAGAACCATGGTAGAGTGTAGTAGAGTCAAGTAGAGTCAAGGAGAACTATGGTAGAGTGCAGTAGAGTCAAGCAGAGCGATGCCGGAATGTGGTAGAGACATGTAGAGTCAAGTAGAGCCTTGGTATAATCTAGTAGAGCAATGGAAGTGTGTAGTAGAGTCAAGTAGAGCCAAGTAGAGCCATGGGAAGGTGCAGTAGAGTCACGTAGAGTCACGAACAGCAATGGTAGAATGTAGTACAGTAATGTACACTCAAGCAGAGCCATGGTAGAATGTTGTAGAGCCATGGTAGAGTGTAGTAGAGTCAAGTAGAGTCAAGTAGAGACACGGTAGAGTGTAGTAGAGTCATGCAGAGTCAAGTAGAGCCTTTGTAGAATCCAGTAGAGCCATGCATGGTAGAGTGTAGAAGTGTAAAGTAGAGCCAAGTAGAGCCATGGTAGAGTGTAGTAGAGAGAAGTAGAGCAATGCAGAGCCATCGTAGAGTGTACTAGAGTCAAGTAGAGCCACATAGAGCCATGGTAGGGTGTAGTAGAGTCAACTAGAGCCAAGTAGAATCATGGTAGAGTGTAGTAGAGTCAAGTAGAGTCACGGTAGAATGTAGTAGAGCCATGGTAGAGTGTAGTAGAGAGAAGTAGAACAATGTAGAGCCATCGTAGAGTGTACTAGAGTCAAGTAGAGCCACGTAGAGCCATGGTAGAGTGTAGTAGAGACAAGTAGAGTCATGTAGAGCAACGTAGTACCATGGCAGAGTGTAGTAGAGAGCAGTAGAGTCATGTAGAGTCAAGTATAGCCTCTGTATAATGTAGTAGAGCCATGGCAGAGTGTAGTACAGTCAAGTAGAGCCAAGTAGAGCTACGGTAGGGTGTAGTAGAGTCATGTAGAGTCAAGAAGAGCAATGGTAGAATGTAGTACCGAGATGTACACTCAAGTAGAGCCATGATAGAGTGTAGTAGAGTAAAGTAGAGCGAAGTAGAGCCACGGTAGAGTGTAGTAGAGTCAAGTAGAGCCAGGTAGAGTCATGGTAGAGTGTAGTAGAGTGCAGTAGAGTCAAGCAGAGCCATGCCGGAATGTGGTGGAGACATGCAGAGTCAAGTAGAGCCTTGGTATAATCTAGTAGAGCCATAGAAGTGTGTAGAAGAGTCAAGTAGAGCCAAGTAGAGCCATGGGAAGGTGTAGTAGAGTCACATAGAGTCATGAACAGCAATGGTAGAAAGTAGTACAGTGATGTACACTCAAGCAGAGCCATGGTAGAATGTAGTAGAGTCAAGTGGAGCCAGGTAGATTCATGGTAGAGTGTAGTAGAGCCGAGTAGAACCAAGTAGAGCCATCGTAGAGTGTACTAGAGTCAAGTAGAGCAATGTACAGTCATGGTAGAGTGTACTAGAGTAAAGTAGAGCCAAGTAGAGCCATGGTAGAGTGTAGTAGAGTCAAGTAGAGCCAAGTAGAGCCATGGTAGATTGTAGTAGAGTCACTTAGAGTCACGAACAGCAATAGTACAGTGATGTGCACTCAAGCAGAGCCATGGTAGAATGTAGTAGAGCCATGGTAGAGTGTAGTAGAGCCAAGTTGAGCCATGGTTGAATGCAGTAGAGTCAAGTGGAGCCAAGTAGATTCATGGTTGAGGGTAGTAGAGCCGAGTAGAATCAATTAGCGCCATCGTGTAGTGTACTAGAGTCAAGCAGAGCCACGTAGAGCCATGGTAGAGTGTACTAGAGTCAAGTAGAACCAAGTAGAACCATGGTAGAGTGTAGTATAGTCAAGTAGAATCAAGTAGATACACGGTAGAGTGTAGTAGAGTCATGCAGAGTCAAGTAGAGCCATGGTAGAATGTAGTAGAGCAATGGTAGAGTGTAGTAGAGCCAAGTTGAGCCATGGTTGAATGCAGTAGAGTCAAGTGGAGCCAAGTAGATTCATGGTTGAGGGTAGTAGAGCCGAGTAGAACAAATTAGCGCCATCGTATAGTGTACTAGAGTCAAGTAGAGCCACGTAGAGCTGTGGGAGACTGTAGTAGAGTCAAGTAGAGCCAAGTAGAGCCATGGTAGAGTGTAGTAGAATCAAGTAGAGCCAAGTAGAGTTATTGTAGGGTGTAGTAGAGTCACATAGAGTCAAGAAGAGCCATGGTACAATGTAGTACAGTGATGTACACTCAAGTAGAGTCATGGTAGAGTGTAGTAGGTGGAGCCAAGTAGAGCCATGGTAGAGTGTAGTACAGCCGAGTAGAATCAAGTAGATCCATCGTAGAGTGTATTAGATTCAAGTAGAGCCACGTAGAGACATGGTAGAGTGCAGTAGAGTCAAGTAGAGCCATGGTAGAGTGTAGTAGAGTGCAGTAGAGTCATGTAGAGTCAAGTAGAGCCTTTGTATAATGTAGTAGACCCATGGTAGAGAGTAGTAGAGCAAAGTAGAGCCGTGGTAGAGTATACTAGAGTCAAGTAGAGCCACGTAGAACCATAGTAGAGTGTAGTAGAGTAAAGTAGAGTCAAGTAGAGCCTCGGTAGAGTGTAGTAGAGTCAAGTAGAGCCAGGTAGAGTCATGGTAGAGTGTAGTAGAGTCCAGTAGAGTCAAGCAGAGCCATGCCGGAATGTGGTAGAGACATGTAGAGTCACGTAGAGCCTTGGTATAATCTAGTAGAGCCATGGAAGTGTGTAGTAGAGTCAAGTAGAGTCAAGTAGCGAAAAACAGTCACGTAGAGTCACGAACAGCAATGGTAGAATGTAGTACAGTGATGTACACTCAAGCAGAGCCATGGTAGAATGTTGTAGAGCCATGATAGAGTGTAGTAGAGCCAAGTTGAGCCATGGTTGAATGCAGTAGAGTCAAGTGGAGCCAAGTAGATTCATGGTAGAGTGTAGTAGAGCCGAGTTGAACCTAGGATAGCGATCGTAGAGTGTACTAGAGTCAAGTAGAGCCACGTAGAGCCATGGCAGAGTATACTAGAGTCAAGTAGAGCCAAGTAGAACCATGGTAGAGTGTAGTAGAGTCAAGTTGAGTCAAGTAGAGACACGGTAGAGTGTAGTAGAGTCATGCAGAGTCAAGTAGAGCCTTTGTAGAATCCAGTAGAGCCATGCATGGTAGAGTGTAGACGAGTAAAGTAGAGCCAAGTAGAGCCATGGTAGAGTGTAGTAGAGAGAAGCAGAGCAATGTAGAGCCATCGTAGAGTGTACTAGAGTCAAGTAGAGCCAAGTAGAACCATGGTAGAGTGTAGTAGAGTCAAGTAGAGTCAAGTAGAGCCATGGTAGAGTGTAGTAGAGTCAAGTAGATCCAGGTAGATTCATGGTAGAGTGTAGTAGAGTGCAGTAGAGTTAAGCAGAGCCATTCCGGAATGTGGTAGAGACATGTAGAGTCAAGTAGAGCCTTGGTATAATCTAGTAGAGCCATGGAAGTTTGTAGTTGTGTCAAGGAGAGCCAAGTAGAGCCATAGGAACGTGTAGTAGAGTCACAAAGAGTCACGAACAGCAATGGTAGAATGTACTACAGTGATGTACACTGAAGCACAGCCATGATAGAATGTAGTAGAGCCTTGGTAGAGTGTAGTAGAGCCAAGTTGAGCCATGGTTGAATGCAGTAGAGTCAATTGGAGCCAAGTAGATTCATGGTAGAGTGTAGTAGAGCCGAGTAGAACCAAGTAGAGCCATCGTACAGTGTACTAGAGTCAAGTAGAGCCACGTAGAGCCATGGTAGAGTGTACTAGAGTCAAGTAGAGCCAAGTAGAACCATGGTAGAGTGTAGTAGAGTCAAGTACAATCAAGTGGAGACACGGTAGAGTGTAGTAGAGTCATGCAGAGTCAAGTAGAGCCTTTGTAGAATGCAGTAGACCCATGCATGGTAGAGTGTAGTAGAGTAAAGTAGAGCCAATTAGAGCCATGGTAGAGTGTAGTAGAGAGAAGTAGAGCAATGTAGAGGCATTGTAGAGTGTACTAGAGTCAAGTAGAGCCACGTAGAGCCGTAGTAGAGTGTAGTAGAGTGCAGTAGAGTCATGTAGAGTCAAGTACAGCCTTTGTATAATGTAGTAGAACCATGATAGAGTGTATAGTAGAGTCAAGTAGAGCCAAGTAGAGCTATGGTAGGGTGAAGTAGAGTAAAGTAGAGTCAAGAAGAGCCATGGTACAATGTAGTACATTGATGTACACTCAAGTAGAGCCATGGTACAGTGTAGTAGGTTGAGCCAAGTAGAGACATGGTAGAGTGTAGTACAGCCGAGTTGAACGAAGTAGACCCATCGTAGAGTGTATTAGATTCAAGTAGAGCCACGTAGAGCCATGATAGAGTGTAGTAGAGACAAGTAAAGTCAAGTAGAGCCACGTAGAGCCATGGTAGAGTATACTAGAGTCAAGTAGAGCCAAGTAGAACCATGGTAGAGTGTAGTAGAGTCAGGTAGAATCAAGTAGAGACACGGTAGAGTGTAGTAGAGTCATGCAGAGTCAAGTAGAGCCTTTGTAGAATCCAGTAGAGCCATGCATGGTAGAGTGTAGAAGTGTAAAGTAGAGCCAATTAGAGCCATGGTAGAGTGTAGTAGAGAGAAGTAGAGCAATGCAGAGCCATCGTAGAGTGTACTAGAGTCAAGTAGAGCCACATAGAGCCATGGTAGGGTGTAGTAGAGTCAACTAGAGCCAAGTAGAATCATGGTAGAGTGTAGTAGAGTCAAGTAGAGTCACGGTAGAATGTAGTAGAGCCATGGTAGAGTGTAGTAGAGAGAAGTAGAACAATGTAGAGCCATCGTAGAGTGTACTAGAGTCAAGTAGAGCCACGTAGAGCCATGGTAGAGTGTAGTAGAGACAAGTAGAGTCATGTAGAGCAACGTAGTGCCATGGTAGAGTGTAGTAGAGAGCAGTAGAGTCATGTAGAGTCAAGTATAGCCTCTGTATAATGTAGTAGAGCCATGGCAGAGTGTAGTACAGTCAAGTAGAGCCAAGTAGAGCTATGGTAGGGTGTAGTAGAGTCATGTAGAGTCAAGAAGAGCAATGGTAGAATGTAGTACCGAGATGTACACTCAAGTAGAGCCATGATAGAGTGTAGTAGAGTAAAGTAGAGCGAAGTAGAGCCACGGTAGAGTGTAGTAGAGTCAAGTAGAGCCAGGTAGAGTCATGGTAGAGTGTAGTAGAGTGCAGTAGAGTCAAGCAGAGCCATGCCGGAATGTGGTGGAGACATGCAGAGTCAAGTAGAGCCTTGGTATAATCTAGTAGAGCCATGGAAGTGTATAGAAGAGTCAAGTAGAGCCAAGTAGAGCCATGGGAAGGTGTAGTAGAGTCACATAGAGTCATGAACAGCAATGGTAGAAGGTAGTACAGTGATGTACACTCAAGCAGAGCCATGGTAGAATGTAGTAGAGTCAAGTGGAGCCAAGTAGATTCATGGTAGAGTGTAGTAGAGCCGAGTAGAACCAAGTAGAGCCATCGTAGAATGTACTAGAGTCAAGTAGCGCAATGTACAGTCATGGTAGAGTGTACTAGAGTAAAGTAGAGCCAAGTAGAGCCATGGTAGAGTGTAGTAGAGTCAAGTAGAGCCAAGTAGAGATATGGTAGGGTGTAGTAGAGTCACGTAGAGACAAAAAGAGCAATTGTAGAATGTAGTACTGTGATTTACTCTCAAGTAGAGGTATGGTAGAATGTAGCAGATTCAAGTAGAGTCAAGTTGAGTCACGGTAGAATGTAGTAGAGCCATGGTACAGTGTAGTAGAGAGAAGTAGAGCAATGTAGAGCCATCGTAGAGTGTCCTAGAGTCAAGTAGAGCCATGTAGAGCCATGGTAGAGTGTAGTAGAGTCAAGTAGAGCCAAGTAGAGCCATGGTAGAGTGTAGTAGAGACGAGTAGAGTCAAGTAGAGCCATGGTAGAGTGTAGTAGAGACGAGTAGACTCAAGTAGAGCTATGGTAGGGTGTAGTAGACTCACGTAGATTCAAGAAGAGCAAAGGTACAAAGTAGTACAGTGCTGTACACTCAAGTAGAACCGTGGTAGAATGTAGTAGAGCCCTGTGGAGCCAAGTACAGTCATTGTAGGGTGTAGTAGAGTCAAGTACAGTCATGGTAGAATGTAGTATAGCCATGGTACAGTGTAGTAGAGTCAAGTAGAGCAACATAGAGCCATGGTAGAGTGTAGTAGAGTGCAGTAGAATCATGTAGAGTCAACTATAACCTCTGTATTATCTAGTAGAGCCATGGAAGTGTGTAGTAGAGTCAAGTAGAGCCATGGGAAGGTGTAGTAGAGTCACGTAGAGTCACGAACAGCAATGGTAGAATGTAGTAGAGTAAAGTAGATCCAAGTAGAGCCATGGTAGAGTGTAGTAGAGTCAAGTAGAGCAAGGTAGAGTCATGGTAGAGTGTAGTAGAGTCCAGCAGAGTCAAGCAGAGCCATGCCGGAATGTGGTAGAGACATGTAGAGTCAAGTAGAGCCTTGGTATAATCTAGTAGAGCAATGGAAGTGTGTAGTAGAGTCAAGTAGAGCCAAGTAGAGCCATGGGAAGGTGTAGTAGAGTTACAAACAGCAATGGTAGAATGTAGTACAGTGATGTACACTCAAGCAGAGCCATGGTAGAGTGTAGTAGAGGCGAATAGAAGCAAGTAGAGCCATCGTAGAGTGTATTAGAGTCAAGTAGAGCCACGTAGAGCCATGGTAGAGAGTACTAGAGTCAAGTAGAGTCAAGTAGAGACACGGTAGAATGTAGTAGATTCATGCAGATTCAAGTAGAGCCTTTGTAGAATGCAGTAGAGCCATGCATGGTAGAGTGTAGTAGAGTAAAGTAAAGCCAAGTAGAGCCATGGTAGAGTGTAGTAGAGAGAAGTAGAGCAATGTAGAGCCATCGTAGAGTGTACTAGAGCAAAGTAGAGCCACGTAGAGTCATGGTAGAGTGAACTAGAGTAAAGTGGAGCCAAGTAGAGCCATGGTAGTGTCTAGTAAAGTCAAGTAGAGCCAAGTACAGATATGGTAGGGTGTAGTAGACTCACGTAGAGTCAAAAGGAGCAATGGTAGAATGTAGTACAGTGATTTACTCTCAAGTAGAATCATGGTAGAGTGTAGTAGAGTCAAGTAGAGTCACGGTAGAATGTAGTAGAGCCATTGTAGAGTGTAGTAGAGACAAGTAGAGTCATGTAGAGCAACGTAGAACCATGGTAGAGTGTAGTAGAGTACAGTAGAGTCATGTAGAGTCAAGTATAGCCTCTGTATAATGTAGTAGAGCCATGGCAGAGTGTAGTACAGTCAATTAGAGCCAAGTAGAGCTACGGTATGGTGTAGAAGAGTCACGTACAGTCAAGAAGAGCAATGGTACAATGTAGTACAGTGATGTACACTCAAGTAGAGCCATGGTAGAATGTAGTAGAGCCATGTGGAGCCAAGTACAGTCATTGTAGAGTGTAGTAGAACCAAGTAGAGTCAAGTAGAGTCATTTCAAGTAGAGCAACGTAGAGCCATGGTAGAGTGTAGTAGAGTGCAGTAGAGTCATGGAGAGTCAAGCATAGCCTATCTATAATGTAGTAGAGCCATGACAGAGTGTAGTACAGTCAAGTAGAGCCAAGTAGAGCTATGGTAGTGTGTAGTAGAGTCATGTAGAGTCAAGAAGAGCAATGGTAGAATGTAGTACAGTGATGTACACTCAAGTATAGCCATGGTAGAGTGTAGTAGAGTAAAGTAGAGCAACGTACAGTCATGGTAGAGCGTAGTAGAGACCAGTAGAGTCAAGCAGAGCCATTCCGGAATGTGGTAGAGACATGTAGAGTCAAGTAGAGCCTTGGTATAATCTAGTAGAGCCATGGAAGTGTGCAGTAGAGTCAAGTAGACCCAAGTAGAGCCATGGGAAGGTGTAGTAGAGTCACGTAGAGTCATGAACAGCAATGGTAGAATCTAGTACAGTGATATACACTCAAGCAGAGCCATGGTAGAGTGTAGTAGAGCCGAGTAGAAGCAAGTAGAGCCATGGTAGATTGTACTAGAGTCAAGTAGAGCCAAGTTGAACCATGGTAGAGTGTAGTAGAGTCAAGTAGAGTCAAGTACAGTCAAGTAGAGAGACAGTAGAGTGTAGTAGAGTCATGCAGAGTCAAGTAGAGCCTTTGTAGAATGCAGTAGAGCTATGTATGGTAGAGTGTAGTAGAGTAAAGTATACCCAAGTAGAGCCATGGTAGAGTGTAGTAGAGAGAAGTAGAGCAATGTAGAGCCATCGTAGAGTGTACTAGAGCCAAGTAGAGCCACGTAGAGTCATGGTAGAGTGTACTAGAGTAAAGAAGAGCCAAGTAGAGCCACGGTAGTGTGTAGTAGAGTCAAGTAGAGCCAAGTAGAGATATGGTAGTGTGTAGTAGAGTCACGTAGAGTCAAAAAGAGCAATGGTAGAATGTAGTACAGCGATTTACTCTCAAGTTGAGGTATGGTAGAATGTAGCAGATTCAAGTGGAGCCAAGTAAAATCATGGTAGAGTTTTGTAGAGTCAAGTAGAGTCAAGTAGAGTCACGGTAGAATGTAGTAGAGCCATGGTAGAGTGTAGTAGAGAGAAGTAGAGCAATATAGAGCCTTCGTAGAGTGTACTAGAGCCAAGTAGAGTCACGTAAAGCCATGGTAGAGCGTAGTAGAGTCAAGTAGAGTCATGTAGAGTCAAGTAGAGCCTTTGTATAATGTAGTAGAACCATGGTAGAGAGTAGTAGAGCCAAGTAGAGCTATGGTAGGGTGTAGTAGAGTCACGTAGAGTCAAGATGAGCCATGGTACAGTGTAGTAAAGTGATGTACACTCAAGTAGAGACACGGTAGAGTGTAGTAGAGTCATCCAGACTCCAGTAGAGCCTTTGTAGAATGCAGTAGAGCCATGCATGGTAGAGTGTAGTAGAGTAAAGTAGAGCCAATTAGAGCCATGGTAGAGTGTAGTAGAGAGAAGTAGAGCCATCGTAGAATGTACTAGAGTCAAGTAGAGCCACGTAGAGCCATGGTAGACTATACTAGAGTCAAGTAGAGCCAAGTAGAACCATGGTAGAGTGTAGTAGAGTCAAGTAGATTAATGTAGAGACACGGTAGAGTGTAGTAGATTCATGCAGATTCAAGTAGAGCCTTTGTAGAATGCAGTAGAGCCATGGATGGTAGAGTGTACAAGAGTAAAGTAGAGCCAAGTAGAGTCATGCTGGAGTGTAGTAGAGAAAAGTAGAGCAATGCAGAGCCGTGGTAGAGTGTAGTAGAGTCAAGTAAAGCTACGTACAGCCATGCTAAGGTGTAGTAGAGTCAAGTAGAGCCAAGTAGAGCCATGGTAGACTGTAGTAGAGTCCAGTAGAGTCATGTACGGTCAAGTAGAGCCTTTGTAGAATGTAGTAGACCCATGGTAGAAAGTAGTAGAGCCAAGTAGAGCAAAGTAGAGCCGTCGTAGAGTATACCAGAGTCAAGTAGAACCAAGTAGAATCATGGTAGAGTGTAGTAGACTCAAGTAGAGTCAAGTGGAGCCACGGTAGAGTTCTGTAGAGTCAAGCAGAGCTATGCCGGAATGTGGTAGAGACATGTAGAGTCAAGTAGAGCCTTGGTATAATCTAGTAGAGCAATGGAAGTGTGTAGTAGAGTCAAGTAGAGCCAAGTAGAGCCATGGGAAGGTGTAGTAGAGTCACGTAGAGTCACGAATAGCAATGGTAGAATGTAGTACAGTGATGTACACTCAAGCAGAGCCATGGTAGAATGTAGTAGAGCCATGGTAGAGTGTAGTAGAGCCAAGTTCAGCCATGGTTGAATGCAGTAGAGTCAAGTGGAGCCAAGTAGATTCATGGTAGATTGTAGTTGAGCCGAGTAGAACCAAGTAGAGCCATCGACCAGTGTACTAGAGTCAAGTAGAGCCACGTAGAGCCATGGTAGAGTATACTAGAGTCAAGTAGAGCCAAGTAGAACCATGGTACAGTGTAGTAGAGTCAAGTAGAGTCAAGTAGAGACATGGTAGAGTGCAGTAGAGTCATGCAGAGTCAAGTAGAGTCTTTATAGAAGGCATGCAGTAGAGCCATGGTAGACTAATAAATTAGAGCCAAGTAGAGTCATGATAGAGTGTAGTAGAGAGAAGTAGAGCAATGTATAGTCATCGTAGAGTGTACTAGAGTCAAGTTGAGCCAAGTAGAACCATGGTAGAGTGTAGTAGAGTCAAGTAGAGTCAAGTAGAGCTATAGTAGAGTGTAGTAGAGTCAAGTAGAGCCAAGTAGAGTCATGGTAGAATGTAGTAGAGTGCAGTAGAATCAAGGAGAGCCATGCCGGAATGTGGTAGAGCCATGTAGAGTCAAGTAGAGCCTTGGTATAATGTAGTAGAGCAATGGAAGTGTGTAGTAGAGTCAAGTACAGCCAAGTAGAGCCATGGGAAGGTGTAGTAGAGTCACATAGAGTCATGAACAGCAATGGTAGAATGTAGTACATTGATGTACACTCAATCAGAGCCATGGTAGAATGTAGTAGAGCCATGGTAGAGTGTAGTAGAGGCAAGTTGAGCCATGTTTCAATGCAGTAGAGTCAAGTGGAGCCAGGTAGATTCATGGTAGAGTGTAGTAGAGCCGAGTAGAACTAAGTAGAGCCGTCGTACAGTGTACTAGAATCAAGTAGAGCCACGTAGAGCCATGGTAGAGTGTACTAGACTCAAGTAGAGCCAAGTAGAACCATGGTGGAGTGTAGTAGAGTGAAGTAGAATCAAGTAGAGACACGGTAGAGTGTAGTAGAGTCATGCAGAGTCAAGTAGAGCCTTTGTAGAATGCAGTAGACCCATGCATGGTGGAGTGTAGTAGAGTAAAGTAGAGCCAATTAGAACCATGGTAGAGTGTAGTAGAGAGAAGTAGAGTAAAGTAGAGCCATCATAGAGTGTACTAGAGTCAAGTAGAGCCACGTAGAGCCGTGGTAGAGTGTAGTAGAGTCAAGCAGAGCCAAGTAGAGCCATGGTAGAGTGTAGTAGAGTGCAGTAGAGTCATGTAGAGTCAAATAGAGCCTTTGTATAATGCAGTAGAACCATGGTAGAGTGTAGTAGATTCAAGTAGAGCCAAGTTGAGCTATGATAGGGTGTAGTAGAGTCACGTAGAGTCAAGAAGAGCCATGGTACAGTGTAGTAAAGTGATGAACACTCAAGTAGAGACACGGTAGAGTGTAGTAGAGTCATCCAGAGTCAAGTAGAGCCTTTGTAGAATGCAGTAGAGCCATGCATGGTAGAGTGTAGTAGAGTCAAGTAGAGCCAAGTAGAGCCATGGGAAGGTGTAGTAGAGTCACGTACAGTCACGAACAGCAATGGTAGAATGTAGTACAGTGATGTACACTCAAGCAGAGCCATGGTAGAATGTAGTAGACCCATGGTAGAGTGTAGTAGAGCCAAGTTGAGCCATGGTTGAATGCAGTACAGTCAAGTGGAGCCAAGTAGATTCATGGTAGCGTGTAGTAGAGCTGAGTAGAACCAAGTAGAGCCATCGTAAAGTGTACTACAGTCAAGTAGAGCCATATAGAGCCATGGTAGAGTATACTAGAGTCAAGTAGAGTCAAGTAGAGACACGGTAGAGTGCAGTAGAGTCATGCAGAGTCAAGTAGAGTCTTTATAGAATGCATGCCATGGTATAATAGTAAATTAGAGCCAAGTACAGTAATGATAGAGTGTAGTAGAGAGAAGTAGAGCAATGTATAGTCATCGTAGAGTGTACTAGAGTCAAGTAGAGCCAAGTAGAACCATGGTAGAGTGTAGTAGAGTCAACTACAGTCAAGTAGAGCCATGGTAGAGTGCAGTAGAGTCAAGTAGAGCCATGGTAGAGTGCAGTAGAGTCAAGTAGAGCCAATTAGAGTCATGGTAGAATGTAGTAGAGTGCAGTAGAATCAAGCAGAGCCATGCCGGAATGTGGTGGAGACATGTAGAGTCAAGTAGAGCCTTGGTATAATCTAGTAGAGCAATGGAAGTGTGTAGTAGAGTCAAGTAGAGCCAAGTAGAGCCATGGGAAGGTGTAGTAGAGTCACGTAGAGTCACGAACAGCAATGGTAGAATGTAGTACAGTAATGTACACTCAAGCAGAGCCATGGTAGAATGTTGTAGAGCCATGGTAGAGTGTAGTAGAGTGAAGTTGATCCATGGTTGAATGCAGTAGAGTCAAGTGGAGCCAAGTAGATTCATGGTAGAGTGTAGTAGAGCCTAGTAGAACTAAGTAGAGTCATCGTACAGTGTACTAGAGTCAAGTAGAGCCACGTAGAGCCATGGTAGAGTGTACTAGAGTCAAGTAGAGCCAAGTAGAACCATGGTAGAGTGTAGTAGAGTCAAGTAGAATCAAGTAGAGACACGATAGAGTGTAGTAGAGTCATGCAGAGTCAACTAGAGCCTTTGTAGAATGCAGTAGACCCATGCATGGTGGAGTGTAGTAGAGTAAGGTAGAGCCAATTAGAACCATGGTAGAGTGTTGTAGAGAGAAGTAGAGCAATGTAGAGCCATCGTAGAGTGTACTAGAGTCAAGTAGAGCCACGTAGAGCCGTGGTAGAGTGTAGTAGTGTCAAGCAGAGCCAAGTAGAGCCATGGTAGAGTGTAGTAGAGTGCAGTAGAGTCATGTAGATTCAATTAGAGCCTTTGTATAATGTAGTAGAACCATGGTAGAGTGTAGTAGAGTCAAGTAGAGCCAAGTAGAGCTATTGTAGGGTGTATTAGAGTCACGTAGAGTCAAGAAGAGCCATGGTACAGTGTAGTAAAGTGATGAACACTCAAGTAGAGGCACGGTAGAGTGTAGTAGAGTCATCCAGAGACAAGTAGAGCCTTTGTAGAATGCAGTAAAGCCATGCATGGTAGAGTGTAGTAGAGTCAAGTAGAGCCAAGTAGAGCCATGGGAAGGTGTAGTAGAGTCACGTACAGTCACGAACAGCAATGGAGGAATGTAGTACAGTGCTGTACACTCAAGCAGAGCCATGGTAGAGTGTAGTAGAGGCAAGTTGAGCCATGGTTGAATGCAGTAGAGTCAAGTGGAGCCAAGTAGATTCATGGTAGAGTGTAATAGAGTTGAGTAGAACCAAGTAGAGCCATCGTAAAGTGTACTAGAGTCAAGTAGAGCCATGTAGAGCCATGGTAGAGTATACTAGAGTCAAGTAGAGTCAAGTAGAGACACGGTAGAGTGCAGTAGAGTCTTTATAGAATGCATGCAGTAGAGCCATGGCAGACTAGTAAATTAGAGCCAAGTAGAGTCATGATAGAGTGTAGTAGAGAGAAGTAGAGCAATGTATAGTCATCGTAGAGTGTACTAGAGTCAAGTAGAGCAAAGTAGAACCATGGTAGAGTGTAGTAGAGTCAAGTAGAGTCAAGTAGAGCCATGGTAGAGTGCAGTAGAGTCAAGTAGAGCCAATTAGAGTCATGGTAGAATGTAGTAGAGTGCAGTAGAATCAAGCAGAGCCATGCCGGAATGTGGTAGAGACATGTAGAGTCAAGTAGAGCCTTGGTATAATCTAGTAGAGCAATGGAAGTGTGTAGCAGAGTCAAGTAGAGTCAAGTAGAGCCATGGGAAGATGTAGTAGAGTCACGTAGAGTCACGAACAGCAATGGAAGAATGTAGTACAGTGATGAACAATCAAGCAGAGCCATGGTAGAGTGTAGTAGAGCCAAGTTGAGCCATGGTTGAATGCAGTAGAGTCAAGTGGAGCCAAGTAGATTCATGGTAGAGTGTAGTAGAGCTGAGTAGAACCAAGTAGAGCCATCGTAAAGTGTACTAGAGTCAAGTAGAGCCATGTAGAGCCATGGTAGAGTATACTAGAGTGAAGTAGAGCCAAGTAGAACCATGGTAGAGTGTAGTAGAGTCAAGTAGAATCAAGTAGAGACACGGTAGAGTGTAGTAGAGTCATGCAGAGTCAAGTAGAGCCTTTGTAGAATGCAGTAGACCCATGCATGGTGGAGTGTAGTAGAGTAAAGTAGAGCCAATTAGAACCATGGTAGAGTGTAGTAGAGAGAAGTAGAGTAATGTAGAGCCATCGTAGAGTGTACTAGAGTCAAGTAGAGCCACGTAGAGCCGTGGTAGAGTGTAGTGGAGTCAAGCAGAGCCAAGTAGAGCCATGGTAGAGTGTAGTAGAGTGCAGTAAAGTCATGTAGAGTCAAATAGAGCCTTTGTATAATGTAGTAGAACCATGGTAGTGTGTAGTAGATTCAAGTAGAGCCAAGTTGAGCTATGGTAGGGTGTAGTAGAGTCACGTAGAGTCAAGAAGAGCCATGGTACAGTGTAGTAAAGTGATGAACACTCAAGTAGAGACACGGTAGAGTGTAGTAGAGTCATCCAGAGTCAAGTAGAGCCTTTGTAGAATGCAGTAGAGCCATGCATGGTAGAGTGTAGTAGAGTCAAGTAGAGCCAAGTAGAGCCATGGGAAGGTGTAGTAGAGTCACGTACAGTCACGAACAGCAATGGTAGAATGTAGTACAGTGATGTACACTCAAGCAGAGCCATGGTAGAATGTAGTAGACCCATGGTAGAGTGTAGTAGAGCCAAGTTGAGCCATGGTTGAATGCAGTAGAGTCAAGTGGAGCCAAGTAGATTCATGGTAGCGTGTAGTAGAGCTGAGTAGAATCAAGTAGAGCCATCGTAAAGTGTACTACAGTCAAGTAGAGCCATATAGAGCCATGGTAGAGTATACTAGAGTCAAGTAGAGTCAAGTAGAGACACGGTAGAGTGCAGTAGAGTCATGCAGAGTCAAGTAGAGTCCTTATAGAGTGCATGCCATGGTATAATAGTAAATTAGAACCAAGTACAGTCATGATAGAGTGTAGTAGAGAGAAGTAGAGCAATGTATAGTCATCGTAGAGTGTACTAGAGTCAAGTAGAGCCAAGTAGAACCATGGTAGAGTGTAGTAGAGTCAACTACAGTCAAGTAGAGCCATGGTAGAGTGCAGTAGAGTCAAGTAGAGCCAATTAGAGTCATGGTAGAATATAGTAGAGTGCAGTAGAATCAAGCAGAGCCATGCCGGAATGTGGTGGAGACATGTAGAGTCAAGTAGAGCCTTGGTATAATCTAGTAGAGCAATGGAAGTGTGTAGTAGAGTCAAGTAGAGCCAAGTAGAGCCATGGGAAGGTGTAGTAGATTCACGTAGAGTCACGAACAGCAATAGTAGAATGTAGTACAGTAATGTACACTCAAGCAGAGCCAAGGTAGAATGTTGTAGAGCCATGGTAGAGTGTAGTAGAGTGAAGTTGAGCCATGGTTGAATGCAGTAGAGTCAAGTGGAGCCAAGTAGATTCATGGTAGAGTGTAGTAGAGCCTAGTAGAACTAAGTAGAGTCATCGTACAGTGTACTAGAGTCAAGTAGAGCCACGTAGAGCCATGGTAGAGTGTACTAGAGTCAAGTAGAGCCAAGTAGAACCATGGTAGAGTGTAGTAGAGTCAAGTAGAATCAAGTAGAGACACGATAGAGTGTAGTAGAGTCATGCAGAGTCAACTAGAGCCTTTGTAGAATGCAGTAGACCCATGCATGGTGGAGTGTAGTAGAGTAAGGTAGAGCCAATTAGAACCATGGTAGAGTATTGTAGAGAGAAGTAGAGCAATGTAGAGCCATCGTAGAGTGTACTAGAGTCAAGTAGAGCCACGTAGAGCCGTGGTAGAGTGTAGTAGTGTCAAGCAGAGCCAAGTAGAGCCATGGTAGAGTGTAGTAGAGTGCAGTAGAGTCATGTAGATTCAATTAGAGCCTTTGTATAATGTAGTAGAACCATGGTAGAGTGTAGTAGAGTCAAGTAGAGCCAAGTAGAGCTATTGTAGGGTGTATTAGAGTCACGTAGAGTCAAGAAGAGCCATGGTACAGTGTAGTAAAGTGATGAACACTCAAGTAGAGGCACGGTAGAGTGTAGTAGAGTCATCCAGAGACAAGTAGAGCCTTTGTAGAATGCAGTAAAGCCATGCATGGTAGAGTGTAGTAGAGTCAAGTAGAGCCAAGTAGAGCCATGTGAAGGTGTAGTAGAGTCACGTACAGTCACGAACAGAAATGGAGGAATGTAGTACAGTGATGTACACTCAAGCAGAGCCATGGTAGAGTGTAGTAGAGCCAAGTTGAGCCATGGTTGAATGCAGTAGAGTCAAGTGGAGCCAAGTAGATTCATGGTAGAATGTAATAGAGTTGAGTAGAACCAAGTAGAGCCATCGTAAAGTGTACTAGAGTCAAGTAGAGCCATGTAGAGCCATGGTAGAGTATACTAGAGTCAAGTAGAGTCAAGTAGAGACACGGTAGAGTGCAGTAGAGTCATGCAGAGTCAAGTAGAGTCTTTATAGAATGCATGTAGTAGAGCCATGGCATACTAGTAAATTAGAGCCAAGTAGAGTCATGATAGAGTGTAGTAGAGAGAAGTAGAGCAATGTATAGTCATCGTAGAGTGTACTAGAGTCAAGTAGAGCAAAGTAGAACCATGGTAGAGTGTAGTAGAGTCAAGTAGAGTCAAGTAGAGCCATGGTAGAGTGCAGTAGAGTCAAGTAGAGCCAATTAGAGTCATGGTAGAATGTAGTAGAGTGCAGTAGAATCAAGCAGAGCCATGCCGGAATGTGGTAGAGACATGTAGAGTCAAGTAGAGCCTTGGTATAATCTAGTAGAGCAATGGAAGTGTGTAGCAGAGTCAAGTAGAGTCAAGTAGAGCCATGGGAAGATGTAGTAGAGTCACGTAGAGTCACGAACAGCAATGGAAGAATGTAGTACAGTGATGAACAATCAAGCAGAGCCATGGTAGAGTGTAGTAGAGCCAAGTTGAGCCATGGTTGAATGCAGTAGAGTCAAGTGGAGCCAAGTAGATTCATGGTAGAGTGTAGTAGAGCTGAGTAGAACCAAGTAGAGCCATCGTAAAGTGTACTAGAGTCAAGTAGAGCCATGTAGAACCATGGTAGAGTATACTAGAGTAAAGTAGAGCCAAGTAGAACCATGGTAGAGTGTAGCAGAGTCAAGTAGAGTCAAGTAGAGACATGGTAGAGTGCAGTAGAGTCATGCAGAGTCAAGTAGAGTCTTTATAGAATGCATGCAGTAGAGCCAAGCTAGACTAGTAAATTAGAGCCAAGTAGAGTCATGATAGAGTGTAGTAGAGAGAAGTAGAGTAATGTATAGTCATCGTAGAGTGTACTAGAGTCAAGTAGAGCCAAGTAGAACCATGGTAGAGTGTAGTAGAGTCAAGTAGAGTCAAGTAGAGCCATGGTAGAGTGCAGTAGAGTCAAGTAGAGCCAATTTGAGTCATGGTAGAATGTAGTAGAGTGCAGTAGAATCAAGCAGAGCCATGCTGGAATGTGGTAGAGACATGTAGAGTCATGCAGAGTCAAGTAGAGCCTTTGTAGAATGCAGTAGACCCATGCATGGTGGAGTATAGTAGAGTAAAGTCGAGCCAATTAGAGCCATGGTAGAGTGTAGTAGAGAGAAGTAGAGCAATGTAGAGCCATCGTAGAGTGTACTAGAGTCAAGTAGAGCCACGTAGAGCCGTGGTAGAGTGTAGTAGAGTCAAGCAGAGCCAAGTAGAGCCATGGTAGAGTGTAGTAGAGTGCAGTAGAGTCATGTAGAGTCAAGTAGAGCCTTTGTATGATGTAGTAGAACCATGATAGAGTGTAGTAGAGTCAAGTAGAGCCAAGTAGAGCTATGGTAGGGTGTAGTAGAGTCACGTAGAGTCAAGAAGAGCCATGGTACAGTGTAGCAAAGAGATGTCATCTCAAGTAGAGACACGGTAGAGTGTAGTAGAGTCATCCAGAGTCAAGTACAGCCTTTGTAGAATGCAGTAGAGCCATGCATGGTAGAGTGTAGTAGAGTAAAGTAGAGCCAATTAGAGCCATGGTAGAGTGTAGTAGAGAGAAGTAGAGCAATGTAGAGCCATGGTAGAGTGTACTAGAGTCATGTAGAGCCACGTACAGCCGTGGTAGTGTGTAGTAGAGTCAAGTACAGCCAAGTAGAGCCATGGTAGAGTGTAGTAGAGTGCAGTTAATTCATGTAGAGTCAAGGAGAGCCATGCCGGAATGTGGTAGAGACATGTAGAGTCAAGTAGAGCCTTGGAATAATCCAGTAGAGCAATGGAAGTGTGTAGTAGAGTCAAGTAGAGCCAAGTAGAGCCATGGGAAGGTGTAGTAGAGACACGTAGAGTCATGAACAGCAATGGTAGAATGTAGTACATTGATGTACACTCAAGCAGAGCCATGGTAGAATGTAGTAGAGCCATGGTAGAGTGTAGTAGAGGCAAGTTTAGCCATGGTTGAGTGCAGTAGAGTCAAGTGGAGCCAGATAGATTCATGGTAGAGTGTAGTAGAGCCGAGTAGAACTAAGTACAGCTGTCGTACAGTGTACTAGAATCAAGTAGAGCCACGTAGAGCCATGGTAGAGTGTACTAGACTCAAGTAGAGCCAAGTAGAACCATGGTAGAGTGTAGTAGAGTCAAGTAGAATCAAGTAGAGACACGGTAGAGTGTAGTAGAGTCATGCAGAGTCAAGTAGAGCCTTTGTAGAATGCAGTAGACCCATGCATGGTGGAGTGTAGTAGAGTAAAGTAGAGCCAATTAGAACCATGGTAGAGTGTAGTAGAGAGAAGTAGAGTAATGTAGAGCCATCGTAGAGTGTACTAGAGTCAAGTAGAGCCACGTAGAGCCGTGGTAGAGTGTAGTAGAGTCAAACAGAGCCAAGTAGAGCCATGGTAGAGTGTAGTAGAGTGCAGTAGAGTCATGTAGAGTCAAATAGAGCCTTTGTATAATGTAGTAGAACCATGGTAGAGTGTAGTAGATTCAAGTAGAGCCAAGTAGAGCTATGGTAGGGTGTAGTAGAGTCACGTAGAGTCAAGAACAGCCATGGTACAGTGTAGTAAAGTGATGAACACTCAAGTAGAGACACGGTAGAGTGTAGTAGAGTCATCCAGAGTCAAGTAGAGCCTTTGTAGAATGCAGTAGAGCCATGGCTTGGTAGAGTGTAGTAGAGTCAAGTAGAGCCAAGTAGAGCCATGGGAAGGTGCAGTAGAGTCACGTAGAGTCACGAACAGCAATGGTAGAATGTAGTTCAGTGATTTACACTCAAGCAGAGCCATGGTAGAATGTAGTAGAGCCATGGCAGGGTGTAGTAGAGCCAAGTTGATCCATGGTTGAATGCAGTAGAGTCAAGTGGAGCCAAGTAGATTCATGGTAGCGTGTAGTAGAGCTGAGTAGAACCAAGTAGAGCCATCGTAAAGTGTACTAGAGTCAAGTAGAGCCATGTAGAGCCATAGTAGGGTATACTAGAGTCAAGTAGAGTCAAGTAGAGACAAGGTAGAGTGCAGTAGAGTCATGCAGAGTCAAGTAGAGTCTTTATAGAATGCATGCAGTAGAGCCATGGTATACTAGTAAATTAGAGCCAAGTAGAGTCATGATAGAGTGTAGTAGAGAGAAGTAGAGCAATGTATAGTCATCGTAGAGTGTACTAGAGTCAAGTAGAGCCAAGTAGAACCATGGTAGAGTGTAGTAGAGTGAAGTAGAGTCAAGTAGAGCCAATTAGATTCATGGTAGAATGTAGTAGAGTGCAGTAGAATCAAGCAGAGCCATGCCGGAATGTGGTGGAGACATGTAGAGTCAAGTAGAGCCTTGGTATAATCTAGTAGAGCAATGGAAGTGTGTAGTAGAGTCAAGTAGAGCCAAGTAGAGCCATGGGAAGGTGTAGTAGAGTCACGTAGAGTCACGAACAGCAATGGTAGAATGTAGTACAGTGATGTACACTGAAGCAGAGCCAAGGTAGAATGTAGTAGAGCCATGGTAGAGTGTAGTAGAGCCAAGTTCAGCCATGTTTGAATGCAGTAGAGTCAAGTGGAGCCAAGTAGATTCATGGTAGAGTGTAGTAAAGCCGAGTACAACCAAGTAGAGCCATCGTACAGTGTACTAGAGTCAAGTATAGCCACGTACAGCCATGGTAGAGTGTACTAGAGTCAAGTAGAGCCAAGTAGAACCATGGTAGAGTGTAGTAGAGTCAAGTAGAGTCAAGTAGAGACATGGTAGAGTGCAGTAGAGTCATGCAGAGTCAAGTAGAGTCTTTATAGGATGCATGCAGTAGAGCCATGGTAGACTAATAAATTAGTGCCAAGTACAGTCATGATAGAGTGTAGTAGAGAGAAGTAGAGCAATGTATAGTCATCGTAGAGTGTACTAGAGTCAAGTAGAGCCAAGTAGAGCTATGGTAGAGTGTAGTAGAGTCAAGTAGAGCCAAGTAGAGCCATGGGAAGGTGTAGTAGAGTCACGTAGAGTCATGAACAGCAATGGTAGAATGTAGTACATTGATGTACACTCAAGCAGAGCCATGGTAGAATGTAGTAGAGCCATGGTAGAGTGTAGTAGAGGCAAGTTGAGCCATGGTTCAATGCAGTAGAGTCAAGTGGTGCCAGGTAGATTCATGGTAGAGTGTAGTAGAGCCGAGTAGAACTAAGTAGAGCCGTCATACAGTGTACTAGAATCAAGTAGAGCCAAGTAGAACCATGGTAGAGTGTAGTAGAGTCAAGTAGAGTCAAGTAGAGACATGGTAGAGTGCAGTAGAGTCATGCAGAGTCAAGTAGAGTCTTTATAGGATGCATGCAGTAGAGCCATGGTAGACTAATAAATTAGTGCCAAGTACAGTCATGATAGAGTGTAGTAGAGAGAAGTAGAGCAATGTATAGTCATCGTAGAGTGTACTACAGTCAAGTAGAGCCAAGTAGAGCTATGGTAGAGTGTAGTAGAGTCAAGTAGAGCCAAGTAGAGCCATGGGAAGGTGTAGTAGAGTCACGTAGAGTCATGAACAGCAATGGTAGAATGTAGTACATTGATGTACACTCAAGCAGAGCCATGGTAGAATGTAGTAGAGCCATGGTAGAGTGTAGTAGAGGCAAGTTGAGCCATGGTTCAATGCAGTAGAGTCAAGTGGTGCCAGGTAGATTCATGGTAGAGTGTAGTAGAGCCGAGTAGAACTAAGTAGAGCCGTCATACAGTGTACTAGAATCAAGTAGAGCCACGTAGAGCCATGGTAGAGTGTACTAGACTCAAGTAGAGCCAAGTAGAACCATGGTAGAGTGTAGTAGACTCAAGTAGAATCAAGTAGAGACACGGTAGAGTGTAGTAGAGTCATGCAGAGTCAAGTAGAGCCTTTGTAGAATGCAGTAGACCCATGCATGGTGGAGTATAGTAGAGTAAAGTAGAGCCAATAAGAACCATGGTAGAGTGTAGTAGAGAGAAGTAGAGCAATGTAGAGCCATCGTAGAGTGTACTAGAGTGAAGAAGAGCCACGTAGAGCCGTGGTAGAGTGTAGTAGAGGCAAGTTGAGCCATGGTTGAATGCAGTAGAGTCAAGTGGAGCCAGGTAGATTCATGGTAGAGTGTAGTAGAGCCGAGTAGAACTAAGTAGATCTGTCGTACAGTGTACTAGAATCAAGTAGAGCCACGTAGAGCCATGGTAGAGTGTACTAGACTCAAGTAGAGCCAAGTAGAACCATGGTAGAGTGTAGTAGAGTCAAGTAGAATCAAGTAGAGACACGGTAGAGTGTAGTAGAGTCATGCAGAGTCAAGTAGAGCCTTTGTAGAATGCAGTAGACCCATGCATGGTGGAGTGTAGTAGAGTAAAGTAGAGCCAATTAGAACCATGGTAGAGTGTAGTAGAGAGAAGTAGAGTAATGTAGAGCCATCGTAGAGTGTACTAGAGTCAAGTAGAGCCACGTAGAGCCGTGGTAGAGTGTAGTAGAGTCAAACAGAGCCAAGTAGAGCCATGGTAGAGTGTAGTAGAGTGCAGTAGAGTCATGTAGAGTCAAATAGAGCCTTTGTATAATGTAGTATAACCATGGTAGAGTGTAGTAGATTCAAGTAGAGCCAAGTAGAGCTATGGTAGGGTGTAGTAGAGTCACGTAGAGTCAAGAACAGCCATGGTACAGTGTAGTAAAGTGATGAACACTCAAGTAGAGACACGGTAGAGTGTAGTAGAGTCATCCAGAGTCAAGTAGAGCCTTTGTAGAATGCAGTAGAGCCATGCTTGGTAGAGTGTAGTAGAGTCAAGTAGAGCCAAGTAGAGCCATGGGAAAGTGCAGTAGAGTCACGTAGAGTCACGAACAGCAATGGTAGAATGTAGTTCAGTGATTTACACTCAAGCAGAGCCATGGTAGAATGTAGTAGAGCCATGGTAGGGTGTAGTAGAGCCAAGTTGATCCATGGTTGAATGCAGTAGAGTCAAGTGGAGCCAAGTAGATTCATGGTAGCGTGTAGTAGAGCTGAGTACAACCAAGTAGAGCCATCGTAAAGTGTACTAGAGTCAAGTAGAGCCATGTAGAGCCATAGTAGGGTATACTAGAGTCAAGTAGAGTCAAGTAGAGACAAGGTAGAGTGCAGTAGAGTCATGCAGAGTCAAGTAGAGTCTTTATAGAATGCATGCAGTAGAGCCATGGTATACTAGTAAATTAGAGCCAAGTAGAGTCATGATAGAGTGTAGTAGAGAGAAGTAGAGCAATGTATAGTCATCGTAGAGTGTACTAGAGTCAAGTAGAGCCAAGTAGAACCATGGTAGAGTGTAGTAGAGTGAAGTAGAGTCAAGTAGAGCCAATTAGATTCATGGTAGAATGTAGTAGAGTGCAGTAGAATCAAGCAGAGCCATGCCGGAATGTGGTGGAGACGTGTAGAGTCAAGTAGAGCCTTGGTATAATCTAGTAGAGCAATGGAAGTGTGTAGTAGAGTCAAGTAGAGCCAAGTAGAGCCATGGGAAGGTGTAGTAGAGTCACGTAGAGTCACGAACAGCAATGGTAGAATGTAGTACAGTGATGTACACTGAAGCAGAGCCAAGGTAGAATGTAGTAGAGCCATGGTAGAGTGTAGTAGAGCCAAGTTCAGCCATGTTTGAATGCAGTAGAGTCAAGTGGAGCCAAGTAGATTCATGGTAGAGTGTAGTAAAGCCGAGTACAACCAAGTAGAGCCATCGTACAGTGTACTAGAGTCAAGTATAGCCACGTACAGCCATGGTAGAGTGTACTAGAGTCAAGTAGAGCCAAGTAGAACCATGGTAGAGTGTAGTAGAGTCAAGTAGAGTCAAGTAGAGACATGGTAGAGTGCAGTAGAGTCATGCAGAGTCAAGTAGAGTCTTTATAGGATGCATGCAGTAGAGCCATGGTAGACTAATAAATTAGTGCCAAGTACAGTCATGATAGAGTGTAGTAGAGAGAAGTAGAGCAATGTATAGTCATCGTAGAGTGTACTAGAGTCAAGTAGAGCCAAGTAGAGCTATGGTAGAGTGTAGTAGAGTCAAGTAGAGCCAAGTAGAGCCATGGGAAGGTGTAGTAGAGTCACGTAGAGTCATGAACAGCAATGGTAGAATGTAGTACATTGATGTACACTCAAGCAGAGCCATGGTAGAATGTAGTAGAGCCATGGTAGAGTGTAGTAGAGGCAAGTTGAGCCATGGTTCAATGCAGTAGAGTCAAGTGGTGCCAGGTAGATTCATGGTAGAGTGTAGTAGAGCCGAGTAGAACTAAGTAGAGCCGTCATACAGTGTACTAGAATCAAGTAGAGCCAAGTAGAACCATGGTAGAGTGTAGTAGAGTCAAGTAGAGTCAAGTAGAGACATGGTAGAGTGCAGTAGAGTCATGCAGAGTCAAGTAGAGTCTTTATAGGATGCATGCAGTAGAGCCATGGTAGACTAATAAATTAGTGCCAAGTACAGTCATGATAGAGTGTAGTAGAGAGAAGTAGAGCAATGTATAGTCATCGTAGAGTGTACTACAGTCAAGTAGAGCCAAGTAGAGCTATGGTAGAGTGTAGTAGAGTCAAGTAGAGCCAAGTAGAGCCATGGGAAGGTGTAGTAGAGTCACGTAGAGTCATGAACAGCAATGGTAGAATGTAGTACATTGATGTACACTCAAGCAGAGCCATGGTAGAATGTAGTAGAGCCATGGTAGAGTGTAGTAGAGGCAAGTTGAGCCATGGTTCAATGCAGTAGAGTCAAGTGGTGCCAGGTAGATTCATGGTAGAGTGTAGTAGAGCCGAGTAGAACTAAGTAGAGCCGTCATACAGTGTACTAGAATCAAGTAGAGCCACGTAGAGCCATGGTAGAGTGTACTAGACTCAAGTAGAGCCAAGTAGAACCATGGTAGAGTGTAGTAGACTCAAGTAGAATCAAGTAGAGACACGGTAGAGTGTAGTAGAGTCATGCAGAGTCAAGTAGAGCCTTTGTAGAATGCAGTAGACCCATGCATGGTGGAGTATAGTAGAGTAAAGTAGAGCCAATAAGAACCATGGTAGAGTGTAGTAGAGAGAAGTAGAGCAATGTAGAGCCATCGTAGAGTGTACTAGAGTGAAGAAGAGCCACGTAGAGCCGTGGTAGAGTGTAGTAGAGTCAAGCAGAGCTAAGTAGAGCCATGGTAGAGTGTAGTAAAGTGCAGTAGAGTCATGTAGAGTCAAATAGAGCCTTTGTATAATGTAGTAGAACCATGGTAGAGTGTAGTAGATTCATGTAGAGCCAAGTAAAGCTGTGGTAGGGTGTAGTAGAGTCACGTAGAGTCAAGAAGAGCCATGGTACAGTGTAGTAAAGTGATGAATACTCAAGTAGAGACACGGTAGAGCGTAGTAGAGTCATCCAGAGTCAAGTAGAGCCTTTGTAGAATGCAGTAGAGCCATGCATGGTAGAGTGTAGTAGAGTCAAGTAAAGCCAAGTAGAGCCAAGGGAAGGTGCAGTAGAGTCACGTAGAGTCACGAACAGCAATGGTAGAATGTAGTACAGTGATGTACACTCAAGCAGAGCCATGGTAGAATGCAGTAGAGCCATGGTAGAGTGTAGTAGAGCCAAGTTGAGCCATGGTTGAATGCAGTAGAGTCAAGTGGAGCCAAGTAGATTCATGGTAGAGTGTAGTACAGCTGAGTAGAACCAAGTAGAGCCATCGTACAGTGTAGTGGAGTCAAGTATAGCCACGTAGAGCCATGGTAGAGTGTACTAGAGTCAAGTAGAGCCAAGTAGAACCATGGTAGAGTGTGGTAGAGTCAAGTAGAGTCAAGTAGAGACATGGTAGAGTGCAGTAGAGTCATGCAGAGTCAAGTAGAGTCTTTATAGAATACATGCAGTAGAGCCATGGTAGACTAGTAAATTAGAGCCAGGTAGAGTCATGATAGAGTGTAGTAGAGATAAGTAGAGCAATGTATAGTCATCGTAGAGTGTACTAGAGTCAAGTAGAGCCAAGTAGAACCATGGTAGAGTGTAGTAGAGTCAAGTAGAGTCAAGGAGAGCTATGGTAGAGTGTAGTAGAGTCAAGTAGAGCCAAGTAGAGTCATGGTAGAATGTAGTAGAGTGCAGTAGAGTCAAGCAGAGCGATGCCGGAATGTGGTAGACACATGTAGAGTCAAGTAGAGCCTTGGTATAATCTAGTAGAGCAATGGAAGTGTGTAGTAGAGTCAAGTAGAGCCAAGTAGAGCCATGGGAAGGTGCAGTAGAGTCACGTAGAGTCACGAACAGCAATGGTAGAATGTAGTACAGTAATGTACACTCAAGCAGAGCCATGGTAGAATGTTGTAGAGCCATGGTAGAGTGTAGTAGAGTCAAGTTGAGCCATGGTTGAATGCAGTAGAGTCAAGTTGAGCCAAGTAGATTCATGGTAGAATGTAGTAGAGCCGAGTAGAACTAAGTAGAGCCATCGTACAGTGTCCTAGAGTCAAGTAGAGCCACGTAGAGCCATGGTAGAGTGTACTAGAGTCAAGTAGAGCCAAATAGAACCATGGTAGAGTGTAGTAGAGTCAAGTAGAATCAAGTAGAGACACGGTAGAGTGTAGTAGAGTCATGCAGAGTCAAGTAGAGCCACGTAGAGCCGTGGTAGAGTGTAGTAGTGTCAAGCAGAGCCAAGTAGAACCATTGTAGAGTGTAGTAGAGTGCAGTAGAGTCATGTAGAGTCAATTAGAGCCTTTGTATAATGTAGTAGAACCATGGTAGAGTGTAGTAGAGTCAAGTAGAGCCAAGTAGAGCTATTGTAGGGTGTATTAGAGTCACGTAGAGTCAAGAAGAGCCATGGTACAGTATAGTAAATTGATGAACACTCAAGTAGAGGCACGGTAGAGTGTAGTAGAGTCATCCAGAGACAAGTAGAGCCTTTGTAGAATGCAGTAAAGCCATGCATGGTAGAGTGTAGTAGAGTCAAGTAGAGCCAAGTAGAGCCATGGGAAGGTGTAGTAGAGTCACGTACAGTCACGAACAGCAATGGAGGAATGTAGTACAGTGATGTACACTCAAGCAGAGCCATGGTAGAGTGTAGTAGAGCCAAGTTGAGCCATGGTTGAATGCAGTAGAGTCAAGTGGAGCCAAGTTGATTCATGGTAGAGTGTAGTAGAGTTGAGTAGAACCAAGTAGAGCCATCGTAAAGTGTACTAGAGTCAACAAGAGCCATGTAGAGCCATGGTAGAGTACACTAGAGTCAAGTAGAGTCAAGTAGAGACACGGTAGAGTGCAGTAGAGTCATGCAGAGTCAAGTAGAGTCTTTATAGAATGCATGTAGTAGAGCCATGGCAGACTAGTAAATTAGAGCCAAGTAGAGTCATGATAGAGTGTAGTAGAGATAAGTAGAGCAATGTATAGTCATCGCAGAGTGTACTAGAGTCAAGTAGAGCCAAGTAGAACCATGGTAGAGTGTAGTAGAGTCAAGTAGAGTCAAGGAGAACTATGGTAGAGTGCAGTAGAGTCAAGCAGAGCGATACCGGAATGTGGTAGAGACATGTAGAGTCAAGTAGAGCCTTGGTATAATCTAGTAGAGCAATGGAAGTGTGTAGTAGAGTCAAGTAGAGCCAAGTAGAGCCATGGGAAGGTGCAGTAGAGTCACGTAGAGTCACGAACAGCAATGGTAGAATGTAGTACAGTAATGTACACTCAAGCAGAGCCATGGTAGAATGTTGTAGAGCCATGGTAGAGTGTAGTAGAGTCAAGTTGAGCCATGGTTGAATGCAGTAGGTCAAGTTGAGCCAAGTAGATTCTTGGTACAATGTAGTAGAGCCGAGTAGAACTAAGTAGAGCCATCGTACAGTGTACTAGAGTCAAGTAGAGCCACGTAGAGCCATGGTAGAGTGTACTAGAGTCAAGTAGAGCCAAGTAGAACCATGGTAGAGTGTAGTAGAGTCAAGTAGAATCAAGTAGAGACACGATAGAGTGTAGTAGAGTCATACAGAGTCAACTAGAGCCTTTGTAGAATGCAGTAGACCCATGCATGGTGGAGTGTAGTAGAGTAAGGTAGAGCCAATTAGAACCATGGTAGAGTGTTGTAGAGAGAAGTAGAGCAATGTAGAGCCATCGTAGAGTGTACTAGAGTCAAGTAGAGCCACGTAGAGCCGTGGTAGAGTGTAGTAGTGTCAAGCAGAGCCAAGTAGAACCATTGTAGAGTGTAGTAGAGTGCAGTAGAGTCATGTAGAGTCAATTAGAGCCTTTGTATAATGTAGTAGAACCATGGTAGAGTGTAGTAGAGTCAAGTAGAGCCAAGTAGAGCTATTGTAGGGTGTATTAGAGTCACGTAGAGTCAAGAAGAGCCATGGTACAGTGTAGTAAAGTGATGAACACTCAAGTAGAGGCACGGTAGAGTGTAGTAGAGTCATCCAGAGACAAGTAGAGCCTTTGTAGAATGCAGTAAAGCCATGCATGGTAGAGTGTAGTAGAGTCAAGTAGAGCCAAGTAGAGCCATGGGAAGGTGTAGTAGAGTCACACGTACAGTCACGAACAGCAATGGAGGAATGTAGTACAGTGATGTACACTCAAGCAGAGCCATGGTAGAGTGTAGTAGAGCCAAGTTGAGCCATGGTTGAATGCAGTAGAGTCAAGTGGAGCCAAGTAGATTCATGGTAGAGTGTAGTAGAGTTGAGTAGAACCAAGTAGAGCCATCGTAAAGTGTACTAGAGTCAAGAAAAGCCATGTAGAGCTATGGTAGAGTATACTAGAGTCAAGTAGAGTCAAGTAGAGACACGGTAGAGTGCAGTAGAGTCATGCAGAGTCAAGTAGAGTCTTTATAGAATGCATGTAGTAGAGCCATGGCAGACTAGTAAATTAGAGCCAAGTAGAGTCATGATAGAGTGTAGTAGAGAGAGGTAGAGCAAAGTATAGTCATCGTAGAGTGTACTAGAGTCAAGTAGAGCCAAGTAGAACCACGGTAGAGTGTAGTAGAGTCAAGTAGAGTCAAGTAGAGCCATGGTAGAGTGCAGTAAAGTCAAGTAGAGCCAATTAGAGTCATGGTAGAATGTAGTAGAGTGCATTAGAATCAAGCAGAGCCATGCCGGAATGTGGTAGAGACATGTAGAGTCAAGTAGAGCCTTGGCGTAATCTAGTACAGCAATGGAAGTGTGTAGCAGAGTCAAGTAGAGTGAAGTAGAGCCATGGGAAGATGTAGTAGAGTCACGTAGAGTCACGAACAGCAATGGAAGAATGTAGTACAGTGATGTACACTCAAGCAGAGCTATGGTAGAGTGTAGTAGAGCCAAGTTGAGCCATGGTTGAATGCAGTAGAGTCAAGTGGAGCCAAGTAGATTCATGGTAGAGTGTAGTAGAGTTGAGTAGAACCAAGTAGAGCCATCGTAAAGTGTACTAGAGTCAAGAAAAGCCATGTAGAGCTATGGTAGAGTATACTAGAGTCAAGTAGAGTCAAGTAGAGACACGGTAGAGTGCAGTAGAGTCATGCAGAGTCAAGTAGAGTCTTTATAGAATGCATGTAGTAGAGCCATGGCAGACTAGTAAATTAGAGCCAAGTAGAGTCATGATAGAGTGTAGTAGAGAGAGGTAGAGCAAAGTATAGTCATCGTAGAGTGTACTAGAGTCAAGTAGAGCCAAGTAGAACCACGGTAGAGTGTAGTAGAGTCAAGTAGAGTCAAGTAGAGCCATGGTAGAGTGCAGTAAAGTCAAGTAGAGCCAATTAGAGTCATGGTAGAATGTAGTAGAGTGCATTAGAATCAAGCAGAGCCATGCCGGAATGTGGTAGAGACATGTAGAGTCAAGTAGAGCCTTGGCGTAATCTAGTACAGCAATGGAAGTGTGTAGCAGAGTCAAGTAGAGTGAAGTAGAGCCATGGGAAGATGTAGTAGAGTCACGTAGAGTCACGAACAGCAATGGAAGAATGTAGTACAGTGATGTACACTCAAGCAGAGCTATGGTAGAGTGTAGTAGAGCCAAGTTGAGCCATGGTTGAATGCAGTAGAGTCAAGTGGAGCCAAGTAGATTCATGGTAGAGTGTAGTAGAGCTGAGTCGAACCAAGTAGAGCCATCGTAAAGTGTACTAGAGTCAAGTAGAGCCATGTAGAGCCATGGTAGGTTGTACTAGAGTAAAGTAGAGCCAAGTAGAACCATGGTAGAGTGTAGCAGAGTCAAGTAGAGTCTACTAGAGACACGGTAGAGTGCAGTAGAGTCATGCAGAGTCAAGTAGAGTCTTTATAGAATGCATGCATTAGAGCCATGATAGACTAGTAAATTAGAGCCAAGTAGAGTCATGATAGAGTGTAGTAGAGAGAAGTAGAGTAATGTATAGTCATCGTAGAGTGTACTAGAGTCAAGTAGAACCGTGGTAGAGTGTAGTAGAGTCAAGTAGAGTCAAGTAGAGTCAAGTAGAGCCATGGTAGAGTGCAGTAGAGTCAAGTAGAGCCGATTAGAGTCATGGTAGAATGTAGTAGATTGCAGTAGAATCAAGCAGAGCCATGCTGGAATATGGTAGAGACATGTAGAGTCATGCAGAGTCAAGTAGAGCCTTTGTAGAATGCAGTAGACCCATGCATGGTGGAGTATAGTAGAGTAAAGTCGAGCCAATTAGAGCCATGGTAGAGTGTAGTAGAGAGCAGTAGAGCAATGTAGAGCCGTCATAGAGGTTACTAGAGTCAAGTAGAGCCACGTAGAGCCGTGGTAGAGTGTAGTAGAGTCAAGCAGAGCCAAGTAGAGCCATGGTAGAGTGTAGTAGAGTGCAGTAGAGTCATGTAGAGTCAAGTAGAGCCTTTGTATAATGTAGTAGAACCATGATAGAGTGTAGTAGTGTCAAGTAGAGCCAAGTAGAGCTATGGTAGGGTGTAGGAGAGTCACGTAGAGTCAAGAAGAGCCATGGTACAGTGTAGTAAAGAGATGTCATCTCAAGTAGAGACACGGTAGAGTGTAGTAGAGTCATCCAGAGTCAAGTACAGCCTTTGTAGAATGCAGTAGAGCCATGCATGGTAGAGTGTAGTAGAGTAAAGTAGAGCCAATTAGAGCCATGGTAGAGTGTAGTAGAGAGAAGTAGAGCAATGTAGAGCCATGGTAGAGTGTACTAGAGTCAAGTAGAGCCACGTACAGCCGTGGTGTGTAGTAGAGTCAAGTAGAGCCAAGTAGAGCCATGGTAGAGTGTAGTAGAGTGCAGTTGATTCATGTAGAGTCAAGTAGAGCCTTTGTATAATGTAGTAGAACCGTGGCAGAGTGTAGTAGAGTCGAGTAGAGCCAAGTAGAGCTATAGTAGTGTGTAGTAGAGTCACGTAGAGTCAAGAAGAGCTATGGTACAATGTGGTAAAGTGATGTACACTCAAGTAGAGTCATGGTAGAGCCAAGTAGAGACATGGTAGAGAGTAGTACAGCCGAGTAGAAGCAAGTAGACCCATCGTAGACTGTATTAGATTCAAGTAGAGCCAGGTACAGCAAAGTTAGAGTGTAGTATTGTCAAGTAGAGCCAAGTAGAGCCATGGTAGAGTGTAGTACAGCCGAGTAGAACCAAGTAGATCCATCGTAGAGTGAATTAGGTTCACGTAGAGCCACGTAGAGCCATGGTAAAGTGCAGTAGAGTCAAGTAGAGCCAAGTAGAGCCATGGTAGAGTGTAGTAGAATGCAGTAGAGTCATGTAGAATCAAGTAGAGCCTTTGTATAGTGTAGTAGACCCATGCTAGAGAGTAGTAGAGCCAAGTAGAGCAAAGTAGAGCCGTCGTAGAGTATACTAGAGTCAAGTAGAGCCAAGTAGAACCATGGTAGAGTGTAGTCGAGTCAAGTAGAATCAAGTAGAGTCATGATAGAATGAAGTAGAGTCATGCAGAGTCAAGTATAGCCTTTGTAGCATGCAGTAGAGCCATGCATGGTAGAGTGTAGTAGAGTAAAGTAGAGCCAATTAGAGCCATTGTAGAGTGTAGTAGAGAGAAGTAGAGTATTGTAGAGCCATCTTAGAGTGTACTAGAGTCAAGTAGAGTCAAGTAGAGCCATGGTAGAGTGTAGTAGAGTCAAGTAGAGTCAAGTAGAGCCACTGTAGAGTGTAGTAGAGTCAAGTAGAGCCAGGTAGAGTCATGGTAGAGTGTAGTAGATTCCAGTAGAGTCAAGCATAGCCATGCCAGAATGTGGTAGAGACATGTAGAGTCAAGTAGAACCTTGGTATAATCTAGTAGAGCCATGGAGGTGTGTAGTAGAGTCAAGTATAGTCAAGTAGAGAAAAACAGTCACGTAGAGTCACGAACAGCAATGGTAGAATGTAGTACAATGATGCTACACTCAAGCAGAGCCATGGTAGAATGTAGTAGAGCCATGGTAGAGTGTAGTAGAGTCAAGTTGAGCCATGGTTCAATGCAGTAGACTCAAGTGGAGCCAAGTAGATTCATGGTAGAGTGTAGTAGAACCGAGTAGAACCTAGGAGAGCCATCGTAGAGTGTACTAGAGTCAAGTAGAGCCACGTAGAGCCATGGCAGAGTATACTGGAGTCAAGTAGAGCCAAGTAGAACCATGGTAGAGTGTAGTAGAGTCAAGTTCAGTCAAGTAGAGACACGGTAGAGTGTAGTAGAGTCATGCAGATTCAAGTAGAGCCTTTGTAGAATGCAGTAGAGCGATGCATGGTAGAGTGTAGTAGAGTAAAGTAGAGTCATGTAGAGCCATGGTAGAGTGTAGTAGAGTCAAGTAGAGCCAGGTAGATTCATGGTAGAGTGTAGTAGAGTGCAGTAGAGTTAAGCAGACCCATGCCGGATTGTGGTAGAGACATGTAGAGTCAAGTAGAGCCTTGGTATAATCTAGTAGAGCCATGGAAGTGTGTAGTTGAGTCAAGTAGAGCCAAGTAGAGCCATAGGAACGTGTAGAAGAGTCACATAGAGTCACGAACAGCAATGGTAGAATGTAGTACAGTGATGTACACTCAAGCAGAGCCATGGTAGAATGTAGTAGAGCCTTGGTAGAGTGTAGTAGAGCCAAGTTGAGCCATGGTTGAATGCAGTAGAGTCAATTGGAGCCAAGTAGATTCATGGTAGAGTGTAGTAGAGCCGAGTAGAACTAAGTAGATACATCGTACAGTGCACTAGAGTCAAGTAGAGCCACGTAGTGCCATGGTAGAGTGTACTAGAGTCAAGTAGAGCAAAGTAGAACCATGGTAGAGTGTAGTAGAGTCAAGTAGAATCAAGTAGAGACACGGTAGAGTGTAGTAGAGTCATGCAGACTCAAGTAGAGCCTTTGTAGAATGCAGTAGACCCATGCATGGTAGAGTGTAGTAGAGTAAAGTAGAGCCACTTAGAGCCATGGGAGAGTGTAGTAGAGAGAAGTAGAGCAATGTAGAGGCATTGTAGAGTGTACTAGAGTCAAGTAGAGCCACGTAGAGCCGTAGTAGAGTGTAGTAGAGTGCAGTAGAGTCATGTAGAGTCAAGTAGAACCTTTGTATAATGTAGTAGAACCATGATAGAGTGTATAGTAGAGTCAAGTAGAGCCAAGTAGAGCTATGTTAGGGTGAAATAGAGTCACGTAGAGTCAAGAAGAGCCATGGTACAATGTAGTACAGTGATGTACCCTCAACTAGAGTCATGGTACAGTGTAGTAGGTGGAGCCAAGTAGAGCCATGGTAGAGTGTAGTACAGCCGAGTTGAACCAAGTAGACCCATCGTAGAGTGTATTACATTCAAGTAGAGCCACGTAGAGCCATGGTAGAGTGTAGTAGAAACAAGTAGAGTCAAGTAGAGCCACGTAGAGCCATGGTAGAGTATACTAGAGTCAAGTAGAGTCAAGTAGAGACACGGTAGAGTGTAGTAGAGTCATTCAGAGTCAAGTAGAGCCTTTGTAGAATCCAGTTGAGCCATGCATGGTAGAGTGTAGAAGTGTAACGTAGAGCCAAGTAGAGCCATGGAAGAGTGTAGTAGAGAGAAGTTGAGCAATGCAGAGCCATCGTAGAGTGTACTAGTGTCAAGTAGAGCCACATAGAGCCATGGTAGAGTGTAGTAGAGTCAACTAGAGCCAAGTAGAATCATGGTAGAGTGCAGTAGGGTAAAGTAGAGTCAAGTAGAGTCACGGTAGAATGTAGTAGAGCCATGGTAGAGTGTAGTAGAGAGAAGTAGAACAATGTAGAGCCATTGTAGAGTGTACTAGAGTCAAGTAGAGCCACGTAGAGCCATATGGTAGAGTGTAGTAGAGACAAGTAGAGTCATGTAGAGCAATGTAGTGCCATGGTAGAGTGTAGTAGAGTGCAGTAGAATCCTGTAGAGTCAAGTATAGCCTCTGTATAATGTAGTAGAGCCATGGCAGAGTGTAGTACAGTCAAGTAGAGCCAAGTAGAGCTACGGTAGTGTGTAGTAGAGTCATGTAGAGTCAAGAAGAGCAATGGTAGAATGTAGTACCGAGATGTACACTCAAGTAGAGCCATGATAGAGTGTAGTAGAGTAAAGTAGAGCGAAGGAGAGCCGCGGTAGAGTGTAGTAGAGTCAAGTAGAGCCAGGTAGAGTCATGGTAGAGTGTAGTAGAGTGCAGTAGAGTCAAGCAGAGCCATGCCGGAATGTGGTGGGGACATGTAGAGTCAAGTAGAGCCTTGGTATAATCTAGTAGAGCCATGGAAGTGTGTAGAAGAGTCAAGCAGAGCCAAGTAGAGCCATGGGAAGGTGTAGTAGAGTCACGTAGAGTCACAAACAGCAATGGTAGAAGGTAGTACAGTGATGTACACTCAAGCATAGCCATGGTAGAATGTAGTAGAGTCAAGTGGAGCCAAGTAGATTCATGGTAGAGTGTAGTAGAGCCGAGTAGAACCAAGTAGAGCCATCATAGAGTGTAGTAGAGTCAAGTAGCGCAATGTACAGTCATGGTAGAGTGTACTAGAGTAAAGTAGAGCCAAGTAGAGCCATGGTAGAGTGTAGTATAGCAGAGTTGAACCAAGTAGACCAATCGTAGAGTGTATTAAATTCAAGTAGAGCCACGTAGAGCCATGGTATAGTGTAGTAGAGCCAAGTAGAGTCAAGTACAGCCATGGTAGAATGTAGTATAGCCATGGTACAGTGTAGTAGAGTCAAGTAGAGCAACATAGAGCCATGGTAGAGTGTAGTAGAGTGCAGTAGAGTCATGTAGAGTCAAGTATAGCCTCTGTATAATGTAGTAGAGCCCCATGACAGAGTGTAGTACAGTCAAGTAGAGCCAAGTAGAGCTACGGAAGGGTGTAGTAGAGTCATGTATAGTCGGGAAGAACAATGGTACAATGTAGTACAGTGATGTACACTCAAGTAGAGCCATGGTAGAGTGTAGTATAGCCATGTTTATTCATAGTAGAATGTAGTAGAGTCAAGTGGAGCCAAGTAGAGTCATGGTAGAGTGTAGTACAGTGCAGTAGAGTCAAGCAGTGACATGGCGGAATGTGATTGAGTCATGTAGAGTCAAGTAGAGCCTTGGTATAATCTAGTAGAGCCATGGAAGAATGTAGTAGAGTCAAGTAGAGCCATGCATGGTAGGGTGTTGTAGAGTCACGTAGAGTCACGAACAGCAATGGTAGAATGTAGTACAGTGATGTACACTCAAGTAGAGCCCTGGTAGAATGTCGCAGAGCCATGGTAGAGTATAGTAGAGCCAAGTAGAGCCCAGTAGAGCTATGGTAGAGTGTAGTAGAGTACAGTAGAGTCAAGCAGAGCCATGCCGGAATGTGGTAGAGACATGTAGAGTCAAGTAGAGACTTGGTATAATGTAGTATAGCCATGGAAGTGTGTAATACAGTCAAGTAGAGCCACGTAGAGCCATGGGAAGGTGTAGTAGAGTCACGTAGAGTCACGAACAGCAATGGTAGAATGTAGTACAGTGATGTACACTCAAGAAGAGCGATGGTAGAATGTAGTAGAGCCATGGTAGAGTGTAGTAGAGCCAGGTTTAGCCATGGTTGAATGCAGTACAGTCAAGTGGAGCCAAGTAGATTCATGGTAGAGTGTAGTAGAGCCATGTACAACCAAGTAGAGCCATAGTAGAGTGTAGTAGAGTGCAGTAGAGTCATGTAGAATCAAGTAGAGCTTTTGTATAATGTAGTAGAACCATGGTAGAGTGTATTAGTTGGAGCCAAGTAGAGCCATGGTAGAGTGTAGTACAGCCGAGTAGAACCAAGTAGATCCATCGTAGAGTGTATTAGATTCATGTAGAGCCACGTAGAGAGTGCAGTAGAATCAAGTAGAGCCAAGTAGAACCATGGTAGAGTGTAATAGAGTCAAGTAGAGCCAAGTAGAGCCATGGTAGAGTGTAGTAGAGTGCAGTAGAGTCATGTAGAGTGAAGTAGAGCCTTTGTATAATGTAGTGGACACATGGTAGAGAGTAGTAGAACCAAGTGGAGCAAAGTAGAGCCGTCGTAGAGTATACTAGAGTCAAGTACAGCCAAGTAGAATCATAGTAGAGTGTAGTAGAGTAAAGTAGAGTCAAGTAGAGCCACGGTAGAGTGTAGTAGAGTCAAGTAGAGCCAGGTAGAGTCATGTTAGAGTGTAGTAGAGTCCAGTAGAGTCAAGCAGAGCCATGCCGGAATGTGGTAGAGACATGTAGAGTCAAGTAGAGTCTTGGTATAATCTAGTAGAGCCATGGAAGTGTGTAGTAGAGTCAAGTAGAGCCTTGGCATAATCTAGTAGAGCCATGGAAGTGTGTAGTAGAATCAAGTAGAGCCTTGGTATAATCTAGTAGAGCCATGGAAGTGTGTAGTAGAGTCAAGTAGAGCTAAGTAGAGCCATAGGAAGGTGTAGTAGAGTCACGTAGAGTCACGAACAGCAATGGTAGAATGTAGTACAGTGATGTACACTCAAGCAGAGTCATGCTAGAGTGTACTAGAGTCCAGTAGAACCACGGTAGAGTGTAGTAGAGTCAAGTAGAATCAAGTAGAGACACGGTAGAGTGTAGTAGAGTCATCCAGAGTCAAGTAGAGCCTTTGTAGAATGCAGTAGAGCTATGCATGGTAGAGTGTAGTAGAATAAAGTAGAGCCAATTAGAGCCATGGTAGAGTGTAGTAGAGAGAAGTAGAGCAATGTAGAGCCATCGTAGAGTGTACTAGAGTCTAGTAGAGCCACGTAGAGCCGTGGGACAGTGTAGTAGAGTCAAGTAGAGCCAAGTAGAGCCATGGTAGAGTGTAGTAGAATCAAGTAGAGCCAAGTAGAGCTATTGTAGGGTGTAGTAGAGTCACATAGAGTCAAGAAGAGCCATGGTACAATGTAGTACAGTGATGTACACTCAAGTAGAGTCATGGTAGAGTGTAGTAGGTGGAGCCAAGTAGAGCCATGGTAGAGTGTAGTACAGCCGAGTAGAATCAAGTAGATCCGTCGTAGAGTGTATTAGATTCAAGTAGAGCCACGTAGAGACATGGTAGAGTGCAGTAGAGTAAAGTAGAGCCACGTAGACCCATGTTAGAGTGTAGTAGAGTTCAGTAGAGTCATGTAGAATCAAGTAGAGCCTTTGTATAATGTGGTATACCCATGGTAGAGAGTAGTAGAGCCAAGTAGAGCAATGTAGAGCCGTTGTAGAGTATACTAGAGTCAAGTAGAGCCACATAGAACCATAGTAGAGTGTAGTAGAGTAAAGTAGAGTCCAGTAGAGCCTCGGTAGAGTGTAGTAGAGTCAAGTAGAGCCAGGTAGAGTCATGTTAGAGTGTAGTAGAGTCCAGTAGACTCAAGCAGAGCCATGCCGGAATGTGGTAGAGACATGTAGAGTCAAGTAGAGCCTTGGTATAATCCAGTAGAGCCATGGAAGTGTGTAATAGAGTCAAGTAGAGTCAAGTAGAGAAAAGCAGTCACGTAGAGTCACGGACAGCAATGGTAGAATGTAGTACAGTGATGTACACTCAAGTAGAGCCATGGTAGAAAGAAGTCGAGCCATGGTAGAGTGTAGTAGAGCCAAGTTGAACCATGGTTGAATGCAGTAGAGTCAAGTGGAGCCAAGTAGATTCATGGTAGAGTGTAGTAGAGCCGAGTAGAACCTAGGAGAGCCATCGTAGAGTGTACTAGAGTCAAGTAGAGCCACATAGAGCCATGGCAGAGTATACTAGAGTCAAGTAGAGCCAAGGAGAACCATGGTAGAGTGTAGTAGAGTCAAGTTGAGTCAAGTAGAGACACGGTAGAGTGTAGTAGAGTCATTCAGAGTCAAGTAGAGCCTTTGTAGAATGCAGTACAGCCATGCATGGTAGAGTGTAGACGAGTAAAGTAGAGCCAAGTAGAGCCATGATAGAGTGTAGTAGAGAGAAGCAGACCAATGTAGAGCCATCGTAGAGTGTACTAGAGTCAAGTAGAGCCAAGTAGAACCATGGTAGAGTGTAGTAGAGTGAAGTAGAGTCAAGTAGAGCCATGGTAGAGTGTAGTAGAGTCAAGTAGAGCCAGGTAGATTCATGGTAGAGTGTAGGAGAGTGCAGTAGAGTTAAGCAGAGCCATGCCGGAATGTGGTAGAGACATGTAGAGTCAAGTAGAGCCTTCGTATAATCTAGTAGAGCCATGGAAGTGTGCAGTTTAGTCAAGTAGAGCCAAGTAGAGCCATAGGAACGTGTAGTAGAGTCACATAGAGTCACGAACAGCAATGGTAGAATGTAGTACAGTGATGTACACTCAAGCAGAGCCATGGTAGAATGTAGTAGAGACTTGGTAGAGTGCAGTAGAGCCAAGTTGAGCCATGGTTGAATGCAGTAGGGTCAATTGGAGCCAAGTAGATTCATGGCAGAGTGCAGTAGAGCCGAGTAGAACCAAGTAGAGCCATCGTACAGTGTACTAGAGTCAAATAGAGCCACGTAGTGCCATGGTAGAGTGTACTAGAGTCAAGTAGAGCCACGTAGAACCATGGTAGAGTGTAGTAGAGTCAAGTAGAATCAAGTAGAGACACGGTAGAGTGTAGTAGAGTCATGCAGACTCAAGTAGAGCCTTTGTAGAATGCAGTAGACCCATGCATGGTAGAGTGTAGTAGAGTAAAGTAGAGCCAATTAGAGCCATGGTAGAGTGTAGTAGAGAGAAGTAGAGCAATGTAGAGGCATTGTAGAGTGTACTAGAGTCAAGTAGAGCCACGTAGAGCCGTAGTAGAGTGTAGTAGAGTGTAGTAGAGTGCAGTAGAGTCATGTAGAGTCAAGTAGAGCCTTTGTATAATGTAGTAGAACCATGATAGAGTGTATAGTAGAGTCAAGTAGAGCCAAGCAGAGCTATGTTAGGGTGAAGTAGAGTCACGTAGAGTCAAGAAGAGCCATGGTACAATGTAGTACAGTGATGTGCACTGAAGTAGAGTCATGGTACAGTGTAGTAGGTGGAGCCAAGTAGAGCCATGGTAGAGTGTAATACAACCGAGTTGAACTAAGTAGACCCATCGTAGAGTGTATTAGATTCAAGTAGAGCCACGTAGAGCCATGGTAGAGTGTAGTAGAGACAAGTAGAGTCAAGTAGAGCCACGTAGAGCCATGGTAGAGTATACTAGAGTCAAGTAGAGCCAAGTAGAACCATGGTAGAGTGTAGTAGAGTCAAGTAGAGTCAAGTAGAGACACGGTAGAGTGTAGTAGAGTCATGCAGAGTCAAGTAGAGCCTTTGTAGAATCCAGTAGAGCCATGCATGGTAGAGTGTAGAAGTGTAAAGTAGAGCCAAGTAGAGCCAAGGTAGAGTGTAGTAGAGAGAAGTAGAGCAATGCAGAGCCATCGTAGAGTGTACTAGAGTCAAGTAGAGCCACGTAGAGCCATGGTAGAGTGTGGTAGAGTCAACTAGAGCCAAGTAGAATCATGGTAGAGTGCAGTAGGGTCAAGTAGAGTCAAGTAGAGTCACGGTAGAATGTAGTAGAGCCATGGTAGAGTGTAGTAGAGAGAAGTAGAACAATGTAGAGCCATTGTAGAGTGTACAAGAGTCAAGTACAGCCACGTAGAGCCATGGTAGAGTGTAGTAGAGTGCAGTAGAGTCATGTAGAGTCAAGTATAGCCTCTGTATACTGTAGTACAGCCCCATGACAGAGTGTAGTACAGTCACGTAGAGCCAAGTAGAGCTACGGTAGGGTGTAGTAGAGTCATGTAGAGTCAAGAAGAACAATGGTAGAATGTAGTACAGTGATGTACACTCAAGTAGAGCCATGGTAGAGTGTAGTAGAGTCAAGTATAGCCAGATAGAGTCATGGTAGAGTGCAGTATTGTGCAGTAGAGTCAAGCAGAGCCATGCCGGAACGTGGTAGAGACATGTAGAGTCAAGTAGAGCCTTGGTATAATCTAGTAGAGCCATGGAAGTGTGTAGTAGAGTCAAGTAGAGCCAAGTAGAGCCATGGGAAGGTGTAGGAGAGTCACGTAGAGTCACGAACAGCAATGGTAGAATGTAGTACAGTGATGTACACTCAAGAAGAGCCATGGTAGAATGTGGTACAGCCATGGTAGAGTGTAGTAGAGCCAGGTTTAGCCATGGTTGAATGCAGTACAGTCAAGTGGAGCCAAGTAGATTCATGGTAGAGTGTAGTAGAGCCGTGTACAACCAAGTAGAGCCATAGTAGAGTGTAGTAGAGTGCAGTAGAGTCAAGTAGAATCAAGTAGAGCTTTTGTATAATGTAGTAGAACCATGGTAGAGTGTAGTAGGTGGAGCCAGGTTGAGCCATGGTAGAATGTAGTACAGCCGAGTAGAACCAAGTAGATCCATCGTAGAGTGTATTAGATTCATGTAGAGCCACGTAGAGACATTGTAGAGTGCAGTAGAGTCAAGTAGAGCCAAGTAGAACCATGGTAGAGTGTAATATAGTCAAGTAGAGCCAAGTAGAGCCATGGTAGAGTGTAGTAGAGTGCAGTAGAGTCATGTAGAGTGAAGTAGAGCCTTTGTATAATGTAGTGGACCCATGGTAGAGAGTAGTAGAGCCAAGTAGAGCAAAGTAGAGCAAAGTAGAGTATACTAGAGTCAAGTACAGCCAAGTAGAACCATAGTAGAGTGTAGTAGAGTAAAGTAGAGTCAAGTAGAGCCAGGTAGAGTCATGTTAGAGTGTAGTAGAGTCCAGTAGAGTCAAGCAGAGCCATGCCGGAATGTGGTAGAGACATGTAGAGTCAAGTACAGTCTAGGTATAATCTAGTAGAGCCATGGAAGTGTGTAGTAGAGTCAAGTAGATCCTTGGTATAATCTAGTAGAGCCATGGAAGTGTGTAGTAGAGTCAAGTATAGCCTTGGTATAATCTAGTAGAGCCATGGAAGTGTGTAGTAGAGTCAAGTAGAGCCAAGTAGAGCCATAGGAAGGTGTAGTAGAGTCACGTAGAGTCACGAACAGCAATGGTAGAATGTAGTACAGTGATGTACACTCAAGCAGAGCCATGCTAGAGTGTACTAGAGTCAAGTAGAACCACGGTAGAGTGTAGTAGAGTCAAGTAGAATCAAGTAGAGACATGGTAGAGTGTAGTAGATTCATGCAGAGTCAAGTAGAGCCTTTGTAGAATGCAGTAGAGCCATGCATGATAGAGTGTAGTAGAATAAAGTAGAGTCAATTAGAGCCATGATAGAGTGTAGTAGAGAGAAGTAGAGCAATGTAGAGCGATCGTAGAGTGTACTAGAGTCAAGTAGAGCAAAGTAGAACCATGGTAGAGTGTAGTAGAGTGAAGTAGAGTCAAGTAGAGCCATGGTAGAGTGTAGTAGAGTCAAGTAGAGCCAGGTAGATTCATGGTAGAGTGTAGTAGAGTGCAGTAGAGTTAAGCAGAGCCATGCCGGAATGTGGTAGAGACATGTAGATTCAAGTAGAGCCTTGGTATAATCTATTAGAGCCATGGAAGTGTGCAGTTTAGTCAAGTAGAGCCAAGTAGAGCCATAGGAACGTGTAGTAGAGTCACATAGAGTCACGAATACACTCAAGCCGAGCCATGGTAGAATGTAGTAGAGACTTGGTAGAGTGTAGTATAGCCAAGTTGAGCCATGGTTGAATGCAGTAGAGTCAATTGGAGCCAAGTAGATTCATGGTAGAGTGCAGTAGAACCGAGTAGAACCAAGTAGAGCCATCGTACAGTGTAAAAGAGTCAAGTAGAGCCACGTAGTGCCATGGTAGAGTGTACTAGAGTCAAGTAGAGGCAAGTAGAACCATGGTAGAGTGTCGTAGAGTCAAGTAGAATCAAGTAGAGACACGGTAGAGTGTAGTAGAGTCATGCAGACTCAAGTAGAGCCTTTGTAGAATGCAGTAGACCCATGCATGGTAGAGTGTAGTAGAGTAAAGTAGAGCCAATTAGAGCCATGGTAGAGTGTAGTAGAGAGAAGTAGAGCAATGTAGAGGCATTGTAGAGTGTACTAGAGTCAAGTAGAGCCACGTAGAGCCGTAGTAGAGTGTAGTAGAGTGCAGTAGAGTCATGTAGAGTCAAGTAGAGCCTTTGTATAATGTAGTAGAACCATGATAGAGTGTATAGTAGAGTCAAGTAGAGCCAAGTAGAGCTATGTTAGGGTGAAGTAGAGTCACGTAGAGTCAAGAAGAGCCATGGTACAATGTAGTACAGTGATGTGCACTGAAGTAGAGTCATTTTACAGTGTAGTAGGTGGAGCCAAGTAGAGCCATGGTAGAATGTAGTACAGCCGAGTTGAACTAAGTAGACCCATCGTAGAGTGTATTAGATTCAAGTAGAGCCACGTAGAGCCATGGTAGAGTGTAGTAGAGATAAGTAGAGTCAAGTAGATCCACGTAGAGCCATGGTAGAGTATACTAGAGTCAAGTAGAGCCAAGTAGAACCATTGTAGAGTGTAGTATAGTCAAGTAGAGTCAAGTAGAGACACGGTAGAGTGTAGTAGAGTCATGCAGAGTCAAGTAGAGCCTTTGTAGAATCCAGTAGAGCCATGCATGGTAGAGTGTAGAAGTGTAAAGTAGAGCCAAGTAGAGCCATGGTAGAGTGTAGTAGAGAGAAGTAGATCATTCCTGAGCCATCGTAGAGTGTACTAGAGTCAAGTAGAGCCACGTAGAGCCATGGTAGAGTGTAGTAGAGTCAACTAGAGCAAAGTAGAATCATGGTAGAGTGTAGTAGGGTCAAGTAGAGTCAAGTAGAGTCACGGTAGAATGTAGTAGAGCCATGGTAGAGTGTAGTAGAGAGAAGTAGAACAATGTAGAGCCATCGTAGAGTGTACTAGAGTCAAGTAGAGCCACGTAGAGCCATGGTAGAGTGTAGTAGAGTCAACTAGAGCCAAGTAGAATCATGGTAGAGTGTAGTAGGGTCAAGTAGAGTCAAGTAGAGTCACGGTAGAATGTAGTAGAGCCATGGTAGAGTGTAGTAGAGAGAAGTAGAACAATGTAGAGCCATCGTAGAGTGTACTAGAGTCAAGTAGAGCCACGTAGAGCCATGGTAGAGTGTAGTAGAGACAAGCAGAGTCATGTAGAGTCAAGTATAGCCTATGTATAATGTAGTAGAACCCCATGACAGAGTGTAGTACAGTCAAGTAGAGCCAAGTAGAGCTACGGTAGGGTGTAGTAGAGTCATGTAGAGTCAAGAAGAACAATGGTAGAATGTAGTACAGTGATGTACACTCAAGTAGAGCCATGATAGAGTGTAGTAGAGTAAAGTAGAGCGAAGTAGAGCCACGGTAGAGTGTAGTAGAGTCAAGTAGAGCCAGGTAGAGTCATGGTAGAGTGTAGTAGAGTGCAGTAGAGTCAAGCAGAGCCATGCCGGAATGTGGTGGAGACATGCAGAGTCAAGTAGAGCCTTGGTATAATCTAGTAGAGCCATGGAAGTGTGTAGAAGAGTCAAGCAGAGCCAAGTAGAGCCATGGGAAGGTGTAGTAGAGTCACGTAGAGTCATGAACAGCAATGGAAGAAAGTAGTACAGTGATGTACACTCAAGTTGAGCCATGGTTGAATGCAGTAGAGTCAATTGGAGCCGAGTAGAACCAAGTAGAGCCATCGTACAGTTTACTAGAATCAAGTAGAGCCATGTAGTGCCATGGTAGAGTGTACTAGAGTCAAGTAGAGCCAAGTAGAACCATGGTAGAGTGTAGTAGAGTCAAGTAGAATCAAGTAGAGACACGGTAGAGTGTAGTAGAGTCATGCAGACTCAAGTAGAGCCTTTGTAGAATGCAGTAGACCCATGCATGGTAGAGTGTAGTAGAGTAAAGTAGAGCCAATTAGAGCCATGGTAGAGTGTAGTAGAGAGAAGTAGAGCAATGTAGAGGCATTGTAGAGTGTACTAGAGTCAAGTAGAGCCACGTAGAGCCGTAGTAGAGTGTAGTAGAGTGCAGTAGAGTCATGTAGAGTCAAGTAGAGCCTTTGTATAATGTAGTAGAACCATGATAGAGTGTATAGTAGAGTCAAGTAGAGCCAAGTGGAGCTATGTTAGGGTGAAGTAGAGTCACGTAGAGTCAAGAAGAGCCATGGTACAATGTAGTACAGTGATGTACACTCAAGTAGAGTCATGGTACAGTGTAGTAGGTGGAGCCAAGTAGAGCCATGGTAGAGTGTAGTACAGCCGAGTTGAACTAAGTAGACCCATCGTAGAGTGTATTAGATTCAAGTAGAGCCACGTAGAGCCATGGTAGAGTGTAATAGAGACAAGTAGAGTCAAGTAGAGCCACGTAGAGCCATGGTAGAGTATACTAGAGTCAAGTAGAGCCAAATAGAACCATGGTAGAGTGTAGTAGAGTCAAGTAGAGTCAAGTAGAGACACGGTAGAGTGTAGTAGAGTCATGCAGAGTCAAGTAGAGCCTTTGTAGAATCCAGTAGAGCCATGCATGGTAGAGTGTAGTAGAGAGATGTAGAGCAATGCAGAGCCATCGTAGAGTGTACTAGAGTCAAGTAGAGCAACGTAGAGCCATGGTAGAGTTTAGTAGAGTCAACTAGAGCCAAGTAGAATCATGGTAGAGTGTAGTAGAGTCAAGTAGAGTCAAGTAGAGTCACGGTAGAATGTAGTAGAGCCATGGTAGAGTGTAGTAGAGAGAAGTAGAACAATGTAGAGCCATCGTAGAGTGTACTAGAGTCAAGTAGAGACACGTAGAGCCATGGTGGAGTGTAGTAGAGACAAGTAGAATCATGTAGATCAACGTAGTGCCATGGTAGAGTGTAGTAGAGTGCAGTAGAGTCATGTAGAGTCAGGTATAGCCTCTATAATGTAGTAGAGCCATGGCAGAGTGTAGTACAGTCAAGTAGAGCCAAGTAGAGCTACTGTAGGGTGTAGTAGAGTCATGTAGAGTCAAGAAGAGCAATGGTACAATGTAGTACCGAGATCTACACTCAAGTAGAGCCATGATAGAGTGTAGTAGAGTGAAGTACAGCGAAGTAGAGCCACGGTAGAGTGTAGTAGAGTCAAGTAGAGCCACGGTAGAGTCATGGTAGAGTGTAGTAGAGTGCAGTAGAGTCAAGCAGAACCTTGCTGGAATGTGGTGGAGACATGTAGAGTCAAGTAGAGCCTTGGTATAATCTAATAGAGCCAAGGAAGTGTGTAGAAGAGTCAAGTAGAGCCAAGTAGAGCCATAGGAAGGTGTAGTAGAGTCACGTAGAGTCACGAACAGCAATGGTAGAAAGTAGTACAGTGTTGTACACTCAAGCAGAGCCATGGTGGAATGTAGTAGAGTCAAGTGGAGCCAAGTAGATTCATGGTAGAGTGTAGTAGAGCCGAGTAGAACCAAGTAGAGCCATCGTAGAGTGTACTAGAGTCAAGTAGAGCAATGTACAGTCATGGTAGAGTGTACTAGAGTAAAGTAGAGCCAAGTACAGCCATGGTAGACTGTACTAGAGTAAAGTAGAGCCAAGTAGAGCCATGGTAGAGTGTAGTAGAGTCAAGTAGAGCCAAGTAGAGATATGGTAGGGTGTAGTAGAGTCACGTAGAGACAAAAAGAGCAATGGTAGAATGGAGTACAGTGATTTACTCTCAAGTAGAGGTATGGTAGAATGTAGCAGATTCAAGAAGAGTCAAGTAGAGTCACGTAGAGTCAAGTAGAGCCTTTGTATAATGTAGTAGAACCATGATAGAGTGTATAGTAGAGTCAAGTAGAGCCAAGCCGAGCTATGTTAGGGTGAAGTAGAGTCACGTAGAGTCAAGAAGAGCCATGGTACAATGTAGTACAGTGATGTGCACTGAAGTAGAGTCATGGTACAGTGTAGTAGGTGGAGCCAAGTAGAGCCATGGTAGAGTGTAGTACAACCGAGTTGAACTAAGTAGACCCATCGTAGAGTGTATTAGATTCAAGTAGAGCCACGTAGAGCCATGGTAGAGTGTAGTAGAGACAAGCAGAGTCATGTAGAGTCAAGTATAGCCTATGTATAATGTAGTAGAACCCCATGACAGAGTGTAGTACAGTCAAGTAGAGCCAAGTAGAGCTACGGTAGGGTGTAGTAGAGTCATGTAGAGTCAAGAAGAACAATGGTAGAATGTAGTACAGTGATGTACACTCAAGTAGAGCCATGATAGAGTGTAGTAGAGTAAAGTAGAGCGAAGTAGAGCCACGGTAGAGTGTAGTAGAGTCAAGTAGAGCCAGGTAGAGTCATGGTAGAGTGTAGTAGAGTGCAGTAGAGTCAAGCAGAGCCATGCCGGAATGTGGTGGAGACATGCAGAGTCAAGTAGAGCCTTGGTATAATCTAGTAGAGCCATGGAAGTGTGTAGAAGAGTCAAGCAGAGCCAAGTAGAGCCATGGGAAGGTGTAGTAGAGTCACGTAGAGTCATGAACAGCAATGGAAGAAAGTAGTACAGTGATGTACACTCAAGTTGAGCCATGGTTGAATGCAGTAGAGTCAATTGGAGCCGAGTAGAACCAAGTAGAGCCATCGTACAGTTTACTAGAATCAAGTAGAGCCATGTAGTGCCATGGTAGAGTGTACTAGAGTCAAGTAGAGCCAAGTAGAACCATGGTAGAGTGTAGTAGAGTCAAGTAGAATCAAGTAGAGACACGGTAGAGTGTAGTAGAGTCATGCAGACTCAAGTAGAGCCTTTGTAGAATGCAGT